>CM076960.1:18772500-19372500 GCA_039566865.1 Aurelia coerulea | reverse complement strand
TACCCTGATACGATAAAAATAAAGTCTTCTTTAAAACAATACTATGCGGTTATTAAACGATTATGAGGTCCATGCTGGAGAATTTTGGGATCGCAGTTTGACGTACGGACCGAACGCAGTGAGGTCCGTACAATGAACTAAGGTCCAAACATTTTCCAGCATGGATCGAGTAATCGTTTAATAAAGGCTTTATTATATGGCAGAACCTTTTGAGAACGTTGTTTATAGCATCGTACTTTTCTGTTGTGTCTTTGATCCTGTGCATCACTGTATTTGCTCGTTGCGACGTTAACTACATTGGCATTTTCTTCGTGTATAATTGCAAGTTCGTCTTCAAAGTTTACAGAAAAGAAATCTTCGATGAATAAGCTAAACTTTGGCTGACACTTCTTGCGGCCTAAGCCTGCACAAGAATCTCCTCCCTTGTTGTTGATTTTTAAGGTAACGCCCGGTCCAATACGGCTTCGAACTTCGAACGAAAAATACGGCTTTTAAGGACCGATCAAGAACCAATCGAATTGCTGCGTTGCCGGTCCAAGGAGACGTATTTTCGAACGCCATATGATAAAAGAATTTATTCACAGCACAAAAGGAAACAATAGTAGGTTTGTTCAAGAATCGAAGATTGCGGCCCCTACTGCATGTCACACAGGAATTCAAAGGAAACGCACTTGTAAAATATTATAAAAGCCCAAAAAACGTGGCGTTTTTACAGGTCGATAGCAAATATCATTTGTACGATTTCCCCTCCCATCCCTCCCAAAAACCCTTTAAAACCTTTATTTTCATTTGAATGCAATAAATAAGAAAATAAATAGCCCCAGATAAAGGGGATCTATCATTATGATGGACCATGGTTCTGAAAACAGCATCGCAATGATAGCAGTGGTGCATTTAACTAGGGACCCACTCAGCCCCCTAAAATTCTTGAATTAATGGAACCCCAAGTAACTTTTAGGAGCAGTTGAAGAGGTCCGAGCAATTATGGGCCAAGGGGGGCCCCCAGTAAACTTAATGCAGCCCTGTTTGGAACATCAAAAAATCTACTCAATGGATATGAGAAGTGTGTGCACAATTAGGAACACCAAAAAACATCTATTCAACAGATGCAAGAAGTGTATATATAATTAGAACCACAAAATATCTATTCAATAGATTTGAGGGGTATATTCCGTCATTTGATATGAATATATAATGTATAATAATTTTGTCAACAAACGTACAAACTGCGGATGTATAAGGGGGATTAGCGAAAGGAAAAAAGGTGAAAAGGCATTACTTACCAAAGTATTGATGCATTTAGCGTTAGCATCACAAGCATGTAATCCCAAGCCACATTCATCAATGTCGGTGCAATTTTGTGTATTGTTTCCTGCTTCTGCTAGGCCAACTCCACTAGGGGCATTCCCAGAGTAACCAGGAGGACAACCCTGGCATCTGAATCCAGGGGAGAGGTTTACACATGCACCAAAACATGGGGTTGCCTCTGCGCACTGCAAAATGATAGATTCTTTTTTATAAACCAATTCCATTACAGTACAAACATTTTACTCAACTCACACTAAAAGAAAGTACTCCATAATTAATACGATAGATAGACAACTGCACTAAAAATGATAAAATGTATTTAACGTTAAAAATTTAGCAAGATGTATACATTCTGCAAGGAAAGTTTTCAAATCAAACCACACAAGTTCAAATACAAAATGACTTGTAAAAATGTACTGTATCTGAAGCAAGAAAGTTCGAAACGACTGGTCCGATACAGAAATAATCATGGGTTCGCAGTGAACAGCTTGCAAAAAAGCAACTTAATTTTCTATTATTTCAAAATGTGAAAATGCATATCATATAAAAACTATGAAAGTTCGAAAAAGGCCTTGCAAAAACCCCTTAGTTAAACACCAGTAGTGTCAAAAGTCTGTAGTATTTTTTTGGAATTTTCCGTAACTGTTTGATAAGGGGCTAAACAAGAAAATTGAGCACAGGAAAGAAGCAACTGATAAGAGATCTGAGAACAAAAAGAAAATACATAAAGGTAGAAATCTCAAACAAATTCTGTAAACAATAAAGCATCACTACCTCATTAATGTCAGTGCATGTTTTACCATCTCCTCTGTACCCTTTCGGACATGCTTCACATTTGAAATTTCCATACCCAATATTAGTACACCTGACACCCTTGAAGCAGGGCTCACCGTCACAGGCACCTACAGAAAGATACAAATTTTCATTCCATGACATAATAAATATTTTTCCAAGATTAGCAACAACAAGTCGCTGTCCTGGCTATTCTGACTCAGTACCAAGGAGCTGTACACAAAAAGTAATACAGCATGGCGATAGAGCGACATTATACTGTGTTGGTTTAGAAAATTCCTTTTTAGAGTTTCCTGTTCTGTGATGCTAACGCTTGCTATGTGTGTCAAATGGTACCATTTTTAAGACCATTTACGAACATAAACAGGGATACAATAATCAAATACTCACATGCTCCACCTATGCATGTTTTACACGTGTCACAATTTCCAGTCGACCATTCATTATCCTTACAAGGATGACATCCAGTTTTCATGAAAGTTGATTCGTATCCCGCGGGACAACACTCGCATTTCGGAGCTCTGGTTGTGTTGCTATAACTACCAGGAGGGCATATTTTGCATTGGCCTAAGCGAAGGAAACAGAAAGTAAATAAGCAATTTTGAACAAACAGTTAATTTCGACTTTTGAAAGTCGAGCAACATCAGCATTTTAACCTTTGATTCACATTAGATCATAATATCTATGGTCGTCCTTAACCAAAGACTCCTTTCATTGATCTTGTTATCACAGCATCTGGCACTTGCCCTAATAGACGTTTTAGCAATTCTACAAAAAAACCTGGATCGCGCGATATTTTTATACATGTTTATATAAGAGGTTCGATTGAATGGCGTAGAGCTTCTATCACTATTGTGTACATTCGAAAATTCTACAAAATGTATGAAAAGATCGTCCGATTCAGATTGTCCTTAGAATAGCTATAAGGCCTATTCTGTTGAACGACTCTTGCAGTTCTTTCAAAAACTAGCTTCTTCCCAATCAAGAAATCCTCTAGCTTCATACAATATTTCGTCCAAGGCCTGGAAAATATAACAGACAATGTAAGGGACAGCATTTCTTATTACTCACCTATGCCATCATTGTACTTTCCAGGGGTGCAGTCATATTTCTTTCCTTCATAACAATATGTTCCGGGTGGACATTGAAAACAGGTTGTTGGACACCACTAAAAAGAAAGGCATTTACGGTGTAAGTGTGTAAGCGCATCAAGGGGGATCTGCAATGGTATGGTATAAATAGGCTTCTCTATAAATAGTACGAAGAAAACACTTAGACACAGTATCGTTTCTTTGACTATCCATAGTCCATGGTACGGTGTGTGTGCGACTTCGATTTTAATGGGATATATTTAGACTATTCACTCTTTGCATATTCAAGCATTTAACCTTGCAAAAACCCTTTAAATGCAGTTCTAAGAGCAGTTTATAAAAAAGGATAGTTTCAGCTTTATAAAGATTTCTTAATCAGCAACAACAAAAAACTGCAATGCATCGTTTTGTGTCAACTATTAAATTGTGCAACTTACGAAAATTCTAGCTACTCATAATGAACATAACAAAACGTACCGTTGCATTACATTTGACATAAGTATTCGCAGGACATTTCGCAACAAGACCATTGTGACAAAGCTAAATGAAAATAAATATGATTTAGTATCGTAAAGTGTCAGAGAAAATAACAAAACTGCTTCACAGCCACATTTCTCCCCATCATCCTTTGCAGCCTTACAGTGATTTTCGCACTGCTTTCGTGGACTGATCACATACGTCGTAGTTGCGCTCCTTGATAAACTGATAATCGCTATAACTAGCGTTGAAGCGTAGTGCCGTCATCCAATTCAATGAACAAGGCAGAAACTGGGACTGAGGTCATTAGTCTGCTGCTTTTGTAAAGAAAATGATTTTGGCCTTGCAATCCTGAGACTGTGTTATACTTTCCACTTTCAAAAGAATGTTTTTTTATCATCACTTTTGAATTCAAAGAAAAAGCAAGTTTGTTTCCCGTGGCTACGTATGTGCCAATTATTTTTTGTTCAAAATATTGTTTTGAGTCAATACGATGTTTTGGCAGTTCGCACACGTTCAAATGATTATTGGGAATCATGACACATATTGCAAACGAATGGTTGTGTTAACAATCAAACTTCAACCAAAATATAAGAAACCTACCATAATAGAAATTCTATCAGGGAAGAGCATTTCACAAATATGAGAAGCACCTTGGTGATTTCAGACTATTTTAAGAAGTTTAATTATTTACCCATCCTTCCGGACAAGCCGTACAGTTGTCCGCTGATCCATAAGAATACATGTATTTTGTTACAGGGTCAAAACCACATCTCAACTCTCTGCCATCACCTGGACAAGAGTACCCTGCTTTGCATCCAAAACAGTCTCTGTTATCTGGAAGGAACGACAAGAAAATTAAAAGAAAATTAAGAATGCGAAGGAAACAGATTTATGCAAGCCATTTGATAAGTCAGAATTAAAACGAAAATTCTACCAGGTGTATTCCGTGTCCATGAACAATTCAACAACAACTAATTATGGAGCATAAAATTTTGGCTTATAAGCAGAACTGTTTTGCAAATAGATCTGTTAGGAAAACCTGAATCAAATAAGGTTCCCACACAATCAAATGTAGGAAGATTTGATTAAAAACCCAATGCAGTGAGAACGAACTAAATGTAAATTGTAGTTCACTCTATGATTTAACTTGAAGCATCAAATTGGGAAACGCAGCTTGGTAAAAAGCTTGATAAGAAGGAAAATGACCAAAACCATAATCAGGACTGGCCTAGCAGGTGTTTGACAAATTCATCTGACCATTTTCAAATTTGATAAGAAATTCCAGTTGATTAATGTAAGATTTGATAATTCCAGTTGGTTATTAAGACTAGGCTGCAGGGAAGAATAAACAAAGTTGGCAACCAATAAAAATTGACGAATTCAGTCGACTAAGTCATGTTGTAATAAGATATGTTGAGACGAGCTTGTCCCATCCTCAGCGAAGAAACTAAACTTTAAACCAAAACCAAATACATAAACCTTTTTAAAGGTAGGAATTTACTTTCCTTACTTTTAAGTCATTCGTAGCTTCGCTCCATAATAAGAGAACATCTCTTGACCAACAATGATTTCGATCATCTCATTAGATTCTTAATAAATAAGCGAAAAGAAGAGGGTTCGTTGACTAACCGTACACTGAAATCGTATATCCAGGGGCAGTAAAGAACACGTTTCCACTTGTATCGACGGTCACTTTCGCCTTATCTAAACATGTTGAACTGAATGTTACAGTGAATGGGATAAAATCTCCTCTCTTGGGGTTTCCATTGTCCACTGCAAATATATTGACTTTCCATGTCCACGCAACAGTCTTATTCTTCCATTGCAATGCAGTAACGTTCTCAGATATCGTCACGTTCTCCAAAGTTGAATTGATCGTTGGTCTAAACAGAGAAGGAATATTAAAGCTACATAGTCTGATTGAACTACCGGGTGTCCCAACAAACGAGGTACCTATGTTCAATTCAAGTTAACTATCGAGGAACATTTGTAGAGTGATTAGACATTGAATGAAGCTAAATGCACATCGCTAGAGTCAACCAAATCTGTATACATTTTTTGCTGCTAGACATGGTATTTTTTTTTTTTTTTTTTATATTCAATATAAAGATTTACAAGAATGAGGTACTTAAGACTATACTTACAAACTACTTAACTACATAACAAGGATGATAACCCGGGAAGCAAGAACCCATGACTATCCCAGGGTCATTACACAGAGAACATTTAACTAAAGTTACACCTAAAATCTACATTTACAAAAACAGCTACATATAAACGATGGTTACTGATAAATACAAACAAACGGAAATAGGAACAAAAAGAAAAGGACTTTGTGGTTGTGTGGCGTGAAACAAAGTTTTGACTTATCTTAAACAAACCGACCTGTTTTGTGGATGAAATCTAAAGTCAGTTCGAGTATACTTTTATTAACGTCATTAGAGAGGTCTTTATCACCATATAACAAAAGTTGTACAAGGACGTCGTTAGAAAGGCTATTGATTTCTACAAATGGTCGTAACACTACCGAAACTCCAGCGAGAAGATCTCGTCGTTGAATAACAAATGAAGGGCAAAACAACAGAAAGTGCTCCGTGTCCTCTATACCGTCATTCGTTGGGCACATTGGGTTTACGGTGTCCCTGAAATTGTGCTTGAATTTATGGAAATTTAGTTTGCTGAGACCGACTCTTATTTGGGAAAGAAACGATAGGCCTATTGGATTATGAATACCAAAGACAGATTTTTCAGAGGGGCGAATCATCGATAGAAGCTTTGTCTTAAAAACAGCAACAGACGGTGCAAGCCTGATTTCAGGATCAAGTTTATTCCACTCTGAGATGCAGTTTGGATAGAAGCTAGATTTAAATTTGTCTGTTCTTGCCCTTATTCGCCCAATAGCATCCTGATTGCGAAGGTAGTAGTCCGACTGATGAAGTGGTGGGATTGGCTCCTTTGTATACAAGGTGGTAAGATTATTCAAAAACTTATAGAACAAAGTCAGGCGTCTACTCCACCTTCGGGAACTTCGGGAATAACATGGTATAGTCTATATGATATGAATAAATATTTATACACGAAAATAAACCCTTTAGCATCTAATAATACATATATACAATCTTATAAAACAAACAAACAAAAATAATTTCAAAGGCAATGTAGTATCTAAGTATCTAAATTGTTAATATTGCTGTTCTTCCACGGTGCTAGACACGGTGCTTTCAGTTTGAGGTATTTACACTCCTATTAATGAAGACCCTTCATATTTTTCAAATATTTTCAAATTTGTTCCCACTCCCATCAAATTATTGTGATGTCCCTTCTAGCATAAAAATGAATAGACTACTTACATTGCACTGATAACAGAACTACTTGTGTATGTGATTTGTCCATTTGCTCCACTATCGTTGTCCGTAGCAGATACAGTGAAAATTGAACCAACTTGCAATGGGGGTATCGGGTATCTGGTGTATGATATGTCGGGTAATATTGGGCAGTTATCATTGTAATCTGTTATGTAGATCTACAAAAGAATTAAAAGCCATGTAAACAATGTGTGAGGCTGCAGAGCTCAGATATCTGGAAGGAAGAAAAACGGAAGGTAGAAAAGAGGAGATGGAGAAAGTAGAAAGAAGAAACGAAGAAAGCGAGGTGAAAGAAAGAATTTTGCAGGCAGAAACACCACAACACGAAGAAAAAAAGATGGAAAGGGAAATGGGAAAGAACAAAGGATGGACAAGAGAAAGGAAGACAACGAATAACAGCAGAGAAGGAATGAGAGATAAGAGAGGTATGATAAAAGGCAGAGAAAGAAGGAAAATTTGAGAAAGAGTAAAAAAAGGAAGGAAAAACGAAAGAGAAAGAACGGCAAGAAAAAGTAGAAAGGAGCTTATTTTGAGTGAGTCGAAAAAGGTTTTGGTATTTGTGTCTCATAAAATCTAGTGAATTGATGAAAAGAAGAGTTTCTTTTGAAATTACTTCGCAGGAAGAAGGAAAATGTTTTCCACCACTGATCCTCAATTTTTATATCAGTAAAATAGACGAGTCCGAAAGGCGGCAGAAAGGAGATTGAAATTCATTAAAGTCTGTCTCAAAATAGATGTCACGCAAAACTTTCCGCAAATAAAATTAGCTGAACTGCTTTCCGCGATTAATTTTGCGTTTTCGCAAATCTCACGTGACATCTAAAGGCCTTTCTCCACTGCAGTAGTTTTGGGCGGCGACCAACATGTTTGTCAAGTGCGCATGCTCTCTAACAACAGAGCATACGCCCTATAGTCAAACGTGCTGGTCGCCGACCAAAACTACTGCAAGAGGAGGGCAGCCTTAAGTTGAAACAGAGCTTAAATCGAATTACTTCTGACATAAAATAATAATAATATACAAATATTTTTAACAGGATAACCTATCAGTTTTTACAATACTGTTATCATTAGGGTCCTGACTTGATTTGATTTGATTTTAATTTCTTTAGGCACGGTGGCCACGTCAGTCAAAGGACTGATTTACAGTGGGCCGTGCAAAGACATACAATAACTTAATTAAAAGAAAAGCATACAAAATTAAATACTCTTATTTACAAAACAATCTAATAAGCAAATTAAAACATGTCCTGCTATACACATATGATAGAATATGACTTGAAGTTTGGCATACCTTAATAGTAACATTTCCCGATGTGCCTGCTACAGTGTCAGTGATCGTCATATGAACAAGATATTCTTTTGTCACTTCATAATCTAAAGCATGCCTTAGGGTCATCAACACAGCATCAGTACTGAAAGGACCAAAGTTTTCTAGGCCATTAATCAGCAGTGGAATTGGCGCTATAGTTGATGTCGCATTGGCGCAAAGGATCACGGTCTCTCCATTCAGTGTTGTTGTTGCTGGAGAAGAGGTTGCAGGGATTGTTGCTGCGGCGGTATGTGCTGCGGAGTCATTGGCCTTGAATTCAAAGCGTCCTTGTGCATTACCCGAGTTGACTGTTACAGTGTATGGACCTAAAATACGGGACGAATAGAAATATCAGTGATGCAAATAAAGAGGCATTGGACAGTAAGACAGGGACGTTATTAGCTAATCATAACTCACAGAATAATTTACAGAGAACCCATAAGGCAATTCGTCACGCATTTGATTGGGTGATGATGGCAATACATAGAATAGGTGAATGGCTGCTGATCCTACTGACTTTCTACGACCGTGGAAAGTGATAACAATCAGCCCTACCTTGTTTCAAATATACACAGATTCACAAAGAAATCCGTTGTGTTGGGCTCTGAGTTTGTTGCGGCCAATCAGATACGTGACAGACTCTCTATTCCATTGTTGAAAATCTTTATTAATCATATACTGCAAATTAAGAAGCTCATGATTTATCGTTACCATCTTGGCTCAGACATGATTCCCCTGGCTATTTTTTATTCAATATAAAAATCCTACAATAGCGAATTATTCAAAACCACTACGTATGCACTACTTTACAGCACTACAAGGACGATACCATGGGGAGCAAACGATCCTCACAACCCTGTGGCCTTTACATGAAGAACAAACGACTAATCATAACTGAATATACGAGTACAAAAAGCTACAAATAGGCAATCTCTCTCTCTCTCTCACTGCGCATTCGGCTTACAACTGTATCATTGTTCACCTTGCGCGATACTACAAATCAAATTAGTCAAGTTTTTCCATCCATTACGATCGTTTGCGTAATTTCTCAGCATGTTAAGGTCTTCTCTTGTTTTAAACTGTTTTATTTGCAATTGTTGATGGTATTTTGCTGCTTCTACGATGGTCCCTCCAGGGGTACCATGATACCATGGGAGCAAACGATCATGACAACACTGTGGCCTTTACATGAAGAACAAACTTTTTCTTCCACGAGAATTTCTTTGCTTTAGGTGGGCATAAAAAAGTCAGTTTCAATTGATTGACAGGACAAGCATAGGACATGGTGTGTTCATTGGTAATCGTAATATATGACCGAATGTTCTCCATCTTGCTTCCTTCATTTCAGCACTCAGTGGTTTTTCTTTGCTCTTTTTAGGCAATCTTTGCTGATAAAAACTGGAGTCAGTTTCACATTGGATGACAGGACAAGCATAGGAAAATGATGCTGATCAATAGGAACCCGAGACGAGAGAAAAACAACGACAACAACTACCGCCTTCACAGCTCCCCACCCAAAGCCCTTATTGCTTCAGACACCAAGCTCATGCTCTCTTATCCCTTCCTATCAGATAGGTATCAAGCTTTGAGGCACCTACCTGTAGAAAAAGCATCACCAACAATCATATCTTGTATTGCTGCGTTAACATGCAGGTTTTCATTCAACGTCACGATGTAATCAACGGAAGGTAATGAAGTTTGTTGAGCTGCTTCAGATACAAATGTCATATTGCTCGTTTGGTAAAGGAATTCCGAATAGCATGGAAATCTCTCTGCGTGGAATACCTCGATTTTATATGTTATGCCAACCTGAAAAAGCAAAAAGATAAACTATGAGGGTCTTAATAGCGATAAAGATGGCCTATCATCTTATGGACGAGCACAGAGGTGGAAAAAGTGTGAGAAGCCGCGAAGCAGCTTCGCAGGAAGTTCGTTTGTCTAGAAGGAAGAAAAGGGAAGGAAAGGAAAGGAAAGGAAAGGAAAGGAAGGAAAAGGAGATGAGGAACAAAATGATGGGAGGAAGATAGGATGATAAAGGAAGCAAAAATTGAAAACAGAAAGAGACCGAGAAGAAAATCAATGTTTGGATTATGCTCATTCATTTACAGCTTTTTGATCCAAGGAAGCTTGAAAAGTAATTTCAGTTGCTGATGGATTATCGACTACACTGAATCTGGGACTACGGAAAATTGATAAAACAATGGAAGGAAGAATTCTGGTTCGATGTTCCTTTGCAGGAAGGCAAATATTACAAATATTTTTTCCACCACTGGACGAGCAATTTGAAGGAAAGGGATAGCTATCTAAAAATCCTCTCAACCTCACAGAAGAAATAATTTTTTCTTGTGAAGGCACACTAACACACAGGAATGCAAGGGAGTAGAATTCGAATGACTAAACTAAAAGCGATTAGGCCAAGTTCAGCTAAAATTTTGCTGAACGACAAAAACAAGAAAAACAAAACAAAGAAAGTATGAATGATCAAAACAAGGTAGCTAAATATTCAATCAATACATGGGTGTCCTAACACCCTTGATCTGCAATGGAAGGAAATGCTATTGCTTACCTTGAGTTCAAGGGTGACAGTCTCTGCAGGCAAATCACCAGTAGTAACACATCTTCCTCCGATGACAGATCCTTGCTTTGGCGTGATAACACCACCTCCTACAAAATTTGCAGCAAAATGATGAAAACAAAGAAACTTTTTCAAGAACAGTAATCAAAATATGCACTTATTCCCGAAATTTAAAGATTCTTGGCAGAAATTTTCGGGGGTTTTGGCTTAATTTACGTTACAAACTCCTTGCAAACTTTCATGAAAAAGATTCTTAGATTTCTCGATTTCTTAGAATAAATAAGCGAACAGAGCTCAGGAAACTGTTTGAAGTTTGAAAAAGAAAGGGATGCCTCAAAACTGCAGTGTTTTCATTAAAAGCTTGTATCAAAGATTTGGAAAAGATCACAATTTTTCGTGTGGACCTGAAATAGTCAACTTCTAGAGCAATTTGAAATTTCCTTGAGTAGAATTCATTCTCGTACCTGATGCTTTCGCAGGGCTTAAACTGATCATTTTACAAGGAACAGTTGTATTGCTTGGGTCATGAAAGATCTTCAACACAATCACTCTATTGATTATGACGTATAGCTCCTCCCCACCAGCAAATGCGAGGTTCTCTTGGCCATTGTATGTGAATGCTGACCTTATAGCACTTGTAAACCTAACAAACAAGGGTAGATTTGATAAATAAAACAGATATCATTAAAATTAATCTTTGGGTATAAATTGCTTTGGGATTCATTCTACAAGAGTTCGGATCTGGTTTACTTTCGACCATCCATCAGCAATCTGCAATGTTTGCAAATATTTTCTGAATATTTGAGCCACTTTTGATGTAGAAATACTTCTCCCTATTTTATCAACATCAATCATTTAGAACATACCTCAAACCACCTAAAACTATCAATTTGTGACATGATTATCATAACAGTAGTCCTGCAAAGCTACGTCTTACATCATCATCCCCATTTATCATCACTGAACGACATTGTTCTGAAGGGGAAGCGGGGAAAGTTTTGCACTCAGCGAGGCAAAATTAGGCAAGTTGTTCCAAGAATTTTTGCAAGTTGTGAATTGGTATGAAAAATCAGGTAAATACTACACAATAAACACACACTATTTGTATTTGCCTAAGACTGAGGCTTCTGGATGATTCACTTGAAGAAGAATTTCTCATTCACTCGATTTTCACTTTTTAAATCTTTTCACTCCTAAGGAAAGGCGATTTACCTTGGACTTATAACACGAGTTCTCGTTTTCACTCCATTTCCCCTAACAAATCAATTCAATGGAGCAAAACTTAGACTAGTATAATCAGTCTAGACTTACCCTTTATTCTGAAGTTCTTTGGTAAAACAATCAGTTTGTCCTTCAGATCCATATCCTTTACCATTCACTGGCCAATAAGATCCACTATAAAAACGATAAATAGTTTTCCCATTGACTGAATCAATCTCTCCATAATTCTGCAGTAATAGCGTTGAGGTGATAACCTTGTTACGTGCTGAGGCTGATCTGAACCAATCAGAAAAGATATCTCCTGCAGGAAGGTTTGAAATAGCTAGCCATGTTTCGTATGGTGATGCAATGTATTTGACATTAGTGTACTCCTCTTTATATGTCACTCCATCGAAATCACGTGCACTGGCCCTAAATAAACAAAAATAACGATATTTAAAATTGATTTGATTTCTAAAAGGAGTTTAATATGACAAGACTGGTACGCCCCTACTTATGAAGCAAAGCTTTGAAAATACTCGCTGGCTAGGTTGCTCAAATATCATAAAAATAGTCACATAAGAACATCAAAGAGTCATTGTCGCCCATGATACTTTGCAGGCACATTGCAATTTCTGACTGTCTGAAGATAGGCCTACGCAGAAAAGATGGGTCGACACTGCAGTAATTAAACTAACAAATAAAATCGACTGAAGTCAAAGTTTTCTATCAGTTTACGTACTGCAGTGGAGATTCATATTTTCCGCTTAGGCCAAATTTGATTTTCAGACAGTCTGACATTGCAGCATGCCTGCAAAGGACCCTGGGTGACAATGGATCTTTAACGTCCTTCTTTCTCTGTTTGAGCAAACATTAATGTGAAAAGACAGAAATTTCTTACTCGAAATCGTAGTATTTTATGGGCAATGTGATTGTACCATTGAGGGCAGCAGCTAGAAACAAAGCAAAAAACAAAGTGAGTTTAATCACTAGCATGGAAAGAAAAAGCAAACAAAAATAATTTGCCACCTTGAATCATGCTTGAATCGAAGGAATAACACGTCCTCCACAGGCCTTGATATGATGCCAAGGCCTCGTTTACACTATACGGCATACGCCACGATTTTCGTACCGGATAGGGGCGTTCTGTTATATCACAGTCCGATACGAGATGCTTCATAAATCGGAGCGAAACTCGCTTCATTTTGTAGGTGATATGAAAATCACTCCAGCATGGTTTTGCATGATGAAAATGATGTTATCCGTTACATTTCATTCCATAACCACATTTCTTTACTTCGAGAGGAATGAGAAACAATAACATTGCAAAACAAAGGCCACTCAATCAAACCTTTCACATAAAGATTAATGAAAATATCACTCGATCAAGAATATTTGCAGAATAATAGCTAAAGGTCTGATAGGAACTGGGTTCCCTAAAAAGTACAAGGAATAACACTTACTGCAATTAGTACAAGTTCTATAACAATAGATACAGCAACCAGCACCATTACATGTCCCAGGATGCATTGCGTTTGATGCAGTGACGTCACAAGGTGACTGACAAGGTCCCCCTGGTCCGATGAGAGTTTCGCATTCATATGGAAATCCATTAGAGCATAATGTTGCTTTTGCTAAAAAGTGAAAAATTTGAAATATTCTTTGAACTTGAATCTGAAAATAATACAATCTTGCTGAAAAAATTCAGTCAGATACCTTTGGGACACAAGGTTTTGCTCAGAATTAAAAAGGAGATTGATCCCCGAATTAGGAAAATCAAAAATAAATAAAACAGGCATGAAAATTAGAATAGTATTTCTGAAAACAAATGTTTCTATTTATAAATTTTAAATCAGGTCTACTAACCATTTTTCTCTATTTCATCGAAGTAAAAATAGTTTATATACTTATATGTTTCTCTCATCTAAGAAACTATTTAGACTTGGTTAAAAGCCAGACCTACAATTATTCTGTGACAAAAATGCTGGTTCCAACTACGCGGTTACCCTGGGTACCACAGAGCCAAAAAAAAAGAAAAAAAGAATTTACTTTTATAAAACTAAATTGTTGGCTCCGGCACCCAGAGGGTACTGCGCGATGAACTACGATTACTTTCCTCACAGCCAAATTTTCAAATGCGATAGACATCAGCTTTCACTGGGAACAAAATTCACACTGATTGACACTGGTCGCAAAAATCAGGCTTTAACAGTCAAATGTCTTTCCCGGTGGAAGATGAACTTTCATCGCATTTCAATAACTGGTGATGAGGAAAGCATTGAAAGTTCATCGTGCAGTGGGAACCAGCCTTTTAAAGAGCCATGGGCACCCAGGGTCCTTTGCGGGCACGCTGAAATTTGAGAGTGTATGAAAATCAAATTTGGCCTAAGCGGGAAACCATGGATCCACACGGCAGTAGTTGAACTGTTAGAAAAGTATTACTTCAGTTCTACCAGTTCAACTGCTGTACTGTGGATCTATAGCTTCAGTTTAGGCCCAATTTCACTTTCAGACGGTCTGAAATTGTTGCGGGCCCGCAAATAACCCTGGGTAACAATGGCTCTTTATGGGAGAAAATTCAAAGAGAAATAAACACATATCTTCATAAAATATAAAGACATACGTTCTTCTTGTGATGTTATGAATGCAGGTTCACTTTTCCCGCTTGGATATATCGCGTTTTTATCCATTGTCACATTCATGATAACACTGCATTCGTAATCTTTTCCAGGTAACACTCCACCTGAACCAGTAAACGTTATATTCGAAATCATTCTGACGGTGCCTGCAAACAAAAAATGTGAAGCTTGAATGTTTGTCGTTGTAATTAGTGTTAAAGAGATAAGAAAGAGTCCTAAACAGTAGCTTCGCCGCCACTATGTTACCATGAATCTTCTGAGCAGGTAATCTAGAAAAAATCGAATCCGACACGTTCACCAAAGATTCCCTGATGCCATCTGTAGTGCGATTGTTTGCTGCATTGCATTGCAATTTCCGATCCGTCTGTTGCTGGACTTAAGGCCGACCGCCATTGCAGTAGTTTTGGTTGGCGACCAGCATGTTCGTCGAGGGCGCATGCTTTGTTGTTAAGGCCTGCGCTCCCTGGTTAAGGCCGTCCTCCACTTGGCCCTTAGACGCAGCAGTTGTGCTTGATTGTATGCTTCTGCGGAGGAATAACTTCATGTAGCTCTACGGAGGAGCTAGCTACAGAAATGGAAGGAAAGAAACTTTCCTTCTGTTCCTTCAATCCTTCGAAGCCTCCTCTACAGAACAATATCAATTTTCCTCCGCAGAAACATACAAGCTGGAGCATTAATGCGGTGTCTAACTACCCGTGCTTGTTTCCTTACCTGAAAGTGTAGGGTTTCCACTGCTTAAGCATGTTGCAGTAAAATTCCATGTTGAATTGGTAAATGACGCATCCACTGCATCAGATCCATTTACAGCGGAATATTTGCTTGCTGGCTTCGTCCATTTCAATTCAATCGTCTTTTTCGCAGTTGCTGTCACAACCAGTGAATGGGGCGCTGTATAAAATGAGCAAATAAGAGGCTGAGAATCTTTTTTCCTTCTTTGAATCCAAAGGTAGCTTATGTAATGTGGAATTGGACCAGTGGTAGCAAACTTGCCTACCCTGCTCACCCTTTCGAACCTGCTACGTAGAGTGAGGAGAGTCGCCAACTCTTTGTAATTCCAAGCTAAAAAAGGAATCATGAAATGTGGTCATATTGAGAGTGGAAGGACAAGGACGCTAGTTCGATAGGCTTACCTTCTCAGTGTTCCTAAAACCTACCTTCTTATTTCTATATTTCTACCTGTTATCCGAAAGTAGCTCTTTAGGACACTGAGAAGCTAAGCTTATCGAAGCAGCGTCCTGGTCCTTCCTCTCAATGTCACCACATCTCGTGATTCCCTTAGCCTGGAATTACAAAGAATTGGTGACTCTCCTCGCTCTGCGTAGCAGGTTTGGCAGGGCGGAAACTCGAGCCATCAACCTTCAGATTGGTATCCAAGCGCCCTTTATCATCGACGCATCCTTGCTAACTTAGAAAGGCGAAGAAATTGTTACTTTATAAAAAACATTGCAAATGCGATACCTACCGCAAACAAATTCCTTTCTCTTAGTATACATTTTAGCCTTGTTCGCTGATTTCATTTCAAAGCCACTGAGATGAGCAGGCGTGAAACATTGTGCACCTGATACTTTGCCAAGGATCGTGTAGAGACTTCTATGCCAGTTACAATCACATGCAAGAGGGTTACTTGTCAGTGTCCTGTGAGATATTCAAATTATTTAATCAAATTTAAGGAGTAAAAGTCATACGGCCGGGCGGATTAAATGGGGACAGCTATACGCTCACTTTTTACAAGAAACTTATGTCCGGGAAATATGAAGATGTTTTTTCTACCAAAACTTATACAGACAAACAATGAAAAAATTATCCAATGGACTTACAAACTTGTTAGAGCTGAGAGTTGTGAAAATGCATCCAGTGCTATTGTTTCCAATAGATTGCTTCCAAGATTTCTAAATTCACATGAAAGAAAAAAGAATCAGCATGAAGATTTAAAATGGTCAAAGGACTGTACACTCTTGTTTATATAAGAATAATGTTTGCAAGAATATTCAGGCTCAGAATCAACCAAATTTTAAGAATATCATAAGAATATTGCTCAGCCTCAGCTCGCATATTTGTGTCTCATTTTTCAGCAGTTGCCTGTTTTGCAATGTTCATAACAGAGAATCGAATGACTGACACATCTCGTTTTTTCAAAAAGCGTGGTTCTATTCAAGGGTAACTCTTACCTTTGGAAGATTTGAAAAAAAAGAATACCTCAAGAATATATTCAGGCTTAAAACGAACAGTTCTTAAGAATATCAAGGCTGGACAAAATATATAGCAGCATTCTTAGAAAAAAGAGTGTAGACGAGTCTCAAAAGAAAATATAAAAGCTATTCTAAATTCAAGCTATTTATCAACCATTTTTCGATACAAAAGTTTTCTTGCAATGTTTCACTGCAAAGCTGTTGAGTTAAAATCAGAAAAATATACACATTGGATGATCGTAATGAAAACAGAAATTCAATCAACTGTAAATATTAATAATCTGAATAAAAAATGTACTTACAGATCAATGAAAGAAGGAAGGTATGGAAGTGCTGGAAAATGCTTTATTTTGTTGTTTGACAAGTTTCTAGAAAATAGAATGAACAGTTTTAAGAAGTAAACTATACAAACTTACAATGGACGATTACGCTAAAGATGGCGGCAAGGAACTTTTTACCAAGATGCATTGCATTCATTAATCGAATTCCTATAGAATCGAATTATAGAATCGTTAAAGATTCGTAATTAGAACGCATTGCATCTTGGTAAAAGTTCCTCGCTGCCATCTTTAGCGTAGTCGTCTGCGTCTATTCCAGGAGATCACGAGTTTTAATGATAATGACACAATAGCTACCCTAGCATCGTAATAGCATCGTTCAAGCTAACTATATTATGGAAACTCTAGCCAGATAACACTAGCCTGATGCCTATAGATGTACACACACCTTGTACTTATTACATGAGTCCTTCTTTTCGCTCACATTAAAAATAACAATTCAATTCAACGGAGCAAAACTTAGACGAATGTCATCAGTCTAGACACCCCTATGATTTACGTTTTCAATTTATTCATAGATTCTGTTCCTGTTATATCTAATTTCGTTGATCAGTTTCATGAAAGTTTTTGTTTGTTTGTTGCTGCTGTACGTTAATTTTCTTATGTATTGCAACAGCATTTTGATGATGATATACTAACGTTGTAAACACAGTCTCTACATAATCAACTCAAAACATCTAAAACCATCAAATAAAACTTACATTTCATTCAAAGCTGCACTGCTGGTGAAATTAAATGCTCCATCTTCTATCGTTTTTATTTTGTTGCCTTGCAAATTTCTGTCGATTAAAAAGAATGACAAATTAGGATTTAATATAGATAATTAACTATTATTATGCCAACGACATCAGTACGTTCATTTATCATTACAACTGCTGAAGTCTTAGGAATAATGTTCTCGAAATTGTTTAGGCCCTCAAGCAGAATTACATCCATTTGCATCCCTTCGATGGACTCTGCGAAAATGGAAATTGCCTTCGAACAAATCTATTCATTGTGGAACTCGAAGATTTCTGACCATTCTATCATGAAGATAATTCAAATAAATTCAGCACAAATTATATGAGTTCATTCGTTGTTAAATGAGTGGCGAAATAAAACAAAAATATGCAAACAAACTGCGACTTGAACAAAATTAAGTTTTACTTACATTGTTCGTAGAGCAGTTGAACTTTCAAAAACTCTCGATTTTAAGATTGTAATGTTATTGTTTTGCACAAATCTGTAGACGAAAGGAATAAACTGTTTGCATAAAAACTTAATTTTAAAACATTCAAATTGAGACTGTGTTCAAACGATACCGATAAATCTTGAATATTTTTAGAAATTACAGCATATTTCCTATTTTCATTCATTTGAGGATGTGACGTCATCAAATTTCTAAATCGTAAACTAGGAGGGTGAAAGACATTTGCTTGATACCATCTGTAGACATTCATAAACAAAGACTTTCTTGAAAATTATTTCATGTTTCATCAAAAAGTTTAGAAATTACGATGGTTTTAAATTGTGTTCACCATTTTGCTTGAATTCTCAAATAAGAAGAAAACCACTCTCTAATTCTGAAAATATGGAAGAATTCAAAAAAGTCCTACGGTAGAATTATAGTGAAATAGTTAAAGTTTCTTTGAAGCTATTCAGTTCCACGAAATAGGTCAGATAATTTTACAGCAACCTTTTCCAAGAGTTCAAACCCATGATTTTGACACCATTGCTATGTGATCTCGAAAGTAAACTATACTGTACCCATTGGTGGTTGCTATTCCAAACTGAAGATTATCATATGTTTTCAAATCTCAGATATGTTTTTTACAGATATCACTCACAAACTTTAACATGCAACCAATATTAATCGAAGAGGCTTCTTATTGTTCATCAGACTTCCCATAAAAATTAGATAAATTTCAAAACGGTACATCATTACTCACAGTCGTTTGTAATGAAGTGAGCGAAGACACAGCACCAAATCCAATGCCTGTTATTTCATTATTTTGAAGATTTCTGAAAGATTAAATGATATTCGGTCATGATAAAATAGATTTAAGGTGAAGTGAATGATTGGTAGCTATGTAGACTTCATATAATAATTTAACTAGCTCACTAATCTAAAAAGCATAACATTGCTCTAATAGACCGTCCTTTTAGCATAGCTATAAATCTGATCTGAATCGAGCGATATTTCAAAAGTTCTACAAAATGTGTGAAAATATCACTCAATTTTAGAATTTAGAATTTCAGACTCTTTTTTAGAATAGCTAAAGGTTTACTTTTGTACATTTATGACCTGGAATCCCTTGTTTCCCCGTGCTCTTTGACTTGATGCTGTCACTTCTGTCAACAGATTTTTCACTGTTCCAACCTGAGTTCCCTGTTGAGCAAGGTTTACTGCAGGGATACAAGGGATACAAGCTTGCCTGTTAGGCCTGTTCTTCATCTAGCCTCACTCCTTAAGAACCCTCAAATTACACTAATCTCATTGAGTTGAATTGTTGTTGTTGTCGCTCCACTGAGGATATACTTATAGCGTCCATCAGTCTATCAATAGCAATAACTACAAGCGTGTAATTAGTCTACTCTTGAACGTGATAACAATGAAGTTTTACTTACAACTCCTGCACAGCGGTTAATACACTCAAAGGTTTGACTGGCAATATAACCAATTTGTTGTAGCTTAGGTCCCTGTGGAAGGAATGAAAAGAAAGAAAACGAATGATAAATGAGGCAGAATTACAAATTTCAAACAAAAAAGAAGTCATTGTAAACCAAGGATAGGAGTGATAGAACAGTTGATAAAAGAGTTAAAAGACCATATCTGTTCGTTAAATTTTCAATACTCTAAACAAAGAAATTCTCTACATGGAAAATTATAGACTGTCTCAAATTAGATGTCACCTGCAAATGCCCGCGAATAACAACATTTAGAAGCGTTTTGCACAGGGATTTTGCGTTCCCGCAAATTTCAGGTAACATCTGACATTTGCTCTACGTGGTTTTTCGTTGTACTCTAGTATCACTTATATTTGTGTACCATTTCGGTACTCAACATGTGTTGAATTTCAACAACTACAACCGCGATTTAGAGGGTTGACTAACAGGGTTGCAATGGCTGGAATAAGGGCAAAACTCAAGAAAATGACGGATAACATGCCCGATGTCGAAGGGCGCCCTTGTTTGCCAATCACTTTGAGACAAGCCCCCCCCTACCGGGGCCGCTGAAAGAGGGGCAGGGAGGGTGTCCTCTAAGGAAATCAGGGTCTAGAGGGCCAAATAAGGAAAGATCACAACTTCTATCTACATTCCCGCTTCGGATACAGGAAGCTTCATTTCCAAGTTCTATCCCTGGGCCTAAAAAACTTTCAGGCGGTGTCCCCCCCCCCCCCCCCACCTAAAGACGTGAGAGATTTTCAGATTTGAAAAGATCTGATTCCGATCAGGTCCTGATTTCATATCAAAGTAGGATTATTATGTTCTGCTCAGTGGTGTGCCCCTCAGAGAGACATTTGGAGGGGACGCCGTAACGATCAACAAGGAACATGAAAAAATGCCATGTTGAGTTTTACCATTATGGTTCACTCAACACACTGCAAGAAAAAGACCTAAAAAGACATGTTTCGTACTAAATGGAGCAAGAGAAACTTATTTTAGACTGTTAAATTACGCTCTATAAGTGCCATGTTGAGTATGACCATTATCGTTCATTCAACGCACTGCAAGAAAAAGACCTAAAAAGACATGTTTGGTACTAAATGAAGCAAGAGAAACTTATTATAGACTATTACATTAAGTTCTGAAAGTGCCATGTTGTGTTTTACCATTATCGTTCACTCAACACACTGCAAGAAAAAGACCTAAAAAGACATGTTTGGTACTAAATGAAGCAAGAGAAACTTATCATAACTGTTACATTACGTTCTATAAGTGCCATGTTGAGTTTTACCATTATCGTTCACTCAACACACTGCAAGAAAAAGACCTAAAAAGACATGTTTGGTACTAAATGAAGCAAGAGAAACTTATCATAGACTGTTACATTACGTTCTATAAGTGCCATGTTGAGTTTTACCATTATCGTTCACTCAACACACTGCAAGAAAAAGACCTAAAAAGACATGTTTGGTACTAAATGGAGCAAGAGAAACTTATTTTAGACTGTTACATTACGCTCTATAAGTGCCATGTTGAGTTTTACCATTATCGTTCACTCAACACACTGCAAGAAAAAGACCTAAAAAGACATGTTTCGTACTAAATGGAGCAAGAGAAACTTATTTTAGACTGTTACATTACGCTCTATAAGTGCCATGTTGAGTATGACCATTATCGTTCATTCAACACACAGCAAGAAAAAGACCTAAAAAGACATGTTTGGTACTAAATGAAGCAAGAGAAACTTATCATAGACTGTTACATTACGTTCTATAAGTGCCATGTTGAGTATGACCATTATCGTTCATTCAACACACTGCAAGAAAAAGACCTAAAAAGACATGTTTGGTACTAAATGAAGCAAGAGAAACTTATCATAGACTGTTACATTACGTTCTATAAGTGCCATGTTGAGTTTTACCATTATCGTTCACTTAACACACTGCAAGAAAAAGACCTAAAAAGACATGTTTGGTACTAAATGGAGCAAGAGAAACTTATTTTAGACTGTTACATTACGCTCTATAAGTGCCATGTTGAGTATGACCATTATCGTTCATTCAACACACTGCAAGAAAAAGACCTAAAAAGACATGTTTGGTACTAAATGAAGCAAGAGAAACTTATCATAGACTGTTACATTACGTTCTATAAGTGCCATGTTGAGTTTTACCATTATCGTTCACTCAACACACTGCAAGAAAAAGACCTAAAAAGACATGTTTGGTACTAAATGAAGCAAGAGAAACTTATCATAGACTGTTACATTACGTTCTATAAGTGCCATGTTGAGTTTTACCATTATCGTTCACTCAACACACTGCAAGAAAAAGACCTAAAAAGACATGTTTGGTACTAAATGAAGCAAGAGAAACTTATCATAGACTGTTACATTACGTTCTATAAGTGCCATGTTGAGTTTTACCATTATCGTTCACTCAACACACTGCAAGAAAAAGACCTAAAAAGACATGTTTCGTACTAAATGGAGCAAGAGAAACTTATTTTAGACTGTTACATTACGCTCTATAAGTGCCATGTTGAGTATGACCATTATCGTTCATTCAACACACTGCAAGAAAAAGACCTAAAAAGACATGTTTGGTACTAAATGAAGCAAGAGAAACTTATCATAGACTGTTACATTACGTTCTATAAGTGCCATGTTGAGTTTTACCATTATCGTTCATTCAACACACTGCAAGAAAAAGACCTAAAAAGACATGTTTGGTACTAAATGAAGCAAGAGAAACTTATCATAGACTGTTACATTACGTTCTATAAGTGCCATGTTGAGTTTTACCATTATCGTTCACTCAACACACTGCAAGAAAAAGACCTAAAAAGACATGTTTGGTACTAAATGGAGCAAGAGAAACTTATTTTAGACTGTTACATTACGCTCTATAAGTGCCATGTTGAGTTTTACCATTATCGTTCACTCAACACACTGCAAGAAAAGACCTAAAAAGACATGTTTCGTACTAAATGGAGCAAGAGAAACTTATTTTAGACTGTTACATTACGCTCTATAAGTGCAATGTTGAGTATGACCATTATCGTTCATTCAACACACAGCAAGAAAAAGACCTAAAAAGACATGTTTGGTACTAAATGAAGCAAGAGAAACTTATCATAGACTGTTACATTACGTTCTATAAGTGCCATGTTGGGTTTTACCATTATCGTTCATTCAACACACTGCAAGAAAAAGACCTAAAAAGACATGTTTCATACAAAATGAAGCAAGAGACACTTATCATAGACTGTTACATTACGCTCTATAAGTGCCATGTTGAGTATGACCATTATCGTTCATTCAACACACTGCAAGAAAAAAGCCTAAAAAGACATGTTTCATACTAAATGAAGCAAGAGACACTTATCATAGACTGTTACATTACGCTCTATAAGTGCCATGTTGAGTATGACCATTATCGTTCATTCAACACACTGCAAGAAAAAGACCTAAAAAGACATGTTTGGTACTAAATGAAGCAAGAGAAACTTATTTTAGACTGTTACATTACGTTCTATAAGTGCCATGTTGAGTATGACCATTATCGTTCATTCAACACACAGCAAGAAAAAGACCTAAAAAGACATGTTTCGTACTAAATGAAGCAAGAGAAACTTATCATAGACTGTTACATTACGTTCTATAAGTGCCATGTTGAGTTTTACCATTATCGTTCACTCAACACACTGCAAGAAAAAGACCTAAAAAGACATGTTTGGTACTAAATGAAGCAAGAGAAACTTATCATAGACTGTTACATTACGTTCTATAAGTGCCATGTTGAGTTTTACCATTATCGTTCATTCAACACACTGCAAGAAAAAAGCCTAAAAAGACATGTTTCATACTAAATGAAGCAAGAGACACTTATCATAGACTGTTACATTACGCTCTATAAGTGCCATGTTGAGTATGACCATTATCGTTCATTCAACACACTGCAAGAAAAAGACCTAAAAAGACATGTTTGGTACTAAATGAAGCAAGAGAAACTTATTTTAGACTGTAACATTACGCTCTATAAGTGCCATGTTGAGTATGACCATTATCGTTCATTCAACACACAGCAAGAAAAAGACCTAAAAAGACATGTTTGGTACTAAATGAAGCAAGAGAAACTTATCATAGACTGTTACATTACGTTCTATAAGTGCCATGTTGAGTTTTACCATTATCGTTCATTCAACACACTGCAAGAAAAAAGCCTAAAAAGACATGTTTCATACTAAATGAAGCAAGAGACACTTATCATAGACTGTTACATTACGCTCTATAAGTGCCATGTTGAGTATGACCATTATCGTTCATTCAACACACTGCAAGAAAAAGACCTAAAAAGACATGTTTGGTACTAAATGAAGCAAGAGAAACTTATTTTAGACTGTAACATTACGCTCTATAAGTGCCATGTTGAGTATGACCATTATCGTTCATTCAACACACTGCAAGAAAAAGACCTAAAAAGACATGTTTCATACAAAATGAAGCAAGAGCAACTTATTTTAGACTGTTACATTACGCTCTATAAGTGCCATGTTGAGTTTTACCATTATCTTTCACTCAACACACTGCAAGAAAAAGACCTAAAAAGACATGTTTGGTACTAAATGAAGCAAGAGACACTTATCATAGACTGTTACATTACGCTCTATAAGTGCCATGTTGAGTATGACCATTATCGTTCATTTAACACACAGCAAGAAAAAGACCTAAAAAGACATGTTTGGTACTAAATGAAGCAAGAGAAACTTATCATAGACTGTTACATTACGTTCTATAAGTGCCATGTTGAGTTTTACCATTATCGTTCACTCAACACACTGCAAGAAAAAGACCTAAAAAGACATGTTTGGTACTAAATGGAGCAAGAGAAACTTATTTTAGACTGTTACATTACGCTCTATAAGTGCCATGTTGAGTTTTACCATTATCGTTCACTCAACACACTGCAAGAAAAAGACCTAAAAAGACATGTTTCGTACTAAATGGAGCAAGAGAAACTTATTTTAGACTGTTACATTACGCTCTATAAGTGCAATGTTGAGTATGACCATTATCGTTCATTCAACACACAGCAAGAAAAAGACCTTAAAAGACATGTTTGGTACTAAATGAAGCAAGAGAAACTTATCATAGACTGTTACATTACGTTCTATAAGTGCCATGTTGGGTTTTACCATTATCGTTCATTCAACACACTGCAAGAAAAAGACCTAAAAAGACATGTTTCGTACTAAATGAAGCAAGAGAAACTTATCATAGACTGTTACATTACGTTCTATAAGTGCCATGTTGAGTTTTACCATCATCGTTCATTCAACACACTGCAAGAAAAAGACCTAAAAAGACATGTTTGGTACTAAATGAAGCAAGAGAAACTTATCATAGACTGTTACATTACGTTCTATAAGTGCCATGTTGAGTTTTACCATTATCGTTCATTCAAGATATATATATATATTGGTGTGATAACCTCTGTCGGTTTTAGTTTGACGCAATAAAATAATTTCCTTTTTCAATTTCAATTTTAATGCCATTTTAAGATAATTTCTGATCATCGACCAATCCACCATATCTTGAACAACACCATCAAAGTTGTAGCTGCTGTATTTTCAATTATGTTGTTGCAGTTGTTGAACTCAACACATGTTGAGTTACGAGATCCGTACCAAAATATACCTGCACTTATATTTGTGTAGTGTCTTTTGGTGTGGTGTGTCTTTTGGTGTGGTGTGTCTTGGTGTGGTGTGGTGTGGTGTGGTGTGGTGTGGTGTGGTGTGGTGTGGTGTGTCTGGTTGGTGTGGTGTGGTGTGGTGTGGTGTGGTGTGTCTTTTGGTGTGGTATGTTGTTGTGTTGTGTGGCGTGGTGTGGTGTGGTGTGGTGTGGTGTGGTGTGGTGTGTGTGGTGTGGTGTGGTGTGGTGTAGTGGTGTGGTGTGGTGTGGTGTGGTGTAGTGGTGTGGTGTGGTGTAGTGGTGTGGTGTGGTGTGGTCATTGCAACAGTCGTTCATAGTGGGGACTAGATGACCATGCGCCTTTTCCCGCTATGATTGTCTCAGATTATCGCATTGTAGTTTCTTTTAGTACTTGATATAAAAAAGATGACATCTAATTTGAGACGGACTTTAATGGAAAATAGAAAAAATTAAAACAAGTAAAAGTCAAACTTACAGCCGATACGAAACCGTCAGTCCATTGAAAGCGGTGTCATGTAATGCACGGATTTGATTACTTTGAAGCTGCCTGGTAACGAGATTAAAACAAAATGGTGTATCAATAAAAACGAATCATTCCATTGAAGGGGCCATACATGATTTTTGTAAACAAAATAAAAATTCTAGCTTGCCACCATCATGAATTTAATGAGAAATTTACACATAGCATACAATTTCTTCAACCTGTAGTGGCCTTTCGTGTGTTTGGGCTCAATACATCTAAAACTTGTTGCTTAGAATCCAGCCATATCTCGTATCTCCATAATCGTTGACAGTATGAAAAAATCTGATTGCACTGGTAAATTCTACGGAGTTCAAAAATATAGAAAATATCTTCATTTGCAAAGTATCTTCTACTATTTGCCTGCATTAGGGAAAGAAAGTCATGGATTCTTAAAAGTTTAGCTTGTACAGCCCCTTTAAATTCATTAAACAAAATCCAAACCTATCACAGAAACAATAAGAAGACTTTCCTTGAATATTTCCTCTTCTACTTCAGCTCTATGACTATAAAGAGGATGGATCCCATAGGTATAATTACAATAGCATAATTTATTGAAATCGAAATGTTTATGATAAAAACAAAACAAATATACAACTGTGTCTACTTACAAACTGTAGACAGTTGATGGGCAGCAAAAATCTGTGTTCCAATACTTTGTATTTTGTTACTTTGTAAATATCTAGAAACAGAGTAGAGGAGAATAATTGGTATAACAAACAAATTCGTATTGTCTACATTTTTCCTGATTTCTGGGTCTAAAAGATGAATAATATCCAGGGCTGGAAAAAGTGCGCGACCGCGCGACCGTCGGTCGGAGGCATGTTTTAAAATCTGACAAAACAATGGAGGCACTTTTTAAACTTTTCTGAAAGGTCTTTCTGCTAGATATTTCCATTCTTTATTTTTCAATAGAATGTATCATTTGAGATTTTTCGTGAAGGAAAAAGAACATCGAAAGTTAGGTAGACAATCGTAACAACAGAATAACGTCTTGTCGTTTTTTGGCGTGACAGCGAAGAACAAACAATTTAAAGAAAGACTGGAAGAAATTGTTGAAAACTGATTTTGCACTTTCAATAATTAACATCTATTCCGTGGTATTCATACCGACTGATTCTTAGGAAGTTTAAGCGTTTGAAAATGTCTGCAGAACTGACTTCTAAAATTGAAAAATGTTTCTTAATCAAAACTTGAGGTGTTGGTATATCCTTTGAGCTCATAAACTTACAACACACCGCAAAATAAGGCTTTTGAGCCATGAAACATTTACCTCGAAATTTTAGGCTACCTTAAAAGTCCGTCTCAAAGCAGAATATTACGGAAGCCCACAACTGCCAGACAAACTTTATTTCTCGAAGTTCATTTAATGATTAATTTCTGCGGACAAGTTAAGTTTTTTGAGGACAATTTGTATTCTTCCAGGACAAGTTTCATTTTATCAGGGCAACTTGCTGTTCTGAGGGACAAGTTATTTTCTGAGGGACAAGTTATTTTTTGAGGGACAAGCTATTTTTTGAGGACAAGTTATTTTTGAGGGACAAGTTATTTTTGAGGACAAGTTATTTCTGAGGGACAAGTTATTTTTGAGGACAAGTTATTTTTGAGGGACAAGTTATTTTTTGAGGACAAGTTATTTTCCGAGGACAAGTTATTTTTTGAGGACAAGTTATCTTATCTTCTCCTTCTGGCTGGTTGGATACGAGGCAGATCTGAGATGGCAGTTCGGTAGTTAAAAAACACTGATCAATGTTAAAAGCACACTGTTGTGGCTATTATTGGCTAGTCGTGATGTTGAAATGACAAACTAAAGACCTGCCCTTTTGATAATTACCATGCTTTATGTTGCTGGATCATATTTCTTTCGAGAATAATGGGAATCAGATTGTTATCACCTTTACGAATTTCAATGCACAGCGAAATTACTGAAGCCTGCCTAATTCTATTCTTTTATATTGTCTCATTTATCAAATAAGCGCCACGACAGTGTGCCTTTAAAAACTTGTAATGGCCGACAAAAACGAAGAAGAGAGGATTTTCCGTTACTATTTTTACACAGGATTCGAGTATGCTACCATACTGCATTTTTTGAGGCATATCATGCAATCAACATGAGTTACACGGCACTTTTGAGGAGGCTGGATAGTTGCTAGGTCCCATTGGGTATCATCGGCATTAGGTAATTCATAAAGCATTTGTTTTTGCAAGTAGGTTGTCTCATTTGGACAGGACAGTCTTGCAATCACCCCTCCAATGTTTAGGGGGGTTTTAGGTACTGCGTACCATCGGCCTTTAGGCGTTTCGCACAGCATTTATTTCTGCAAGCAGAGGAGTAAAATTACCCTTTTTAATGTTTCGGCCGTAGGCCTTTCGAACAGCGTTTGTTTTTGCACGTAGGTTGTATGGTAAGATGCATGGGAATATGAGAAGGGACTTCTCGTGGCAGGAGAACCGTCACCTATTCAAAAATGTTTTGGTCACATTTCTGTCTATTTTTGCTCGTAAAAGTTTATTTATTGATTACCCATATTTGAATTTGGCATCATCAGAATTTTATGCTGATTCGGAATATGCATAGTTTTATAAAAATAAATCATACACTTTATGAATAAAGTGGATTTAAAGCATTGCACTGAAAAATCGAAGAAGCCAATGCAAAGTATAGAGCGCAGTGAACGGTGTGACAACCAGGTGACGGCTGCGTTCCCGTATGAGTTCGCAAGACATCATGGTCAATGGTGTAATCCCTTCTTCGAAGATTCAGTTTATCTAGCCTCCTCAAAAGTGTCCTGTAACTCATGTTGATGGCATGATATGCCTCCAAAAAGTGCAGTATGGTATCATACTCGAATCCTGTGTAAAATAGTAACGCAAATCCTCTCTTCTTCGTCTTTGTCGGTCATTACAATATTTTATCTACCAAGCTGCCATCTCAGATCTGCCTCGTATCCAACTAGCAAGGAGGAGAAGATAAGACAACTTGTCCTCAAAAAATAACTTGTCCTCGGAAAATGAGTTGTCCTCAAAAAATATCTTGTCCCTCAAAAATAACTTGCCCTCAAAAATATCATTGTCCTCAAAAATAGCTTGTCCCTCAAAAATAACTTGTCCTCAAAAAATAACTTGTCCTCAAAAAATAACTTGTCCTCAAAAAATAACTTGTCCTCAAAAAATAACTTGTCCCTCAAAAATAACTTGTCCTCAAAAAATGACTTGTCCTCGGAAAATAACTTGTCCTCAAAAAATAACTTGTCCCTCAAAAATAACTTGTCCTCAAAAAATAACTTGTCCCTCAAAAATAACTTGTCCTCAAAAAATGACTTGTCCTCAAAAAATGACTTGTCCTCGGAAAATAACTTGTCCTCAAAAAATAACTTGTCCCTCAAAAATAACTTGTCCTCAAAAAATAACTTGTCCCTCAAAAATAACTTGTCCTCAAAAAATGACTTGTCCTCAAAAAATAACTTGTCCTCAAAAATAAATTGTCCTCAAAAAATAACTTGTCCCTCAGAACAGCAAGTTGCCCTGATAAAATGAAACTTGTCCTGGAAGAATACAAATTGTCCTCAAAAAACTTAACTTGTCCGCAGAAAATAATCATTAAATGTGCGTCGCGAAATAAAGTTTGTCTGGCAGTTGTGGGCTTCCGTAGAATATTCTAGATTTCAATGACAAATTATATGTTAAAATGTAATGTTTTATCATTTTAATACATGAATTGTTCGATAACGATAATAAAGTACAAAATAATAGCATTTTGATAGAATTTCTGATTTGGTAGACGTTCTCGTTAGTGTTTTAACTTGCCATAGGCTGACAAACGATAACAGCTTACAATTTGAGCTGCACGACTGAACTTGATGTAGGTATGAACACAAATGCAGCACAGGTTTATATAGAATGTTTAGGACAATTGAAAATACTTCAGTGCCTAAATACTAGTATTTTCACGCTACAAAATTGTAACAAACACAACAAACAACAGGAATAGGAACTACTGAAACTTATGTAGCTGGCAATCAAAAACAGAAACGGAAGAAACTCCATTAGCATTCCTTATCCTATTTCAAAAATTTCCTGTGACGTAATGACAAAGTTCTTGCTAGTCTTTCTGTCAAAAAGTTCCTGGCAGCGCTGCTGCCGGAAATTTTCAGGCCCTGTATTCAACCATGTCAAACTGTTTGAAAAGATGAAAAAAAAGTAACAATTCTGTGTAGCTTTATATTTTGCAGTAAAATAAGGTAGTTCACTGCTACTTTAAAGCCATATTGCGAGGGTGATCAAAATTGATAAATCAATTTATCTTTGACACTACACTGGCTACACCTCAAAGACGAAAGTTTAGATTTTTAGAAATGTTGAATCTCAAATATCTTCAAACCATTATTGCACTGCGGTTCGAAGTTTCCATTATTCTTCGTGCACCCTTTACTCTTCAAACAGCTGCTGTCATGATCACACTGGTCTCACGACAAATCTCTTTAAAACTTTTGGAGGCCCCTTGCCTGTGCTTTTTTACCGGTCGGAGGCACTAAAAAATCTTTTCCACCCCTGATAATATCGCCAAACAAAATTTTCACATCTAAAGTAGCCTTTGACTAATAGATTAAATTTCACTTTTGAATATCGGCCTCATGCTTTCTATTCCACAGCCCACCAAACGCTTTAACTTTTTCTTCAACCGGTACGTCAAAACCAATGGTGCTTGAGACAAACTTACAGATATCTGCTTTTGGAGACTTTGAAGGCATTTTCTTCGATTACTGTAATGGTACCACTTTGTAAATATCTACAACAGAAAATAGTTTATCATTATTTGGGTGCGAGCTTTCACATTGACAGTATCGGGTGATTTAGAAAAATGTTTAGAGTTTGAAAGCCTGTCGCTCTCAACAAATTTATCAGATTCCTATCAACTGATTTGTTGGGGAGACTAAGTAAGGTTTGTCTGAGGAAACGTATGTGTCCCCCCGTGCAGTAGGTTAATGCTCATGAGCAGTAGCGTTTTGGGTTGGAACTCTGACGGGCGCATGAGCGATTTATCAAATATTTCAATTCAAAATCCTTTATAACAGGCCTAAAATCTTTGATCAAATTCGCCAAAACCTTTTTCCTCATTTTTGCGACGAGAAAAATTGTAGCACCACAACGGGATTGTTGGATGCTGCACAATTCCCAGGATGATATGCCCCTTGTGTTGTTGCTTTGCAGCTGATCCAAATTGGTGCTCTGTCCTTGATGAATTTCGGTGGGTTTTAGAACTGCGTCATTTCATCAAATCGTTATATTCACCAATGTGCGATGTAAATAAACAAAGCAAATATACTAGCCATATAGCCTAGAAATTTAGCTATATAGCAACGTTTAAATTACTCCTTTCGGCCGATTACTCTAATTTTCAACCGATTGTTTCGGTTCACTTCTTTTTGGATCTGCCGGTATATGAATGTAGACATAAATTTAGCTTGACGGGAGAACCCCGCCTAGGGGAGGAACTTACAGATCTCTTACTGAAACATCAACAAACGTCTCTTTCACCAATGTTGTCATCTGCGTATTATGAATTTGTCTGAAACGAAGAAAGTAGATTTGCGTTACGATTATCGTATTATTACAAAACAAAAACTTCCTTCACTTTCTGATGATTCGTATGATAGCTTTTTTCACTGTTACAAACAATGGTAAAATACCTCCAAGCTTTATCGTTTCATTTGAAGCCAAATATCATGCTGATCATGAGTAGGAATGGTACTGGTGATGTGATTTTAGAACGCCTCGACATTTAGGCTAGGCCAACCAACACAACGCATGCAAAATGCAACAAAGTGATGATAGTCAAACTTTAGGCCAAATACGTGAAGCCTTATAGACCCACCTACAGGTGGGGGCGGGGCATTTCATATTTACTATTGCTGGTATATTAGAAATGGGATATTAAATTGTAACGACAAAAACATGATACCAAGACAAAGAATATTTAAATTTGTGTAAAATTTAAACCGTTGTGGAATTCACATACCCCATAACGGGGCTAATTAGAGGGAACTTATTTGTAAAAATCAATTATGAGGTGGGGGATTATTCGAAGCTGGGGAGTTAATCGAGAATTCACGGTAATTCCATTTTGATAATGAGATTACCAGCAAAATGTCTAAACAATATTGCAAAATTAAAATGACATAAGGGAAAATATTCTCGCTTACAGATCCGTCCCTGAAAATTTGTTGAAAGCTTTTGTGGCCATATTCTTCAAAGGAATTGCAGACCCATTGCTAATAAACCTAAAAATCAAAATAAATTATTAAAGACAAGCAACATACTCATTCAATTTCCAGGTAGAAAGGAATTCTAAATGATCTCCTGCGAGAATATCTGTACGTGGCACTTCAAAAGAAGGACACAGCAACAACAAATGCTCCTTGTCCTCAATGCCATCGTTGGTAGGGCACATTGGGTTTATAGTATCTCTAAGATTATGTGTGAATTTGTGCAAAATTGATTTACGGAGACGAACCCTTGTGTAAGATACGATAGCCATGTTGGGTCATGTACATCCGAAAGACAGATTTTAGAAGGGGTGAATTTTGAATAGCAGCTCTGTCTTAAAAACAGCATAGTTACAGTCACAACCCCAGCTAGTGCACGAAAAGTCGTTCTTGCCATTAACTACTAAGCAGCTCAAACTAGCTTGAAATAATAACATGTTATACATACGTATAGGCGCACTGAACATTTGAGAATGCATTTGTCTCTATTCTCTCTATATTGTTTGAATACAAATATCTGAAATAGAATAACAATTTGATTGATCAGGGAAAGGATTGAAATCAGGGAAAGGATTGAAATCAGTAAAGTGTTGTCTTCTACTTTAGAATGCACATAAAATTCAGCAATTAATCAGTACAAATACAGGTGAGGAAAAAGGGCAGCAAACCAGGAGGATAAATAAGAATGCACAATAGCCTCCAATGCTTTGGATGTACATAAACAACTGCCAATTTTTGTTCTTGTACAAATACTTTTCATTGAAACCAATTAATTCAGCTCATATTTCCAATCCAGGATCATGCGATATATTTGCTGTAAAACAGAAACGATTTCAGCGAACCTATGCATAAACTTACAGTTGGTCACAGCGTGAAATGTTGACGAACGTGTTTGACTTTATCTTTGTTATTCTGTTATCATCCAAACGTCTGAAGAGAGAAGAGAGAAGATGACAATGATCCAAAGATTAAGGTGAAGTTGCGGCTTTTAACGCCCAGAAATGGGATTGCAGAAGTAGAGAAGACCTAAAAGAGTCCGCGACCCCTTGTCGTGGCACTCAAGTGGTGGGGCTTATACTTGGATCGAACCATGTCTACCCATATGCGCAGGAGCAAGGGGCTGGGCGGCGGCCCCCAAACATTGTGAAAATTTACAAAAATCAGCCTTTCTCAAGCAAAAAAATCCACCATAGGTTGGGGAAAAACTCTTGCAAACAATGGACTTTAGCCCCCCCCCCCCACCCGGAATTTGTTATCCAGTACGATTATGTGTCCACCAAACTGTTCTGGCTGCAAAATCAGATGATAATACCAGAGTCTGATAATACCACTCTGCCACAATACCTTGAACACGCGGTATAAAAAATTTGTTTACAAAAAACAAAGAATGCAAAATTAAATTCTTACAGTCGATAAACACGAAGGTTGTCGAAATCTCCAACTGGAATATCATGCAGCTCATTTGAATATAAATATCTGTTTGAAATAAAAAAACATCAACAACATTCACATATATGCTATAACAGCCCTAATCGACTACGGTTTCTTTTTCCCGTTTCAAAGTCATGTGACCATACCCACGGGAAGCTTCAGTATTATGCCACAGTTTGCATTCATGCCACAAATTCTAAAGGGTTTTTGCAACGTTAAAAGCTTGGGTTTGCAAAGAGCAATAAAATCTAAAAATAACCCCTTCAAATTGAAGTTCCACACACATTGTGAACAATGGATAGCTAAAGAAAAAATGTGTCTGAGTGTTTTCTTTGTTCTGTTAAAGGCAGTGTGCCCATATAAATATCAGTTGCATGAAACTGCTGACAAAATGCTGACATGCTTGCAGCTTTTGGATGATTTGATTGGTTTAGACTGAGTCTGTTTCAAACTGATCACATGGAAAACATTGGACTTTATACTGCGTGAGAGATCATCCAATACTCAACCTCGTACTCGCACGAAAGCTTATCACATGAGTCACGTGAATACATAGGAAAATATCACATGTTTGCGAAATATCCCCCTCGAAGCATGCTATTTACCATTCACATTCCATTTGATGGCTCGAAATATGTTAAAGAAATGAAAAGGTGTTCAAGCAAGAAACTCATCAACAGACTTGAATTGGGTGTAAACAAACCTTAGCCGATTTTGTCTATCAACTTCAACTTTATTCATAAACATATTGGCATAAAATCGTAAACGATGGAATCCTGGCCTGCATGCAAACTCGACTGATTTCTCTACAGAGAAGTTCCTCCCTGAAAAGAAAGCAGTCGAGTCTGCACGCATGCCGTGCAATCCAAGACAGCGAGTCTGTCCAAACAAACAAACGAACGAACGAACGAACGAACGAACGAACAAGCGAACAAGCGAGCAAGCAAACATGCCAAGAGTGAAAGAAATTTGAAACAACGAAACCAGCAAACGTTCTCATTTCATGTTAGCGAGCAACACCCGTGCATCTAGCTTCCAGCGCAGTTATAGACATGAAGCATATGCAAATCATCACTTTAATTGTGAAACAGAACATGGGTTCCGGAAAGCAAGACGTCTTCTTGCTTGCTGTAGAAATCTCAAATAAAAGTATACATAACTGAACAAAATTTACAAAAGCTATGAATTCAAATCAAACAGCAAAAAGACTGTCCAACTTACAAATCTGTCATGGAAGTTAATGCCCTGTTTATTGCAGTAAACGTGCCTTGCTCGATATAAGCCAGTTTATTATTTTGTAAGTGCCTGTTAGAAAAAATATGGAAATATATAAGAAGGAGCACCCCAAGCTCTATCAACAGAAGAAAGGGTCTATCAAAGTGCATACTACGGCGATTTGCAGAGTATATGGCTGTCTTGTAGAATGTAAAACTGGATATAAAATGCTGCAGCAGTTTTAAAACATTGTGAAATGCCACAGGTAGTTGCATCTCGTGTAATCTTCACTTTTACAACATAGCAATGATCATTGTACAAAACTGACTTTACTTAATCTCTAAATTTGTTTACGCATAAGCAGAAACCACAGAAAAACAAGCTATGTGTATCATATAAGCATTAACGTTCTTCTCCAGATGTGCATTAAATGATATACCAGTGATATATCTGATGTAAATATACAACAAATGATGGATTTTGAAACAACGAAAATTGTTCACAAGTCACTGCACAATGAAGTGCCTGATCTGCAAGGTCTGTTTACAAGGGTCTCTGATAAAGGTGTCAGGGAATTACGCAATTCCAAACTGGACTTGAACTTCCGCTGTTGAAAACATCCCTAGGACAAAAGAGCTTTTCATTCAGGGGAGCCAAACTTTGGAACAAATTGGGTTCTGAAGCCAAAACTATAAATAGCTTTTCTGCTTTTAAGAAAGCTGTCACGTGAACACAAAGATATGTTGATCTACATTTCCTTTTTTTTTTTATTACTTTAGGTTTGAAATAACACTGTAAATAGGGTTTATATTCTTTTTCTTTAGTTGACAGGGCAAGCTGTAAAGCAGTATTCATATATTTATTGATGCTTCTACCCTAAATTAAAAATGAAATGAAATGAAAAATGAAAATGCAACGTTTAAACTTACAGGTAGACAAGCCTTTGAAGATCTCTGAGATGTGTCTTCAACAGTCTTCCAATTTGATTATTGTTCAGAAATCTGTTGAAAGACACAAGTTTATCATCAACTGTTTTGATTCATCATTTAATTAGGACATATAAATTCAATATAATTGTCCCTCTCAGAAATAAAATTTAAATTTCAGTGGCAACTAAATCATGGACCAGAATTGAACACAGAATTCTCATTCCCATACAAACCCCTTGCCACAATTTTTCTAATTTGTTGGTCTGAAAGATGAATGCTTTTACCAAGCAAAATTTTCACAATTAAGTTAGCCTTCGACTGATAGATTAAGATCTTAGTTGTGAATATCGGCCACATACTTTTTATTCCACAGCCCACCAAACATTTTAACGTTTTAACTTTAACTTGATGATTTCGACACAGGCGTGGATATTGTTTAGCAAGAGGAACAATAACGTGTGTAGGAGTCTTCTATGTCCTATATATAGATTGCCTCTACTTAGCTCCTGTCACCCAATTTAAAATTCAAGAAACTGCCTACCAGCTACGGGCATAAGTTTCTCGTTTAAAATGTGAGTGCATGAAGTCATACTTACAGTCTTGAAAGTTGTGATAATCCATGAAATGCGACATCTGGGATCTTATCGATAAGATTGTGTGATAAATATCTGGTGAAAGATAAAATGGACAAAAGTCAGCACTAGATAACCCAAGTTATGTCAATTTTATCACCGATTGTTGAAGATAGAACATACAGTAACGTAATTGGATTGATAGGTTAAATGATAAAATCAATTGCATCCTTAATTGAAAATAGGAGAGGCCTCAAGGGAATATCGTCCAGGACCCCCAAAAAAATATAATATAATAATACGATTTATTTACAGTCGAATAAAATAATAGCTAGTTCTAATAAAGGCTAACTCTATCCTATTTACAAGGTTTTAAATTAAGTTATATATATACTACAAATCCGGATCCCTTCCAAGTTCCAATGTTTATCACTTTTTCCAGCTTTATATTTTCTGGAAACCGATTCCAAACTATGCTACTCCTAAATGAAAGAGACTCGTTTCTACTTTTGTAAATCCTCGTCTTATGAAGCTGGGGGGAATCGTTCGTTCTTCAGTCAAATGGAAGAACTCTTCGATTGAAGAACTCCCATTGAAAAGGAGTTGTTCCCACAAGTAATACATTTGTATACCTCCAGGATGCTGAAGCTACAGCATACGTTTTTGCAAATTCTTTGTATGTATAATGTTTATATAAATGAGAGAAAAGAATACTTACAAATTGTTGAGACTTGATAAGTATTGGAATTGTTTTTCATTTTTGAATGAAAATTTATTGCTTTGGAGATTTCTACGGCAAAGATAAGATTTATTAGTATTCGAAAATTTGAACGTTTCTGTGCAGCTGTATGTAAGTTAAAGAGCCATTGTCACCCAGGGTCCTTTGCAGGCACAACCCAATCTCAGACTGTCCAAAAGTAAAATTTCACTTGGGCGGAGATATGGATCCATGAAAAGGATAGAAGAGTTAAGTACATTCAAAATTTTCTGTCATTTCGAGTAGCATTTTAGCACTGATTCATACTGTCTGCTGAGGCCAAATTTGATTTTCAGACTGTCTAAAAGTCAAATTTCACCTGGGCGGAGATATGGATCCCTCAAAGGATAGAAAAGTCAAGTACAGTCAAAATTTTCTGTCATTTCAAGTAGCATTTTCGCACTGATTCATATTCTCTGCTGAGGCCAAATTTGATTTTCAGACTGTCTAAAAGTCAAATTTCCCTGGGTGCAGACATGGATCCATGAAAAGGATAGAAAAGTCAAGTACAGTCAAAATTTTCTGTCATTTCAAGTAGCATTTTAGCACTGATTCATATTCTCTGTTGGGGCCAAATTTGATTTTCAGACCAGTGGCGGACACTTGGGGGGGCGAGGGGGTGCAATCGCCCCCTAATGTTGCATAAAACATTTGGAGGGCCACTTGAAAAAAGCTTCTGCTGAAGGGCAACCCTCCTCAAAAGAATGAATGAAATATGAAAATATATAAACAAAGATCCTTTGTTCGAAAACAATAGAAACAAACAATGCTTTTTAACTGAAACAATAGGTTTGCCCCCCAATATTTGGCAAAGTGTCCGCCACTGTTTCAGACTGCCTAAAAGTCAAAATTTCACCTGGGCGGAGATATGGATTAATTAATTAATTGATTTATTGTTATTATTATTATTTTGTTTTTGTTTCTCTATTTTAACACGGCACATTGTAAAACAGTTTTTCATTAATAACTGAATGTTTTCACCCTGTATAAAGAATTTAAAATGAAATGGATGAATGAATGAATGGATCCATCAAAAGGATAGAAAAGTCACGTACAGTCAAATTTTTCTGTTATTTCAAGTAGTATTTTAGCACTGATTCATACTGTCTGCTTAGACTAATTAGATGAGTGTAAGTTGAGGGTCCTTGTGTAGTGAAGCTACTGTCTGCTGGGGCCAAATTTGATTTTAAGATAGACTGAAATTGCAGCGTGCCCGCAAAGGACTATGGGTAGCAATGGCTCTTTCAGGAATTTTCAGTGTCATCGATGATGCTAACTACTTACATGGTTCGAATGCCACTAGGGAATGATCCATCTTCAATTGCCAATATCCTATTACTTTGCAAATCCCTGAAATAATAAAGACCTTCATAAAAAATGGTTTTCGGGAAGATTGTACCGTTGTTTCCTCCATTAATTTAGGATTCGCAACGATTTAAATTCTTTTCAGAGTTTCTTGTTAATTCTTTCAACACAAAGAAAAACGCAATAATTCTACAAATAATCAAGGTACCAAAGAGTGCCAATGAACACTTATAACCAAATCCCTGAAGTTCTTTTAGGCAATTTAAATAAAAAAAAGATGCATTAACCAATCGTTTTTTCCTCTATATTTCTACCTAGCATCCGAAGGTAGTTTTAGGACGCTGAGAAGCTAAGCTTATCGAAGCAGCGTTCTGGTCTTTCCTCTTGATATGGCCACACCTCATGATTCCTTTAGCCTAGAATTACAGAGAGTTGGTGACTCTCCTCACACTTCGTTGCAGGTTCGGCAGTGCGGGGACTCGAACCACTAACCTTCAGATTGGTAGTCAAGCGTGCTACCACTGATCCATCATGCAATGCTTTATAAAGATTTGATGCCTTTGCTGGCAAACAAACAAAGAAAAAACGAAAAAACTGCAATTTAGGATATAATACAAAGGATTTAATTTAAGCCTTAGTAAATTCTGCCAAAGAAGAAATATAACTTCCAAACTATCAAAATAAATTGTAAACAATGACTTACAAATTTGTCAAGGTTGTCAAATTACTGAATGATCCTTTCAAAACATATGTGATTCTATTTCCTTGAAGACCCCTGCATAGGAACAGATAAGAAATTACATTCGTAAGATACATCCATCATTCTTGAATAACAATGAGAGCAACGCATTAAGTACCATCAATCTTCGATTAAGCCCCCAAATTCGAATAACCTTCCCCTTCGAATAAGCCTTCAACTCATAACTAATTTTGACGAATAAGCTCCCCTCTAATAAGCCCTATCGACAGTTACCAGTAAAACTAGAAACAAAATTGATGTAACCCAAAGAAAATTACTGAGAAAAGCACTTATCATAAAATGGCCACCAAAGATATCAAATGAAAACTTAATGAAATTAACAAAACAAGAAATATGGTCAAAAATCATACAAAAACAGCGAATTAGATGGTTTGGACATACACTACGCCTCCCTGAAAATACACCATGTAAACAAGCAATAAATTAATTCAAAACAGCAGTAACAAAGACAAGAGGCAATCCCATCACAACATTGTACAGCCAAGCTTCAAGCGAACTCAAAGATAAAGGTGTAGATATAAACAAGCTCGAAGAAATAGCAAATGACAGAAGAAAATGGAGAGAAATTGTTACAAAATTTAAAAAACTGTAATGTAGTAATACGTAAAACTGGTAGTAAAAAAATAAGCCCCATTCGGGGTATTTTAATTCCACAAAGGGATGAATTATATATTAATCTGTTCATTCTATGTCTCTTGGTGTGAAGTTTATTATCCTTATAATTCAATGCTATATTCCTAAAGTATAATTTCTCGTGCGTTCTAGTTCAAAACTGATATGTTTTCACTTCTCTCCACACCTTCATGAGCCAGTATTGCAGAATGCCATTAAACAATTACCTAATTGTTCAATTCCCCCTTTCGAATAAGCCCCCATCTACACTTGCTCCAGGTCTACATCGTCAACTGTAATAAGTCTATCTGAAAGTATACTACGAGAGTATATTTTCTGAATGTATATTTCGCTTTTTGCTTTTCCCTTCAATTTCTTTTGAAGAAATAGACTTAAGGCAAGTCTAGCTCCCATCTAAAAATAATTCTTAAAAATAAGCCTCCATGGGCGTATTCGAGGATTTACGGTAGTGTACAGCTTCAAGTAAGCATGGATAAAATGTATTAACTACTATTCAATTTCAATTTCCATGATAATAACTTGCTACACTTTTACAGGAGCGTCGTTATACTTTAACATAAAATAAAAGAAGCTAATTATAACAGCAACAGCAACAGCAACAACAGCAACGAAAGAACTAATCCAAATATGTAGTAACAGAAATACAGCAATAAATTAAATATAAATATAAATGAATATAACTAATTTCGACTGTGCATGGTGCTAACTCTCTTCAGTCATTGGCGTAGGAATGGGAAAGGGGTAGTACTCATGTGCAATTGGCATTATCGTCTGAACGTAATTCAACACACTTGTTTATGAAACATGCTACCCATTTAATTATCTGAAGATTCTCACACTACTGTATTTGTGTGTTTACTCACAGTGTCGATATTGCTGGTAAATAGGTACCATTCTTCACTGCATCGGGTACATATTGAATACCATTATAAGGTGCTGAAGTTATTTGCCATCCAAGGTATCTAAAAATACAAAAATAATTTAGTCATCCCCATGTGTTCTTATCATGACAATTAATCGAGAAAACCGTCATGGAACTCACTGGGGGGACACTCAGCACTTGCACATACGGGGAGGTAAGTCCGTCATTTCTGGGTGATGATTTTACCAAAAGTGATATTTTTGGGTCCAAATAAACTGAAATTATGTTCATGATTGGACTTGCTACAAGTCTCTCTCTTTCTCTCTCTCTCTTTTAGTCCGAATTGTCCGGAAAATGCGAAACCGAAAATGACGAAACCTGAAAAAAAAATGAAGAAAAAAAAGAAAAGGAGGGGAGGGGAGGAGAGAGAGACTTGTAGCAAGTCCAGTTCATGATGTTCTCTGACATCACATATCGTTATAACAAGGGCTGTAAGAACATATTTAAATTAAGCCCAAGTTGAACCCGTACTTATCCTTGCAGAGAAAATCAGTCATATCTTACTTTCCCTGCTCTTCAGCTTTCCCTGACACTCTAATCTTCTCGGCTGATGTTAATAAATGTTCATTTCATTCACATCATCTGTTCTCCTATCTTCATAGCCTATTTTTAACCTCTGCAAACTTTCTCACACAGCTTTATTTTGCCTGCAAGTCTTCTCGAGCTTATCTCGCGACTTGGAGGGGATTTGGAGAAATGGAGCTGTGCATTTCCAATCACTCTTGTTTACACTGATGATATTTCTACCGGGTGTCCCAATAAAACGTATCCCGGTTCGAAAAATCCTGAAAATATGATTATTGAACCTATCATAAGATTTTCTTTTTGATCTCTTTTGTCAGTGATCCAAAATTATTTAAGGATGGTAAAATGTTTGTTTTCATTACTTTAAGGGTATGAAAAAGAAAACCTCACTCTGAGCTGTACTCTTTAAGCGATATCATTTATCTTGCCTAACAGCCAATATAGTGAGATTTTTCATTTCCTATAAGTCTACAATGATAGTTTTCCTTCCTTTCTGATATTTATGACGAACCAAAAGCTTAACATACAAAAATAAAATAATCTGGTAATCATCAGTACCCTTTGCAAAATGCTTCAACATCAGGCAGCCCTGAAAAGAGCTAAATTCGCTAATATGAAAACCAATCACATAATCAGCTGTGTCTGAAAACTAATTTGATCATTGACGTACTTGCCAAAAAAATAAATTTGAAGATCGGCCTTATAATACAATTTTGGTGATTTTTCAAACAGGAGTACTTTTTTGGGACACCCTAGGTCCTTTACAGGCAATCCTGACCCCTGACCTCCATTTACATTGTTTCAGGATAATCAAAGAACGCAGGGAAACGAGGGAACCAAGATCAATATTCTACAAGAAAGCGACAACTTACAATTGCGTCAATACTGTGTTGACTTTGAATGCTTCTTTGTGAATCGTTTTGTCTTCCAGTCGATTGTAACTCAGTTCCCTATAAAAACAAATCATAAAATTGAATTTAATAATGAAATATGAAACTTCGATTTACAGCCATGATGAAGCAAAATCAATATACCGTGAAAGCTCTATTAAACCCGGGGGGGCTTATTCAATTTAGGAGGGGGCCTTAAAGAGATGGGGGCTTATTCACAAGGTCAAACCAAAGGACATAAATGACAGCTTTTCAGCTTTTTTGCCCTATATTTTGCGTAATCGACATAATACACAAATTCAACACAGGTTTTATCCCAAACCATATCATAATTAACATGCAAACTTATTTAGCTAAATAAATGGAACATCTTTGGTGACATCTTCCAATTGATTTGAGTGGGGGGAGGGGCTCAATAGAGACAGGGGGCTTATTTAAGATTTTGGTTTACAAGAGAGGGGCTTTTGTCATCATTTTCATGGCCAATGAAAATTATGACAACAACGGCCAGCCAAGAGATGGCATGTACATGGCGGCATGCTGGCTGAAACGAACCCTTTAATCTTTAAAATTGAAAGGAACGAAAATCGCGAAAATTTATCTTTTAAGTCACAATATAGTCAAAGTGTTTCTCATTCAAGTAAAAAAAAGTTTGTAAAGATCTGATATGGCAAAGTGATTCTACAGACATTTGAAAAGTTACTTTATTGCAGGCATCCTGAAATTGACTAAATGTTGCATTTCATTTGTTTACGTTAACTTTGTGAATTTTTAGCTCTACGAGTATAACTCCGATTAGAATGAGGTTTTTTGCTAGTGTTAAACTAATCCATGAGTTATCTTTGGAGTAAAAATAGAGCAAACATCAGTTTTCAAAATTTGTTTTTTTTAGGTATTTCTGATACTATTCTTGACTATTTTCTCATTTCTGGATCACTGTGCAATGTCTGATTTAAATTTGTCAAATCTAATATTGAGCTTCAAATAATTGGCAAGATCAATTTCCTTCCGCAGCTCTTAGCTGTCAGGAAGTAGGGTACCTTCTTGGGTAGTCGTTTAATGATCTTTCCTTCATCGTGGTGATTAATTCCTACTCACCCAAAATGGAAGAAAGATGAAAATGAATCTATCAATCCTATACTCACAAAAAATTTAGGTTGGTAAGCAGCACCAAATCATCTGCTGCCACTTCTGTCAGAAAATTGTTTTGAATGTACCTGAAAGTAAATGAACATCATGAGTAAATGAATTTGTTCACGTTGCTAATTTTGATGCGTGAAAATTGTCTCAAAAAGTCAGTTCTAAGAACTATTTTCTTTCGACTTTCGTCAAGGGTAAAGAACACTGAGCTAGCTGGTGTGGTGTTTTCATCTCGGGTATCGGACGATTTAAAAAAAGTTCCACGGAATTTAATATCATAAGCTCGGCTGATTCCATGAAATTTGACCTGCGGACTTAAGTTGAAGAGCTTGTCTTGAAATCAAAGAAATCAATCTGTGAAATATAGACTTTGATCAAGGCAAATAAAACTGGAAACAGAACAATACTCACAATTTTTTCAAAGCAGGTGTCGTATCAAACGGCTTAAACGTTGGTTTTCGAATCCTACAAGAGAATGATTCCAAATTATTCATATGGACCGTCATAAACTATTGTGGATTCCTGGCCGTTTTTCCTACATTAATTTAGGATTTACAACCATTTAAATATTGGTCAAAGCTTTTCGTGAATTTTTCAATAAAAAGAAAAAAGCAGTAATTCCGAGAAATAATCAATATAACAAAGATTGTTCATCAAATCTCAAAAAGGCCGTCCACCACTTGCAGTAGTTTCGGTCGGCGACCAGCGCGCTTGCTTTGTGCGCAAGCTCTGTAGGCAAGCGCGCAGGTCGCCGACCAAAACTACTGCAGAGGAGGTTGGCCTTTACGAAGTACCTGAAGTTCCTTCTAAGCCATAAAGCAAACGAAAGACCCAACAAACAAGTAATGCAATGCCTTTTAAAGATTCGATTCCCACGTTAATAGATTCCGTTTACAACTGAGCAATGCGCACCATTCTGAGAGAGAGGCGTACTAAATTGAAATAATTAGTTTGCAAAAAATCGATCAGCATTCGTTTAAACATTGATTTAAAAAAAATCAACCAGTTGCTCAAATTTTTCATACATACGTGTAATATTCCTGAGCTGTCGGTGGGAACTCTGTGTTGGAATATGTTTTAAGATTTGGAATCTGGTTGTGATCAATATACCTGAAATGAGAGGTTAATTCATGCTTAAATATGTTAAAAGGGCTCCGTCGCCAAACTGTAAACAAATCTGTAAGCAAATCTGTAAGCAGCATCAGCTCATCCCTCGTTTTCTGCAGTTTGTTTGGTGGCGTCACCCAAGTCATCAGAAAGTGACCGTGTAAAATCCACTTATATCGGAGTAATCGTAACAGATATGAACGTTTGGTTTGCTCATCTGTGAAGCACAAGAATTTTTCTTCAAAGCAACGCTCTCATTTTGCAGAAATGATGAAGAGCCTGTGTGATATCACCTTTCAAAAAGCTCCAAAATAATCGTTTCGAATGAAATTTGGAGACGGAGCCCCTTTAAGGCCATCTTGAAAATACAACGCACAATTATCTCCTTAAAGGTAATGTGTCCATATAAAAGGACAGCGTGTATCCTCCCACATGTCAAGTCAACATCCATCAAATTCTCGGCAAATGATTGGTTGATATTCAAACTGATCACACGAATAAAGAAAAATTGCTCTAAACAGCCTTTTGTAATCACACGATCATGAAACGCTACAGGCAGTGGGGACAAAGCCTTCTTTCTCCCTGCAAGATCTCAATAGCTGCCACAAAGCAACCTTTCATGCGCGACTAAAAATAAATTCTAGTTGACCACATGCCTTCCTCTAGGAGGCCTACTTGCATGGACACACTATCTTTCAGTTTCATTATCTTTGAATGTTAAAGGTATAAATAATCTACTGTTAAATGTTGATTTTAATATTTTTGAAGTACATTTTGAAAAAGAATGGTTTCATATTTCCTCAACAAGATAGGATAGAAAAAAGCCATGCAAAACGGGAGAAAAAGCTTACAATTCCTCCAATTTGCTCCAAGTTTCTTCGTGTAGCATTGGGAAGGGAAACAGTGTCAACTGATTGTTGCTAAGCCACCTGATAAAGAAGCAATATAGATCGTAAATCATGTGACAATGCCAAAGTTGTGCAAGTCATGTGACAATGAGAAGGTTGCGCAGGGCTTCTTTTAACATACTAGCTGAGTGGGTAAATGCCCCCCCCCCTAGTTCCTTCTTTGGATCGATTGTTTCACCTTTTCAAACAACCGAAAATATCAAGGGTTTTGGGATGTACGCTCTTATACAAGGAAGGAAGCTTCTAATATGTGACTTTTTACTGTAAGTTGGAATTCCGTCTTGTTGAATGTCTGGCATCAGAACACAGTCAAGCTCAGGGAAATAAAGTATAGATAAAGCGACCCCAGAAAGGTCTCTTTCATCGTATTCAGAGGTCACAGTTTAGAAAGTAAATTACGTGAAAGGTACCGTACTAAACCCATAAACGCAACAAAACACCGTAATCTGTAGAAAGAAGACTGTTAACTTCTGTAATAAACCTGCAACTGGAGAGAAAACTGTTGAATCCTGCAAGAGAAAATTGAGTTAATCTTAAAACCTGAAAGGAGAGAAATAAGTTAGTAACTCAACAGTAACTGCAATAAAGAACAACGTTGAATAACCCAAAATGCGTTTCGTCGCACACTAATCAGTTCAGTTCGTGCGAAGAACAAATTAACGATACAACCAGGCCAATTCAGGAAGGAAATTTCAGATCTTATTCAGGAAGAAAATTTTTAACTTACAGATTATGCAAAGAGGGTAAATTTCTGATGGAATTGTAGTAAACTTTTGTCAGCCTGAACGATGTCTTCTGGCTATGGAGTTGTCTACAAAGAAACCGTTAAACCGATTATTAAGACTGATAAAAACAACAAAGAAATTATACATTCTACGTCAAATATCACATCCATCAGAAGCTACACAATACACGTATTTCTTTTTCAAGAAAACACTTATAAGGGACAGTGCAACGTTTATTTTATAACATGGCCGATGCAAAACGTAACGGGGCAACTACTTTTTTTAGCTTGTACAGAACTGGGTCAACACTTTTTACAAAGCAAATATGAACGGGACAGTACCTTTCTATAAGCTCAAGATGAAGTTTGAAATATGAAATGGCTCATTTTGAGGCCAAAATTGTGGATCATGCAAGTTGAGAAATACTTGGAAGGATGTTTATGAAAATGACGCAAAATGTCCTTGTCAGTTACTTGCAAGCACGATTCATCAGTCAGTTCTCTTCATCTTCAAAGTCGATTTCTTCGTTGACAAAGTCTCGTAAAGGCAAGAATTGATTTTGTTATGGTCTTTGGCTAATTCATCTGTGGTACTATACAACATTTATTGTTTATGAATACGGGGCAGATAAATTTTTTTAAGCTAAGGGTAACGGGGCAGTTGGTTTTTTGGCAATAATTTCATACAGGGCGAGCAGATTTTTTTGCAAGAATTCTTTTTCTCCACCGGCCATGTAAGATAATAAATTTTGCCCTGTCCCTAAGAAACGGTAGGCTCAATTTTTCAAAAGTTTAGAAACAACCCTAACTGAATTTAAAAAGCAAAGACATTTTTTTTAATTTGCAGTTTTAATATACGCGAAGAAATATATCGCTCTACTTACAATGATTTCAGCTTTGGTAGGTCTTTGAATGAATCTGCAGTGAGCTCCTTGACTTTGTTGTTGTTCATATCACTAAAAATAAACGGCGGCCATTTTAAAATCATCAGTTACATAACCAAACAGTGAACACTTATAACCAAATACCTGAAGTTCTTCTCGAGTCATTAAATCTAACGAACGATGCATCAACCAATCGTGCAATGTTTTTAAAGATTTGATTTCCATGCAGATATCAATATGCTTCAATAATCAGTCAAAATCATTGATATATCGTCTTGCCCAAACAAAATTTGGTCGTTGAAGAACCACTGGATAATGTCGATTCATTGATTCATTGATTCATTGATTAATTGATTCGTTGATTGATATATTCATTGATATTATTATTCGTACATGAATACCCCTTCAGCTAATAATCAAACATTCTCATAACGGCGTAACACAAGCGTTCCACCGGGTGAGTCAAGAAATTTGTTTTTTCTCGTTTTACACCTACGAGTTTAAAAGTTCAAATCTTCCTTTTTAACCAGTAATCTGCCTTAGCTTTGTTGTTTTGTTGTCTGTTTTGTGTAATGTATCTTTGATTTTGTCGTTTTTGTTCTTTGTTTTGTGTATTGAAAATTAATTTGAATTGTAAGTACCATCCATAGTGAAGACCCGGTGACTTTATGTCTTTCTTCACTATGGATGGTACAGTGTAATGTAAGTATAAATATTGTAGTTTTTTAATCTTGATAGAAAAAAAAAGAAGTCAAGAAAGGCCCGGTGTTTGAAAGGCCACTGCTCCCTGAGTATATAAACTATGATATTTAGCAATATCTGATCGAATTATCAACATGTTCAACTATTCTTAGAATTTTTCCTCGCTGAAATCGGTCACTCCGTTCAGATTCTACAAAGGATTTTCTGAAAAAATCCCCTTCGAGAAAGCTTAAAAAACGTTCTAAAATCATTAGCAAATTTCTGTCATGTTTACCTTACAGCAATGACTTGAGCATGCTTTAGCACGTGCTATCCTCTTGGGGGAATGAAAAAGTCTTCCCCCTAGTATGAATAACTTATTCAGGGGAACAAGGACAGATAATGTTACAATAGGACTCGTTACTTTTTATTGACACCTAGATACAAAGCAATTTGTGATTGCAGACAAAGGGAATTCCATGCTCGGTTGGTCAAGACATAAACAAAAACAAAGCAAGCCGCAAAAATTGCCCTGAAACTCGGGTCGCTAGATCGGTCGTTGTGCATTCCAGAAATGGTTCTTAAGAGCAAATAGTAGCACATATCCAGAGAAGAAGGATATATCTAAACTTCTGCCTCGGGCATTTCATTTTTTTCGTACAGAAGCTGAGCAGTTAAGTGTTTTAATTACACCTAAAAAGTACGAGAATTGAATCCCCTCCCAATTGGCTTCTGCACAAAATAAATAAAATGCCCGAGGCAGAAGTTTAGATCCTTCTTCTTTCGATATGTGCTAATATTTGCTCTTGAAAACCATTTCTGAAATGCACAACGAGCGCGCTAGCGACCCGAGTTTCACGGCAATATTTGCGTCTTGCTTTGTTTTTGTTTATGTCTTAACCAACCGAGCATGGAATTACCTTTGTCTGCAATCACAAATTGCTTTGTATCTAGGTGTGAATGAAAAGTAGCGAATTCTATTGTAACTTTATCTGTCCTTGTTATTCAGAGGAATTCCATTTTCCCAAGAGGACAAAAGACATGAATGTATCAAAATGTCATTATTGCTAAGATTCAAAACAAAGGAAATATTGCTCATCTTTTTGATTCTTTTTTGCAGGTTTTCGAAAGGGGCTTTCTGCAGAAAATCTCCCATATCGATGGGAAGGAATGGCCGATTACATCCGGGTAAATTACTGAACCTAATTGGACATATCGGGAATAAGACAAGACAGTTTTCAATAATATTGCTTTGACATTCAGGGAGCAGATTTTTTCCAAAAACAGGGCCTTTTTATTGACTCAACCGGTATTAAATGAAAATAATATTTAAGATAAAAAATGGGCTATGCTGGCAGATGGTCGTGTTTCAGGGTTTTTATTTTTGGCATTTTATGACCTTAAATCCTTTTTCAAACCTTTATTGGCAGATGACCTCAAAATCTATTTTTGTTTCATCTAAGATTAAGATGACTGTGTCGAGCGATGTTATCATAATCTTTCTTCTGCATGGATTTAAAAAGTTATTATTTCTACAGCATTTGTGGGAATCAACAAAATGGAAGATTTGACGATAACTTGAAAAAAATTAACGACTAACCATGATTTTAGGCCACCCGCTCGGTGCAATAATTCTCTTACTTAAAGTACTACTCGTTTGAAAGGCAACTGTTTCAATGATGTTAAAGCAAATCGTGTTGGTAAATAGACCTTTTAGCTATTCTACGGGGTGAGCCAGAAAAAAGTTCCCACTTTCGAAAATTCGTAGCACTATAAGTACTTCATGGATTTGAATGATTCAAATTCTAGTTGAAAGCCAAAAGATCGAAGTATTTTACCAATTGAATTTACTAATTTTTCCAGTACTCGTAAGAAGACGAGAAAAATCACAAAAATACTTCGATCTTTTGGCTTTCAAGCAAATGTTGATTCATTCCAATCCATCCAGTACTCTTGATGCTATGAATTTTCAAAAGTGGGAACTTTTTTCTGGTTCACCCTGCAGAAAGAATCTGGATCCAGCGATATCTTTATACATTTTCATACGAAACGTTCGATTTGGTGGCGTTAGAATCACCGGTACTAATAAAAGGCTGTAGAAAAATCTTCATCACTGAAGGAATACAAATAAAGGCAGAAAGTTTTAATACTTACATATGTAATAATTCTGGAACGCCTTCAAAAATTCCGGGCTCAATCTTCTCAAACGTATTATTATGCAGCTCCCTGAAAATGAATTTTCATTTGAACAAAAATTAACTATAACTTTCTGACGTAAAAATTGATTTAGCTGTTTGGTATCTTTTCTCTTTCTTAAATTTAATTGACGGAGCAAAGTAGAGATAATCTATAAATAGGACAAATAAAACGCTGACACATGCTATTGTTCCTCTAGCTAGACAATATCCACGAACGAGTCGAAATCATCAAATACAATAGGGTAATTTTAGACATGCATATGCAGCTCTTGAGTTAGCTATTTATCTCCGTCGTCAACTAATTCTAACATAAAATCCATCGAACGACGAAGAATTAGCAGATTCAGCAGATCTTTGGTACGATATATCTCACAATTCAGGGTTGCGATGTATTTTCGTGCTCCTTGTGCTATTGTCTCGTAACGTTAAAAGGGGCTCCGTCGTCAAACAGTAAACAAATCCGTAAACTCGCACGTGTCGGGGACTATCCATTGTTCATCCATTGTTCTCTGCAATTTGTTTGGTGGCTTCACCCAAGCCACAAAAAAGTGACCGTTAAAAATCCACTTATATCCGAGCAATCGTAGAAGATATGAATGTTTGGTTTGTTCCTTAGTCAAGTACAAGGATTAATGCCCAAACAGCAACTTTCATTTTGAAAAAAAAATACAAAATTCCTGTGTGATATCACCTTTCAAAAAACTGCAAAATCATCGTTTTGTTTACATTTCGACGACGGAGCCCCTTTAATGTTTGTTAGTAGATTGTAAATTTTAGGAGAACTCACATGAAAAAAAAAATTCAAAACAGAATAATAAAAGCGATCTAATTTACTACGTTTGTTTGTAATGATGAGCTGACTTACAAAATTTTCAGATGTATCATCTGTGATAAAGCTCCTTGCTCAATATAATTGATCTCATTATTGCTCAAATTCCTGCAAAATATTTATTCCATAACTACTGGGTACGCCAAAATAAACTATGCACGTTTGGCAGGCCACAATAAATCTTACACTGGACCGATTTTGACGATTTATGACTTAATCTTTAGCAGAAAACCTGAATTAGATTCTAGGACTTTTTGCAAATTTTTCCGTTCTCAGTTTTTAGAGCTGGAAGCGAGTTTCTTAAAATGGTCGTTTTCGAAAACATTGACAACGATAAAAAACGTCGATCAAATTTTAAAAGATTCAACATGAATGAACAAAGAGAAAACGTTTTCAGGGGGATTTGGGGGTTTAGCACGAACTCTCGTACAGCAGATTACAATTTCTAAATCGCAAATCACCACGAAAAAGTTCTCTCTTTGTCCATTCATGTCGATTCTTTAGAAAACTTGATCGATATTTTTTTATCGTTTTCAGTGTTTTCGAAAACTAAAATTTTAGGAAACTCGCTTCTAGCTCTAAAAACTGAAAATGAAAAAATTTGCAAAAAATCCCAGTATCTAATTCAGGCTTTCTGCTAACGATTAAGTCATAAATCTTCAAAATCGGTCTAGTGTACGATTTATTGTGGCCTGCCAAACGTGCATAGTTTATTTTGGCGCACCCGGTACAAAAAGTAAACAAAACCAGAAAAAGTTGCAACTGTCAAATGGCCCTCGTCGATTACATTACAACACAAACAGAAAGAAATGGTACAGTAGACTCTGGATCTGGTTCTGGCGATATGTTGATACGTTATTGCGGACCACGGAACTACGGAACCAAGAACCATGGACTGTGGAACTAGAATCCGGCGGAGGAGAGTACGTTTTGGTTCAACTGAGCGGCACAAGAGTTCCCATCACTATCGTGCACATTCGAAATTTAATCTGATTTTTTGCAAAATTTAAGTACCGCTCGATCCGGAGGCATCTGCACAACGGTTTAAAGGTCTATTATGAATTAACTTCCAATGCTATTGTTGGTGGCTTTTTCATTAAAAAAAATTTCATATCGTAAGATAATATTTTCATGGCAGTTTGAACTCGATGATCAGTCGTGCAATCATTAGCAACTTATCTGTAGCTGAGATCATCTTGTAAAAGAAGAGAGGTTCTAAAGTCAAAGTTCAACAGTCAAAAAGCAAAGGTCAAGCAAAGTTCAAAGAACAGAGGACATACTTACAGATGCAACAGGTTCGAATTGTTCAATGAAAGTGGTGCCAAATCACTTTTTGAAATCGATTTAATATGATTTGCATCTACTGATCTGTGAAGAATAAAAACAATATATCAATTTCTCCTCAAGTCAGCTGATAGATATCATGGGTAGTTAGACACCACAGGTCTACTGATCTGTGAAGAATAAAAACAATATATCAATTTCTCCTCAAGTCAGCTGATAGATATCATGGGTAGTTAGACACCACAGGTGGGCTTATGTTCTTCCGCTGTGGAAAAATTCCGATACTTCTGCGGGGGATGTAGCGAAAGAGGGAGAGGAATAGGAAAGAAAAGAAAGTTTTTTTTGGGAAACATAGCTTTCATTTTCTATTCTGAAGTTTGAGGCTCTGTTACAAGGATTCCACTAGATTTTCAGATTTAGGGTAGTATCACACAATAGCTAACCTTTATATTGTCAAAAATTTCTTTCAAAGATTAAGTTTCAAGATCGAGAAGATGGGCTATCAATTTTAGACCATTAGTGAGTACTTTACACCATTCTACAGGCAAATGCAGAGGCGCTCGATGATGATGCAAGATGATGGAATGATTCAAGATGATGGAAGCAGATTTTAAAGTTTACGCTATACATGAAAAACTTACATGAATTTCAGGTTTGTGTTGTTGAAGAAAGCATTCTTTGGGAAGACAGGCATCTGATTCAAACTCAAGCCACTAAAAATATGATTAGATATTCATTAAAGAAAACAATCAACAAGATGTAAGCACGTATTGCAATAAAAATCATTGAAATGGAAGAAACATAACAAAGAAATAAAGTTTCGTTTAAAAAAAAGAGATTCAACAGAACGAAACAAGGATGTATAAAACCTTGTAGCTATTCTAAAAAAGGATCCAAATCGAACGATATCTTTATGCACTTCGTAGAATGCTCGAATGTGCACAAAAATGATCGAATTTCTCACGCTATTCGATCGAACCTCTCGTATAACAATGTATAAAACTATCACTCAATCCAGACCCTTTTGTAGAATAGTAGACTTGCTCTTGCTCCAAGTCTCGTTCGTTATCTTATTTGGGCCTTCTCGGTTGGCAGTGAGCTGCGAAAGTGGAGCGAGCAAAGCGATCCACTTCGCAGCTCTCTGCTGGTGCTGGCCTGCTGGCCAACCGAGTAGGCCTGAATAAGATAACGAACGAGACTTGGAGCAAGTCTAGAAGAATAGCTAAAAGGTCTATTTCGTGTTTCAAAACTGTCATTATACATGCCTAAATCGTTATACAAATAAAGAGATATTTCAATAGCCAATAAGAAATCCACATAGCAAATTACATAAATCAATAGATATCAGGCAATATGTCATAAGAAACATCGTAATCCACAAGAAAACATAATTGTCTGATTTGAAATTTGATCTGTTAGAAAAATAGCAGGTGTTCAAAATAAAAAGATGTAAGATTGAAACAAATCACACTAAAACTAACAGCAGAGTGAGTCTTACGATTGTGAAAATAAGAGTCGAAGATTAAAACATGATAGGAATGGAAACTCACATATATTCAAGATTTGGAAGATCGAATAATTTTTCAGGTATCTTGTATATTTTGTTGCTGATGAGGTTGCTGAAAATAGACAGTAATTCAAGATTGAATGTGTAGATATGTAGAGTCAATAAAAGGGAAATATCTTGCATCTCCAACAGGTAAGTGTACTTCATGTATATTATGTACGAGACCAAGACTATCTACGTTCTCACAATACGGCACAATTTGAAAACGGTATGAAATTTGAGGGAAACAAATTAGTTGCAATCTCCCCAAGAATCTGATACCAAGGAAACGTACCTACACATTAAGAATTGATCAGTCTCTTGCTGAAAGCGTTGGAAAATGTTCAATTTCATCGTTTTCGAGTGTTCGAATGCTATTTTCAAAATGTGCTGGTTAGAATTCCGTTCTCGAAATTTTCCATTTGCAATATCTGCAGACATAAAATATGCCGTTTGCGTGTGAATGTGAGGCCTATCCGTCACATTTTCACCGTTTTCACATTGTCCCGGTATCGCGTGAACGCAGTCTTATCAGACTTTTTGAGTTTCTTACGAGTTTCTTAAGAGTTCCTAAAAGTTGCTAAACCTTTCCAGTCTTAGGCACAAAGCAAGTACCCCCTTAATAATATGGTGCGATACAGGAAACAAATGAAAATAATGTAAAAACATTCAAAGGATTTCCTTGACTAAAATAAACAGATCTAAAAATAACTCAAGAGATTTCAAAAATTTCTTTGGTTTTGAATCGTGCAGTTCTTTTTGTTCTCTAATTACATGCAACCATTTGCCATCAATGAAAACATGTAACCATGCATGTATTCATGTAACCATGCCTGTAACCATTTACCATCCATGTGAAAACATGTAACCATACATATAGTCGTGTAACCATGCATGTAACCATCTACCATCAAAGAATGACAAAAACACGATCGACTTATGGGAGAAAATATGGAAAGAAAATGAATCAACAAGAAATAAGATAACATTATACTTACATTCTCTTCAAGGACTTTGGCAGCTTTGAGACATTATGAGCAAATATTTCAATTTGATTGCTGTACAGATCACTAAAAGAAATGAAATCAAAGTGCTACAAATAATGTTCAATACCATTTTTCTTTTAACTATGGCTCAATATGAAGTTAAACGATGCCTTTATAGGAAGATGCGAGGGGGAAATCACTGCAAAAATAGTGTACGAGATGTTGAGATTTTAGAAATATCTCAGGAGAGACTCTTTCTGAGATCTTCAAAGATTTTTAGAACTTTTAAGACTTTTTCGAGACAATAATAAATAATTTCAAAATTTAAAGATTGTTCAGAATCGTTCAAAATTTTGCAAGATTTTGCAGGATTCAAATGATTTGAGATTTTCAAAGGATTGTCCAAAGATTTTTGAGAATTTGCATCAACTATCGAGTGAGATTTCATGGAATTTTTGGATTATCGAAGATTTTCAGGATTTTCTTCAGAATTTCTAAAATTTTGTGCAGATTAGACATTTTACAATATTTAGCGATTTTTGGGATTTTTAGAATTTTTTACGGAAGTGTACAAAATTTGTGGAGTAACTTGCCCCTCCGGCAGATGCATCATTGACTTGAGGGCAGGATTATAGAAGGCTATAAGAAGGGGGGTCCAAAAGGCCTCTGACCAGGAGACTTGTGGCAAAAGGGGTCCTTAATAGCTAAATAAAACAAAATCATACTTCGACACATTTCTGGTACACCATTGAGATTGGAAATTGAGGACTTAGAACGTATACCAGCAAGAAATTCCAGGCCATGTTTTGCAGTTACTGCCATATGTAAACATAGTTGGAAAATCCTTTTGTCTGGATAGTATCAGAAGGAGTCAATGAAAGGAAAAAAATATTAAAAATCTCACAGGTCTGTAAGTTTATCACATCCGCTTAGGTTAGGCAACTCTTTCAATCTATTCATTATCAGCGATCTATAGAAATGAGATAGAGCATTAAATGAAGGAATAATCAATCAATCAATCAATGCATCGATCAATCAATAATCTATGATTAACCACTGCAAATCATAATAATCACAATGAGAAATCATTAATCAACAATCAATCAATCAAACAATGGTCAGTGATTAATCACTGCAAATCACAATAATCACCATCAGAAATCATTAATAAAGTAACCAATCAATCAATCAATCAATCAATCAATCAATAATCAATTATCAATCATTGCAAATCATAATAACTACAATCAGAAATCAAGTAAGCAATCAATCAATCAATCAATCAATAATCAGTGATCAATCATTGCAAATAATAATAACTACAATCAGAAATTATTAATCAACGATAAATAAATGAGTATTCAGTCAATCTTGGTATCATTGATCATGGTGGGATTCCACATGTTGTAAGATAAAGGTTGCAAATTTTGTTTTTGTGATCATTGTCAAGTCAAGCAAGAGTAGATCTGGCCTGAAAAAAGGCAAGAAGGGGGGGGGGGCACCTGTTTAAAACAACTACTCTTTTCACAGTCAGGGGTGCAAATCTTGCAGAGAAAGGTTTCTTATCAAAAGGAGAGGCAGTTATCCCCTTTGTCCTTCTAAATCTGTCACTGAATCAAGGAGTCATTCTTATGATACATACAGACTTGTGAGGCTTGTCAAATTCATGAATGCATTAGGATGAATTGTTTCCAATCCAGTGTTTCGCACTGTCCTGAAATGAAAGATTGACACTTGATCATAACTTAAAATTTCACAAAAATTAATTCAGAAACTGGAGGGTTTGCATTCTGTCTACTAAAAATATGCTCCAAATTCTCCAATCATGGGAGAGATTTTGGCATGTTTTAACTCCTGAGCATTTAAAAGGAATTAGCTCTTAGTGGACCTATTGACTGCTACTTGAATCGAAAGTTTGAATTCAAAGTGGTCAAGGAGAGCATTGGTTTTAGGAGTAAAGCAAAATTGGCAATTCAGAAAATATACAAAATTTTAATCATTAAATTTGCTATAACTGAAACCCAAATTCTCAGGGTTGTTGAAATAAAAATTTCACTCACAATGAAACAAGTGTCTCTGGTAACCCAAATTCCTTTATTTCTGTAATAGATGGTTGACCGTATATGTTCCTATGAGGAAAACAGAAAAAAATCAGCAACTTCAAGATACTTTCAATAATGGACAACATCAGCAAGGCAATAGGGGAACGGTGGTCCTTTAAAGTAGTTTTGTGCACATTTAAAAATTATTCAAAATTTTTCAAAATATCGTTTGATCCAGATTTTTTTCAGAATAGCTTAAAAGTTTATTCTGAAAATAGTTGACTTGGAATACTCAAAAGGAGGGGTGTATCACTCTTCCAAAAATGTGTATGAGATATTCTAAAGCAATAGGATTTTTAGGGATTTTTTGCAAATTTTTCTTGAAAACAAAAGGATTTTTGCCAAAGGCACACAAGATTTTTACAGAGTGAGATGCCCCTTGACTCAAAAAGTGTGTTTGACAGCCCCTGAAAATTCTGGAAGTGGTGGGGTTGGAAAGCCTTCTCAATCTTTAGCTCCAAAAGAGGGACAGTCTTTTAAGATTGATATGTTTGATTTAAAAAACATTTTGGTCGCTGCAACATGTTCAGTGATATATGCAGAATTTGATAGAATTAGAATTACCAAATAAACACTCCCATAGGGAAAAGCAGGGTCGCCGGATGGGGCACATTTTTAGGGGGGCAGAACTGAAAATCTGAGGGCAAAACAATAGGAAAATAACATATTTAGGCCATTTTCAAGAGGGCAGGAGGGGCGGCTGCCCCCCGCCATGCCCCCCCCTCTCCGGCGTTCCTGGGGAAAAGGTACATTTTCCATCTTTTTTGCATTCTACAATCTCGATAAATCATAGCTGATTCCATTTAAGAATGTGGAATTTTGGGATGTCCCTGATGCTATCTTTTCCATGTTTGTCTGACCTTAGACAAACCTGGAAAATATAGCATCAGCAGGCAGGGGTAAAGTGGGTAGGCTGGGCGTAAAATGGGTACTGTTGATTGCTGAAGAACAGTAGACCCTGAATCGATAAATCAACGCTCACTACAGTATATCTTAAAGTGAATGACCTGAGATATATAGCGCTTGTCTATAAATAGGACAAAGAAACTCCTAATTCCTCTATTGTTTTCTTTAGCATTGCTTTCATTCGCCACGAGCTGGATTATAAAATACAACAACCTATTTATAAATCGATGAGATCTCATCTTTTAACTCAGGTTATTCACTTTAAGCAAAATTGATCCAGATTCTTTGCCCTTCTCACTTTTCCCCCCAGATTTATCCATTTTACCCAAGTAGACCCTATCTAACTGCTCATTTGTATTTTTGTAGTATCTATCATCAACACTTTCACTCTAACAACTTACAAAGTAGTGACTGCCGCTGCAGAGCAATCAAGAACTCCTGTAGCACACGTGCATGAGGAACAAGTAGACCCATATTGATTGGTACGTCCATATGCTTGTCTCCCATCTGTGGAATCACTCCAATAGACATTTCGATCAGCATAACTAATTCCATCGCTTGAGTATCGACTTGTCCAGTACGTTGACCCTATCCATGTCTGACCATTCACTTGCACAGCTACTAAAACCACGTTAAACAAAATTAGTGAAACAACTCTTTTTAAAGTTGATGTTTCTAAATACCCATATCCCATTGTCACTGTTCCACCCATTGATAACCTCAAGTTATTTCAGCTTGGGATGAAACGGAGAAGGCAAAACACAAACCAAGGTTATGTATGGCAAACTGTATTGTGTGTAGGCGTTATGCAAAGATCAGACCACAGCTTCCCATAACAAGGTTTGGTGTACAAAAGGTAGATTTTCGAAGTAATCCCACTAAATTTAGTGGATAGAAGCTAAATAATAGTTCACCATGAAGCTCCAGCATTTAATTATCTGACGTAGAATCCCTTGATAAACTTTTTATGAAGTTTCTTCCTGGAACAACAAATGAAACCATTACAATGTACCACCCTCCATCTGTCAGTTAGGCCATTCAGTTAAAACACTCCTTCTTGGTCATAAACAGCAACCAAAGTATCTCGATTAACTTTGCCGTTTAAATAAATCTTTCTCCAATATCTCTGTCCTTTTTCCAATATCTATATCTCTTTCTTGTGTGCCAATCGAAGATTCTATTTGCTCAGGTCACTGCAACCCGTTGGAGAAACCCGCCATAACAAAATAATTTGAGTCCCTGTGGTTGCTATATCAACAGAACAATCAAATTACTAAATGACAATGCCTATTGTTCCACATGTCTTTATTTAGTAATTAAGGTAGAAGTATACAATGAAAATTTGCAATTTTTGAGTTACATAGCGAAATTTATGTTTTTACATTTTCTGTATCCAAATTTATCATAGATTCTGTTTAGAAGGCTATTTTCATCACAACTCTTGAAAATTTTGCAAAAAAGGTAAATTTTTGACTCGTGGTCATAATTCATGTCCTTAGCAACCATGTAATTCCACGTTGCTAGGGGGTTATACCCCACCCCGGAGCAAAAACTGGAGGTTTTTATGATGGATGTGACAGGGCAGACCATCTACAACGTAAATCACATCCTGCAAGTCTACTTGAGCTTTGAACAACTGCAACAACACAGTAAAAGGCATAACTTCAGAATGGAGGGCAATGAAGATATTGATGGCAGTTCTTTCCAAGCAAAGCAAGGCCAGTATCGCAAGTTTCGATCAGTTAAAAGGAAGAAGAGAAGAGGTTTTCATCTAGAACGAAAAAGAAGGCATTTAGAGTCGGTAGGTAATGCGGAAAATGCTAGCAGCTCAAACAATAGCACACAAACGCCAACATTAAATTCAAAAGGCCTTAAACCTAGGCCAATCAACTACAAAATCTAAAGAAACTGAAAATGATGAGAATAGTCCTAATGTGTCTTTTACAAAACTGATGAATGCTTCTTTTGAGTCTGACATTGAAGGCCTAATCACCAGAGGAAAATCCATAGAAGCTGGTTTACTGATGACTCAAGGGATGAGTCATGGTAAGAGTATTGTTGACAAAACTCTTTTGGAAGCTGTCATGAATGATGCTGCAATGTGCAGAAAATGATAAAGTCTGAAAGGAAAGCTGACTTTGAAAACCACTTTTTGTGGCAAGCGCGAAATAATTATAGCTGCTTGTAAAGTTCTTTGCCAGCTCAATCAAGGTGGTTGAAATAATGAAGCTGTGCAAGCTAAAGCCAGGAATAAACACAATGAGAGCCTTAAGAGAAGCTGACAACAGGAGGCTGAAGTCAACATCAATCAAGTGTCTTTGAAATATAAAAAGCGTCGACAACAACTTCGTGCAAGAAAGCACAAAAGAGTTGAGAAAACCAATGAGAATTCATATGTTCCTGGAGGATTTGGTCTAACATCTACCCATGAATACTCTGAATCAGCAAGTCAGAAGGAAGAAAAGGGACTGAAAAAATCTAAAGCTATCAAGCGTAGGCAAACAACAACACAGAAAAAAAGATTGTCCGTCTACAAATGCAACTGCCCCTCAATGTCAAAATACTCATGAACCAGATATTCAGTTTTTGATACCCATTTGAAACATTTTATTGGTATAACAATATGAAACAATTTGGTTTCAGTTTTGATAAATAAATGGACATGATTTACTGACCAGAACACTTGTTTTGAAACTATGTTGGGGCAAAATCTTTCTTAAACTTCACATGCTTTTTTCTCAAAATCAATTTCCGGATGGTTCCTTTACTTATGGAAAGCTTTAAAAGCTTCATGCTTCAGTTGTAATCACAAAATTTTTGGGGGAGGGGTATTTTTTGATGCTCTATGCAATGAGTATATTAGATTTTCAATTTGAGCTGCTTTTTTGGATATTCCCTTGAAAACAACATTTTTGCTGATGAAGGGAGCATGAGATAGGTTATCAAGAAACTGTGTATTCATTGCATAGATCATGGTATGTTTGCCATTCACAGAAAAAATCATCTTAATATCTTGTATGGTTCTTGAGAAACTGCGACCAAAAGTTTTGCATGTCGCCACATTATTTTAACGTTTCCATGGCAACAAAATGACACACCCAGATTTTGACTAATGAAATGGATTTCTGTTAATCATCTGAACATAACCATAGGGTTTCAACTTTGTATCATGAGCATTTTATGGGAAATTGCCAAAAGTTTGATTTGATGGTTTCATTGTATACTGCTACCTTAAAAAGTAACGATTGTTAATTGACATTCAACTTTCTGTACGAATTCTATAACGAAGTGTTAAATATTTATGAAAAGTCTTATTCCCTTCATTCAGCATGACATGCAAACATACATATGATGGATAAAATATTAAAGCCTCTTTTATTGTTTGAAAAAAGCAAGATTTGAGGATTTTGAGAAAAACAAAATTAGACAAAGGACATTTAAAAACCGATTGTCACCTCCTCCTACAGCTCCTTCGCGACGACCAAGTCACCAAGTGTTCGGCAGTTCGGGAAAACGCTGCAATTTCACTTTGAGTTCTTTTGAGGTGCATTTTTTGTTGGTGGACACTAAACCCGGGACACTAAAGGGCGTATTCCGTATTCTTTTGGGCATCTGAAAACGGTAGAATTCGCAGAGAAAAATGCCAGTTACCGAAAGAATGCGTATCCTGAAAATGTAGAGTTGGCAGACTTCGCGGAGAAGAATGCCAGAAGAATACACATTCTGAAAACGGTAGGGTAGAAACATACCGTTCAAATCCTTACTGGTTGCTGAAGCACCCGGAAGTCATCCAATTTCACGGTATTCAGCCAATCAAATCGCCTCTTCTAACCCCGTGATATCAAATCGGTCGTTGGAAGGGAATTCTAAGTGCCCTCACGAAAAATATAAATGGCTACTAAATTTCAATGATTACATGGATTTTTTTTAAAAAATCGGTAGGAAGGATGCCCCTCTGCAGTTTTAGTAGCGTGCTCAGAGAAATATCTTATTTAGAGCCGAAATTGTATTCATTTTCCGGTCGACGAATCTTGACCTTCGTTCAAACATTGATAAAAGCTGCTACAAATAAGATAAAAGGATAAGAATCTCAGCGAATATTGAACTGCCCTAAGAAATAACCCAAACACATTCCCTTCAATTACATCTCAAAATCGCAGGTGACTTTCCAGGGGATTTCAAGCGATTTCTGTCAGAAATGTCATTTTTGGGCCTAAGCTTCTCACCGATTAAAATTCAAACGTTGGCCCCAATAAGGCTTAGTTTGTATTCTTGAGCTAAATGACTCACTTACCAATGACTCAATCATCCATTTGACTTCATTTTCCATTTAATGTCTCAAAAATGTCACATTGCTAGGTTATTGTGATACAAAGTAAAGCGATTCGATACAGTTGATGCATTCGCGAACAGATTTGGCTCGCATGTCTCTCTCAATTCATTCAAATGGAAACAAAGGGATAAAACATTTTTTCCATTTTGTTTCCATTTGAATCAATTGAGATATTTGATAAGACTTGAAATATCATCAGCTTAATGATAGTGGGCGTGCTTGGCGTTACAATAAACTTGTTCAGAAGTCAAAATATGTCACATGCCAGAAAGCATCTATTCAAGTAATTAAGGCTGAGAAATTTATAGAGAATAATTGATTGATTTGCTATAGCAATGTTTCGATGCAGAATTGCATGCTGAGTTCAAAAAAGTCACTCAGACTGCTGTAACTGTAGCAGGAGTAGGCATATTTAGCTTTAATCCCACAGATTGCAATAGATGTGAGAATTTGGTAGAGAATAATTAACAAAGAAAAACATCTATTCCATTAACGCTGAGAAATTTATAGAGAATCATTGATTGATTTGCTATAGCAATGTTTCGATGCAGCATTGAACGCTGAGCTCAAACAAGTCATTCAGACTGCTGTAACTGTAGTAGTTTCAGAGATATTTCACTTTTGCGATAGATTGCAATAGATGCGAGAATTTGGTAGATAATCACTACCACAGAAAAGCTTCTATTCCATTGAGGTGAGAAATTTATAGAGAACCATTAATTGATTGGTTATAGCAATGTTTCGAAGCAAAATTGAATGCTGGGCTCAAAAAAGTCAATCAGACTGCTGTAACTGTAGTAGTTGCAGAGATATTTCATCGTAAAAGATGTGAGAATTTGGTAGAGAATCACTAGCACAGAAAAGCATCTATTCCATTGAGGTGAGAAATTTATAAAGAACCATTAATTGATTTGCTATAGCAATGTTTCGATGCGGAATTCAATGCTGAGCTCAAAAACGTCACTCAGACTCCTGTAACTGTAGTAGTTGCAGAGATATTTCACTTTTGCGATAGATTGCAATAGATGCGAGAATTTGGTAGAGAATCACTACCACAGAAAAGCATCTATTCCATTGAGGTGAGAAATTTATAAAGAACCATTAATTGATTTGTTATAGCAATGTTTCGATGCAGAATAGAATGCTGAGCTCAAAAAAGTCACTCAGACTGCTGTAACTGTAGTAGCTGCAGAGATATTTCACTTTTGCGATAGATTGCAATAGATGCGAGAATTTGGTAGAGAATCACTACCACAGAAAAGCATCCATTCCATTGAGGAGAGAAATTTATAAAGAGCCATTAATTGATTTGTTATAGCAATGTTTCGATGCAGAATGGAATGCTGAGCTCAAAAAAGTCACTCAGACTGCTGTAACTGTAGTAGCTGCAAAGATATTTCATTTTTGCGATAGATTGCAATAGATGCGAGAATTTGGTAGAGAATCACTACCACAGAAAAGCATCTATTCCATTGAGGTGAGAAATTTATAAAGAACCATTAATTGATTTGATTTGTTATAGCAATGTTTCGATGCAGAATAGAATGCTGAGCTCAAAAAAGTCACTCAGACTGCTGTAACTGTAGTGGTTGCAGAGATATTTCACTTTTGCGATAGATTGCAATAGATGCGAGAATTTGGTAGAGAATCACTACCACAGAAAAGCATCTATTCCATTGAGGTGAGAAATTTATAAAGAACCATTAATTGATTTGTTATAGCAATGTTTCGATGCAGAATAGAATGCTGAGCTCAAAAAAGTCACTCAGACTGCTGTAACTGTAGTGGTTGCAGAGATATTTCACTTTTGCGATAGATTGCAATAGATGCGAGAATTTGGTAGAGAATCACTACCACAGAAAAGCATCTATTCCATTGAGGTGAGAAATTTATAAAGAACCATTAATTGATTTGATATAGCAATGTTTCGATGCAGAATAGAATGCTGAGCTCAAAAAAGTCACTCAGACTGCTGTAACTGTAGTGGTTGCAAAGATATTTCACTTTTGCGATAGATTGCAATAGATGCGAGAATTTGGTAGAGAATCACTACCACAGAAAAGCATCTATTCCATTGAGGTGAGAAATTTATAAAGAACCATTAATTGATTTGTTATAGCAATGTTTCGATGCAGAATAGAATGCTGAGCTCAAAAAAGTCACTCAGACTGCTGTAACTGTAGTAGCTGCAGAGATATTTCACTTTTGCGATAGATTGCAATAGATGCGAGAATTTGGTAGAGAATCACTACCACAGAAAAGCATCTATTCCATTGAGGTGAGAAATTTATAAAGAACCATTAATTGATTTGTTATAGCAATGTTTCGATGCAGAATAGAATGCTGAGCTCAAAAAAGTCACTCAGACTGCTGTAACTGTAGTGGTTGCAGAGATATTTCACTTTTGCGATAGATTGCAATAGATGCGAGAATTTGGTAGAGAATCACTACCACAGAAAAGCATCTATTCCATTGAGGTGAGAAATTTATAAAGAACCATTAATTGATTTGTTATAGCAATGTTTCGATGCAGAATAGAATGCTGAGCTCAAAAAAGTCACTCAGACTGCTGTAACTGTAGTGGTTGCAGAGATATTTCACTTTTGCGATAGATTGCAATAGATGCGAGAATTTGGTAGAGAATCACTACCACAGAAAAGCATCTATTCCATTGAGGTGAGAAATTTATAAAGAACCATTAATTGATTTGTTATAGCAATGTTTCGATGCAGAATAGAATGCTGAGCTCAAAAAAGTCACTCAGACTGCTGTAACTGTAGTGGTTGCAAAGATATTTCACTTTTGCGATAGATTGCAATAGATGCGAGAATTTGGTAGAGAATCACTACCACAGAAAAGCATCTATTCCATTGAGGTGAGAAATTTATAAAGAACCATTAATTGATTTGTTATAGCAATGTTTCGATGCAGAATAGAATGCTGAGCTCAAAACAGTCACTCAGACTGCTGTAACTGTAGTGGTTGCAGAGATATTTCACTTTTGCGATAGATTGCAATAGATGCGAGAATTTGCTAGAGAATCACTACCACAGAAAAGCATCTATTCCATTGAGGTGAGAAATTTATAAAGAACCATTAATTGATTTGTTATAGCAATGTTTCGATGCAGAATAGAATGCTGAGCTCAAAAAAGTCACTCAGACTGCTGTAACTGTAGTGGTTGCAGAGATATTTCACTTTTGCGATAGATTGCAATAGATGCGAGAATTTGGTAGAGAATCACTACCACAGAAAAGCATCTATTCCATTGAGGTGAGAAATTTATAAAGAACCATTAATTGATTTGTTATAGCAATGTTTCGATGCAGAATAGAATGCTGAGCTCAAAAAAGTCACTCAGACTGCTGTAACTGTAGTGGTTGCAGAGATATTTCACTTTTGCGATAGATTGCAATAGATGCGAGAATTTGGTAGAGAATCACTACCACAGAAAAGCATCTATTCCATTGAGGTGAGAAATTTATAAAGAACCATTAATTGATTTGTTATAGCAATGTTTCGATGCAGAATAGAATGCTGAGCTCAAAAAAGTCACTCAGACTGCTGTAACTGTAGTGGTTGCAGAGATATTTCACTTTTGCGATAGATTGCAATAGATGCGAGAATTTGGTAGAGAATCACTACCACAGAAAAGCATCTATTCCATTGAGGTGAGAAATTTATAAAGAACCATTAATTGATTTGTTATAGCAATGTTTCGATGCAGAATAGAATGCTGAGCTCAAAAAAGTCACTCAGACTGCTGTAACTGTAGTGGTTGCAGAGATATTTCACTTTTGCGATAGATTGCAATAGATGCGAGAATTTGGTAGAGAATCACTACCACAGAAAAGCATCTATTCCATTGAGGTGAGAAATTTATAAAGAACCATTAATTGATTTGTTATAGCAATGTTTCGATGCAGAATAGAATGCTGAGCTCAAAAAAGTCACTCAGACTGCTGTAACTGTAGTAGTTGCAGAGATATTTCATCGCAAAAGATGTGAGAATTTGGTAGAGAATCACTACCACAGAAAAGCATCTATTCCATTGAGGTGAGAAATTTATAAAGAACCATTAATTGATTTGTTATAGCAATGTTTCGATGCGGAATAATGCTGAGCTCAAAAAAGTCACTCAGACTGCTGTAACTGTAGTAGCTGCAGAGATGTTTCACTTTTGCGATAGATTGCAATAGATGAGAGAATTTGGTAGAGAATCACTACCACAGAAAAGCATCTATTCCATTGAGGTGAGAAATTTATAAAGAACCATTAATTGATTTGTTATAGCAATGTTTCGATGCAGAATAGAATGCTGAGCTCAAAAAAGTCACTCAGACTGCTGTAACTGTAGTAGCTGCAGAGATATTTCACTTTTGCGATAGATTGCAATAGATGCGAGAATTTGGTAGAGAATCACTACCACAGAAAAGCATCTATTCCATTGAGGTGAGAAATTTATAAAGAACCATTAATTGATTTGTTATAGCAATGTTTCGATGCAGAATAGAATGCTGAGCTCAAAAAAGTCACTCAGACTGCTGTAACTGTAGTAGCTGCAGAGATATTTCACTTTTGCGATAGATTGCAATAGATGCGAGAATTTGGTAGAGAATCACTACCACAGAAAAGCATCTATTCCATTGAGGTGAGAAATTTATAAAGAACCATTAATTGATTTGTTATAGCAATGTTTCGATGCAGAATTGAATGCTGAGCTCAAAAAAGTCACTCAGACTGCTGTAACTGTAGTGGTTGCAGAGATATTTCACTTTTGCGATAGATTGCAATAGATGCGAGAATTTGGTAGAGAATCACTACCACAGAAAAGCATCTATTCCATTGAGGTGAGAAATTTATAAAGAACCATTAATTGATTTGTTATAGCAATGTTTCGATGCAGAATAGAATGCTGAGCTCAAAAAAGTCACTCAGACTGCTGTAACTGTAGTAGCTGCAGAGATATTTCACTTTTGCGATAGATTGCAATAGATGCGAGAATTTGGTAGAGAATCACTACCACAGAAAAGCATCTATTCCATTGAGGTGAGAAATTTATAAAGAACCATTAATTGATTTGTTATAGCAATGTTTCGATGCAGAATAGAATGCTGAGCTCAAAAAAGTCACTCAGACTGCTGTAACTGTAGTGGTTGCAAAGATATTTCACTTTTGCGATAGATTGCAATAGATGCGAGAATTTGGTAGAGAATCACTACCACAGAAAAGCATCTATTCCATTGAGGTGAGAAATTTATAAAGAACCATTAATTGATTTGTTATAGCAATGTTTCGATGCAGAATAGAATGCTGAGCTCAAAAAAGTCACTCAGACTGCTGTAACTGTAGTGGTTGCAGAGATATTTCACTTTTGCGATAGATTGCAATAGATGCGAGAATTTGGTAGAGAATCACTACCACAGAAAAGCATCTATTCCATTGAGGTGAGAAATTTATAAAGAACCATTAATTGATTTGTTATAGCAATGTTTCGATGCAGAATAGAATGCTGAGCTCAAAAAAGTCACTCAGACTGCTGTAACTGTAGTGGTTGCAGAGATATTTCACTTTTGCGATAGATTGCAATAGATGCGAGAATTTGGTAGAGAATCACTACCACAGAAAAGCATCTATTCCATTGAGGTGAGAAATTTATAAAGAACCATTAATTGATTTGTTATAGCAATGTTTCGATGCAGAATAGAATGCTGAGCTCAAAAAAGTCACTCAGACTGCTGTAACTGTAGTGGTTGCAGAGATATTTCACTTTTGCGATAGATTGCAATAGATGCGAGAATTTGGTAGAGAATCACTACCACAGAAAAGCATCTATTCCATTGAGGTGAGAAATTTATAAAGAACCATTAATTGATTTGTTATAGCAATGTTTCGATGCAGAATAGAATGCTGAGCTCAAAAAAGTCACTCAGACTGCTGTAACTGTAGTGGTTGCAGAGATATTTCACTTTTGCGATAGATTGCAATAGATGCGAGAATTTGGTAGAGAATCACTACCACAGAAAAGCATCTATTCCATTGAGGTGAGAAATTTATAAAGAACCATTAATTGATTTGTTATAGCAATGTTTCGATGCAGAATAGAATGCTGAGCTCAAAAAAGTCACTCAGACTGCTGTAACTGTAGTGGTTGCAGAGATATTTCACTTTTGCGATAGATTGCAATAGATGCGAGAATTTGGTAGAGAATCACTACCACAGAAAAGCATCTATTCCATTGAGGTGAGAAATTTATAAAGAACCATTAATTGATTTGTTATAGCAATGTTTCGATGCAGAATAGAATGCTGAGCTCAAAAAAGTCACTCAGACTGCTGTAACTGTAGTGGTTGCAGAGATATTTCACTTTTGCGATAGATTGCAATAGATGCGAGAATTTGGTAGAGAATCACTACCACAGAAAAGCATCTATTCCATTGAGGTGAGAAATTTATAAAGAACCATTAATTGATTTGTTATAGCAATGTTTCGATGCAGAATAGAATGCTGAGCTCAAAAAAGTCACTCAGACTGCTGTAACTGTAGTGGTTGCAGAGATATTTCACTTTTGCGATAGATTGCAATAGATGCGAGAATTTGGTAGAGAATCACTACCACAGAAAAGCATCTATTCCATTGAGGTGAGAAATTTATAAAGAACCATTAATTGATTTGTTATAGCAATGTTTCGATGCAGAATAGAATGCTGAGCTCAAAAAAGTCACTCAGACTGCTGTAACTGTAGTAGCTGCAGAGATATTTCACTTTTGCGATAGATTGCAATAGATGCGAGAATTTGGTAGAGAATCACTACCACAGAAAAGCATCTATTCCATTGAGGTGAGAAATTTATAAAGAACCATTAATTGATTTGTTATAGCAATGTTTCGATGCAGAATAGAATGCTGAGCTCAAAAAAGTCACTCAGACTGCTGTAACTGTAGTGGTTGCAGAGATATTTCACTTTTGCGATAGATTGCAATAGATGCGAGAATTTGGTAGAGAATCACTACCACAGAAAAGCATCTATTCCATTGAGGTGAGAAATTTATAAAGAACCATTAATTGATTTGTTATAGCAATGTTTCGATGCAGAATAGAATGCTGAGCTCAAAAAAGTCACTCAGACTGCTGTAACTGTAGTGGTTGCAGAGATATTTCACTTTTGCGATAGATTGCAATAGATGCGAGAATTTGGTAGAGAATCACTACCACAGAAAAGCATCTATTCCATTGAGGTGAGAAATTTATAAAGAACCATTAATTGATTTGTTATAGCAATGTTTCGATGCAGAATAGAATGCTGAGCTCAAAAAAGTCACTCAGACTGCTGTAACTGTAGTGGTTGCAGAGATATTTCACTTTTGCGATAGATTGCAATAGATGCGAGAATTTGGTAGAGAATCACTACCACAGAAAAGCATCTATTCCATTGAGGTGAGAAATTTATAAAGAACCATTAATTGATTTGTTATAGCAATGTTTCGATGCAGAATAGAATGCTGAGCTCAAAAAAGTCACTCAGACTGCTGTAACTGTAGTGGAGCAGAGATATTTCACTTTTGCGATAGATTGCAATAGATGCGAGAATTTGGTAGAGAATCACTACCACAGAAAAGCATCTATTCCATTGAGGTGAGAAATTTATAAAGAACCATTAATTGATTTGTTATAGCAATGTTTCGATGCAGAATAGAATGCTGAGCTCAAAAAAGTCACTCAGACTGCTGTAACTGTAGTAGCTGCAGAGATATTTCACTTTTGCGATAGATTGCAATAGATGCGAGAATTTGGTAGAGAATCACTACCACAGAAAAGCATCTATTCCATTGAGGTGAGAAATTTATAAAGAACCATTAATTGATTTGTTATAGCAATGTTTCGATGCAGAATAGAATGCTGAGCTCAAAAAAGTCACTCAGACTGCTGTAACTGTAGTGGTTGCAGAGATATTTCACTTTTGCGATAGATTGCAATAGATGCGAGAATTTGGTAGAGAATCACTACCACAGAAAAGCATCTATTCCATTGAGGTGAGAAATTTATAAAGAACCATTAATTGATTTGTTATAGCAATGTTTCGATGCAGAATAGAATGCTGAGCTCAAAAAAGTCACTCAGACTGCTGTAACTGTAGTGGTTGCAGAGATATTTCACTTTTGCGATAGATTGCAATAGATGCGAGAATTTGGTAGAGAATCACTACCACAGAAAAGCATCTATTCCATTGAGGTGAGAAATTTATAAAGAACCATTAATTGATTTGTTATAGCAATGTTTCGATGCAGAATAGAATGCTGAGCTCAAAAAAGTCACTCAGACTGCTGTAACTGTAGTGGTTGCAGAGATATTTCACTTTTGCGATAGATTGCAATAGATGCGAGAATTTGGTAGAGAATCACTACCACAGAAAAGCATCTATTCCATTGAGGTGAGAAATTTATAAAGAACCATTAATTGATTTGTTATAGCAATGTTTCGATGCAGAATTGAATGCTGAGCTCAAAAAAGTCACTCAGACTGCTGTAACTGTAGTGGTTGCAGAGATATTTCACTTTTGCGATAGATTGCAATAGATGCGAGAATTTGGTAGAGAATCACTACCACAGAAAAGCATCTATTCCATTGAGGTGAGAAATTTATAAAGAACCATTAATTGATTTGTTATAGCAATGTTTCGATGCAGAATAGAATGCTGAGCTCAAAAAAGTCACTCAGACTGCTGTAACTGTAGTGGTTGCAGAGATATTTCACTTTTGCGATAGATTGCAATAGATGCGAGAATTTGGTAGAGAATCACTACCACAGAAAAGCATCTATTCCATTGAGGTGAGAAATTTATAAAGAACCATTAATTGATTTGTTATAGCAATGTTTCGATGCAGAATAGAATGCTGAGCTCAAAAAAGTCACTCAGACTGCTGTAACTGTAGTAGCTGCAGAGATATTTCACTTTTGCGATAGATTGCAATAGATGCGAGAATTTGGTAGAGAATCACTACCACAGAAAAGCATCTATTCCATTGAGGTGAGAAATTTATAAAGAACCATTAATTGATTTGTTATAGCAATGTTTCGATGCAGAATAGAATGCTGAGCTCAAAAAAGTCACTCAGACTGCTGTAACTGTAGTGGTTGCAGAGATATTTCACTTTTGCGATAGATTGCAATAGATGCGAGAATTTGGTAGAGAATCACTACCACAGAAAAGCATCTATTCCATTGAGGTGAGAAATTTATAAAGAACCATTAATTGATTTGTTATAGCAATGTTTCGATGCAGAATAGAATGCTGAGCTCAAAAAAGTCACTCAGACTGCTGTAACTGTAGTGGTTGCAGAGATATTTCACTTTTGCGATAGATTGCAATAGATGCGAGAATTTGGTAGAGAATCACTACCACAGAAAAGCATCTATTCCATTGAGGTGAGAAATTTATAAAGAACCATTAATTGATTTGTTATAGCAATGTTTCGATGCAGAATAGAATGCTGAGCTCAAAAAAGTCACTCAGACTGCTGTAACTGTAGTGGTTGCAGAGATATTTCACTTTTGCGATAGATTGCAATAGATGCGAGAATTTGGTAGAGAATCACTACCACAGAAAAGCATCTATTCCATTGAGGTGAGAAATTTATAAAGAACCATTAATTGATTTGTTATAGCAATGTTTCGATGCAGAATAGAATGCTGAGCTCAAAAAAGTCACTCAGACTGCTGTAACTGTAGTGGTTGCAGAGATATTTCACTTTTGCGATAGATTGCAATAGATGCGAGAATTTGGTAGAGAATCACTACCACAGAAAAGCATCTATTCCATTGAGGTGAGAAATTTATAAAGAACCATTAATTGATTTGTTATAGCAATGTTTCGATGCAGAATAGAATGCTGAGCTCAAAAAAGTCACTCAGACTGCTGTAACTGTAGTAGCTGCAGAGATATTTCACTTTTGCGATAGATTGCAATAGATGCGAGAATTTGGTAGAGAATCACTACCACAGAAAAGCATCTATTCCATTGAGGTGAGAAATTTATAAAGAACCATTAATTGATTTGTTATAGCAATGTTTCGATGCAGAATAGAATGCTGAGCTCAAAAAAGTCACTCAGACTGCTGTAACTGTAGTGGTTGCAGAGATATTTCACTTTTGCGATAGATTGCAATAGATGCGAGAATTTGGTAGAGAATCACTACCACAGAAAAGCATCTATTCCATTGAGGTGAGAAATTTATAAAGAACCATTAATTGATTTGTTATAGCAATGTTTCGATGCAGAATAGAATGCTGAGCTCAAAAAAGTCACTCAGACTGCTGTAACTGTAGTGGTTGCAGAGATATTTCACTTTTGCGATAGATTGCAATAGATGCGAGAATTTGGTAGAGAATCACTACCACAGAAAAGCATCTATTCCATTGAGGTGAGAAATTTATAAAGAACCATTAATTGATTTGTTATAGCAATGTTTCGATGCAGAATAGAATGCTGAGCTCAAAAAAGTCACTCAGACTGCTGTAACTGTAGTGGTTGCAAAGATATTTCACTTTTGCGATAGATTGCAATAGATGCGAGAATTTGGTAGAGAATCACTACCACAGAAAAGCATCTATTCCATTGAGGTGAGAAATTTATAAAGAACCATTAATTGATTTGTTATAGCAATGTTTCGATGCAGAATAGAATGCTGAGCTCAAAAAATCACTCAGACTGCTGTAACTGTAGTGGTTGCAGAGATATTTCACTTTTGCGATAGATTGCAATAGATGCGAGAATTTGGTAGAGAATCACTACCACAGAAAAGCATCTATTCCATTGAGGTGAGAAATTTATAAAGAACCATTAATTGATTTGTTATAGCAATGTTTCGATGCAGAATAGAATGCTGAGCTCAAAAAAGTCACTCAGACTGCTGTAACTGTAGTGGTTGCAGAGATATTTCACTTTTGCGATAGATTGCAATAGATGCGAGAATTTGGTAGAGAATCACTACCACAGAAAAGCATCTATTCCATTGAGGTGAGAAATTTATAAAGAACCATTAATTGATTTGTTATAGCAATGTTTCGATGCAGAATAGAATGCTGAGCTCAAAAAAGTCACTCAGACTGCTGTAACTGTAGTGGTTGCAGAGATATTTCACTTTTGCGATAGATTGCAATAGATGCGAGAATTTGGTAGAGAATCACTACCACAGAAAAGCATCTATTCCATTGAGGTGAGAAATTTATAAAGAACCATTAATTGATTTGTTATAGCAATGTTTCGATGCAGAATAGAATGCTGAGCTCAAAAAAGTCACTCAGACTGCTGTAACTGTAGTGGTTGCAGAGATATTTCACTTTTGCGATAGATTGCAATAGATGCGAGAATTTGGTAGAGAATCACTACCACAGAAAAGCATCTATTCCATTGAGGTGAGAAATTTATAAAGAACCATTAATTGATTTGTTATAGCAATGTTTCGATGCAGAATAGAATGCTGAGCTCAAAAAAGTCACTCAGACTGCTGTAACTGTAGTGGTTGCAGAGATATTTCACTTTTGCGATAGATTGCAATAGATGCGAGAATTTGGTAGAGAATCACTACCACAGAAAAGCATCTATTCCATTGAGGTGAGAAATTTATAAAGAACCATTAATTGATTTGTTATAGCAATGTTTCGATGCAGAATAGAATGCTGAGCTCAAAAAAGTCACTCAGACTGCTGTAACTGTAGTGGTTGCAGAGATATTTCACTTTTGCGATAGATTGCAATAGATGCGAGAATTTGGTAGAGAATCACTACCACAGAAAAGCATCTATTCCATTGAGGTGAGAAATTTATAAAGAACCATTAATTGATTTGTTATAGCAATGTTTCGATGCAGAATTGAATGCTGAGCTCAAAAAAGTCACTCAGACTGCTGTAACTGTAGTGGTTGCAGAGATATTTCACTTTTGCGATAGATTGCAATAGATGCGAGAATTTGGTAGAGAATCACTACCACAGAAAAGCATCTATTCCATTGAGGTGAGAAATTTATAAAGAACCATTAATTGATTTGTTATAGCAATGTTTCGATTCAGAATAGAATGCTGAGCTCAAAAAAGTCACTCAGACTGCTGTAACTGTAGTGGTTGCAAAGATATTTCACTTTTGCGATAGATTGCAATAGATGCGAGAATTTGGTAGAGAATCACTACCACAGAAAAGCATCTATTCCATTGAGGTGAGAAATTTATAAAGAACCATTAATTGATTTGTTATAGCAATGTTTCGATGCAGAATAGAATGCTGAGCTCAAAAAAGTCACTCAGACTGCTGTAACTGTAGTAGCTGCAGAGATATTTCACTTTTGCGATAGATTGCAATAGATGCGAGAATTTGGTAGAGAATCACTACCACAGAAAAGCATCTATTCCATTGAGGTGAGAAATTTATAAAGAACCATTAATTGATTTGTTATAGCAATGTTTCGATGCAGAATAGAATGCTGAGCTCAAAAAAGTCACTCAGACTGCTGTAACTGTAGTGGTTGCAGAGATATTTCACTTTTGCGATAGATTGCAATAGATGCGAGAATTTGGTAGAGAATCACTACCACAGAAAAGCATCTATTCCATTGAGGTGAGAAATTTATAAAGAACCATTAATTGATTTGTTATAGCAATGTTTCGATGCAGAATAGAATGCTGAGCTCAAAAAAGTCACTCAGACTGCTGTAACTGTAGTGGTTGCAGAGATATTTCACTTTTGCGATAGATTGCAATAGATGCGAGAATTTGGTAGAGAATCACTACCACAGAAAAGCATCTATTCCATTGAGGTGAGAAATTTATAAAGAACCATTAATTGATTTGTTATAGCAATGTTTCGATGCAGAATAGAATGCTGAGCTCAAAAAAGTCACTCAGACTGCTGTAACTGTAGTGGTTGCAGAGATATTTCACTTTTGCGATAGATTGCAATAGATGCGAGAATTTGGTAGAGAATCACTACCACAGAAAAGCATCTATTCCATTGAGGTGAGAAATTTATAAAGAACCATTAATTGATTTGTTATAGCAATGTTTCGATGCAGAATAGAATGCTGAGCTCAAAAAAGTCACTCAGACTGCTGTAACTGTAGTGGTTGCAAAGATATTTCACTTTTGCGATAGATTGCAATAGATGCGAGAATTTGGTAGAGAATCACTACCACAGAAAAGCATCTATTCCATTGAGGTGAGAAATTTATAAAGAACCATTAATTGATTTGTTATAGCAATGTTTCGATGCAGAATAGAATGCTGAGCTCAAAAAAGTCACTCAGACTGCTGTAACTGTAGTAGCTGCAGAGATATTTCACTTTTGCGATAGATTGCAATAGATGCGAGAATTTGGTAGAGAATCACTACCACAGAAAAGCATCTATTCCATTGAGGTGAGAAATTTATAAAGAACCATTAATTGATTTGTTATAGCAATGTTTCGATGCAGAATAGAATGCTGAGCTCAAAAAAGTCACTCAGACTGCTGTAACTGTAGTGGTTGCAAAGATATTTCACTTTTGCGATAGATTGCAATAGATGCGAGAATTTGGTAGAGAATCACTACCACAGAAAAGCATCTATTCCATTGAGGTGAGAAATTTATAAAGAACCATTAATTGATTTGTTATAGCAATGTTTCGATGCAGAATAGAATGCTGAGCTCAAAAAAGTCACTCAGACTGCTGTAACTGTAGTGGTTGCAGAGATATTTCACTTTTGCGATAGATTGCAATAGATGCGAGAATTTGGTAGAGAATCACTACCACAGAAAAGCATCTATTCCATTGAGGTGAGAAATTTATAAAGAACCATTAATTGATTTGTTATAGCAATGTTTCGATGCAGAATAGAATGCTGAGCTCAAAAAAGTCACTCAGACTGCTGTAACTGTAGTGGTTGCAAAGATATTTCACTTTTGCGATAGATTGCAATAGATGCGAGAATTTGGTAGAGAATCACTACCACAGAAAAGCATCTATTCCATTGAGGTGAGAAATTTATAAAGAACCATTAATTGATTTGTTATAGCAATGTTTCGATGCAGAATAGAATGCTGAGCTCAAAAAAGTCACTCAGACTGCTGTAACTGTAGTGGTTGCAGAGATATTTCACTTTTGCGATAGATTGCAATAGATGCGAGAATTTGGTAGAGAATCACTACCACAGAAAAGCATCTATTCCATTGAGGTGAGAAATTTATAAAGAACCATTAATTGATTTGTTATAGCAATGTTTCGATGCAGAATAGAATGCTGAGCTCAAAAAAGTCACTCAGACTGCTGTAACTGTAGTGGTTGCAGAGATATTTCACTTTTGCGATAGATTGCAATAGATGCGAGAATTTGGTAGAGAATCACTACCACAGAAAAGCATCTATTCCATTGAGGTGAGAAATTTATAAAGAACCATTAATTGATTTGTTATAGCAATGTTTCGATGCAGAATAGAATGCTGAGCTCAAAAAAGTCACTCAGACTGCTGTAACTGTAGTGGTTGCAGAGATATTTCACTTTTGCGATCGATTGCAATAGATGCGAGAATTTGGTAGAGAATCACTACCACAGAAAAGCATCTATTCCATTGAGGTGAGAAATTTATAAAGAACCATTAATTGATTTGTTATAGCAATGTTTCGATGCAGAATAGAATGCTGAGCTCAAAAAAGTCACTCAGACTGCTGTAACTGTAGTGGTTGCAGAGATATTTCACTTTTGCGATAGATTGCAATAGATGCGAGAATTTGGTAGAGAATCACTACCACAGAAAAGCATCTATTCCATTGAGGTGAGAAATTTATAAAGAACCATTAATTGATTTGTTATAGCAATGTTTCGATGCAGAATAGAATGCTGAGCTCAAAAAAGTCACTCAGACTGCTGTAACTGTAGTGGTTGCAGAGATATTTCACTTTTGCGATAGATTGCAATAGATGCGAGAATTTGGTAGAGAATCACTACCACAGAAAAGCATCTATTCCATTGAGGTGAGAAATTTATAAAGAACCATTAATTGATTTGTTATAGCAATGTTTCGATGCAGAATAGAATGCTGAGCTCAAAAAAGTCACTCAGACTGCTGTAACTGTAGTGGTTGCAGAGATATTTCACTTTTGCGATAGATTGCAATAGATGCGAGAATTTGGTAGAGAATCACTACCACAGAAAAGCATCTATTCCATTGAGGTGAGAAATTTATAAAGAACCATTAATTGATTTGTTATAGCAATGTTTCGATGCAGAATAGAATGCTGAGCTCAAAAAAGTCACTCAGACTGCTGTAACTGTAGTGGTTGCAGAGATATTTCACTTTTGCGATAGATTGCAATAGATGCGAGAATTTGGTAGAGAATCACTACCACAGAAAAGCATCTATTCCATTGAGGTGAGAAATTTATAAAGAACCATTAATTGATTTGTTATAGCAATGTTTCGATGCAGAATAGAATGCTGAGCTCAAAAAAGTCACTAAGACTGCTGTAACTGTAGTAGCTGCAGAGATATTTCACTTTTGCGATAGATTGCAATAGATGCGAGAATTTGGTAGAGAATCACTACCACAGAAAAGCATCTATTCCATTGAGGTGAGAAATTTATAAAGAACCATTAATTGATTTGTTATAGCAATGTTTCGATGCAGAATAGAATGCTGAGCTCAAAAAAGTCACTCAGACTGCTGTAACTGTAGTGGTTGCAGAGATATTTCACTTTTGCGATAGATTGCAATAGATGCGAGAATTTGGTAGAGAATCACTACCACAGAAAAGCATCTATTCCATTGAGGTGAGAAAGTTATAAAGAACCATTAATTGATTTGTTATAGCAATGTTTCGATGCAGAATAGAATGCTGAGCTCAAAAAAGTCACTCAGACTGCTGTAACTGTAGTGGTTGCAGAGATATTTCACTTTTGCGATAGATTGCAATAGATGCGAGAATTTGGTAGAGAATCACTACCACAGAAAAGCATCTATTCCATTGAGGTGAGAAATTTATAAAGAACCATTAATTGATTTGTTATAGCAATGTTTCGATGCAGAATAGAATGCTGAGCTCAAAAAAGTCACTCAGACTGCTGTAACTGTAGTAGCTGCAGAGATATTTCACTTTTGCGATAGATTGCAATAGATGCGAGAATTTGGTAGAGAATCACTACCACAGAAAAGCATCTATTCCATTGAGGTGAGAAATTTATAAAGAACCATTAATTGATTTGCTATAGCAATGTTTCGATGCAGAATAAAATGCTGCGCTCAAAAAAGTCACTCAGACTGCTGTAACTGTAGTGGTTGCAAAGATATTTCACTTTTGCGATAGATTGCAATAGATGCGAGAATTTGGTAGAGAATCACTACCACAGAAAAGCATCTATTCCATTGAGGTGAGAAAGTTATAAAGAACCATTAATTGATTTGTTATAGCAATGTTTCGATGCAGAATAGAATGCTGAGCTCAAAAAAGTCACTCAGACTGCTGTAACTGTAGTAGGTTGCAAAGATATTTCACTTTTGCGATAGATTGCAATAGATGCGAGAATTTGGTAGAGAATCACTACCACAGAAAAGCATCTATTCCATTGAGGTGAGAAATTTATAAAGAACCATTAATTGATTTGTTATAGCAATGTTTCGATGCAGAATTGAATGCTGAGCTCAAAAAAGTCACTCAGACTGCTGTAACTGTAGTGGTTGCAGAGATATTTCACTTTTGCGATAGATTGCAATAGATGCGAGAATTTGGTAGAGAATCACTACCACAGAAAAGCATCTATTCCATTGAGGTGAGAAAGTTATAAAGAACCATTAATTGATTTGTTATAGCAATGTTTCGATGCAGAATTGAATGCTGAGCTCAAAAAAGTCACTCACACTGCTGTAGCTGTAGTGGTTGCAAAGATATTTCACTTTTGCGATACATTGCAATAGATGCGAGAATTTGGTAGAGAATCACTACCACAGAAAAGCATCTATTCCATTGAGGTGAGTAATTTATAAAGAACCATTAATTGATTTGTTATAGTGATGTTTCGATGCAGAATTGAATGCTGAGCTCAAAAAAGTCACTCAGACTGCTGTAACTGTAGTAGCAGCAGAGATATTTCACTTTTGCGATAGATTGCAATAGATGCGAGAATTTGGTAGAGAATCACTACCACAGAAAAGCATCTATTCCATTGAGGTGAGAAATTTATAAAGAACTATTAATTGATTTGTTATAGCAATGTTTCGATGCAGAATTGAATGCTGAGCTCAAAAAAGTCACTCACACTGCTGTAACTGTAGTAGCTGCAGAGATATTTCACTTTTGCGACAGATTGCAATAGATGCGAGAATTTAGTAGAGAATCACTACCACAGAAAAGCATCTATTCCATTGAGGTGAGAAAGTTATAAAGAACCATTAATTGATTTGTTATAGCAATGTTTCGATGCAGAATAGAATGCTGAGCTCAAAAAAGTCACTCAGACTGCTGTATCTGTAGAGGTTGCAAAGATATTACACTTTTGCGATAGAATGCAATAGATGCGAGAATTTGGTAGAGAATCACTACCACAGAAAAGCATCTATTCCATTGAGGTGAGAAATTTATAAAAAGCCATTAAATGATTTGTTATAGCAAAGTCTCGATGCAAAATAGAATGCTGAGCTCAAAAAAGTAACTCAGACTGCTGTAACTGTAGTGGTTGCAGAGATATTTCACTTTTGCGACAGATTGCAATAGATGCGAGAATTTAGTATAGAATCACTACCACAGAAAAGCATCTATTCCATTGAGGTGAGAAAGTTATAAAGAACCATTAATTGATTTGTTATAGCAATGTTTCGATGCAGAATAGAATGCTGAGCTCAAAAAAGTCACTCAGACTGCTGTAACTGTAGTGGTTGCAAAGATATTTCACTTTTGCGATAGAATGCTATAGATGCGAGAATTTGGTAGAGAATCACTACCACAGAAAAGCATCTATTCCATTGAGGTGAGAAATTTATAAAGAACCATTAATTGATTTGTTATAGCAATGTTTCGATGCAGAATAGAATGCTGAGCTCAAAAAAGTCACTCACACTGCTGTAACTGTAGTAGCTGCAGAGATATTTCACTTTTGCGATAGATTGCAATAGATGCGAGAATTTGGTAGAGAATCACTACCACAGAAAAGCATCTATTCCATTGAGGTGAGAAATTCATAAAGAACCATTAATTGATTTGTTATAGCAATGTTTCGATGCAGAATAAAATGCTGAGCTCAAAAAAGTCACTCAGACTGCTGTAACTGTAGTGGTTCCAAAGATATTTCACTTTTGCGATAGATTGCATTAGATGCGAGAATTTGGTAGAGAATCACTACCACAGAAAAGCATCTATTCCATTGAGGTGAGAAAGTTATAAAGAACCATTAATTGATTTGTTATAGCAATGTTTCGATGCAGAATAGAATGCTGAGCTCAAAAAAGTCACTCAGACTGCTGTAACTGTAGAGGTTGCAAAGATATTTCACTTTTGCGATAGAATGCAATAGATGCGAGAATTTGGTAGAGAATCACTACCACAGAAAAGCATCTATTCCATTGAGGTGAGAAATTTATAAAGAACCATTAATTGATTTGTTATAGCAATGTTTCGATGCAGAATTGAATGCTGAGCTCAAAAAAGTCACTCAGACTGCTGTAACTGTAGTGGTTGCAGAGATATTTCACTTTTGCGATAGATTGCAATAGATGCGAGAATTTGGTAGAGAATCACTACCACAGAAAAGCATCTATTCCATTGAGGTGAGAAAGTTATAAAGAACCATTAATTGATTTGTTATAGCAATGTTTCGATGCAGAATTGAATGCTGAGCTCAAAAAAGTCACTCACACTGCTGTAGCTGTAGTGGTTGCAAAGATATTTCACTTTTGCGCTACATTGCAATAGATGCGAGAATTTGGTAGAGAATCACTACCACAGAAAAGCATCTATTCCATTGAGGTGAGTAATTTATAAAGAACCATTAATTGATTTGTTATAGTGATGTTTCGATGCAGAATTGAATGCTGAGCTCAAAAAAGTCACTCAGACTGCTGTAACTGTAGTAGCAGCAGAGATATTTCACTTTTGCGATAGATTGCAATAGATGCGAGAATTTGGTAGAGAATCACTACCACAGAAAAGCATCTATTCCATTGAGGTGAGAAATTTATAAAGAACCATTAATTGATTTGTTATAGCAATGTTTCGATGCAGAATTGAATGCTGAGCTCAAAAAAGTCACTCACACTGCTGTAACTGTAGTAGCTGCAGAGATATTTCACTTTTGCGACAGATTGCAATAGATGCGAGAATTTAGTAGAGAATCACTACCACAGAAAAGCATCTATTCCATTGAGGTGAGAAAGTTATAAAGAACCATTAATTGATTTGTTATAGCAATGTTTCGATGCAGAATAGAATGCTGAGCTCAAAAAAGTCACTCAGACTGCTGTAACTGTAGAGGTTGCAAAGATATTACACTTTTGCGATAGAATGCAATAGATGCGAGAATTTGGTAGAGAATCACTACCACAGAAAAGCATCTATTCCATTGAGGTGAGAAATTTATAAAGAACCATTAATTGATTTGTTATAGCAATGTTTCGATGCAGAATAGAATGCTGATCTCAAAAAAGGCACTCAGACTGCTGTAACTGTAGTAGCTGCAGAGATATTTCACTTTTGCGATAGATTGCAATAGATGCGAGAATTTGGTAGAGAATCACTACCACAGAAAAGCATCTATTCCATTGAGGTGAGAAATTCATAAAGAACCATTAATTGATTTGTTATAGCAATGTTTCGATGCAGAATAAAATGCTGAGCTCAAAAAAGTCACTCAGACTGCTGTAACTGTAGTGGTTGCAGAGATATTTCACTTTTGCGATAGATTGCAATAGATGCGAGAATTTGGTAGAGAATCACTACCACAGAAAAGCATCTATTCCATTGAGGTGAGAAAGTTATAAAGAACCATTAATTGATTTGTTATAGCAATTTTTCGATGCAGAATAGAATGCTGAGCTCAAAAAAGTCACTCAGACTGCTGTAACTGTAGAGGTTGCAAAGATATTTCACTTTTGCGATAGAATGCAATAGATGCGAAGATTTGGTAGAGAATCACTACCACAGAAAAGCATCTATTCCATTGAGGTGAAAAATTTATAAAGAACCATTAATTGATTTGTTATAGCAATGTTTCGATGCAGAATTGAATGCTGAGCTCAAAAAAGTCACTCAGACTGCTGTAACTGTAGTGGTTGCAGAGATATTTCACTTTTGCGATAGATTGCAATAGATGCGAGAATTTGGTAGAGAATCACTACCACAGAAAAGCATCTATTCCATTGAGGTGAGAAAGTTATAAAGAACCATTAATTGATTTGTTATAGCAATGTTTCGATGCAGAATTGAATGCTGAGCTCAAAAAAGTCACTCAGACTGCTGTAGCTGTAGTGGTTGCAAAGATATTTCACTTTTTCGATACATTGCAATAGATGCGAGAATTTGGTAGAGAATCACTACCACAGAAAAGCATCTATTCCATTGAGGTGAGAAAGTTATAAAGAACCATTAATTGATTTGTTATAGCAATGTTTCGATGCAGAATTGAATGCTGAGCTCAAAAAAGTCACTCAGACTGCTGTAACTGTAGTGGTTGCAGAGATATTTCACTTTTGCGATAGATTGCAATAGATGCGAGAATTTGGTAGAGAATCACTACCACAGAAAAGCATCTAATCCATTGAGGTGACAAATTTATAAAAAACCATTAATTGATTTGTTATAGCAATGTTTCGATGCAGAATAAAATGCTGAGCTCAAAAAAGTCACTCACACTGCTGTAACTGTAGTGGTTGCAAAGATATTTCATTTTTGCGATAGATTGCAATAGATGCGAGAATTTGGTAGAGAATCATTACCACCGAAAAACATCTATTCCATTGAGGTTAGAAATTTATAAAGAACCATTAATTGATTTGTTATAGCAATGTTTCGATGCAGAATAGAATGCTGAGCTCAAAAAAGTCACTCAGACTGCTGTAACTGTAGTGGTTGCAAAGATATTTCACTTTTGCGATAGATTGCAATAGATGCGAGAATTTGGTAGAGAATCACTACCACAGAAAAGCATCTATTCCATTGAGGTGAAAAAATTTATAAAGAACCATTAATTGATTTGTTATAGCAATGTTTCGATGCAGAATAGAATGCTGAGCTCAAAAAATTCACTCAGACTGCTGTAACTGTAGTGGTTGCAAAGATATTTCATTTTTGCGATAGATTGCAATAGATGCGAGAATTTGGTAGAGAATCACTACCACAGAAAAGCATCTATTCCATTGAGGTGAGAAATTTATAAAGAACCATTAATTGATTTGTTATAGCAATGTTTCGATGCAGAATAGAATGCTGATCTCAAAAAAGGCACTCAGACTGCTGTAACTGTAGTAGCTGCAGAGATATTTCACTTTTGCGATAGATTGCAATAGATGCGAGAATTTGGTAGAGAATCACTACCACAGAAAAGCATCTATTCCATTGAGGTGAGAAATTCATAAAGAACCATTAATTGATTTGTTATAGCAATGTTTCGATGCAGAATAGAATGCTGAGCTCAAAAAAGTCACTCAGACTGCTGTAACTGTAGTGGTTGCAAAGATATTTCACTTTTGCGATAGATTGCAATAGATGCGAGAATTTGGTAGAGAATCACTACCACAGAAAAGCATCTATTCCATTGAGGTGAGAAAGTTATAAAGAACCATTAATTGATTTGTTATAGCAATTTTTCGATGCAGAATAGAATGCTGAGCTCAAAAAAGTCACTCAGACTGCTGTAACTGTAGAGGTTGCAAAGATATTTCACTTTTGCGATAGAATGCAATAGATGCGAAGATTTGGTAGAGAATCACTACCACAGAAAAGCATCTATTCCATTGAGGTGAAAAATTTATAAAGAACCATTAATTGATTTGTTATAGCAATGTTTCGATGCAGAATTGAATGCTGAGCTCAAAAAAGTCACTCAGACTGCTGTAACTGTAGTGGTTGCAGAGATATTTCACTTTTGCGATAGATTGCAATAGATGCGAGAATTTGGTAGAGAATCACTACCACAGAAAAGCATCTATTCCATTGAGGTGAGAAAGTTATAAAGAACCATTAATTGATTTGTTATAGCAATGTTTCGATGCAGAATTGAATGCTGAGCTCAAAAAAGTCACTCAGACTGCTGTAGCTGTAGTGGTTGCAAAGATATTTCACTTTTTCGATACATTGCAATAGATGCGAGAATTTGGTAGAGAATCACTACCACAGAAAAGCATCTATTCCATTGAGGTGAGAAAGTTATAAAGAACCATTAATTGATTTGTTATAGCAATGTTTCGATGCAGAATTGAATGCTGAGCTCAAAAAAGTCACTCAGACTGCTGTAACTGTAGTGGTTGCAGAGATATTTCACTTTTGCGATAGATTGCAATAGATGCGAGAATTTGGTAGAGAATCACTACCACAGAAAAGCATCTAATCCATTGAGGTGAGAAAGTTATAAAGAACCATTAATTGATGTGTTATAGCAATGTTTCGATGCAGAATTGAATGCTGAGCTCAAAAAAGTCACTCAGACTGCTGTAACTGTAGTGGTTGCAAAGATATTTCCCTTTTGCGATAGATTGCAATAGATGCGAGAATTTGGTAGAGAATCACTACCACAGAAAAGCATCTATTCCATTGAGGTGAGAAATTCATAAAGAACCATTAATTGATTTGTTATAGCAATGTTTCGATGCAGAATAGAATGCTGAGCTCAAAAAGCTACTCAGACTGCTGTAACTGTAGTGGTTGCAAAGATATTTCAATTTCGCGATAGATTGCAATAGATGCGAGAATTTGGTAGAGAATCACTACCACAGAAAAGCATCTATTCCATTGAGGTGAGAAATTTATAAAAAACCATTAAATGATTTGTTATAGCAAAGTCTCGATGCAGAATAAAATGCTGAGCTCTAAAAAGTCACTCACACTGCTGTAACTGTAGTGGTTGCAAAGACATTTTACTTTTGCGATAGATTGCAATAGATGCGAGAATTTGGTAGAGAATCATTACCACCGAAAAACATCTATTCCATTGAGGTTAGAAATTTATAAAGAACCATTAATTGATTTGTTATAGCAATGTTTCGATGCAGAATAGAATGCTGAGCTCAAAAAAGTCACTCAGACTGCTGTAACTGTAGTGGTTGCAAAGACATTTCACTTTTGCGATAGATTGCAATAGATGCGAGAATTTGGTAGAGAATCACTACCACAGAAAATCATCTATTCCATTGAGGTGAAAAAATTTATAAAGAACCATTAATTGATTTATTATAGCAATGTTTCGATGCAGAATAGAATGCTGAGCTCAAAAAAGTCACTCAGACTGCTGTAACTGTAGTGGTTGCAAAGATATTTCAACTTTGCGATTGATTGCAATAGATGCAAGAATTTGGTAGAGAATCACTACCACAGAAAATCATCTATTCCATTGAGGTGAAAAAATTTATAAAGAACCATTAATTGATTTGTTATAGCAATGTTTCGATGCAGAATAGAATGCTGAGCTCAAAAAAGTCACTCAGATTGCTGTAACTGTAGTGGTTGCAAAGATATTTCATTTTTGCGATAGATTGCAATAGATGCGAGAATTTGGTAGAGAATCACTACCACAGAAAAGCATCTATTCCATTGAGGTGAGAAATTTATAAAGAACCATTAATTGATTTGTTATAGCAATGTTTCGATGCAGAATAGAATGCTGAGCTCAAAAAAGTCACTCAGACTGCTGTAACTGTAGTGGTTGCAAAGATATTTCACTTTTGCGATAGATTGCAATAGATGCGAGAATTTGGTAGAGAATCACTACCACAGAAAAGCATCTATTCCATTGAGGTGAGAAATTTATAAAAAGCCATTAAATGATTTGTTATAGCAAAGTCTCGATGCAGAATAAAATGCTGAGCTCTAAAAAGTCACTCACACTGCTGTAACTGTAGTGGTTGCAAAGACATTTCACTTTTGCGATAGATTGCAATAGATGCGAGAATTTGGTAGAGAATCACTACCACAGAAAAGCATCTATTCCATTGAGGTGAGAAATTTATAAAGAACCATTAATTGATTTGTTATAGCAATGTTTCGATGCAGAATTGAATGCTGAGCTCAAAAAAGTCACTCAGACTGCTGTAACTGTAGTGGTTGCAAAGATATTTCACTTTTGCGATAGATTGCAATAGATGCGAGAATTTGGTAGAGAATCACTACCACAGAAAAGCATCTATTCCATTGAGGTGAGAAATTTATAAAGAACCATTAATTGATTTGTTATAGCAATGTTTCGATGCAGAATTGAATGCTGAGCTCAAAAAAGTCACTCAGACTGCTGTAACTGTAGTAGTTACAGAGATATTTCATTTTTGCGATAGATTGCAATAGATGCGAGAATTTGGTAGAGAATCACTACCACAGAAAAGCATCTATTCCATTGAGGTGAGAAATTTATAAAGAACCATTAATTGATTTGTTATAGCAATGTTTCGATGCAGAATAGAATGCTGAGCTCAAAAAAGTCACTCAGACTGCTGTAACTGTAGTGGTTGCAGAGATATTTCACTTTTGCGATAGATTGCAATAGATGCGAGAATTTGGTAGAGAATCACTACCACAGAAAAGCATCTATTCCATTGAGGTGAGAAATTTATAAAGAACCATTAATTGATTTGTTATAGCAATGTTTCGATGCAGAATAGAATGCTGAGCTCAAAAAAGTCACTCAGACTGCTGTAACTGTAGTGGTTGCAGAGATATTTCACTTTTGCGATAGATTGCAATAGATGCGAGAATTTGGTAGAGAATCACTACCACAGAAAAGCATCTATTCCATTGAGGTGAGAAATTTATAAAGAACCATTAATTGATTTGTTATAGCAATGTTTCGATGCAGAATAGAATGCTGAGCTCAAAAAAGTCACTCAGACTGCTGTAACTGTAGTGGTTGCAGAGATATTTCACTTTTGCGATAGATTGCAATAGATGCGAGAATTTGGTAGAGAATCACTACCACAGAAAAGCATCTATTCCATTGAGGTGAGAAATTTATAAAGAACCATTAATTGATTTGTTATAGCAATGTTTCGATGCAGAATAGAATGCTGAGCTCAAAAAAGTCACTCAGACTGCTGTAACTGTAGTGGTTGCAGAGATATTTCACTTTTGCGATAGATTGCAATAGATGCGAGAATTTGGTAGAGAATCACTACCACAGAAAAGCATCTATTCCATTGAGGTGAGAAATTTATAAAGAACCATTAATTGATTTGTTATAGCAATGTTTCGATGCAGAATAGAATGCTGAGCTCAAAAAAGTCACTCAGACTGCTGTAACTGTAGTGGTTGCAGAGATATTTCACTTTTGCGATAGATTGCAATAGATGCGAGAATTTGGTAGAGAATCACTACCACAGAAAAGCATCTATTCCATTGAGGTGAGAAATTTATAAAGAACCATTAATTGATTTGTTATAGCAATGTTTCGATGCAGAATAGAATGCTGAGCTCAAAAAAGTCACTCAGACTGCTGTAACTGTAGTGGTTGCAGAGATATTTCACTTTTGCGATAGATTGCAATAGATGCGAGAATTTGGTAGAGAATCACTACCACAGAAAAGCATCTATTCCATTGAGGTGAGAAATTTATAAAGAACCATTAATTGATTTGTTATAGCAATGTTTCGATGCAGAATAGAATGCTGAGCTCAAAAAAGTCACTCAGACTGCTGTAACTGTAGTGGTTGCAGAGATATTTCACTTTTGCGATAGATTGCAATAGATGCGAGAATTTGGTAGAGAATCACTACCACAGAAAAGCATCTATTCCATTGAGGTGAGAAATTTATAAAGAACCATTAATTGATTTGTTATAGCAATGTTTCGATGCAGAATAGAATGCTGAGCTCAAAAAAGTCACTCAGACTGCTGTAACTGTAGTGGTTGCAGAGATATTTCACTTTTGCGATAGATTGCAATAGATGCGAGAATTTGGTAGAGAATCACTACCACAGAAAAGCATCTATTCCATTGAGGTGAGAAATTTATAAAGAACCATTAATTGATTTGTTATAGCAATGTTTCGATGCAGAATAGAATGCTGAGCTCAAAAAAGTCACTCAGACTGCTGTAACTGTAGTGGTTGCAGAGATATTTCACTTTTGCGATAGATTGCAATAGATGCGAGAATTTGGTAGAGAATCACTACCACAGAAAAGCATCTATTCCATTGAGGTGAGAAATTTATAAAGAACCATTAATTGATTTGTTATAGCAATGTTTCGATGCAGAATAGAATGCTGAGCTCAAAAAAGTCACTCAGACTGCTGTAACTGTAGTGGTTGCAGAGATATTTCACTTTTGCGATAGATTGCAATAGATGCGAGAATTTGGTAGAGAATCACTACCACAGAAAAGCATCTATTCCATTGAGGTGAGAAATTTATAAAGAACCATTAATTGATTTGTTATAGCAATGTTTCGATGCAGAATAGAATGCTGAGCTCAAAAAGTCACTCAGACTGCTGTAACTGTAGTGGTTGCAGAGATATTTCACTTTTGCGATAGATTGCAATAGATGCGAGAATTTGGTAGAGAATCACTACCACAGAAAAGCATCTATTCCATTGAGGTGAGAAATTTATAAAGAACCATTAATTGATTTGTTATAGCAATGTTTCGATGCAGAATAGAATGCTGAGCTCAAAAAAGTCACTCAGACTGCTGTAACTGTAGTGGTTGCAGAGATATTTCACTTTTGCGATAGATTGCAATAGATGCGAGAATTTGGTAGAGAATCACTACCACAGAAAAGCATCTATTCCATTGAGGTGAGAAATTTATAAAGAACCATTAATTGATTTGTTATAGCAATGTTTCGATGCAGAATAGAATGCTGAGCTCAAAAAAGTCACTCAGACTGCTGTAACTGTAGTGGTTGCAGAGATATTTCACTTTTGCGATAGATTGCAATAGATGCGAGAATTTGGTAGAGAATCACTACCACAGAAAAGCATCTATTCCATTGAGGTGAGAAATTTATAAAGAACCATTAATTGATTTGTTATAGCAATGTTTCGATGCAGAATAGAATGCTGAGCTCAAAAAAGTCACTCAGACTGCTGTAACTGTAGTGGTTGCAGAGATATTTCACTTTTGCGATAGATTGCAATAGATGCGAGAATTTGGTAGAGAATCACTACCACAGAAAAGCATCTATTCCATTGAGGTGAGAAAGTTATAAAGAACCATTAATTGATTTGTTATAGCAATGTTTCGATGCAGAATAGAATGCTGAGCTCAAAAAAGTCACTCAGACTGCTGTAACTGTAGTGGTTGCAAAGATATTTCACTTTTGCGATAGATTGCAATAGATGCGAGAATTTGGTAGAGAATCACTACCACAGAAAAGCATCTATTCCATTGAGGTGAGAAATTTATAAAGAACCATTAATTGATTTGTTATAGCAATGTTTCGATGCAGAATAAAATGCTGAGCTCTAAAAAATCACTCACACTGCTTTAACTGTAGTGGTTGCAAAGACATTTTACTTTTGCGATAGATTGCAATAGATGCGAGAATTTGGTAGAGAATCATTACCACAGAAAAACATCTATTCCATTGAGGTGAGAAATTTATAAAGAACCATTAATTGATTTGTTATAGCAATGTTTCGATGCAGAATAGAATGCTGAGCTCAAAAAAGTCACTCAGACTGCTGTAACTGTAGTGGTTGCAAAGATATTTCACTTTTGCGATAGATTGCAATAGATGCGAGAATTTGGTAGAGAATCACTACCACAGAAAAGCATCTATTCCATTGAGGTGAGAAATTTATAAAGAACCATTAATTGATTTGTTATAGCAATGTTTCGATGCAGAATAGAATGCTGAGCTCAAAAAAGTCACTCAGACTGCTGTAACTGTAGTGGTTGCAGAGATATTTCACTTTTGCGATAGATTGCAATAGATGCGAGAATTTGGTAGAGAATCACTACCACAGAAAAGCATCTATTCCATTGAGGTGAGAAATTTATAAAGAACCATTAATTGATTTGTTATAGCAATGTTTCGATGCAGAATAGAATGCTGAGCTCAAAAAAGTCACTCAGACTGCTGTAACTGTAGTGGTTGCAGAGATATTTCACTTTTGCGATAGATTGCAATAGATGCGAGAATTTGGTAGAGAATCACTACCACAGAAAAGCATCTATTCCATTGAGGTGAGAAATTTATAAAGAACCATTAATTGATTTGTTATAGCAATGTTTCGATGCAGAATAGAATGCTGAGCTCAAAAAAGTCACTCAGACTGCTGTAACTGTAGTGGTTGCAGAGATATTTCACTTTTGCGATAGATTGCAATAGATGCGAGAATTTGGTAGAGAATCACTACCACAGAAAAGCATCTATTCCATTGAGGTGAGAAAGTTATAAAGAACCATTAATTGATTTGTTATAGCAATGTTTCGATGCAGAATAGAATGCTGAGCTCAAAAAAGTCACTCAGACTGCTGTAACTGTAGTGGTTGCAGAGATATTTCACTTTTGCGATAGATTGCAATAGATGCGAGAATTTGGTAGAGAATCACTACCACAGAAAAGCATCTATTCCATTGAGGTGAGAAATTTATAAAGAACCATTAATTGATTTGTTATAGCAATGTTTCGATGCAGAATAGAATGCTGAGCTCAAAAAAGTCACTCAGACTGCTGTAACTGTAGTGGTTGCAGAGATATTTCACTTTTGCGATAGATTGCAATAGATGCGAGAATTTGGTAGAGAATCACTACCACAGAAAAGCATCTATTCCATTGAGGTGAGAAATTTATAAAGAACCATTAATTGATTTGTTATAGCAATGTTTCGATGCAGAATAGAATGCTGAGCTCAAAAAAGTCACTCAGACTGCTGTAACTGTAGTGGTTGCAGAGATATTTCACTTTTGCGATAGATTGCAATAGATGCGAGAATTTGGTAGAGAATCACTACCACAGAAAAGCATCTATTCCATTGAGGTGAGAAATTTATAAAGAACCATTAATTGATTTGTTATAGCAATGTTTCGATGCAGAATAAAATGCTGAGCTCAAAAAAGTCACTCAGACTGCTGTAACTGTAGTAGCAGCAGAGATATTTCACTTTTGCGATAGATTGCAATAGATGCGAGAATTTGGTAGAGAATCACTACCACAGAAAAGCATCTATTCCATTGAGGTGAGAAAGTTATAAAGAACCATTAATTGATTTGTTATAGCAATGTTTCGATGCAGAATAGAATGCTGAGCTCAAAAAAGTCACTCAGACTGCTGTAACTGTAGTGGTTGCAGAGATATTTCACTTTTGCGATAGATTGCAATAGATGCGAGAATTTGGTAGAGAATCACTACCACAGAAAAGCATCTATTCCATTGAGGTGAGAAATTTATAAAGAACCATTAATTGATTTGTTATAGCAATGTTTCGATGCAGAATAGAATGCTGAGCTCAAAAAAGTCACTCAGACTGCTGTAACTGTAGTGGTTGCAGAGATATTTCACTTTTGCGATAGATTGCAATAGATGCGAGAATTTGGTAGAGAATCACTACCACAGAAAAGCATCTATTCCATTGAGGTGAGAAATTTATAAAGAACCATTAATTGATTTGTTATAGCAATGTTTCGATGCAGAATAGAATGCTGAGCTCAAAAAAGTCACTCAGACTGCTGTAACTGTAGTGGTTGCAGAGATATTTCACTTTTGCGATAGATTGCAATAGATGCGAGAATTTGGTAGAGAATCACTACCACAGAAAAGCATCTATTCCATTGAGGTGAGAAATTTATAAAGAACCATTAATTGATTTGTTATAGCAATGTTTCGATGCAGAATAGAATGCTGAGCTCAAAAAAGTCACTCAGACTGCTGTAACTGTAGTGGTTGCAAAGATATTTCACTTTTGCGATAGATTGCAATAGATGCGAGAATTTGGTAGAGAATCACTACCACAGAAAAGCATCTATTCCATTGAGGTGAGAAATTTATAAAGAACCATTAATTGATTTGTTATAGCAATGTTTCGATGCAGAATAGAATGCTGAGCTCAAAAAAGTCACTCAGACTGCTGTAACTGTAGTGGTTGCAGAGATATTTCACTTTTGCGATAGATTGCAATAGATGCGAGAATTTGGTAGAGAATCACTACCACAGAAAAGCATCTATTCCATTGAGGTGAGAAATTTATAAAGAACCATTAATTGATTTGTTATAGCAATGTTTCGATGCAGAATAGAATGCTGAGCTCAAAAAAGTCACTCAGACTGCTGTAACTGTAGTGGTTGCAAAGATATTTCACTTTTGCGATAGATTGCAATAGATGCGAGAATTTGGTAGAGAATCACTACCACAGAAAAGCATCTATTCCATTGAGGTGAGAAATTTATAAAGAACCATTAATTGATTTGTTATAGCAATGTTTCGATGCAGAATAGAATGCTGAGCTCAAAAAAGTCACTCAGACTGCTGTAACTGTAGTGGTTGCAGAGATATTTCACTTTTGCGATAGATTGCAATAGATGCGAGAATTTGGTAGAGAATCACTACCACAGAAAAGCATCTATTCCATTGAGGTGAGAAATTTATAAAGAACCATTAATTGATTTGTTATAGCAATGTTTCGATGCAGAATAGAATGCTGAGCTCAAAAAAGTCACTCAGACTGCTGTAACTGTAGTGGTTGCAGAGATATTTCACTTTTGCGATAGATTGCAATAGATGCGAGAATTTGGTAGAGAATCACTACCACAGAAAAGCATCTATTCCATTGAGGTGAGAAATTTATAAAGAACCATTAATTGATTTGTTATAGCAATGTTTCGATGCAGAATAGAATGCTGAGCTCAAAAAAGTCACTCAGACTGCTGTAACTGTAGTGGTTGCAGAGATATTTCACTTTTGCGATAGATTGCAATAGATGCGAGAATTTGGTAGAGAATCACTACCACAGAAAAGCATCTATTCCATTGAGGTGAGAAATTTATAAAGAACCATTAATTGATTTGTTATAGCAATGTTTCGATGCAGAATAGAATGCTGAGCTCAAAAAAGTCACTCAGACTGCTGTAACTGTAGTGGGTGCAGAGATATTTCACTTTTGCGATAGATTGCAATAGATGCGAGAATTTGGTAGAGAATCACTACCACAGAAAAGCATCTATTCCATTGAGGTGAGAAATTTATAAAGAACCATTAATTGATTTGTTATAGCAATGTTTCGATGCAGAATAGAATGCTGAGCTCAAAAAAGTCACTCAGACTGCTGTAACTGTAGTGGTTGCAGAGATATTTCACTTTTGCGATAGATTGCAATAGATGCGAGAATTTGGTAGAGAATCACTACCACAGAAAAGCATCTATTCCATTGAGGTGAGAAATTTATAAAGAACCATTAATTGATTTGTTATAGCAATGTTTCGATGCAGAATAGAATGCTGAGCTCAAAAAAGTCACTCAGACTGCTGTAACTGTAGTGGTTGCAGAGATATTTCACTTTTGCGATAGATTGCAATAGATGCGAGAATTTGGTAGAGAATCACTACCACAGAAAAGCATCTATTCCATTGAGGTGAGAAATTTATAAAGAACCATTAATTGATTTGTTATAGCAATGTTTCGATGCAGAATAGAATGCTGAGCTCAAAAAAGTCACTCAGACTGCTGTAACTGTAGTGGTTGCAGAGATATTTCACTTTTGCGATAGATTGCAATAGATGCGAGAATTTGGTAGAGAATCACTACCACAGAAAAGCATCTATTCCATTGAGGTGAGAAATTTATAAAGAACCATTAATTGATTTGTTATAGCAATGTTTCGATGCAGAATAGAATGCTGAGCTCAAAAAAGTCACTCAGACTGCTGTAACTGTAGTGGTTGCAGAGATATTTCACTTTTGCGATAGATTGCAATAGATGCGAGAATTTGGTAGAGAATCACTACCACAGAAAAGCATCTATTCCATTGAGGTGAGAAATTTATAAAGAACCATTAATTGATTTGTTATAGCAATGTTTCGATGCAGAATAGAATGCTGAGCTCAAAAAAGTCACTCAGACTGCTGTAACTGTAGTGGTTGCAGAGATATTTCACTTTTGCGATAGATTGCAATAGATGCGAGAATTTGGTAGAGAATCACTACCACAGAAAAGCATCTATTCCATTGAGGTGAGAAATTTATAAAGAACCATTAATTGATTTGTTATAGCAATGTTTCGATGCAGAATAGAATGCTGAGCTCAAAAAAGTCACTCAGACTGCTGTAACTGTAGTGGTTGCAGAGATATTTCACTTTTGCGATAGATTGCAATAGATGCGAGAATTTGGTAGAGAATCACTACCACAGAAAAGCATCTATTCCATTGAGGTGAGAAATTTATAAAGAACCATTAATTGATTTGTTATAGCAATGTTTCGATGCAGAATAGAATGCTGAGCTCAAAAAAGTCACTCAGACTGCTGTAACTGTAGTGGTTGCAGAGATATTTCACTTTTGCGATAGATTGCAATAGATGCGAGAATTTGGTAGAGAATCACTACCACAGAAAAGCATCTATTCCATTGAGGTGAGAAATTTATAAAGAACCATTAATTGATTTGTTATAGCAATGTTTCGATGCAGAATAGAATGCTGAGCTCAAAAAAGTCACTCAGACTGCTGTAACTGTAGTGGTTGCAGAGATATTTCACTTTTGCGATAGATTGCAATAGATGCGAGAATTTGGTAGAGAATCACTACCACAGAAAAGCATCTATTCCATTGAGGTGAGAAATTTATAAAGAACCATTAATTGATTTGTTATAGCAATGTTTCGATGCAGAATAGAATGCTGAGCTCAAAAAAGTCACTCAGACTGCTGTAACTGTAGTGGTTGCAGAGATATTTCACTTTTGCGATAGATTGCAATAGATGCGAGAATTTGGTAGAGAATCACTACCACAGAAAAGCATCTATTCCATTGAGGTGAGAAATTTATAAAGAACCATTAATTGATTTGTTATAGCAATGTTTCGATGCAGAATAGAATGCTGAGCTCAAAAAAGTCACTCAGACTGCTGTAACTGTAGTGGTTGCAGAGATATTTCACTTTTGCGATAGATTGCAATAGATGCGAGAATTTGGTAGAGAATCACTACCACAGAAAAGCATCTATTCCATTGAGGTGAGAAATTTATAAAGAACCATTAATTGATTTGTTATAGCAATGTTTCGATGCAGAATAGAATGCTGAGCTCAAAAAAGTCACTCAGACTGCTGTAACTGTAGTGGTTGCAAAGATATTTCACTTTTGCGATAGATTGCAATAGATGCGAGAATTTGGTAGAGAATCACTACCACAGAAAAGCATCTATTCCATTGAGGTGAGAAATTTATAAAGAACCATTAATTGATTTGTTATAGCAATGTTTCGATGCAGAATAGAATGCTGAGCTCAAAAAAGTCACTCAGACTGCTGTAACTGTAGTGGTTGCAGAGATATTTCACTTTTGCGATAGATTGCAATAGATGCGAGAATTTGGTAGAGAATCACTACCACAGAAAAGCATCTATTCCATTGAGGTGAGAAATTTATAAAGAACCATTAATTGATTTGTTATAGCAATGTTTCGATGCAGAATAGAATGCTGAGCTCAAAAAAGTCACTCAGACTGCTGTAACTGTAGTGGTTGCAGAGATATTTCACTTTTGCGATAGATTGCAATAGATGCGAGAATTTGGTAGAGAATCACTACCACAGAAAAGCATCTATTCCATTGAGGTGAGAAATTTATAAAGAACCATTAATTGATTTGTTATAGCAATGTTTCGATGCAGAATAGAATGCTGAGCTCAAAAAAGTCACTCAGACTGCTGTAACTGTAGTGGTTGCAGAGATATTTCACTTTTGCGATAGATTGCAATAGATGCGAGAATTTGGTAGAGAATCACTACCACAGAAAAGCATCTATTCCATTGAGGTGAGAAAGTTATAAAGAACCATTAATTGATTTGTTATAGCAATGTTTCGATGCAGAATAGAATGCTGAGCTCAAAAAAGTCACTCAGACTGCTGTAACTGTAGTGGTTGCAGAGATATTTCACTTTTGCGATAGATTGCAATAGATGCGAGAATTTGGTAGAGAATCACTACCACAGAAAAGCATCTATTCCATTGAGGTGAGAAATTTATAAAGAACCATTAATTGATTTGTTATAGCAATGTTTCGATGCAGAATAGAATGCTGAGCTCAAAAAAGTCACTCAGACTGCTGTAACTGTAGTGGTTGCAGAGATATTTCACTTTTGCGATAGATTGCAATAGATGCGAGAATTTGGTAGAGAATCACTACCACAGAAAAGCATCTATTCCATTGAGGTGAGAAATTTATAAAGAACCATTAATTGATTTGTTATAGCAATGTTTCGATGCAGAATAGAATGCTGAGCTCAAAAAAGTCACTCAGACTGCTGTAACTGTAGTGGTTGCAAAGATATTTCATTTTTGCGATAGATTGCAATAGATGCGAGAATTTGGTAGAGAATCACTACCACAGAAAAGCATCTATTCCATTGAGGTGAGAAATTTATAAAGAACCATTAATTGATTTGTTATAGCAATGTTTCGATGCAGAATAGAATGCTGAGCTCAAAAAAGTCACTCAGACTGCTGTAACTGTAGTGGTTGCAGAGATATTTCACTTTTGCGATAGATTGCAATAGATGCGAGAATTTGGTAGAGAATCACTACCACAGAAAAGCATCTATTCCATTGAGGTGAGAAATTTATAAAGAACCATTAATTGATTTGTTATAGCAATGTTTCGATGCAGAATAGAATGCTGAGCTCAAAAAAGTCACTCAGACTGCTGTAACTGTAGTGGTTGCAGAGATATTTCACTTTTGCGATAGATTGCAATAGATGCGAGAATTTGGTAGAGAATCACTACCACAGAAAAGCATCTATTCCATTGAGGTGAGAAATTTATAAAGAACCATTAATTGATTTGTTATAGCAATGTTTCGATGCAGAATAGAATGCTGAGCTCAAAAAAGTCACTCAGACTGCTGTAACTGTAGTGGTTGCAGAGATATTTCACTTTTGCGATAGATTGCAATAGATGCGAGAATTTGGTAGAGAATCACTACCACAGAAAAGCATCTATTCCATTGAGGTGAGAAATTTATAAAGAACCATTAATTGATTTGTTATAGCAATGTTTCGATGCAGAATAGAATGCTGAGCTCAAAAAAGTCACTCAGACTGCTGTAACTGTAGTGGTTGCAGAGATATTTCACTTTTGCGATAGATTGCAATAGATGCGAGAATTTGGTAGAGAATCACTACCACAGAAAAGCATCTATTCCATTGAGGTGAGAAATTTATAAAGAACCATTAATTGATTTGTTATAGCAATGTTTCGATGCAGAATAGAATGCTGAGCTCAAAAAAGTCACTCAGACTGCTGTAACTGTAGTGGTTGCAGAGATATTTCACTTTTGCGATAGATTGCAATAGATGCGAGAATTTGGTAGAGAATCACTACCACAGAAAAGCATCTATTCCATTGAGGTGAGAAATTTATAAAGAACCATTAATTGATTTGTTATAGCAATGTTTCGATGCAGAATAGAATGCTGAGCTCAAAAAAGTCACTCAGACTGCTGTAACTGTAGTGGTTGCAAAGATATTTCACTTTTGCGATAGATTGCAATAGATGCGAGAATTTGGTAGAGAATCACTACCACAGAAAAGCATCTATTCCATTGAGGTGAGAAATTTATAAAGAACCATTAATTGATTTGTTATAGCAATGTTTCGATGCAGAATAGAATGCTGAGCTCAAAAAAGTCACTCAGACTGCTGTAACTGTAGTGGTTGCAGAGATATTTCACTTTTGCGATAGATTGCAATAGATGCGAGAATTTGGTAGAGAATCACTACCACAGAAAAGCATCTATTCCATTGAGGTGAGAAATTTATAAAGAACCATTAATTGATTTGTTATAGCAATGTTTCGATGCAGAATAGAATGCTGAGCTCAAAAAAGTCACTCAGACTGCTGTAACTGTAGTGGTTGCAAAGATATTTCACTTTTGCGATAGATTGCAATAGATGCGAGAATTTGGTAGAGAATCACTACCACAGAAAAGCATCTATTCCATTGAGGTGAGAAATTTATAAAGAACCATTAATTGATTTGTTATAGCAATGTTTCGATGCAGAATAGAATGCTGAGCTCAAAAAAGTCACTCAGACTGCTGTAACTGTAGTGGTTGCAAAGATATTTCACTTTTGCGATAGATTGCAATAGATGCGAGAATTTGGTAGAGAATCACTACCACAGAAAAGCATCTATTCCATTGAGGTGAGAAATTTATAAAGAACCATTAATTGATTTGTTATAGCAATGTTTCGATGCAGAATAGAATGCTGAGCTCAAAAAAGTCACTCAGACTGCTGTAACTGTAGTAGCTGCAGAGATATTTCACTTTTGCGATAGATTGCAATAGATGCGAGAATTTGGTAGAGAATCACTACCACAGAAAAGCATCTATTCCATTGAGGTGAGAAATTTATAAAGAACCATTAATTGATTTCTTATAGCAATGTTTCGATGCAGAATTGCATGCTGGGCTCAAAAAATCCCAAAAAGCGACCCAGATTGCCGTAAGTCTTATTACAAGACTTACCGAATGTAATAAACTAAATATCAATGGACGGGATATGAAACTTGGTTTATGCCATTGAGTCAATAAACACACTCCACAAAGACTACACTAGCTCTCTCGATCGCAAACTTAAAATAAAGTGAGAAACGAGAGAAAAAAGGGACGTAACGATTCTCCTTTTGTTTTCACGTATTAATATCTAATTTTATTATCTGCTCATTACATAGCTGAGAATTAAAGTCGCTGTTACCCTGCTACCCACTATAAATATCTTTACAATGGCTCCTCTTTCGGTCGTGCAGTTCAAAGAAATGGAGAAACAAAAGAAATTAGCATAATAAAAGAATCTTTGTGAACATCTGTTCTAAGCTAGCCACAAGAATGAAGGAACCTTATATCCGCAATCATGTATAAGCATACAAAGACAAAGGAAAAATGCATTTTCAACAAGACAAGACAACACACCCTATAGCAGGTGATTCAACGTTGAATTTCTCACTCGCTCAATTTCAAAACATTTCTAAAATCACTCCCTACAACCTACTCAGTAGCTATTGAACTTTCTACATAATCAAGGCAGTATTGAAATGTAAATGGTGGTGGAAACATTGATACAGCAAATAAAGATTTGTTTGAATGTATTCAGAGTAGCAATATTTTCATACACATCTTGTGTTTTCCACGATGAAGCAAGTCAATGAATGATGGATATTAAAGTTTGCAGACATGAAACACAAATACGAAAAGATGCCAGATCCAGAACTGGATAAGTATGAATTTTATCCGCTTTTAATAATCTTCTACTCCAGCTAAGCTTAAATCTTTAATGTCATCCATGTTTTCGTTGCTCAAAGTAAAGAAGGCTCTCTCTGCAATCAAATAGAATATTCCTATATCTTTCACGTTTCGTTGCCCAAATCACCAGAAAGACTCTTATTTGCTCCAGAGCACGTAAGAATGTGTATGATGTAAAGAAGTTATCGTTCAAAAAGAGGCATAATTTTTAGAACAGCTGATATTCTATACATTCTGCCTTCCAAACATTGCTTCTAAAGAACTCGCTTTATCAACCTGAAGTCGTTATCTTCAAGTTTTGTAAGAGAGATATCATCAGATTGTTGATAAGAAATGACAACACATGAGCCCATGAGCTCTATAATAGTTCTCTGAAGGATATAAGACAATGTTTGGCTTCCTCTGCAAAGCCTGGAAGATAAGCTCCAAAGAATATTGTAAGGAAGAATATTCTGTCATTGATCTCGAATCATCTTGATAAACACTTGAAAATTATCCTAACAAATACGTAAATAAATAAAACACAACGAAACAAAACAAGATGATTCTAGTGGATATTCAGTCATTATCCTTATCATCTTCTTGAGGCAGTCGAAACATAGGAAGAAGGTAGTCAAACCATAGAAAGAAGGCAGTCAAAACATAGGAAGAAGGCAGTCGAAACATAGGAAGAAGGCAGTCGAAACATAGGAAGAAGGCAGTCGAAGCATAGGAAGAAGGCAGTCGAAGCATAGGAAGAATTACTCAAATTTAGAAGCCCGGCCTTAGAAGCAGCAAAGTACTTTGAGTTGCTGAAACGTCAGCTCTTTTCTGTGAAGAATACATGCTTTACTGAAAGTATAGCAAAAATGATCTAGGAGCACACATGTTGAAAAGTGCTTTGAAAAACGACACCAGCATAACACTTACTGCAAGCAGTTCTTAAGCTTCGTATAACAAGACTTTCCAACAATCATTTAGCATAAGTACTACCCTATGTTTTTATGGGTTCGTCAAATAAATATGGGTTCGTCAAAGCATAGCAGAATATTCAGCAAAGGTAACGAAAGGTATCGATGCTCTGTACAAAACTTTGCACACCCTGTTGCAAAACTTGCTTCTGGTGATGTGGCAAAAAGCAATGAACACGTTAGCCTGACTAAACCACGCTCATGCAAACAACCGTCTTGATTTAGGTAGATTTATTGATTTAAAAGCTTGCATTTGCGAAGAAAAAACAATGTAAATGATGTCAAACACGTGCCGTGAACAATGGATAGCAAATGAAACAATGCTGTTTCTGAGTGTTTCTTTATTTACTTATAGACAGGCCTGTTTACCATTACACATTCCCTTTAAAGCTTCGCTGAACTGGCTGAACTTTAGCTGAAGGCCTGTTTAAATTTGCCTTGGCTTAAGACAGCTATTGAGTCGATCACCTGTGCTAGGCCTAACATCCAACAAGCTTCATTGAAACAGGTTCGAATAACAAGATTTATTGCTAGGATCTTGTTGTGTAAACATCTAACAGTTATACCACTGAAACTCAAAATTTTAAACTATGTTAGCTTTATGCATACCAAAAGAAAACAAAGGAACCCAATCTTATTTCGAAAACACGGACAAGGATTTCAAAAGAAAACAAAACATTATGCTCAGCCAGATTAAACTTGTCGAAACATCAGATGAGAATGAAAAGCAGTTGCAGGCGCTTGCAGGCAGAGGTTTGAACAATTTGATCATAATTGATGCTGATTAATGCCCAGATACACCAACAGTTTGAATTTTACTAGCTTTAAAAAGCCATTGTTACCCAGGGTCCTTTGCAGGCACGCTGCAATTGCAGATTGTCTGAAAATCAAATTTGGCCTAAGTAGTAAATATAAATCCATATTGCAGTAATTAAACTACTACAAAAGTCATAAGCAAAGTCAAACCTTCCTGTGGGTCAACTACTACAGTGTGGGTCAATTACTACAGTGTGCATCCATATTTTCCACTTAGGCCAAACTTGATTTTCAGGCAGTCTGAAATTGCTGTGTCCCTGCAACGGACGCTGGATGAGAATGGCTCTGTGTTAAGGACTCCTGAACTCCCAGCCCCAATATTTTTAGTGCTTTGAGACACGGACATTTTTGGAGTAGTTGAAAGAGACCCAATCAGTATTAAACCAAAGGGCTACCAATACACTAATTGCAGTCCTGTTTAAAACACCAAAAAGCATCCATTACATGTCATAAGTGTGTACTGGATTAGGAAGACCAAAAAACATCCATTTAATACATGCGAAGAATGTATAATTTGCATAATTTACAAACAAACACAGTAGGGAATAGATTGAGAACTGCACCCAATTAATATAAACGTTATCTCTCAAGAATCGTCTTTTTTCTTCAGAGTTTTGCTTCAAACTTAGATTAAAACTCCACCCATTTTTGTAAATCAGCAACAAGTCAAATATCAAAAGTTATCTTGCAAGAATAATGTTGGTATCAATCAAAATCCTTCTGCTTTTCAATAATTCATTATTTTCATACAACTTTCAATGCTTTGGACTCTTCATTTCAAACGAAGACCATCTGGTAAAAAGCCTTCCAATAAAAACAACAGAAACTAATTACGGAAGCCATGAAGCTTTGAAATCTAGTTTTGGATTGTGTCCGACTTTCTTCAAGATCCTATGCTTGGTGTCCCAAAGAAATTTCCCGACTTGAGCGGCCATTTCAAGAAGAATGCATATCATCCAAACAGGAATCCAAATAGGAATCTACTATACAACGCCCAAACTAGATCTGTTAAAGAGAATCAACGGAGATAAAAGCCCCGTGCGGAAGGAGTCTGGGTATTCTATTATTAGCCTATTGTATTTGATGATTTCGAGACGATCATGGATATTGTTTAGCAAGAGGAACAATAACATGCGTAGGAGTTTTCAATGCCCTATTTATAGATGACCTCCTCTTAGCTCCGTTCATTCACTTTAATGGATAAATAGCTGAAAACGAATGGTCGTTTTTCTGGAACTGTTCAAACAAGACACCCGGTATTCTTCGATTCCCAAATAGCAGACAAGTGTTAGCTTGTTTTTCGAGTCTGGGAAACGGTCTACCCCACTCTTTCAATTCTATTGATAATGAAACGCCAAAAGCCACCTTTCAATTCAGATTTTGAGGACAGATGAAGTCCGTATTTCTACCTATCCTACGTCCGCCATTCCTCTTTTCAATTGGCCTCCGAAATAGCAATAAAAACAAAAGGAGGGCTGGTAACGAAAGTGATCTCATATTCAGGATTTGGTCTCGTGAAGAATGAAGAAAGGCGAAAGGAAATTCGAAGGGCAATAAAAACTTCCTTATGTAAATGCACAAGATATTGGCTAGATCGGCGTGGAAGCAGCCCTGAAGAATATTTAGAAGAGACACAGAGCCTTGAAGGCTCTTGTAGGATAACGTGAGGACGCTGCATGGCTGGAAGATTTGGACATGGGCATGAAAAAGAGTGAGTAGACAGATTTAGGCCATGCCCATTTCATTGTGATTGTTGTGCCCTGTTGTGGTATGGTTTGGTTGGGTTCGTAAGGAGCCGGCAAAACTTTCTCAATGCATTGTTGAAATAACTAAAGGGTTATTGTAAAATGGGCAGTCTTTAGTTCATTCAAGGAATTTACATTCAACACAACAAGGCCCAATTATTCCGTGAATAGGAGGCCATGTATCCACCCCTGTCTACATACAGGTGTCTTGTGTGAAAAGGTGAAGTGTTGCTTTAGTGACAAGGGCTTGGATCACAGAAGTAGATAAAGACCTAATTGAGTCCTCATCAACCCTTTGCCATGATGCTAAAGTAGTGGGGCTTGAACCCTGTCTACCTGACTGTGCTCAGGCCGTGAAAGTATTTCACCACTCCCCCACAACACCTTTGTGATTATTGTTTGCTGTGGTTTGGTTGGTAGGGCAGCAAAACATTCTCAATGAATTGTTGAAATAACTGTGAAATGTGAAATGATCTGCTTGAATTTTGAGTTCTGTATTCAAGGAAATTATTGACTGAAATCCAATTGGACTGCAGTAATTTTTGATTGGGTTGTAAAAGGGTCGGGGGATGGATGACTTGACACTTCAGTTAGTAAAAGTTTATCGCAAATGGGTGAATGAAATTTTTCAAAGAGTGTATTTCTCTCTCCATCTTCAAGAAACAAAAGGGAGGAGTATATTATTTCAAAATAGCATCCAAGCATAGATTACAAGTTTGCCTTATGCGGTGGATGTCTCTGCTGCACACTTTCAATCTCAAAATAATTCTAGCCATGGATGAAGAAGAAATCCTCCACATCTTCTGGATTTTGACTTTTTAGGATCTTTATTCTCTTTTCAATGCAAATCTTTCATCAAGAAGCTTTCCAAAAAGTACCTATTTCAATAAAACCATTGCTACTTTTTTTAAAATTTATATAATCTTTGTACAAATATTAAAACTGCTCATTACTTTAACTTGGAAAGATGAAATTTGTATACAGTATTTCATAGCTTAGTAATTTTGCTCTAAGCAATCAAAATATTTTGGCAATTTGTAAAAGGGAAGTCATCTCTCAAAATGAGCTGTAAAATGTCAATTTAACAAGCCTTTCAGCCTTTTTTGTATCTTCCTTGTAGTGTTGTACAGTAGCTCATATATTGTCCAAAGTACCTCATTCAACTGTAAAATTTTTGATTGCATAGAAAAAAGCCTTAATGCAATGGAAAAGGAAAAAATTTAGAGAAGCAAGTTAGATGCAATGTAGTTTATAAAGTTATTTCTTTTTTGACTGCAAGGATGATATGTCGATGCCTTGATGAAAAGTTGAACTTAAGGGAGGGTCAAATAAAAATCTTGAACTTTTCAATCCTAAAATGCAGACATGCAGTGAGTGTTTGCTCTTCTATTTGCAGGAAGGAAGGAGAGTCACTTTATGATATTCTTGGGATTGACAAAGATGCAACCCCAGACCAAATCAGGAAGGCTTACAGAAAGGTAAGTCACAGTACAGGCCTTGCGCACATTAACATGACAAGAATTATTTATATTAATGATAAGAATCCTGCACATCAAGGAATATGGAAAATTATTTGAAAATAAAACAGACCGCTACTAACTTTATCTTGTTGTGCAAAGAGATATTTGCACGCATCATGAAACTGTTTATCTGCAGTTCCTTGTTTTGAAATTTTTTATAGTTTCAGTTTCATTTCATCTAAGCTGCCTATTCCCAAAATCTGACCTAAAATAGTCCCCATAATCTCACACTAGTTAAGCTCCCTTTGAAATCTTTTGACAAGTCATTGTTCTTGCTGCTTTCATTAAATCCAACTAAACCAATGTATATACAATGAAAACAGTACAATTCATTGCATTTTGGGACTGATTCGCTGATTCCAACATTGTTTGAATCACTTTCATTGATGATTGTGTTACCTAATACAGCAGATTGTTTCCAGTTATTATTTTTGATCACCTGACCTATATATCTAAAAAACCTTCAATTTTTTTTTACAGATGGCCTTGAAGCATCACCCTGATAAGAATCCAAATGATCCAGAAGCAACAGAAAGGGTGAGTTTATTTTTCAGTTTTTCAGATTTTTTTATTATCAAATATACCAGCCTGCATGCAGTCTTTCCTCTGTGTAAAGTTTAAAAACGGGAAAGTAGAAAGCTGCGCACTTGTAAGCGATTATTGGTATTGGTATTTTAATGAATAGATCCATTGTGATATTAACCAATTAAAACCTGGTCAGAGATTTTCTGAACCGCAACACAATAAGCTTACGTAGCGTCTTTGTTTTGTGTTTGTTTAAAATTGAACAGTTTGATTGAAAAGATTACATTGAATAATTTCATTTTGCTGAGTCAGCCATACAATGAATATCTTGGTGATGCGCAGTCTTTCTACTTTCTGGTTCTTTCAATTTACAAAAGAAAGACTGCATGCAGGCTACAAATACACGAGAACATAGTTTTCACATTGCTATGCTGATTGCAAGATCTCAATCCTTTTTACCAGGCATGTACTGTAAAATATATAGAGGCCTATAAAAAATTGTACCACCAACAGGATTGGATGGATTTGAATAAATCAAATTTAGCTTGATAGCAGAAAGACTGAGGTATTTTTGTGATTTTTCTTGTAGGTTTGCGAGGAAAGAAAATATAGCTAAATTTTACTTTCTGAAAATCTGTTTGTTGCGGATTGGAGGAAACAGGGCTCAGAACACGTGATTGAATCGTAAGGAATCTCTCACACATAGAACAATAACAGAGAAATTTAATCCCTCTCAAGCATCATTACATAGGTAATGAATTCGCAAATAAATACCAGAGATTTTGATCCCATATGAATGAATATAAACTTGAAGTAGAGAGGTTGGATGACAAAAAAAGTACTAAGATATATTTAACACATTTAGGCCTTTTGGACTTGTGTCCTCAGCAGGTGATTTTGAATGAGTGCCAAAACGCAGGCACTATGTAATACCCGTGAAAAAATGTACTTTGTATTTGCTTTGAGAAGTTTTTACAATGTTCTAGACCCTTTTTGAGGCATTTTGCAAACAAGGATTTTTTGTAATATCTTGAATTTACCTATAGTTTCAATATTCAGAAGAAGATCACACAAATGTCTTTAGTCTTTCTGCTATCAACAAAGATTTATTCAAATCCACCCAGTATATACTCCAGGAACTATGATGTTTCAAATGTCTGAACTTTTTTTGCGCACCTTGTGGCAATCATTTTAATGTTAGCTTAACCCCTTCCTGTTGGAACTGTTCACAGTGCTATAACCACCAAATCAAAAGCGGCAGCTCAGTTTAAAGTACATCATAATCTTATCTGTTCCAAAATAATCACCCCCACAGCTTCAATCCTTTTCTCTTAAAAATAGTCAAAAATTCATTGAGTACCCCCTGCAAACTACCCATTTATTTGGGGATTTAGGGACTCATCTCTTAAGTTGCAAGGAAAATCTAAGAATCTGTTTTATCAGGGTTTTAGGTGTGGCCCACATTTACCTCCGCAAAATGGTTTATCAAGATTATTATGGGTTTTTGGTTTCATATAACTTTCATTTGCAATAATTAACTATTTATAGATTTAAATATTATACATTGTGGGTAGAAAGGGATAGATATTACTTGATTTTAAAAAGGCAATGGGGCAATGCCATACACTTTAGATAATGTATCATTCCTCTGGCTTTTATTCTTCTAGTATCATCCTTCTTCCCATCCCACTTCAGGCCCATTCATGGTGTATCTATTTTATCAGAAGAAAATTTATATAATTCGCACTCAGAAATCAAAGTAAGAGGGAAAACATGGAATAAGAGGAACTCAAGGGCCCAGGGAAACGAAGCTGGCACATGTTATGTCCAATGGTATAGGAATTGTTGTGGAAACCTTTTGAATGTGTTTCTAGTCATTGATGTCTTTGTCATATTCTTGTAGTTCAAAAGCATCAACCAAGCAAATGCCATACTTTCTGATCCAAGCAAACGAGAAATTTATGATGCATATGGAACCATGGGATTATACATAGCAGAACAATTTGGAGAAGAGGTATATATAAAATTAATATCCTTTCATCTATAGATAGAAGTTTGAAATAGAGTAAACTTGTTTGCAAAAATGCCCACCTTTTCATATGGGTCAAAGGCTAATTGTTATTCTTGCAGAAATTCTTCTGAGTAGATTGTAAAGTTTTAAAGGCACAATTGTGTGTCCCAAGAAGTACTCCTGTTGTAAAAGTCACAAAATTATTACAGGCCGGACCTTTTTTTGGCAAGATGATTGAGGACCAAATTCTTTTCCAATACATTTTGTAACTGATTTTAAAATGAGCAAGTTTAGCTCTTTTTAAGGTTGCCTAGTTTTGAATCATAGTCCAAAAAGCACTGATAATTACCAAATCGATTTTCTTGTGCATATTAAGCTTTTAATTTGGTCATAAATGACAGAAAGAAGCATGCACTATCATTGGAGACTTCAAGGATCCAAAAAATCTGAAAATTTTGGCTCTTTGGCAAACTTGGCTACTTTGCTTAAAAATGTAGCCCAATGTTCTTTAAGGTGTACTTTTTTACTGTTATTTATTCGAAACAAAAATTTGTCATCTTCAAATATTTTTGAGCCATCAACAAAATAAATCAAAAAGGGAGTTTTATTATAGTTTTGATAATCAATTTTTGGTGATTTTGTAAACAGGATTACTTTTTTAAGGCACAAGGTATGAAACTTTCTGTGCATCAATTGTTTGTCAAAGAGGGGAAATAGGATAGATAATTACTTTCAATTAAAAATGAAAGATGCAAATTTCAACCAACTGACACCACATCAATGAAAAACAGTTTCTTGTAAGACCTATCTCATAAGATTTTGAATTAAAGGGGTTCTGTCACCAAATCGTAAACAAATCTAGAAACATCATTGTTTTAGGAACGTGTTCATTGTTTTCTGCAGTTTTTGTGGTGACTTTACCCAAGCCACCAAAAGGTGACAATTAAATATCTACATATATCCAAGCAATCATAAGAGATATGAATGTCTGGTTTGTTCCTCTGTGAAGTACAAAAATTTATCTTCAAAATAACGCTTTCATTTTGAAAAAGAATGAAAAGTGCGTGTGATTGATATCACCTTTCAAAAAACTGTAAAATCATCATTTGGAGAAAAATTAGGAGACAGATCCCCTTTAAAACTTCTTTCATATTTCTCTTTTACAGAATGTGAAGACATATTTCATCTTAAGCAGTGGATGGTGTAAAGGCTTAATGATATTCTGTGGTATCATAACCGGATGCTATTTCTGTTGTTGTTGCTTCTGCTTCTGTTGCAATTTCTGCTGCGGAAAATTCAAACACATTGTGGAGGAGGAAGATGCCCAATATGATGACATCACAAAATACGAGGAAGCCTCAAGCGAAGATGAGCAGAGCGGTGGCATCGTTACGGAGGAGCCTAAATCACAGAAGGATACAGGATCTGATTACGTTCCTGGGGTCCAAGCTAAAACAGGCGAGGAAAAGGCGGCTTTTGCTATGCCAGCACCTAATGGGTATGATTCTATTGTTAAAACAGACTCTACTTCAAATAAGGAAAAGTCGGACTCGCAAGAGCAAGGAACCGGGGACAAGGTAAAGGATACACCGTCACCTACGGCTGAAAATCCGTTATTGGAATCAAATAAATAATTAGGTATTTCAATAAATCAATTAGAAGATTTTCTATGTTTGGTTTCTCACATTATAGTTAACTGGTTCTCGCACCTAGTGACTAAAGAAAAAATAATCCCGGTCTGATAGGCCACTGCTCCCTGAATACCAAGGTAACAATATTGAAAAGTATATTATTCAATACTAGACATGTTCAAATCCATTTTAAAATTCACCAGACTGAAATCGGCCATTGCGTTCTGAAATATGAGGCTTTTTCTCGAGAGAGCCCCTCCAAAGACCGTTCGAACAGGCGTAAAAAATCATTACTAAATTGTCGTGATATTCCTACCTTACAGCAATGACTTCGACACGTTTTAGCACATGCTATCCCTTTGGGAGGATGAAATCACCGGGAATAATGCCCGAATAATGTTGCTATGCTTCCAGTGATGACACTTTTATTCCACTTGGATATGTAAATCTTGCAAATGAAGCTTTACTACAACTTTTATTGTATGGCAATAAAGATTTTCCTATTTCACTAAATAGACATATTCTTGAGTTAACGCTACATTTTATCCATGAAACTGGTCGATTCGAGTGAATTTCTGTAGCCACTTATCCATCCCTTCATAAGCCACCCGATTTTGTCCCATAGTTAAAGTAGTTTCTTTTCCTTTATTATCTTTATTTAATGGCCTCGGGGTAGACACAGCCTTTTGCTCCCTGGGGTTGATCGTCCTAGTAGTATAGTAGAGTAATTTTGTAAGTAATGTAGTTCGTAATCTGTATTGTAAATTTTATTTGGAATATATTATATAAAAAAAACACTTTCATTTCAACAAAGGGATAACGCGTGCTGAACCACGAAAAAGTCATCGTTGTAAGGCAAAAAGTTTTTGGTCGCGATTTTAGGCCTGTTCTAGGGCAAGGAACCTGTCTGTGACTGGAAATAGGCTTCGTTACGTTGCTGGCAACTCCAACCCCATTCCTAAAGGTATCTGACATTCTAGCGAAAATTCTGCATGCTTCTCTCCCCGGAGGAACTCAATAACTAAATTGTGATAAACCAAATCTTGAAAATCAATTGTTTTTAATTGAAGTTAATAACCTGACGTTAATAACTGTTACTATTTGCAAGGAAATATTTACCACATTATGCCTCAACCTTACGTACCTTACGTAAGCATAGGTTCCAAATCTTTAAATCGGCGAAAAAAGGTGGGTGTAAAATTCAATGACCTATTTCTTCTGATTGAATGGCTTGAAAGAAACTTTAGATACTTATCTATAATTCTACCGTTGGACTTTTCAAAAATTTTGAATATTTTTGGAAATTACGGTGTATCTTACATTTCAACTTATTTGAGGATGTGACGTCATCAAATTTCTAAATCATAAACCAGAACATTGGCAGACTTTTGCTTGATACCATATTGTAGGCATCCATAAACTATGGCTTTCTTCGAAATTATTTCATGTTACGTCAAACATTTTAGAAATTACGATGGTTTTAAGTTTTTTTGAAAATTTTTCTTGAATTCTTGAAAAAGAAAAAAAAACACTCTAATTCTGAAAATATCGAAGATTTCAGAAAATTCCAACGGTAGAATTATAGAGAATTAGCTAAAGTTTCTTTGAAGTCATTCAGTTCAAAGAAATAGGTCACTCAATTTTACACCAGCCTTTTTAAAGATTTGAAACCTATGCTCCTTACGTACGCATCCTACTTAAAGTTTGTTTCAAAAGTCTTGGCATTTAAAGAGCCATTCTCACTTCGTGCTTTTCAAAAGAACAGAATCAAGAACATTTTTTGCTCTAAGAAATGAAGTGTCATGACTTAGAAGCAGACTTTAGCATTTAACAGGTTTTATTCGACACCCTATCCTTAAAAACGATTTTTATGCTGATTAGAATGTTAGTTATTATTTATCAATGCCTAAATCGTGCCTCAAAATAGACGTCAGTTGGTATTTGCGATAATGCAAAATTATCTGAAAGATTTTCCTCGTTCTAGAACTTTTGCTGAGTAGATGAAATTCTTTTAGTGTCGTTAACATAATGATATGCAAAGAAATAAACATCTATTTGATGATTTTGGGTATGCTTGAATCGATATCAGATCAGGTTTTCAAAATGAATCGACACTGGTAAGACATAGCCTGAGATCAGGCTCTCCGAAAAGATATTTTTATTTTTTGGTGAGCCTGATCTAAGGCTTGGTAAGACGCGACACTTGTAAGACACGTAAGTTAAATACAGAAGAGCTGATATACCATCTGATTGGACCTTGCTGTAAAAACGCCATGTCATTGGACCGATAAAAATAGAAGTGGTACAAGACTTATTAACTGTGGCCCCAGTTCTCGTAGTAAAAGTTTTTCGCAGAATTTCATAATCCGCAATCAGATAATTACAAGAAAGAAACAAATCGTACGAGGATTGCACGTTTTATTATTATCTGTGTTGGTGATGCACTTTTTGCTGCAAACTTTGTTGCAGACTCATAAAATGGCATTGAAAAGGTTGCTCAAACGAAAGTGATGTAAACAAGATGTAAAGTATTATAAAAACATCGTTTGGATTGGACAAAAATTGGCATGCGAGAAGCTCATGGAAATTTGTGAGAAATATTTGAAGGCAGGAAAACCACACGAAACTTATAATGAATATACTAACGGGCTAACGGGCACAAGCACTCTTATATCTTTCATTATGTTTCATTCTCGAGAATTAGATTTAATGCTATATTGCCAAAGCAATACTTCTCGCTAACTTAGTTTTTTTCTTGTCAAGAATATTTGTAATTAATTTTAGTTTTGTATGTCAAGTATTCGAAGTATGACGTATCATTTGAGAGCAGAATGATATCTGAAACTAGACTCGTTACGTAAGTCTCAGCATCGCTCATTGAATTGGATAGTTATCGCTCGTACTGAGAGAAAATAAAAAATCAGATTAAAACCTCATCTGAAACTACTTTTGCGTATCACTATTGGCTTGAAATCTCAAGCAGGATTTTATTTGCTCAATGTTTACAACATTCGAATAGACAATTTCAACTAGAACGTTGTTTTACACGCACTTTAGATCACGTGATTGCTCTCTTGAGGAAACCTTTTCATACAAGTTAAAGAGACATTTTCACCCAGCGTCCTTTGCGAGCACTCTACAACTTTAGACTATCTGAAAATTAAACTTGGCCCAAATAGAAACTATAGATCCAGAGTATAGTAAGTGAACTGACAGAACAATGTAACAAAAGCAAAACTTTTCTATCAATTTAACGACTGCAGTGTGTGTCCATGGTTTCCCGCTTAGGCCAAATTTGATTTTCAGACAGCCTTGAATTTCAGCATGCCCGCAAAGGACCCTGGGTGACAATGGTTCTTTAAGAACTTTCACCATGAAAAGCGTGATGAAAGAAATTGTATCAACAGATAAGAGATAATTTTTCCAATGAAATGGTCACTTTGTATCTCTTTGATTTGATTGTTATGTTCGTATTGCAAACGATTGCTAAGAGATAGACCCGGGATTGAGCGATTTCGTGGTGTATCAAAGAATGTTATTTGCAAAAGCTTCTAAAAGTTTCTGATAAGAACTGGAGACACTATTTTTGACTTGGTACTTTCTCAAGCGAGTGTTTCTACAACAGATGCGCCAAGGAAGTTTTCAGGCATTTAAAATCTGTGGTGCCTAAAATATTAGATGGATGGGAAAGAATCGAATTTCTGGTTGCTAACTGTGAAACCAAGCTGTCTTTTTTTGATTCTGAAGTAATTTTTGAGCACTGATAAATATCCTGTCCTTTTCGTTGTCTCTGCAATTACACGTAATTTTTTGTAAGAAAACCAAGAATTCTGAAAGTTTCTTAAAATTATCACATTGAACTGCATGTTGACCTGTGCCTTCGTGAACCTTTCAAAGCAAAGTTCCAGAAGTCTTTCCAATTAAACTCTTCGGAGTAATATGATATAGGAAACAAATGAAAATAAAGTAAAGATATGCCGAGGATCGCTGCTGGAGATTATATTAAGTACTTTCTCAGATTATATTTTCACAGTACTGAAGCGTTTTAATTTGTTGGCAATCTGAGAATCGAGTTTCTTACAAGCGGCTACGACAAAGACAAGTGTATCTTTTACTAATTAGAAGTAATTAGATGATGGTATGTCACTTACCCAAAACAGTACCGGAAGTGGTATGCTACCATTTTGGCACTGGAGTAAATTTCCGAGAGCAGCGGAATGACCAACGGGATCCCCTTCTCGTTATGAAGACGAGACTGCAGTACATCTTTTTGTTGGAGAAGAAAAATAGGTGAAAGGACGCGCACTCCATAGGCAGTTTGAAAGCAAGAAACAGCGAGGGAAAGCTGAATGGTATAACGACGAGAGAAACAATGAATTAATCCTTGATAAATTCACAAGGTATGAATCCTAAAATGGCGAGATTCTGTAAGTATATTGTAGCTTTATTGGTGCAAGTTTTCAGCGTTGCAGAATTTGGGCCTAAATCGGGAAGAGGCGTCGCCGAGGCTGAACATGATCAATGTTATGATGCAAAAGTTATAATAGTTGGAGCCGGAATAAGCGGAATGGCTTGTGCACGTGAACTCAAAAGAAATGGAATTGAAAGTTTCTTGATTCTGGAGGGGAGAAATTCAACAGGGGGAAGATTTCAATCTACGCGTCTTGGGGATGTCACAATTGAAGCTGGACCAAATTGGGTCCATGGGACTACTAACAATCCAATTTATGATTTTGTGAAACAAATTGGTATCAAAGGCAAATTTGAGGACCCGGAATCTGTGATTTGCAGGGATGAAATGGGGATGGATGTGACAGGAGAATTTTTGAAACAAAGACAAATATTGCAGAATATATTGAGCAGAAAAGATGATAAAACATCCAATGTGTCACTAAGAGAGACGCTTAGTGAGCATGGTTGGAGAAATGAGACAGCAATTCAAAATGCTGCAGAATATTCATTAATTGATTACATAGATGCTGTTCCACCGGAACTTATATCAGGGACATTTGAGGGACAACCAAGGTCAAAAATAAAGTCACTTACAGACCCCCAATTTTTCATAACAGACCAAGGTGGTTATAAACAGCTCATAGACAGGTTGCAAGAAGATGCAATAGATATAAATTCTGCTAAATTGAAACTCAATCATTTTGTGCAAGAAATACATTGGAATAAAGATGGTGCCAGAGTAATTACAAGTGATGGCAGAGCATTCACTTCAAAAGTTGTAATCCTGACTGTCAGCATGGGAGTTTATCAAAACATGCCAAATCTATTTATTCCCGAGCTACCCCAATGGAAACTGACTGCTTTACAACTTATCAAAATGGCCACATACACCAAAATATTTTTAAAGTTCCCATACAGATTTTGGGATAATGTGGAATATATCCTTTATGCTGGGAAAAAGAGAGGATATTTTTCTGTTTGGCAAAGCCTTGATGCAGGGAATAGATTTTCAAGAGATACAAATACACTTCTTATAACAGTAACTGACATTGAGTCATACAGAATTGAGAAGATTTCCAAGAAGGAAGTAAAACAAGAAATTATGGAACTACTTAGAAGTGTTTATGGAAATAATATTCCAGATCCAGAAGAGATGGTTGTTCCACGTTGGAGAGATGACAAATTTTTCCAAGGATCCTATTCATATCTCCCAGTGAATGTAACACATAGAGATTTTGTGGCAATGCGTTCAAATGTTGGACCGTTATTTTTCGCAGGTGAAGCATTTCATGAAGTTTATCAAGGATATATTCATGGAGCATATTTTGAAGGTATAAACAGAGCTCTAGATGTGATGCAATACCTCACAGAAAATTGGACAACATCAGCAGAAAAATTAGGTTATGATTATTATGATAGCTGTCTTATTGACTCATGTGATTGTTGCTATAGATAGTTGGTAGGGTTATTGTTCAAAACCCACTCTAAGGTCTTTATTCATTTAATTTGTGTGCTTCATTATATTTTGCTCTCACAGGATTTGTGCACAAAGTATTGCCAAAACTGCTGCCCCTTAAAATGTTCACATTTAGTCTTTATGAAGGTTATGTGAAGGAGCTTTCTGCATACCTACTTTTTTAAGTCAGAAAGACCTTGGTGTGCTAAATATCCTTGTTCTTAGTATCCGAATCTCTTTACTGTTTTTCATCCTGTAGGAAATGATTTGGCATGTAATCCAGAAAGTTATTTTGTTTCAAGTTTTCTAACCTTACAAATTATGATACAATAGGACATAATAAACCATATGGCGTATATCTACTGGGTTTTCCAAGAAAAAGTCCTCCCATTTGAAAAACACCAAAATTTTATTGAAAGGCCAATCTTCAAATGTCTTCTTTGGCAAGTAGAGCAAAGACCAAATTATTTTTCCAGACATAGCTGATCTTTTTATGTGCTTTTAAATTAGTGAATTTACCCCCTTTTTAGTTCTGCCTGCTTTTGAAGCATACTACAAAAAGCATTGATGATTACCTGAGAAATTTCTTTTTTATCTTAAACTTCTAGTTTGGTCATAAATGTCAGACTGAAATGCAAACTACTATTGCAGACTTGAAGGATGATGAAAAATTTCAATGTAATTTGGCTCTTAGGCAAGATTAATGATGTTGCTTTAAAAGTATATCTCAGAATGAGGTTTTTCAATGCGTTATTTCGTGCCCTGTAAGTAGTGAAAACAAACATTTAATCATCTTTGAATATATTTGGATCATTGACTAAAGGGGTCAAAAAGAAAACTTTATATTAGGTTTGATAATCAAATTTTGGCGATTTTTCAAACGCGAGTACTTTTTATTTGGACGCCACTATTTGTAAAAAATCTTGCTCAGTATTTCAGTGTTTGGTTTTATTCATCGAAGACCTGCTTTTTAATGCTTCGATATTCTGCATCCTTAGGAAATTTATGAAATCTAATCTTGGTGTTTCTAGTTCTTATATTGTGAAAAGAGATCTTTTAAATAAATACTGTTTTACTCATTGCTTTCCTACTATTCCTTAGGGTATCGTAGTGTTTTGCAGTTGTGCACAGTGAAGGTATTTGTCAATCCATAGTACGCTTTCCTTATATGAGGGGGGCTTTGGGGGGTACTAGAACCCGCAAACCCGAACCAAAATTAGCAAAAACCCGCAAGCAAAAAGTTCGAAACCCGAAATTGCATTTCGGAACGCAAAAATTTCAATTTTCGGTAATAATGTTCGACTATTTCCTACATTTTCGTTTTCACTAACACTCTGTGCATCGTTTCAAGCATTCAGAAGCTGGTTTTTCAATCTCAGCTAACTACAGGCACTGTATGACTTCGAAAACTCGAAAACATCGGAATTTTTGAAAGAAATCCCGAAACTCGAGCATCAAAATTGGCCAAACCCGCAACCCGTGGAGCATCTCAAAACCCGAAAACCCGCAGGATTTAGACATAAAACCCGAGGGCTAAAATTGGTCAAACCCGCAACCCGTGAAACCCCAAAGCCCCCCTCTTATATTAATATCAAAATGTTTCCAACGGAATTAAAAGGTTCGGACAAAAAACTATTTAACATTTTTTTTTGAAAAATCGGAAACCATGTCCCGTTTTAAATTTCTAATGAAGCAAAAGCCAAACGCCGAACGAATGTACAACATTTGGAAAATCTTTAATAAAGTTATACACTTATAGAAGGGAGCTTATCATCGTTCCTTTTTTGAAGCTTATTAGCCAAATCTTTCGCTTGGCATATTGGTTATATTTGCATAGAATTAACCTAGTTTTAGCCAAAGATCCACACTGCATGCTTCAATTAAAACTATTGCAAGCAAGAAAACAAAGAAATGAAAGCAAAAAGAAATTTCGAATAATTCGGACAAAATCAGAAACTTTTACTGTTTTAAAGACCAATTGCTAAAGATGATCACGATCATTTGTGCGCCAAATGAAAAGCACAACAAACAAACCCTAGGCCAGAAAAGACGATCATATCACACAAAAGTCGACTTTGGCACCGCAAAGGATCATGGTTCGCAATAGGTCCTTAAAGTCCAAATCTGGGGATATTCTCCGCAGTGACATTCACGAACCATCAAAATGCTACCTCGCAGTTTCCTGTTCTGAGGTTATGCTAGGTGTGTTACTTCCGGTAAATTCGTCTCTGTAACCAGGACTCCAACAGAGGTACCGTTGTTTTCAAACGGTGTTAATAATGCACAACAAAACAAGGAAAGCTATTTTGCAAACATGAGAGAATATTGGTGACAAACCACAGTTGGTGTCTATCTCTAGACAGGACGTTCTTGGTGAGTGGTTTGGACGACGGAACACGAAGCAAGGAAAAGAAGTTTGCAACAACGTAAAGAAGGTATGTTCTACAACATTTTGTTTTCATGTTTCAAAAGCCGAAATAGTTCCTCTATAGCCATTTTACTCAGTTACTTCGATTCTCTACTTTTAACGGTATCAGGAGAGGAGGGAGAGACACGGGCCCGGGAGGGGAGACCTCTCTTGAGGCTGAAGAAACTTTTCGTAAATTCAGTTAATCAAATTTGCATGAAATGGTATGCTTTTCGACCAGTTGATTGCCTACTTGTAACTAACACGCAAATTCTGTTCTCTCAGGATATGTAAAACTCTCCAGTTGGTTCGATTCCACATTATTCTGGGCTTAAAAGGAGGGCGTTTCTCGTATTTGGCATTTTGGCTTGCTTGCTGAATGTCGAGCTAAATAAAGGACCCATATAAAGAGAGTACAAGATTACAAATACCTAGGAGACTATTTTGGAGAAAAAGAGGATCATGAAAAAAATATTAAGAAAAGGAGAGGCGGCAATACAGAAGATTGATCAAAGAGGATCCTTGCAAGGCTAGAGAATGTGTGGAAGAATGAGAGCGAGAAGAAAATAACAAAAATATAAATACACTCTTTTTCGATAAGAATACTGTTTATAAGAATATTCAGGCTCAGAGCAGAATCGTACTATTTTTAAGAATATTGCTCAGCCTCAGCTCGCATATTAGTGTCTCGTTTTTCAGCAGTTGCCTGTTTTGTGCTATTCATAACAGGGAAACGAATGACAGATTTGAAAAAGATAAGAATACTTTAAGAATAAATTCAGGCTCAAAACGAAAATTTCTTAAGAATATCGAGGCTGGACAAAATTTATAGTATTCTTTTAAAAAGAAATGTAACGAGGATAAGGTTAAATATGATAGAGACAGAGGAAAGGACAATTTTAAAGGAAATATAAAAGATGGTGATGGATAACTGTTATATAACATCTCTCCAATGTGCAAGAAGGACAATGATGACGCCGAGCATTCGTACAAGTGTGAAGAAATAGAAAATATAGTTGAAAGGGAGAACATTACAATCCAATCGATATGGTCCCAAAAACCAATAGAACAAAGAAGAAGAGCAATGAATTTTGTAGAAAATGCCATGATGTACAGAGAAACGGGGGTTGGGACAAAAGAAGGACAACTAAAATTAGTGACCAGGTAGTGACCTTGCATCAGAGAAATAAATCCTCGGATGCCTGCTGAGGCAGAGACAGTCAAATAGAACCGCAATAGAACCGCAGTTGCTGCCAAAGCAGCCGCTAAATATTCTAATTTGAGGTTAGAACAAAAGATTATTAGTTAATCATCAAAATTCGTCCTATTTCATCGCTGAAAACTGGTTTTCAAATAGTTTGGTTGGTTTTCATAAATCGGGAATAATCCTAATTGATATTAGAATTCGTTGATCAAGAATTCCGATGAAAATGCGATGAAACACGAAGAAATTCGACATATGAAAGCAAGCCTTAAAAGGTCAATCAGGCTGGCTCTCAACGATTGATAATTGTTGGAGGCTACTCATCTTTCTTTAAAAAATGTCATGACCAAGAAAGCATAGTGACGATTTCTGACAAACAACTAATCTGAAGGTGCCAGTGGAATTTCACAGTTTCATGCGACAACGTGACAAAAATAGCGGGCAATTTCTCAATATCAAGTTATCAACTAAATCACGAGCTAAATCATAGGATCATACAAAAAAACTAAGTAAGCATTGCTGACATGCAAAAGCAATTTGATATCTCAAAGGCCTGATAGTTTCTGCCACAGAACCATGATAAACACTCCAGCAAATATGCTGAAAATTCGATGACGAATATGCAGTTATTCTTGCAAAATTGAAAATATTATGAGCTTTGGAGGTTTGTGCAAGACACTATAGAAGTTTGCCTATCTATCAAAAGTAGCACAGCCTTGTGCAATCTGTTTAAGAACACAAAAGCGTCTGTGCAAACTTGATTGCAAATGTTTTGCTACGATATATTTACCTAGCCTCAATATTGTTGAAATGCTTTATAAAACAGCGATGAAAGAATATTTAATGTGATGAGCATCTCAAGTCAACGGCTGTAAAATAGATCTTTTAGCTATTTTTAAAACGAACCTGGATCGAACGATATTTTATACATTTTAATACTTTAGAATTACTACTTTATACTTCAGATACTTTATATACTTTATACTTGATACTTTATATCTTAGAATTGTTGAATGTGATGCAATCGAACGTTAGGCCAGAATGCCTTCCATAGCCACAATAGACAGCTATGCCACAAAAACAGTCAGGATCGAGCTATTTATTCGATAAGTTTGATTGAGTGACGCCAGAGCTTCTACTCCAATAGACCTTTTAGCATTTCTATGCCTTCTAGCTATTCTACAAAAGAGCCTGGATCGAGCGTTATTTTTATACAATTTTATACGCGAGGTTCGATCGAATGGCGTTGGAGCTTCTATTACCATTGTGCACATTCGAAAATTCATCAACATGTATCAGTAGATCGTTCGATTCGAACGTTGTTTTAGAATAGCTAAAAGGTCTATTGTGCACATTCGAAAATTCTACAAAATGTATCAAAATCTCGTTCTATTCAGAGAGTCAAAAAATCTATCGTTAGGCGATTGTTTATTCTTACAACAAACTTTTTCTTCATAAAACAACAGAGTGAAATCATGGATTCAGTTAGGATGTTGGCTCGTCGCTTCAAGGCAAATCAAACCATGAGAGAATTCTTGGCTGAAATGATGGGAACATTCATACTTATGGTAAGATACATAATGCTTTGAACGATACCTTCGCACTCAAATGATTTAGCAGTCAAACAATCAATCAACCAATCAACCAATCAATCAATCCATCAACCATTGTTCAATACCAAAACCAGATATAATTAATGAAAATCGGAAATATTGAATAAAGAACTTTCCCAAGTCTTTGAGAAACAACATAGACTAGGTGTGAGTAAAAAGACACCTAGTCTATCTTTAAAATACTGAAACTGTCCGAGATAAAATTTTCCAATCTTGAATGGTCTTTGTACAACTTTTACGTGATCTTAGAAAATCCACATTCAACAAGGAGTCTTGACTTCGGCACTGCATCAGCATCACCATCATCATCATCATCATCATCATCATCATCATCATCATCATCATCATCATCATCATCATCATCATCATCATCATCATCATCATCATCATCATCATCATCATCATCATCATCATCACCATCACCATCACCATCATCATCATCATCATCATCATATCAAAAATTCAATGTATCGGTGATAAAACCCCTTTTTAAATTGCCATTCCGAAAAAAAATTAGCAAATTTCAGGAACTTATCTCAAAACGACCATATACGTTCATCTAACTTTGAAAGTTTTAAAAACTGTCAGTTCTTTTTTAGGTGTTCGGAATTGGCTCAGTGGCACAATTCAAACTTGCAAAAGGAACACTTGGAGGCTTTTTATCTGTCAATATCAGCTGGGGTTTTGGTGTCACTTTTGGGGTTTTTTGGTCACTGGGTATCTCAGGTAATTTTCTGTCGTATATCTTGTATATATTAGGCCTTACGAAATGATTGTATAGGCTGGTGATTGTACCATGAACGGACATGACCGTTATGCGGGAAACAGCAGTTAGTTCCTTCTGTTCTATATCTATGCTTATCGGCCGCTTCTCTCATCTCTCAAAATTCAATCTTGCTTCGATAAATGGATAACGCAACAAAACAGAATATGAGATGTTTCGGTCAATTAAGGTGCACACATATTTTTTTATAAGACACTAAGAATTTTAAGCCAGCCAGTAATGAAAGTTTCTTAAAATTACCAGATTTTGAGTACAGTAGATAGATCTTTGACAATCAGAAAAAAACTTACAGCCTGGACAAGAATTTATGATGAGTCCTAATGTGCCCTTTTCTTTCTCTTTCAGGGGGCCATATCAACCCAGCCGTTACTCTTGCTATGGCAGTGTTCGGTCGATTAAAATGGCGCAAACTACCAGTGTATTGGGCAGCACAAACTTTGGGATCATTTCTCGCATCAGCATGCATGTATGGCCTTTACAAAGGTATGAGCTTCATGCAATTTTATGGGTAAATGTTCGTTATTTGCTTCTCCCACCGCCTTGAACATACCAAATACTTGGAATTTAATAGCTTTACTAGTATACGATTTAGCACTTTAAAGATGTTACAACTTTAAAATTAGCATTAATATAAAAACATGCTGTAGATCTGAAAATAATAACGATATACGGTACTGTAAATTACACTCTCTTTTTTCATAAGAATATTTTAAATTTTGTCCAGCCTCGATATTCTTAAGAAAGTTGCGTTTTGAGCCTGAACATATTTTTAAAGTATTTATGCCAGTCATGCGATTCTCTGTCATGAACATCACAAAAGTATTGGTTCCAAATCTTTAATTCGACTTAAAAAAGGTGGGTGTAAAATTCTGTGATCTATTTCTTCTGACTGAGTGGGTTACAACAAACTTTAGTTACTTATCTTTAATTCTACCGTTGGACTTTTCAGAAGTTTTCAATATTTTTTGAAATTTCAGCGTATGTTACATTTCAACTCATTTGAGGGTGTGACGTCATCAGATTTCTAAATCATAAACCAGAAAAGTGACAGACTGTTGCTTGATACCATATTGTAGACATTCATAAACTATGGTTTTCTTTGAAATTATTTCATGTTGCTTCAAACAGTTTAGAAACTAGGATGGTTTTAAGTTTTTTTGAAAATTTTTCTTGAATTCTTGAAAAAGAAGAAAAAAACTCAAATTCTGAAAATATTGAAGATTTCACAAAAGTCCAACGGTAGAATTACAGAGAAATAGCTGAAGTTTCTTTGAAATCATTCAGTTCAAAGAAATAAGTAACTGAATTTTACAGCAGGCTTTTTAAAGATTTGGAACCTATGCTCATCACAAAACAGGCAACTTCTGAAAAATGAGACACAAAATATACCAGCTGAGGCTGGCAATATTCTTATAATATTCTTAAAAATTGGATGATTCTGAGCCTGAATATTCTTATAAATATTATTCTTATAAAAAGAAAAGAGTTTACATGAAGTGTCTTTCAAGCCATTCAACCCAGAAAAAGATGGAACACGATGAGTGCTTTGACGACGTTTTCCTTCTGTCATTCCTTGTTCGTTATAGAGGCTCCCAGTGTAGAATTTAATAACATTTGTAAAACTCATCCGTGTCAATGAAGTAGGCTCATTACATAAGTCCCTCTAACTTTCGCTGTTGTTGTTGTTGATATCGCCGTAGCGACATGTCTGCAGGGGGAGCGAAACAAGAGACTTTTTTGGAATGAGTCGATGAAGAGCACAATGTTCTATTTTGCAGATGCCCTTGATATCTTTGATGGAGGAAAGCGTTACACTGAAGGACCACTGGCAACTGCTGGAATATGGTCAACGTACCCATTTGGTAATGGTAACAAAACTATTACTAACTGGAGTGGCTTTGGCGACCAGGTTAGTGAATTTATGTGGCATAAGTTCCAAATCTTTCAACAAGTCGTTATAAAATGCTATAACCTATTTCTTTGAACTGAATAATTTCAAAGAAACTTTAGCTATTTCGTTATAATTCTACCGTTGGACTTTTTTCAAATCTTCAATACAGTAAGAACCAGCAAAATAGAAACCAGTTTTTTCAAAACAGCCTGTTTAGTTTCTTATTAAAAGGTCATTAACCTTGAAACGGGCTGAACGGTTTCCTATCACATTGTTAAGAAACCTGCAATGATTTCAGCTTAATTTCATGAAAACCTAAAGCAAACATTAGCTGACAGTATGTTCTCGTTACCTGGCATTTTCTCTAAATATACTCAACGATAACACACATGCCAAATTTATCATTATAGATAGAGATGCCTTTGCATGAAATATCTAAAAATTTTGGGCACCTGAGTTTCACGAAGATTTTCAAATATGAATTTATTTGGGGTCCTATAAGAAACCTTTCTAAAATCAGGCCGAGAAGTTTCTTATATGAGGGCACCATTTCTAAAAAAAATCAGCGTGAGGTTTCTTATAAAGTGGTTTCTATTTTGCGGGTTCTTACTGTATTTTGAGAATTGGAGTGTTTTCTTCTTTTTCAAGAATGCAAGAAAATTTTTGAAAAAACTTTAACACCATCACAATTTCTAAACTTTTGAGAGGAATCACAGAATAATCTTCAAGAAAGATTATCTTTATGAATGCCTACAGTGTGATATCAAGCAAAAGTGTTTCACCCTTCTTGTTTACGACTTGGAATTTTTATGACGTCATATCGTGAAATGAGTTGCAGTATACGGTGCAAGCAATTTCAAAGTATTCAAGATTTCTGAAAAGCCTAGCCGTAGAATTAGTCTATAGCAAAGTAGCTCAGAGCCATAATTTCGGGGATTCATCCTAATATGTCCGCCTAAAAAATCGGTTCCTTGAATATCATCGAAAGATACTTTATGAAGCATTTAATTTCACCTTATCTCTGACCCATGACTTGTGTGAAAGATAATATTTTGGCAAGGAATAAAGGATGACCTGGCTGAAATATAAAAATGCTTAATGGGGTTTAGATTACAATTTGGAGAGGGATCATGATCAAACTGACACCATGGAATAATTCAGGAAATAAAAAGTAGTGTAAACCTATCCTTTAAAACTTTAAAGCATGGAATGTGGGAAAATATTTCGTGGTAAGTGTCTAAAGGAAGATGAACGAAAGTAAAAAAGTTCGATCCATGTGTCTAGAAACCCCTAGAAACGTTAAGGTTAGACGAACTAGAATCAGGTTATCAAGACGCTTACTCCATTACCTGAAATATGACCAGCATAATAGACGCTGCAGCTATTCTAAACAAGAATCTGAATCGAACGATATTTCATACATTGTGTAGAATTTTCGAATACGCGCAACATTGATAGAAGTTCGAACGCCACTAAATTGAACCTTTCGAACAAAAATGTATAAAAATATCGCTGGACCCAGACCCTTCAATAGAGCAGGTAAAGGTCTACTATTGCAATGAAAGAGAATTGTAAGATCAGTAGCATATAAACACAGTAAGGTGAGTTTGAAACAGAGATGCATCATCCAATATACGTATACAATTCCAAACATTACAAAATAAAGGTACCCGGTTTAAGTCAAAAGGGCGGTGGAATCCATGCTATATCTGTCTGTCAATGCGTTCCTTAAATCTGCCACAACAACCAAAAGAGGGAGAGGTAACCTCAAACGCATTTGTAGTAATGGCTACTTAGCCACAATTTCACCACTAGGATTTTACGAACGGGATTTTAAAGGATCATGGATGACCAGAGAGTCACAAGACCAGAACATAAAAAACAGATAAAAATCAACCGACTTATCAACCAAGAGGGTTTGACATCGTTTCTAACTGTTAATGGCTATCGAAAATCAAATCCCATGGAAAATGTTACATATTTGATGGCTTTGACTATTTTTCCAAAGATCTTAGCACCGGTAATCGGGCAAAATAGTATAAGTGAGTATACGATAGATATGTACCTCTCCTTTTACTGTAGTGTTTGCCAAGGTTTGTCTGGATTAGGCACACAACTATGTTTTTCATATAACTAGTCCCAGTCTCCAAAGAAATGGCTTATTTCTCAGGAGACTGGGACTGGCTATATAAAAAACATCGTGGTTGGCCCAGTCCATACAAAATTTCGCAAAGGCTAAACCAAACAGAGTGGTACTTGGCAATTTCATGCTAATTTTCCTTTGAAACAAAATGGGCGCTAGCAAAAAAGACAGGATCCTGCAGACTTGATAGACAAGTTACTAACATCTGTGTGAAGTAAAAATAAGAATATTTCTTTCTAATCAATAGATTTTTGCCACAATGATTCTGGTCAGCACACTCTTTGCATTGACTGATGACAACAACAACGCAGCTAAACCAAAACAACTTCCATATATGGTAGGCTGCCTCGTTTGGGTGATTGGCATGACAATGGGCCTCAATTGCGGTTATGGAATCAATCCAGCACGTGATCTAATTCCAAGAATCTTTACTTCTATGGCTGGATGGGGAACAAAACCTTTCACGTAAGCTATACTTTCAAGAGCGAGTCTATGACCTAGAAATGTCCTACAAACCCACATTTTGGGATTTAGTAGTTTGCAGCTACACTAGTCCCTAAATGTTGCTGTTGTTGTTGATTGTGATGGCTGACAATCAGTTCTATGGAGCATACAGAGATTGTGTAGCCAGTCTAGTTTGCAGCTACGAATTGACTAACAAAATGGTCATCTTTAAAGGGTCATCACCGAAGGGCCAACTTTAAGTCAGTACCAAGAACATTCCACAGTAGACTCCATCTACAGGATAGGGAATTTATTCCACAGAGCCGAGAACCCACTGGGGGGGGGCATGAAGATTATAGCGAACATCTTTTTGATAAAAATATCCCATCTACCTACAATAAAGGGAGTACAAAGACCAGCATGCTTTGCACGAAGTCAGATACTTGCTCTGCAAAGCTTCCAGAATAATTGACAGTACGACTGTATGAAATTCACGAAAACAAACGGTGGCAAAGGCTGCTGGTCTTTGTACTCCCTTTAAGATGATTGACTGATTGGTGGATTTTTGAAACAGTCAACAGTTCAAAGGTGTTGTGGCACACTGGCGTAATCTTCTGATTTTGCAAGCAGAACAGTCAAAAGGCTCAATACCAAGGACAAGCAGTCGAGGACTCGATTAAGTCCTTTTTGGATTTTGGTTGGATTCTCCGCCCATAATCTTTTCACAAACCAAATATGCTTCCTGCGCATGATGATTGGGAGACCATTCAGAGCATGCAGGTTTCCTTTTTGAGGGATAGCCGTTGGTTGGAACTTTGTTTGATGATTCGTATCCCCAACAACTTCGTTAAATTGTTAAAAGTGTATCGTCGTTGATTCTTCATCGTCATTACAACGAAATACCCCTTCTTTGTAGCACTCACGATTACTGGTTCTGGTATCCAATTTTCGGTCAGTTATTTGGAGGTGTTCTCGGAGGATTGCTGTACACTATGACCATTGGGATGCACCATCCGGCGGCGTATGAACCGACAACCGAAAGAGATTCTCCACCAGTCAGGTTCACGAAGAAAGTTGGAGATGAGGAGGAAGGGAAAAAGAACACTTCTTGTGAAATTGAAAAGTAAAGGGGGAATAAAATTTTTTGTATCATATTCTTGAATTGATATGTGATGCTCCTTCCTGACAATTTTTCAAGAAATCAACAAAACCTGCTGAAGTACAGAGACTATGCCAGATGCCAGACTGATTACAAGCCATCGTGAATTTCGCTCTTTCCTTTCACATGTATATTTGATCCAAACCTGTTCACTCAATCTGTTTGAGCGAGCAATTCAATTCAATAGGTAAAACAGTTTTGGAAAATGTGAGGAAAAACTGGGAAGAATTTTAATGAGTCTAAGATTGTGTTGTAAAAAGTATGAAATTGTTCAAACATCCATGCCGCAGCAAGCATAATTTCGTTGGTCGCTATAAAGCAGTGATTTACGCAAAAAAAAACAACTTCTCGCCCTTCAAACTCTCGGAAAACGTGGGAGACGCCCTTTTTATTATTATGATCTATTTTGATATGTTTGGAGAAGCAATCATCGCAAGCAGCATTTTTCGTAGCCTGCTGCAGCCTCAATGAGGCTGCACGCAGGCTACACTTTTCGTAACAGAGGGCATTTTTGCACAAACAAAAACAGAAAAGTACATGATATATCAATTTACGAGGAAGGAAAAGATATGATTTGAAACTGAAATTTAAGACTTGTCTCGAAATTTTCAATAACAAAACTTCAAGAGGAAAAGCAGTTATCATAAAAGTTCCAAGTCAATAAAAATCTACCGCTCTCCCCCCCCCCCCCAACGTTTTTTAACGGATTTCGAGAAATTAGAAAATCGAGCTCTGAGAAAACTGGGGTGGACATGTCCACCCCAGTCCACCCCGTGGCGACGCCACTGACTTCTCGAGAGGAGATTCTTACTCCACTCCAAGTGCAGCCCGTCTGCTCCCGCTAATCCCTTCGATTTTCTTGGATTTTATGTGTATGTAACAACAGAAAGCGAAAAATTAATTCTTTTTAAATATTGGGGGTGCAAATTAAAAGAGAAATAGAAATATGATATGTGTAAATGTGTATTTTGCAGTTTACAATGCAAACATTTCGTGAATAAAGCCAAAATTATCTTGTATTCTATAAGTAATATACACTCATTTTTTTTATAAGAAACCGCTTATAAGAAACGGTAGGCTGAATTTTTCGAAAGCTAAGAAACAACCCTATCTGAATTGAAAAAGCTAAGAAACTTCTGTAATTTACAGTTTTAATTTTCCTATCGCACACAAAAATTTCTTGACATTGTACAGTTATAACAACTGTTTGGACATTATCTTGAGTGCAAATCATGTTAATTACTTGTTTTGAGATCTTACTAAGTAATTTGGGAGCCCTTCAGAGAAAACAAAATTAACTCTACACTTTCGGCATTAAAAATATAAGAAAAACGTAAGAAACTGTTGGTAGCAAAATGGCCCAAAAATGTGAGAAACTGCCTACCAGCCCCAGACCTTAGTTTCTTATAAAAAAAATGAATGTATGTTGAAATTGCAAATTTAGTATCCAATGATTTCGTTTTTTTAACTGTTTGTTTGAAGTTTTCCAAGTTTGTTAGTTGGGAGAAATTAGTCGTTTACTTGCAAATATCTTGGATTTCAAACGAAGATGATAAAGCATAGTCATAAGATGAAAAAGATGCTGGCGGCCAGCGCAGATTCACGGGAAGGAGAGTTCGTGCACAGCTAGTATGAGTGTGTGGATTTCATCCTTAATATCAGACCTCTGTTTGTCCACAACTCCTCCACTAATCTACGACATACGGTATCTATCCCTCCAGTGCTATATCAAATGTCCTTGAAAAGATCTTTGGGCAAAACGAGTCTAACAATAATGTTGTCCTTGACCAAAACTGCGTAAATTCAACGACGTCTACGAACATAGGCCCATAAATTTCTTGTCTCAGTTTGGTTCACAACTCTCTTCCCATTATAAAAGATAAAAGGTTATCTATTCCTCCCGCAACATCAGGTGTCTTCGAAGAGATTTCTGATAAAAAACGAGCTTAACATTAATAATGTGCTTTGGCCTGAACTGCGGAAGCCAATGACTTCTCCTCGTGCATAGGCCTTCAAATCCGTCTGTCTCAGACCAAGCCTTTATCTACCCCCTTTATCGTAGTACAACAAGACAGTCTGCGACAAACGTATTGTGTTTGTGTACAAGCTTTGGCCACATCCCACCAAAATGAGGTTTTTCGAGTGTGTATTCGTGTTCACTAGTCCTCATACGCATGAGTAAACAGATGAACGCACAATTCATTTTTGGTGGCACGACTCGATTTATCAATCATAGGTGAAATATGCAACGTAATTTTCTCAGCTTTGGATTTCATCAAGGTAAGTGTTTTTTGCATATTCTTTCATCATTTATTTGTTTAATTTATCACAATTTCAAGAATTATACTATATGGTATGAAATTCAACAGATTTTTTGGATTTGAAGCTAAAAATGAAGTCCTTGAAAGCACTTAACTATTTCATAAACAATAAATCTGCGCTAGACGTTGGGAAGTGAGTACCTGCAACATCTTAAGTGTCTTGTTTATCCATTTGCTTTCATCGTAAAAAGCAAATCATTTAGCTAAAGAACTAAAACCTACAAACTAAATATTCTCCACCTATTTCAACTTTATTTATGCTAATGAGCCTACCCATGCCAAGTACAAACGATGCGAATTATGTGATTGAAGACATAGTAAAACTAGTTGATCAAAACAAATCTAAAATGCTTTTTACAAAAATACAAATTTTCGTCTACCTTCTGAAATTAAAATTTCCTAGATTTTGAGAATAAAGAGTAATATTAAGGTAATGAAGAAACTGGTAAGTCCAAGTATGAAAATATAAGGTGACTTTACAATACGTGAGGTCGAGCCTAAAGTTGACTGTTCATACTTCGAAGAAACGAGGAAAAGAATGCCCCGAAAAAAGGCGCCTAGGAAGACAAGAGATAAGAAGCCTGGAAGGGTGAAATGACCGTCTTCTTAGGATGATATTAAGCTCCGTATTTACCTTTTCAAGTAGCAGAAAATGAATGAATGAATGAATGAATGAATAACAGAAAATACAATCAAAGTATTAACTTTGACAAGCAGGTGTGTAAGAAGAGGACGTAACGGAAAGGATAAGAAAACAGTTAGCCTCTTTCGAGAGGTGTACATTTCTGAATTTCTTGCCAATTTTCACAAATCATACATCTAATGATGGAAAAAATGCTAAATTAGTTGCGAAAATTCATTTCACGGGAATTGATCAGGTCGTTCTAACAACAGGAAGGACTTAAGCGAAGCTGTTTTGCAATTGACCTTTTAGCTATTCTGAAAAGAATCAGAATCGAACGATAATTTGCTACGTTTTGTAGAATTTTCGAATGTGCACAATAGTGATGGAAGCTCTAACGCCACTCGATGGAGCCTCGCGTATAAAAATGTATAAAAATATCGCTTGATCCAGGCTCTTGTGGAACAGCTAAAGGTCTATTGTTTACAAAAGACCAGCAAAGTGAGCAAATTTTCTTAAATTTTCAGCGTTAGGAAGGGTGTCAATTTTGCCATTTTTTCCTCCCTAAATGATGTGCAAATTCGATGTCATTTTTTGAGCTGAAAATAGAGTAAAATTTGATTGTAATTTTCAGTCTTGATTAAGATAACATTTCCAGCGAAATTGAGAGTAACCCTAGCATGAAACAACCGATTCTATGGCAATCAATTTTCAAATCTAAGTTAGTCGCTCATCTGTAGAGCACTTCATGATTTAGGCAAACGGCAAACAATGATAACTTTTGACACATGGGGTACATAAGGCGAAAAACAATGCCAATAAATGAGTAAACAGAAGACAAACTGGACTATTGATCAATTTATCAATGGATATTGAAACATGCAGCTTCTCGTCATTCGTTTCCTTGTCAAACTGAAATACCCTCTAAAATGCAGCTTGATGAGCATAGCTTCCAAATCTTTAACTCAGCGTAAAAAGGTGGGTGTGAAATTCTGCGATCTATTTCTTCTGATTGAGTGGCTTCAAACAAACTTTAGTTACTTATCTTTAATTCTACCGTTCGACTTTTCAGATATTTTCAATATTTTTCGAAATTTCAGCGTATGTTACATTTTAACTCATTTGAGGGTGTGACGTCATCAAATTTCTAAATCATAAACCAGAAAAGTGACAGACTTTTGCTTGATACCGTATTGTAGACATCCATAAACTATGGTTTTCTTCGAAATTATTTCATGGTTTTCTTCGAAATTATTTCATGTTGCTTCAAACAGTTTAGAAATTACGATGGTTTTAGTTTTTTTGGAAAATTTTTCTTGAATTCTTCAAAAAGTAGAAAAGCACTCTAATTCTGAAAATATTGAAGATTTCAGAAAAGTCCAACGGTAGAATTATAGAGAAATAGCTAAAGTTTCTTTGAAGTCATTCAGTTCAAAGAAATAAGTAACTGAATTTTACAACAGCATATTTAAAGATTTGGAGCCTATGCTAGCTTGATGTAACACCTGTGTCAGGGGTTCGTAAATGGCGGTGTCCACCATCAATGGTTCAGATTTAACAAAGAAAACGAGAGATTCAGCTTTTAGTAATATAGTGATATTACTTATGTATAGGCCTACACACCGTAGCTGTTTCCTAACGATTTGGATACGGCCAGGCGACCGAAGTCACTGCCATTGTACCCCAACTACGAACTCAACGCACAAAGCAAATTTATGTGTTCTCCAACAAAAGATACTGACTTCTTCCTACCTACGTCAATGGACGACAAAGGTTTTTTCCTGACAATGCAGAACTCAGTATTCTAAATCAGCTACCTTTTGAATTCTTTAATTCATTTCTATAAAATTGACCTCGCTACATTGACCGTGCCAAATTATGTCTTCTAACAATTTTCCTTCTCTCTTCAGGGTATGTAAGAAATTGTTGAAAGAAGAAATAGTTTAAAACGAACGACAATGATAGAGAAGCTGAGGGGACTGAAGTCGCCACCACTGGTGAGAGAATGTTTGGCAGAAATGATGGGAACCTTCATTCTTGTGGTAAGCTAATCTATTTCCCATTTCCATCTCTAAATAGAAAAGGCGCATTTTTGTAAAACAAAAGTTCTGGTTGTGGAGAAGACAGAGCGATTTGCTTTTCCAAAAAGATTAGATTTGACACCTCTGAGTGCACTCAATCAAATAAAATTTGTGAAATCTGATTTTGAGGCTGTCAAATCGCTTTACCGTAAACAGAAAACAGAACTGCATCGAGACTGCATCCTCTGTTTCACACAATTTATTCTTGCTTATAACGCTGCAAATTATAATGAAATATTGAAAGGTAAAAGACTTGATTTCAACTGATGAGATGACGATTATTTTGTAGGCTCTTGGTTGTGGCTCTGTCGCACAATTCGTTCTCGCCAAACAAGCATTTGGAAATTACTTCTCAGTTGATTTTGGATGGGGAATGGGAGTAGCGTTTGGTATCTACTGGGCTGGAGGAATTTCAGGTAAAGCAAATCTATTTACTGGCTGATTCTTTGATTGGTTGATTGGTTGATTGATTGATTCTCGATCAGCCAAGTAATCAAGCAATACATTGATTGTTTGATCAAATCATTGATTAATTTGCTTTATGGATTCAGTGATTTCTTTGTTGATTTTCTTATTGATTGACTGATTGATGTCACGATGGCTTTCACTAATAAACAACCGATTGATTTTTTATTTTCAATTATTTGAATGTCTGATTCAAAGATTGATTAATTGATATGGATTCAGTGATTTCTTTACTAATTGTCTTGTTGATTAATCGATTAATCTCGAGATAGATTGATATAATGATTATGCGATTGATTTTTTATTGAATCGGTGATTGATTGATTGGTTGATTGATTGATTACTGGAATTATTGATTCAAAGAACGATTGCCCGAATATTTGAGCGTTGGAATGAAAGCTTGGCTGACTCGAATCAGGAGTTGGTTATTCATTGAATGAACTCTAGTTACCCCCCTTCCCCGGGACTAGTTCGTGAATTTAACAATGTTGTATTTCCTTTCAAATAGGTGGACATATCAATCCTGCAGTTTCACTGGCTCTTGCTGTCTGTGATCGCTTCCCATGGAGAAAACTTCCATTCTACATGTTGGCTCAATTTCTTGGAGCTTTCATCGCTTGTGCTGGCGTTTTCGCAGTTTACCATGGTAAGAACTGAGCCATTCATATTTCAATACAAGGGGGCAATTCCTATAGGGGGCGTGCATGGTCTCTCCGGATTTTTTCTTTTACTCGCCCAGCAGGATATATCTTTGAGACGATGCCCTGGCTAAGGGGTTGTGTTTTCAAAATTATACTCTTACTCAAACTCACCCTTTTACTCTTACTCAAACTTATATTTTGCAGACTACCTTGTACACTTCAGTGATGCTGCAAGGGACACAAGTGGCGTAAATGGAACAGCCGGAATCTACTCAACATATCCACCGGATTTCGTCAGCAACTGGGCTGGATTTGGAGATCAGGTGATATTTCTTGATAGATTCATCTAAAATTTATCCGCTTTCTGTTCTAAAAATCTCTTCCTAATAGAGTGCTTCAAAAGTATTTCAAAAGGATACACTAAACCTTTCTAGAAATCAGAGTATTGGCAGGAAATCGAAGCTTCGCCAAAAAAGAAAGACCAGAATTGCGAGGATAATCATAATTCTTACATTCAAAAACATTTCTAGACATTTCGAGGATTTTCATCTTCATCAGCAACTATCTTAGTTTTCTTTCAACATATTTTCATATTTAGGGAAAATTTCCTGACATATCTTTACATCGACATCCTATCAAACTGCTTTCAAAGCGTCAGCCAAAAAGTCGATTTTCTTGAAGATGCAATATAAGAGAAAAAGTTCCTTGTGAATGGGATGATTTACAAGAAAGGGAAGGCAATGTTGGGACAAGTACCTAGAGGTGCAATGTATGAAGAGTGGCTATGCGGTGAAGTTTGCAATCGAGGGCAAGGGACTTTGAAAGATTTGTGTTGCTAGTAATCTTAAATTACAATGTAGAGAACCAAGAAACAACTTTGTTAACTTCATGAAGGAGTTTCAAAGATTCAAAGCTTCAAAGCAGGACGGTGAGACATCAATACATGCCAAAAACAACATAACTGTAACCGTTTCTTGTTTTCCTAGCTTCTAGCAACAGCTATCTTCGTTGGCACGATCTTCGCTCTTCTCGACAACAAAAACATTGGACCTGGCTCAAATATGGCCCCGTTACTCATTGGCCTCGTCGTTATGACCCTGGGAGCATCTTTTGGTATTAATGCTGGATTTGGAGTCAACCCTGCTCGTGATTTGATTCCAAGAGTTTTCACTTCAGTTGCTGGCTGGGGACTAGAACCCTTCAAGTAAGCATTCATTCACAAATATGATTTGTTGTGCATTTGGTACCATCTCCCATGTTTATCGTCACTGGCATGAGTGAACGTAAATTCAGTCTCGTGTGTCTTTTCGCATTTCTTTCGTGTCCATAAGCGTACGAGGTGGGGGGCTGGGGGGGGCGGCAGCCCCCCCAACTTTAGAAAAATTATCAAAATGAGCCATAATCGGGCAAAAAAATGCCCTCAGTCGGGAAAAAATTATGCTAAACAATGGACCTTGTGTTGGGCAGCCCCCCTAGATTCTTTCTTCCCGTACGCTTATGCGTGTCGCTGAAATTGAGTTTCATTGCTATCGTGCAATATCTATCAAACATTGTAACATCAAGTAACGTTACATAGCAAACAATAAGCTCTTCATAACAGAATGGTGCAAAATGTTCAAGCTGGAAAGAAGCCAGAAACAGTCTATAACAACACAAAACACTATTTTCGTACAGTTGCCAGTCCGCCACTTTGTTCACAAGCAATTGAAAACATCAGACTTGCTATTAATCGCAAGGACAGTGAATTTTCTAACTGAGATTCACCTAATTTTAAAAATTTATGAGCTAAGGAAGATCTTGATGGATCTATTGATGTATGAACTGCTTGGTTAATGGAATGACTTTAAAATGCAGGACAGAAGGGTAACTGCATTATTTTCTTATGAAAGAGACTTTCAGAAATAAAACCAAATGAAACACATGTAACTGACCTATCTCAGTGATATTTTCTTTTCCGTTCAGGGCACACAATGGTTGGTTCTGGTACCCTATTCTGGGTCAGTTCGTTGGAGGAGTCCTTGGTGGCTTGATGTATGAAATGACGATTGGTATTCATCATGACACTGAGGAGGAGGAATATTACCCGGAGGAAAAACAACCGCTGATAAATGACCCTGAAAGCAACCCTGAACAAGTTGCGGAGGAGTAAAGTGATTTATCAATCATCAACTAATCTTTTAGCTATTCTACAAAAGAGTCTGGGTCAAGCCATATTTTTATACATTTTGAAGAAATCCAGACAAATGTTTTAATTTGCACAATATTGATGGAAGCTCTACTGCCTTGTTCAGGATATGAACAGGCTAAGTTGTGAGCCTCAAGGAACCCCAAAAAAGGACTCCAGGTAGCGTGCACAGCAATGATTTACCTCAATGACGTAATGTGCAAATTTGCTTGACTATTGAGAACAAGGAAGAAAAATATGAACTTGTAAGCCCCAATGTCGATTTGTCACAACAAAGCTGAAACACAGTGTGTCAAAGGAATAAGGTTAGCACTTCCTCTCCCCAACTTTGCCACTCAATTGAACCTTTAAATAAAGATGTATAAAATATTGCTTGATCAAGACTCTTTTGTGGAATAGCTTAAAGGTCTATTGAGATGTGGATTATGTTTGATATTCTGAAAATGAACTGATTTGTAGTATCACTTTTGCCAGAGGATAACTTCCTTCAATAAAAAGTTGATTTAGTAATCCCAAGGAAGAGTTGATTTGGAATTCTCCTTGTATATCTTTCAAATCAAAAATGTAAATTATCCTAAGAGCCACAACAACAGAATAAAGACTCTTCCACAAAGGGTGAAATTTAACTATACAGTATGTCACTCATACTTCAAGGGGGAAGACAAGAAAGACATTTATTTCTCTCCACACAATTCCTAAGAAAAGATGCAATGTGTAAAATTAAGTACTTAAGGTAGCATTTTGAAAGAACTAGCAAGTACACCTTTGACTACTCTCCTCAACTCACAAAATACAAAAACGAAAGGGTCCCTGTACAGATTATTAATTCATTTTAGAGTTTCTTTTATTTCGCTATATTCATCATTAAATAGTATAATATCTTCATAAGATAAATAGACCATCATTATATGATTATATATACTTCAATACATTCAAATGACATGAAAAGTTTGTTCAGTTTATGTGAAATACCTACCAGCTTGCAAATTCTATTTACACCAAGCTAATTTCAAGAATCTTTATGTTTCTTAAGATGTTGCAAAATTTAATGTCATCATCAGTCTAAAGTACCCCATAACCATCTCTCCAAAACACTTCAATTGGTGATTATTGCAATTATTTAGAGTCTGTTTACAAGAAACCCTTTTCAACTTTTCACATACTAAAAGGGAACATTGGTATTAATGATATATTCTCGACAGGTCTAATTAAATATAAACGGAATATACAAGCCATGTAGCTCAGAAGAAACTAGAGTTGGTCAAATAAAGGCCTAATATCGCTAAAATAATTTAAAATATTTACTGACTTGATGATGCACACTGATGATATAATTCAATAAGTTTTCCAGCATTTTTCAATTGTTCCATTTCAGTATAACCACCAACGAATTTGCCATTCACAAATATTTGAGGCACCTGAAAAGCATAAAAGAATTGAGGGTATTTTTAGAATTGGAGTTGACAAATAAAAAAAGACTGCATTCAGAAATAGATTTTACAATCCAAAATGTATCAAACAATTTAGATTTATGAAAAACTCTTAAGGGGAGTCTTGTGCAGTTCATGCAAATTTTCACCTTCCCACTTTACCAAACTTATCCATTTTACACCCTACCTAAGGTTATCTGTGTACACTTTAAATTGATTTTCATGTTCACATCACCAAAATTAAGTAGCAAAAAGATAACTTTTTTTGTTTCATTGTGAATTTTTGGTACAGGCAGTGGCAGTGTTAGCCACCAAAAACTGGGGAGTTTCAGGGGGCCATGCCCTTTTGCTCTTGGGAAACACCCTTTGTTATTGCTATGAAACGCCCTTATTTGGCAATTTCTCTACGGATTTGGACGAACAAGCTCTAAACTTCCTTTACACCCTCTATCACCGCTCCATCAGTCCATGTGAGGCTTAAATTGACTGGTAATGATTGACAAATAAATTTTACCGTTCTTTGTCCAGTCTTCAACGACAATTCACTTGATACTTTGAAGCTATTCCTTCCTAACAAATCAAGCTCTACAACTTTAAATATAACACCAAAATCTGTGAGTGATTGCTTTGCTTTGTTGCAGTATTTGCAAGACGTTGTTGAAAACATGACGACACAATTTTCAAGAATGGCTGTGTCCACTGCTGATAAATCTTTCCTTTCAGCAGGGCTGATGTTTCTATTTGTATTTGAGAATGATCCTCCCATGACTAAGCATCAAGTACTCTTCTTAATTCTTGCTCTCTTTGTATAATATCTGTGTCCAGGCAAATATCAAATGCGCTGTGTTTTTCTTGCTATTATTTTGTCTCGTGGTCTAAATTTTTTTTACTGGATTTGCGGTATCCTTATGGTACAGCCTCTTTATGAAGTGAAAGCGCAGACATTTTGCGCGAAACGATTGCGCGCGAAATAATTTTGGTGAGAAACTAGTACTGAAGTACACGTTTTTTTTTTATAAGAAACTGGTTTATAAGAAACTAGTACTACGATGACCAAAAAATTAAGAAACTCTGGTACTACGCTCAAGAACAGTTAAGAAACTCTAAAACTTTATTTCTTTGTGTCTCTCTTATTATATGTCTTTCTAACAAAGGTACATTCGTCTTTTCTTGACTTTTAACTACAAAATTGGTAATTTTTTGCCTTGATGTGCATGGCTTCTTCTTGATGACAATGTCAATGTAAAATGGAAGCCCTTTCTCGAGAAGAAGGCTCAACTTCGAACAATACCGCAATTTTAGGCCCAAAAAATAAGAAACTGATTAAGAAACTTTTACTACTAAAACACCGAAATTTTCATGCGAAATTAAGAAACTTTTAGTACTAAGTGCTGATCCAAGTTTCTTATAAAAAAAAAACGTGTACTGAAAGTTTCTAAAAATTATCAGATTTTGAGTACTCTAGAGTTTCTTACGAGTTTCTGAAAGGTTTCATAACAATCTTCAAGTTTAGCAGGGAGCTATACACTAAAGCTCCCTGATGTTTACTACCTGTGACCTGTGCCCTTAGAACATTTCAAAACAAAGTCTTTCCAATGTTTAGACAACACTCAAGGGCCTGGAAGCAAGTGAAGAAAATAAAAGATAAGTATGAAAAGGATTTCCTTATCAAAATGGATAGTTTCTTTGTAGTTATATTTTCCCAGTACTGAAGTTTCTCAATTTTTCTGCGACTTGAGAGTTTCCCACAAGCGGTTTCTTACAAAAAGAAACATGTGAAACGCAAGAGAAAAGTTCTGTGCAACACACTTGGAATAATATACAGGAAAGAAACAAAAGAAAACAATTGTCTACAAATGAATCATTTCATTATCATTTCATGATTAGTGATATAAATCAAGTCGATATTTACATAAACTCCATTGAAATTTCCCCTTCAATTGTAAACTAAAATAGCGACAATTGGAAGTTGGAACACAGGAGAAACTAAGATGAAATACTGTATTCCTTAGAACAAAGTATCAATTTGATAATAATCACAACTGAAATAGTTACAAAATAAAAAGCAACGATTTCTGACAATAAGTTTTATACATCAAAATAATTCTTGTTGATCATTGCAAACTATAATTTATAGAAGATTTCTGAGCAAAGCTGAAAAGATGTGCTTCAGCGTTGGTGTGTTTCATTTCATTTTGAAAGCATTGATCAAAGGAAGTCCAAACGTTTTATGAGATCAAATTTTCAAGTTATAAAAATATCGTTTTTCCAAATGAAATGTCGCATACATGCGCACATCATTTCGGCACTCACAAATATTTTCATTATTCACAAAATGAACATGTGATTGAAATTAACTGCATCTACTTGGTGAGGGAGAAGGAAGCTGAATTAAGGTTAAATCTTAGTTCAAAAATATATTTTTTCCTGGGAAACGAAACGCAATGTTTTCTGGATAGTTCAAAATTAGCAAAATTTCGACAGTCTCAGTGTCAGACGGGGCAACAACTTCATCTCCAACGTAAAAATTTGCCACAAGACCCTTTCTTGGCGCACCGCTAATTTGTGCTATGTATGACTGGTATGACCAGACAGAATGTCAGGAAACACACAAATTACACGTTTTTTTATAAGAAATATCAGCACTTAGTACTAAAATTTTCATAATTTCGCATGAAAATTTCGGTGTTTTATTAGTAAAAGTTTCTTAATCAGTTTCTTATTTTTTTGGGTCTAAAATTGCGGTATTGTTCGAAGTTGAGCCTTCTTCTCGACAAAGGGCTTCCATTTTGCATTGACATTGTCATCAAGACGAAGCCATGCACATTAAGTCAAAAATTTACCAATTTTGCAGTCAAGAAAAGATGAAGGTACCTTTGTACCTTTGAGACATAGAATAAGAGAGGCATACAGAAATTAAGTTTTAGAGTTTCTTAACTGTTATTGAGCGTAGTACTAGAGTTTCTTAAATTTTTGGTCATCGTAGTACTAGTTTCTTATAAACCAGTTTCTTATAAAAAAAACCTGTAAGGGGATTGGCAGCAAAAACGATTTCCACTAGCCTGATAACCCGGCTAGATTTCCACAGGCTCCAGCTTCCTGTTCACACACCATTTGTTATCTGAAGTTACTCTACATACACATGTATCGTCGCTATTATTTCTCCCATGATTTCGAAATCATTCCATTTGGGATTCCTAGCAACCCTAAGCAAAAGAGCAAAAAAAGTCAAACTTTTTAAAACAAAGGACAGGACACAGTTCTTTTTGAGACAAAACGATTTGACAGACTCGAGAACAAATTTCACAACTTCAAAGCAGCCGACTATAATATTTTCCTTTCTCTGATTATTTTTATTTGATTAAGTGCACTTAAGAGGTGTGAAATCTTTTATCAGGAAGGTAAATCGCTTTGTCTATCCGGAGACCTGACATTTTTGTTCACAAATTCAATAGTTACAGCTCCCTTTTGATACACACTTTGTATTTGAAGTTACTCTATACTAGTTGTGTCGTCATTATTAGTTCCCTTATGAGTTCGAAGTTATCCCCCTTGGGCTCCCTAGCATAGGAATCATTCGTCGTACATAGCCGATTGCTCGTGGCCCATGGTCGAAATCGCCAAAGCCTCATTTTCACGGACCAATCAGACGGCTAAAAAGCGAGGGAGACAAAAGAAACCCGTGAAGATTTTCCTAAATTTTACCTACCTTCATAAAACGCAACCAGGACAAAAAACTGCTTGAGATTTCCCGAATTTTTTTTAAGCAATCTACTCTCCAGATGTTTGGGAGTAAAAGTTTGGATGCCCGTTAAAATATCTCCAGGATTGGTGGAGTTATGGCCACAAACAAACCGATAAGGCACTGAACCTTGAACAATAGAAATTCTGGCCGGGAAACAATAGTAATAACAATAGTGATTGTTGTAAGAACGACCCGAAAACGCCACAATCTGTGTTTTCAATTGTTCTTGCTATTGTCTTTCGCTAAATTTTCTTTTATTGAAGATTCAATGCCCCTACGGTTTCTATGTGAATTGAAAAAGTCTACAAAGGTTTGTTCGCGCATTTCAAGTCATGTGGCCTTACTCTGGGGAAGTTTCTGTATTGTACTACTTTTTACATTCATGGCAAAAGTTTGCTCGTTGCGAAATAGCTTATAAAATTCAAAAGAGGTTTTATCAAGAGGCTTTATCACCTGACTTGAAGTTACGTAAACAGGTCTCGACAAGCCTTCGCCGATTTTGTCTATTGGAGAGGCAATAACTCCGCCAATCCTGAAGATATTTTAACCGGCATCCAAACTTTTACTCCCAAACATCTGGAGAGTAGATTGCTTTAAAAAAATTCGGGAAATCTCAAGCAGTTTTTTGTCCTGGTTGCGTTTTATGAAGGTAGGTAAAATTTAGGAAAATCTTCACGGGTTTCTTTTGTCTCCTTCGCTTTTTAGCCGTCTGATTGGTCCGTGAAAATGAGGCTTTGGCGGTTTCGACCATGGGCCACGAGCAATCGGCTATGTACGACGAATGATTCCTATGCTGGGCTCCCTAGCACCCCTACCATATTTTTGAACCGTTTTTGCGTAAGGGCAAGGGTAAACTTTGTAAAATAAAGGATACAGTTATGTTTAAGACAAAGCGATTTGACAGCCTCAAGAATAGATTTCACAACTTCAAAGCAGCCGACCATCATGTTTTGCTTTCTCTGTTTATTTTGATTTGGCTGAGTGCATTCAGAGGTGTGAAATATATTCTTCACAATGACAACGGCAAATCGCTTCGTGTTTTGGGAAACCAGAATCTTCTTGTTTCACACAAGTTGACCTTGACACCCCCCAGTAACGACCCCGCCGGATATAACAAATACAGCGGGGAAATTATGAAAATTGGGATTGGAAATATATCATGGCGGGGAAAGGACATTTTTGGCTATTATCTATGACGAAGCTTGTATAATTTTGACGGGGAAGCAAAACTTTCAACGGGGAACCAACAGAAATACGGCGGGGAAAGTGTATAGACTCAAAGTTAGCGGGGAAACAATTTTTTGGCGGGTCATCCTTCTACCTTGGCCGGGCGGGTCAATGTTTCAGCGGGGTCGTTACTGAGGGGTGTCCCTTGCTGATTGTGCGTAATAAGTTATATGCTGTTGCTGAGATCCTGTCCCAGCGTGCGTCGTCTGATTAGTTCAATCGAGTTCAATAAGTATACCAAAGATTTATTTCTTCGTCGGTGAATCTTTATTACACAATTCAAGTGCATGTCGAACATAAGGTCGAATTTCTTCTCTCACGAAGTTCCTGAAGGATAAAATCATACAAAGTGTTTCAAACTGTAATTCAAAAATATAGGATAACTTTGTCAAAGTAATCTTAAAATGATTCGAGGTCCTGCCTGAAACTTGATTATAAATTTGGTTGGAGTCCGTTTGCATTGCATCGGGACAACTTTGGATCTATTGCAAAAATGTAACAGATCAGCGTACCGCTTACACTGCTTCTGCCGATCCGCAAAAATCTTGTTCCGGAGCAGTGGAAAAGCTCTTGAACCTTAACTATTTTTTGAAGCCGAGCAAAACGGGGCCTTATAAATTCTATGTGCTTTCCGTTTTTTCATTCGAAAACAGAATATATGATCGAAACACATCATTTTTTCACGGGTGTCGGATGTGGTCTGCATATTCATTGCCATGGGATCGATAAACTTTAGCAATTGTTTAGAATTAAAAGTATAAGGCCTAAGATCAAAATGCCTTTGCGTAGTTGTGCAGTCGTCCCCAGGTCCTTTCGTGACTGTGTGGGCATTGGGCAAGAGAGACTTAGACTGATTGCAAGTTCGTAGTTATTGCTATTGATAGGCTGATGGAAAAAAATATATTGTTGTTGTTGTTGTTGTTGTTGTTGTTGTCATTGCTGTTGCTGTTGTTGTTGCGATAACTGGGACTATTTCGTGAGTCTAAGAGAGACTCCTTTCGATGTGATTGGGTGTTTTAGGCTCGGTTTTAGACTCTCTTTATCCATTTTCTTGCAACAAATGAATTTTCATAGATTCAAATTTATCTGTGATTTCCTTGTTTTTAAAAATGCGAGAAAAACAATTTTGATTCAAAACGCCTGAGCATTGTTTGGGAGGCGCACTCGCTATTTCAAATGAAATTTCACTGGTAAGAAAACGTTTGTCTTCACTCGTCTAGTACCATAAGCGTACGAGGTGGGGGGCCACCCCAACTTTAGAAAAATTATCGAAAATGAGCCCCAATCGGGCAATGCTCTCAGTCGGCCAAAAATTATGCTAAACAATGGACTTTGTGTTGGGCAGCCCCCCTATATTTTTTCTTCCCGTACGCTTATTTCTAGCACTCTTAGACCCCGTTTACACGGTAACGGATCACTTTTGATCCGATACAAAAAGTGTTGCGGATCAGCCTCTTGTTTACACGAGCTGGAAGTGATCCGATTCACTTCTGCTCCGCTATCCGCATCAATTTTGATACTGCTACGAAAGCGAACTCGTTTTGTGTCGGATCACTTTTGTATCGGATCACTCTTGCTCTGCGTCGTGTAAACGCAAGTGATCCGCATCAATTTTGATTCGTATTCATTACGAGGGTATTTTCCATACAAACGAGGTTTAATCATAATTGCAGTTTGTTTTGAAATTTTGACGTTGAAAGGAAATCACTGAAATCCGAGAAAATCTTGAATGTGACCTCGTCCTATTTCTATGGTGACAGCTGATCCGCTACCGTGTAAACGAGACCCTGATCCGATACAATTTTGATCCGCTACCGTGAAGACGGGAGGGTTATCCGTAACACTTTGATCCGCAACACTTTTGATCCGCTACCGTGTAAACGGGGTTTTAATCATGCATAGGTATTAGGTAACAAAATGCGAACAACATTAATAACCGAAAACGTAAAATGGAAGAAATTACTTACTTTTTATACAAAACAGATATCAAATCATAAAGAAGATTTCTTTGCTTCTCCCTGAAAATGAATCATAATGTTACCAATTCAAAAATCGGCAAGTTTGTAATGAGGCAGAGAATTTTGCAGGTAACAAAAGCATACAAAGTACAAGTTCAATCAAGGAGTATTTTGATGAAGGCACACCATGATAAAAACCAATTGATAACTGTAAAAAAGCAGCCCGAATGTAAACTGCAGATAAAGTAAATTTTTGCAGAGTTCAACCTCGCTAGCTCTAAAATAAAACAGAAATCTCTTTGTTCGAAATATGTAGCTAATGAGAATCTGCATCTAAATCGAAAGATATTTTCATACAATTTGAAGAATGTTCGAATGTGCACAATAATAATAGAATAGACAGATTACAAGTTCGTAGTTATTGCTATTGATAGACTGACGGACGTTATAACTACTGGAGCAACAACTCAAACTGGACGCTATAACAGTTTGACCAAAAAATGTGTTGTTGTTGTTGTTGTTGTTGTTATTGTTGTTTTTGTTGCTACGATAACTGGGACTGTTTCGTCTCTTTTGAAGAACAGCTGAAAGGTTGGACTTGCCCAAGTCGTCTTTGGGTAAGTCCACTGAAAGGTGTAATACTTACATCCTGTCATACTCATGCATATCCACAGCAGGCAAACTTTGTACAATTTTATCTTCTTTCATTTTCCGACTCTCGTTTCTTTTCAACGTTTGAGGTGGCGTTTCGTCATTTGTCAATGTTCCCCCACTAGCTACTGGGGCATTTGCATTTATATACGATTGTCTCACTAAATCTTCATTCGGAACTTCAATCGAAACCGCAGAAAATCTGCGAGTACTCGCGAAAGAGTTCGTGTATGACAAAGGTCCACCACAGCTACTGCAAACAGACTCTTGCCTGGAGAGAGGGATTTCTCGTGCTTTGTTACAATGCCACATATCACGTGACTCTTGGTCTTCGAATGCCTCAAAATTGCCAGACGGTGCCTGTATTACAGGTCGATCAAAGATTCCTTTTTCATCATAAAGTGGATTTTGAAATGTCCTATTTGGAAACTGCAATCTTCCGTTGTAATCAATTTTCGGATAAGGAGTTGGTTTAATTTGTGAGTTCTCGTCAGTGCTTACTCTTGGAGAAATCAAGGGTGTTTTCTGTTTAGTTTTGTTTTGTTGTTGCTTTGGAGGTATCGGTGGCTTGTTTGGAAGTGTTCTCAAACCTACAAGAAACAACAAAACCAACGACTTACAATTCAACAAAAACATAATTCACAATCAAAGGAACCTTTGGGGACTCACGGAGTTTATAGGAAACGATATCACAAAGAGGAATTATATCATAGTAATTAGTAACTCTGTTGCAACTAGTCATTTTAGCTTTTCTATGGAACAATCTGGATCGATTTATATTTTATACATTTTGTAGAAATCTGTCACAGCTGTGAATGTGCAAAACAGTAAAGGAAACTTTTGCGCCACTCAATCGAGCCTTCCACATAAGAATATTGCTTGATTCAGACACTCTGAGAACAGCAGAATGGTCTATTAAAATTGACAAAATAGAGCAATAATAAATACCAAAGACTATACAAAGTTAGTGTGAGTTACTACTCTACGAAAACCTGCTTAAATCGAAGGTTAGAACTTCTTGCGATGAAATCAATAACAATTCTTAATTGTCTCGTTATAGAATTCTGCACCAAAATCTCCCATCAGAAATCTGAACTCAATAAATTGACAGAAAGCATTCTTGAAGCAGTTTGCAACATTTTAAGGAGGGTTCTCAAAGGCCATTACTCTATTAGTTTGTCCTGTTCAGAAACAAACATTCGATACATTCGTTTTTATGTACGAAGTGAAACGAGTACATATTTATGGAGTGCATTTTCCGCCAAAATGTGTGTCGATTTTTGTTTTATCATTTCTCCTAATTGTGTGCCAATGTCACGATATTTTTATTCATGAGGATGGTTTTCTCATTTAACTTCATTTCACGATATTTCTTTTTCGCTATATCCGTTCCTTTCAAACACGGTTTTTCTATTCAACTCTCATTCACTACTGATCGATATTTCTATGTCAACGCCTTTCTCGATTTTTCTATTGTTTGTGCGTTGCTTCGATTTTGCGGTTCTGCACATTGCTTCGGTTTTTCTGTTAGCTGCGCAGACGGCCGTTGCGCATCCTTATGGCAAAAAGGCGCGAAACCACACGAGAGTCTAAAATGAGTGCAAATGAGTGAAAATGCAGGCAACGAACGGCGTTTCCAAAGCAGTGTCCTTGTTGCAGGAAATCACTCAATTGCTGGTTGCGCAAACAAACTGATTGAAGTACTACTAGTACTGTTCCCGTGGATGATGCTCATCTCTCAAGGCAGCAGCCGCAAACGGCAGCATCTAGGCCTGCTGTGATTGCAGTTTCTAGTCATGCTAGTGGGCCTAGTACAGCAAGCCGTCCTGGTGACCCCGTGAACGTTGTATGCACACTTTTTCCAAAAAACATGAGTTTCTGCATATTCTGTAGGATATCTGTGATGCAGCTCTGATTCCAATATATGTCCTACCTCGCCTAGCAGGCCTGAGACTCTGTCAATGTGGATATTCGCATGATTTTGGTTGTTAGCAAACCTGGCGATAGCTTCCCTGTAGAAATCAACCCTTTTTATCATGTGATCAAGACTATTTTCATCCAAATTTCCAGCTTCCAATTGATTGCTAACACTTAGCAGTGACCTGTAAATATGTTGATACGGAGTTGGATTCGCCATTGCCAGAAAGAAGCAAGTTTGCTACCACGTGCAGTTTCGCGCCTTTTTGCCATAAGGATGCGCAACGGCAGTCTGCGCAGCGAACAGAAAAACCGAAGCAATGTGCAGAACCGCAAAATCGAAGCAACGCACAAACAATAGAAAAAATCGAGAAAGGCGTTGACATAGAAATATCGATCAGCAGTGAATGAGAGTTGAATAGAAACATAAGATCCTTTTGGATGATTACAAAGTCCGTCCTGAGCTAAGCAAGCATAAGAAAATCTGAATATTGATTTCTTCATAACCCCAAATGATCGTTGTGATGCTGTTTTTAGCAACAGTCAGAGAGATGAGTGTTGCTGCTCAAGTCGCCTTCAATAGCAAATCAAGCGCCATGAATAACGGCAAGAATCGCCCGAAAAGTGATATTTTGATCTTCATGTCAAACGAAGATGATACGCAACAAATAAAAATATATTACCCCCAGTTCGCTTGGTTCATACATGATGCATCTGTCTCAAATTAGATGTCATGTGAGATTAACGATAACGCAAAATTACTTATGCAGGACTCTGCAGAACGTCTCTATTCGCGGACATCTAATTTGAGACAACTAGTCACGAAGATAACATCTGTGCAGAATCATATGCATGAAGATGTTTTGGTTCAGTGTGATCATGTGCCTTCCCCCAGTCAATGGCGCCATTGTTTGCTGGGATTCTGCACCTTTCCTCTCAACTTCACCTACGACGTTTGCATCTTTGCATCTGTAGCTGTGTAAGAGGGGGTCCTTCTACCTGATGGTGATGCTGCGAATGCTAGCCTCTGTGCAGGCCGCCTGTTACATCATTCTCTAAAGTTGACTTATTTGCATAATGAGTACTATTAACAAGTGGCTAATGATGCGTTCCTTCTAGATAACAATTGTTTTAACATAATTAGGCTGCTAATGAAGTCAAGAACGTGCCAATTCTGGTTAAATTTGTTGCTGTGCCAGGATAAACATCACGGTAATTTATCCATCTTACGGTGTCAAATCTGTCTAACATGAAATATGCCGACGTCAAATTTTTCTATCGGATCGCGGGAAACTTCTGTCTTGTGTGCGCTTTATGTGCGCTTTCTTTATTTCAGTGCCAATTAGCAGCGGTAAAACGTTAATCAATTGCTTTAACGAGCGTGACGGACTTTCTTTCTTTCTTTCTTTCTTTCTGACTTTCTGACTGACCCGAAGCCCCCTCTTAGATTACAAAGTTGGACTTTGTAATCAAAAACCGTGTTTGAAAGAAACGGATATAGCGAAAAAGAAATATCGTGAAATGAAGTTAAATGAGAAAACCATCCTCATGAATAAAAATATCGTGACATTGGCACACAAAATTAGGAGAAGTGATAAAACAAAAATCGATGCACATTTTGGCGGAAAATGCACTCCATACATATTTGTAATTGCTTAGTTGAACAATACATGTTCGAAAAGCTTGTTTACCCGTTTGGAAACAATAGTTGTTTGCGCAAAGTTATTTTTAATCTAGAGTTGTCTACCCAAAATCGGACAAAAGGTGTTTTGCCAAGCAAGTTGTTTACGTTAAATTGAACAACGGTTTGGTTTGGGAAGTGTTAATGAATCTTTAGAGGACAGTATTTATTAATCCCTTGCGTAATGGACAATGAAACTAGTGACAATATTTTGAAGTTGTTTACGTCTTTAAAACAGTATACATCGTTAGTCAGGTTTTAGCCTTTGGGCTGAAAGGATCGAAACTCGCGGACGGTCTTCCAAACATGTTCTGGATGTTGGTATTCCCGGCCCCAGTCCATAGGCTAGTTGGTAGAAAATTTTGAATAAAATTGTATAAAAGCACAGCTCGATCCAGGCTCTTCAGAGCGGCTAAAAAGATCTATCGAATTCTTACCAGCTGCGGTTCGTTCTGCAAATTGCTCCGCAAGCTTGTCTGACTTAGGCCGTGGTGGCAAGGGCTGAAAAACGGTTGTTGAAGCTCTTTTGCCATCAATGAACGATCTTGATCGCGTAGGGTGATTAGATGATTGCTCTGATTGAGCATGATCGTCGTTATCATTACGATCATTGCGATCATTTTCAATCTTTGGCAGTACAATAACACTTGGTAGAAATGCGCCAGGTTTTCGTGGTCGGGTAAACGTTGGTTTCACAGGATCTCTCTGCATCGTCGATGTAATTACTTGTTATCTTTTCATTAGAAAATTATCTGAAATGTAATCAGTGGTATAAATATATAAGAATCACAACAAATACTGGGAGGGGAAAATTACTCCAAATATCTTGTACATTTTCGTAAAGGATCATACAATTCCTAAAATCTTCAAAATTTTGAAAATCTTGAAAAACAATGCAAAGCTTTGCAAAATATAAAAAAATCTCAGAAATCTTTGAGAATCTCTGAGAAAATCTTTGCCAAATATTTTCCTTCAAATTCTAGGTGCACCAAGACAAAGCATCGGGCGTTTGCATGTTCCAAAGAGGGGGGGGGGGGTGGTAACTCCAATTGGGGTTTGGTATGGTCCTGAGAATCCAGAGGTGGACCCATAACAAGGGCATCATCTTGAAAACAAATCCTTGTAAAGCAGACCAATAACCCAGGCAAAACTTTACAAAACATGACCTTAACCCAGGCAAAATATTGCAAAACAACCCATAACCCGGGCAGGCATATATACATCAAACCCCTTGTAGGAGTTACCCCTCCCCTCCATCTGTTCAGTAAACCTATAAGCTGACAGCAGAGGCTTTTTCGCTCAACTTCTTTGGAAAGTTGAATTCAAGCAATAAGCAATTTTCGTAATATTTCAATCTCACAGAGAGAAGCCGAAATAAACTGTTTATTTCCTTTTCTCGTAAAATAGAGGATCGGAGTCCTTTCTAGCCTATTACTGTAGATAATTCAATTTCGGTCATTTTAACCAAATTTAAGAGAGCAGAGCTTTTGACATGATTCCGATCTGCAGAGCAACAAGATTACGCTACCTGATTTTGTATCAATCATTAAATTTCCAATCTTTCTCCGTACACAACGCCGAGCACAACGCCACGGGCAATGATGCACCGTTGATGTGGCCTATACCATGACTCAAGAAGTCAAGTTGTATACTTACTTCCCCACTGCACTGTGTTGTTTCTCTTCATAGGATTGCGAGAAAAGCTAATTGATGTTGTCTTTCCGTCGTTGTTGCTTTTCTTGCAATCCCATGGAAGAGAAACAACACAGTGGGTAAGAACATAACTTGAGTCATAGTATATAGTATATAGTATACAGTAGTATATAGTATATAGTATACAGTAGTATATAGTATACAGTAGGCCACATCATCGGTGCATTAATTGCCCGTGCATGCAGCGTACACAGCACTGGTTTTCTGACTTTCAGCTTCGAAAACAGATTCGAAACTTTCATGATGGTTTACTATAGTTTCTCCACGCCTATTTTCAAAGGGCCACACCCTAATATTTCGAATAACCTCACCTTGGCAGTAGTCAGAATATTTCCTGAATCCGCCCGACTCTCTCCCTTGAAACACTCCTTTATCTTTTGGCATTTTACCAACCAGTTACAAAATAGTTTCATAACAGTTGTGAACTCTGCTCATTAATTTTACTTTCTTTCAAATAAGAAATATAAACAATTTCGAAGCTATGCAATCAACCTCCGGGTGGCCAGAAAATTAAAATTTTTCGAACTATTGGTTCTAAAGCCTTGGAAACATGTTTGATCCAATAACATTGACTTTGTATTATTTGCCTTGGAATAAAACTAAAGAGAAAGCAAACTTTGTCTGAGTGGAGTGCAAACTGAATGCGTCATTTTGAGCATGAAAGGGCCTTGGTCTAATTGGACAAGATGATACTAATCCATGTTCCTCGAGCAAAAATCTACATTACGAAGAAAAATCGACGCATAGCTAAGCATGAAAAACTGATATTGAGAATAAAAGAGTGAAATAAGATACATTTTTTGCTCTTCGTTTTCGAGATATTTTCAATTGCAAGGAAATATGGAACCGCCTCGGATCCCGGAACGCTTTTTAGAACGTTACTCATCGTTTTCTCTATTCTATGTTGCTGATTTGTCAGTTCATGGTCAAAAAGTGAGAAACCTTCAATGCTTACTCTTTCAAACTTCTCATTCTGAACAATGAAAAATCAGTTATGTGAAGAAAACCCCACAGCAGACATATGGATCTGGTGTAAAACTGAGAATGATTTGAGGAAACAAGCATGTACAAAAACAATGTTGCTCTTTGTTTGAAATACGTTGTTTTTTTTGCTTTATCACACTTTTTGCTCCCCTGTGATATTACAGTGCACTACGCGCCCGGGGGGTCTACCTTGGAGAAAAACAACGGGGATGTGCCTGCCAGAACAAAATTTTATGACCCTGTCCTGGAATAAAATTCTGAAAACATAATACCTGTCCTGGAATAAGATCGGGAAAACTGATGGTTCTCGTGAAAATGATGTTACTAAAAGTACTTTTTCGCTAATTGCTAACGATACTAACATTCTGTCCTGGAAAAAGTAGTTCTAAAGGACACACCGGTCCCGGAATAAAGGAGCAAAAGGTATAATCCTGTCCCGGAATTTTCAGCCGAAAATGACACCCTATTGGCAGGCACATTCCCGGGTGGTTATTGTATTAAGTAGACCCCCCGGGACTACGCGGGCGCGGTGGTCAAAACAACACGTTTGATAAAAATCATGTCATAGTCGTCGCAGAATCTTTTCAAAAGTAAAGGAACGCAGGGAAACAAGGAAGTCCAGTTGTAAGTCTTATCTCATAGGGAAGTGAAATTCGGTTCTTCCTTCCAAACAACGTGTTCGTCGAAACATAGCATGGATGAGAGAGATCTTTATCAAATTGAAAATTTCAACCAAAATAGAAATAAAATCCAGGAAAACCTTGCCGGAAAACGCCGCATGAACGGCAAATGGCCGCATGAACGGCCGTTGTGAAAAGAAATAAGCGTCCGAATTGTCCATTATTCTTTGCTGTTTATTTTTCCGAATTTTTGCTGGTTCCTTATTAGGAGATACGATTGTAAACTTTGCCAGGCTTTCATATTTGTTAGTATTTATTGATAAAAATCCCAAAATCAACATTTTCTGTAATTTCAATTCATTCGACATTTTGCATTCTATTACACAATTTTGACATTCTGGATCACTGTGCTACCAGCACAGATTCCCTCAGCAGAGTTCGTTACGAACTATATTTTTGCCTTGAACTTGGTGGCCTGAAATTCTTTCTGAAAGAATTCCAAAACACAATCCTTGACCGGTTTGCTCGCATTTCTATTCGGTTCAACTTGCGGTTTCCTTCAGTGAATATCATTTTCCAATCCCCTCAAAATACTCCCTGTATAGGTCCCTCGGTTCGTTACTAATAAATCTATCGTTAGGTGCAAATTATTGTATATTCTGGAGAACAACCTATCGTGGTTTCAACACAAAACTTTTAATCCTCTGAACTTCGTCAAGCGAACAATCGAAATCCCTTGTTTTGGCCTACCAAATAAAGATCATAAATTCAACAGTCTAATTGAACATTTATCATGAACAATACAACTCAAAGAAGCATGAAACTTGTTGATCATAGATTATTAACAATATTCTACGTAACAGAACATACCTGCTCAAAAACCTGTGATTTTGTGCTCTCTCGAAACTTGCTTCGTTTTGATAAAAGCTGCGTCTCCTTTCGTGAACTGACTTCATAAATTCGATCTGGTAAGTTCAGTTACGCTTGAGAAACGCCGCTCAATGGCGAAATTATTGCTCTTTTCTTTTCATCTCTTTGACGACTAAGGACCTTTCAATGTTCAATTCATACCCGCTGTAACAACATCAAAGAATCTCCTTCGAAGTAGTAGCTTGCGCAGCACACTTGCAGCCGCTCACTTTCTTGGACGTGTTTCCATGCATGGCGCTGCCAGAACAGGCTCCTTAGCTCAGCTTGGCTCAGCTCACGCACGCGCCAATTTCAATACTCTCCAACATTATAGATTTCAACAATCTCATTTTAGATTTCAACAATCTCATTTTAGATTTCAACAATCTCATTTTAGATTTCAACAATCTCATTTTAGATTTCAACAATCTCATTTTAGATTTCAACAATCTCATTTTAGATTTCGTAGATTTATATGTAAATTATAATCTACTAGTCCTGTGATAGGAAATGAAATATTGAAAATTGATAAAAATTGAAACATTTTCTCTTTCCCATGCCCTTGTTCATGGATACACCCTTTTAACTCTGCTGATGACCTTTCATCCGGCATGCCCTGCATGTCTCTTGGTTGATAAGAAGGAAGGCCAATTAGGTGCAAGGCATGCTGGATGAAACAGGCCCTTTAAAGAGTCATTGTCACCCGAGGTCCTTTGCGAGCACGCTGAAATTTCAGACTGTCTGAAAATAAAATCTAGCCTGAGCGCAAAGCATGGATGCACACTTCAGCAGTTGACCTGGTGGACAATGTTCACTTTAGTTGAGCTGTTTTACAGCTTGCGTTTAGACCAAATTTGGTTTTACGACAGTCTAAAATTGTAGCGAGCCCGCAAAGGACCTTGGGTGACGATGGCTCTTTAAGTCGGACTTTTCACGACTTTTTGCAACACATCAAAGACTTGTTCATCTTCATATGACAAGGCAAAACGATGACTGCAGTAACAACTTGCAAAATAAAAACCATTTTTTTCAAAACAGCCTGGCTTGTCAGTTCCCCCTTAAAACTCATTAAGTTTTTTATATCAGGGTACTATCACAATCAGCTTGAGAGGTTTGTTGAAAATTGGTTTCTATTTTACAAAATAAAGGTGTTCTCCATGGTCTCACTGTAGTTACGCCCCTAAACGAAACAGCCAAAAAAGAAATGGGATGACAGCTGACCACTGAGAGCGTGCGTTTCAAACCTTCCTAGTTAAACCTTCCTAGTTACTATCTTTGAAATCGCAATTCTTTGGTCTTCCTAACGATACACCACCAACTAAAGTTATACTGTTTATCCCTAGTCACAAAAACCAGCATTTATTCACTTACATTCACCAAAAGTTACGAATTTTGAAAGATAAGACATTTGACCTGGTCTTGGCCTAACTCTCGAATTAATTCATGAATTAAAACATAACATCGCAATTCAATTGGGTTTGCGACTTACAGGAACAACTTTTCGCAGCACAGTGATAAATAAATCAGAGTCTGAAAAGCGTTGTGCACAATCAATTTTGCGGTGTGGCAAATTTCACATAACAGCTGACATTTTCTGTAGACACATGCCCCTTTAAAGCAAAGCTGCTTGGCAGATTCACGCACTTTTTCCACCTCTACCAGCAGGGATATTATGCAAGTAACTCATTCACTCATGAACACGACAGACAAACACAAAAAATACAATCGTACTTGGAAATAATAGGATGTGATTCGCTACATCAAAATCTTGAGTTTAGAACTTCTCAAAGCTCTTCTTTCCTTTTTGAGCCTTGCTTACTTTCAGGACGTTAAACCTCACAGTCTTGCTCAATGGACGGCATTGGCCAACAGTGACAATGTCTCCAAGCTGGACATCCCTGCAAAAATCAGATTTCATGATTTAGTTGGAGGTTTCAAAAAATTAGGCCCAACATAAACATTGAAATTCTCACTGCCAGGGGAATACCATAAATAACTACTACTATAAGGATGTGCATTTTTGGGATGCCTTATTTCAGGCAAATAATGAGTTTCAGAGTGTTTGGAAACAGATCACAGGCAGCCATATTTTTGGGTTATCATTTTGAAAATAACTTTTTAGGATATCTCTAATTTCGTACCTCTTTTATCATTCTGGGGTAAGTATTTTGCTGTATTTTGGATGGCCCATAAATTTTAGAAAATCTACAAATGTTGGGTGTGATTTCATAAGTCTAGTCTTTGAAATATGAAAATGGGCCACCTGTGGACATCTTGCTTAGTTGTGTGTGGGATCAGTTCTTCACTGGCACGCTAGAATCAAATTTAGCCTAAAGGGCAACTACAGAATTACCCCGCCCCTAAGAAACTCATTTTGTAAAACCAGGCTGCTTGGTTTCTTATAAATATTATATAAATGTTATATCAAACCAAATGTTGGACAATGACTATGGTGCCAAATTCTGTTGCCATTCGACCTACTCAGGGTGACAAGCCTCCAACTCAAAGAGGCTTTTTAGGTCACCAAGCAGAACTGCAAATTTGACAGGAGCTCAGAATGAAACATTTCTAATCATCTCTTAATCATACGAACGAGACTAGATCATCATCATTGCTCCTAAAAGACATCATAGTTTAAACTGGATCAAATAGACAAAATCAGCTAAGTTTTGTTTTACCCATTTCAAGTCACGTGACCATTCTTCTGGGAAGTTTTAGTATCATTCTCCTTTTTGCATTCATTGGAAAAGCTTTCATGGCATAAAATATGATAAATAATTCAAAAGATATTTTATCAAGAGATTGATCACTTGACTTGGAGTTGGTGTATGGCTGATTTTGTCAATTTAGCAAGGGTGTCAGCATCCAAGATTGAGAGTTAAGGACCCTGTCCTCTACATGACCCTTTACATGCATGAGCATCAAAAAACTGCACCAGACAACTTCATACTGGCCATAAACAACATATCTTTAACACAAAAGTGGGAATATTAATTGAAAGCTTGACACAATCGTTCAATCACTTTCAAGACTATCTGTATTTTCAGTTCAAAAGCAATATGGTATAGCAAAATTCATTTGACCATCGAAAACCAAACAACTCAATATTGCTAAGCCCAAATCATTTTCACACAGCATGAAAATGAGACTGCAAAGGATCATGGGAAGCACAGAGCCTTTGACCTATGATTATAGACTTAAAGGGTCTGTTTCATCCAGCATTCCTTGCACGTGCCGTTTGTTGATGTTCCTTTGTTGTCCGCCATTTTCATGGGCCATGAAAATGGCGGCAACAAAGGAACATCAACAGACGGCACGTGCAAGGCATGCTGGATGAAACAGACCCTTTAACTTACTAACCTGAAGCATGGTGAGAGATGGGCAGCCAAGTTCTTGTGTCTCTTTTCAAATCGATTGTACTTCTTGATGTAATGAAGGTAATCTCTGCGGATGATGAGCGTTCTCTTCATTTTCAAACTTTGAACAATGCCAGTCAAGATACGGCCACGGATGCTCACATCACCAGTGAAAGGACATTTCTTGTCAATGTATGTGCCTTCAATAGCCTTTGAAAAAATGGATGGATGTTATTAACTATATGTTTGGTCTGGAGGCCAAGTAGCTTTTAAACACATTGTAATAGCTCATTGCTCAGATATGGTATGAAAATTTCTAGGTGGAATCCGTGTACGCCGTACATCATATATGTACGCCAATTTCTTTTGTTCTATTGCTATTTCTATTGTTTAGAGTGAGTCTGTCCGATACGCCGATTCCATTCTGGCGAAAATCTGGGCTGAGCAACATAACCCAACATTTCAGTTTTTGTAGATATTTACATCTGTTAACATCGGTCTTCACAAATTGTCATATATGAAACAAAATGATCCTAGTAGGCTTATTATGATAATTTGAATCTGATGTCAGATATTTCATGTGAAGCAATTTGAAGAAATTAGAAAATCCAAAACCAGGTCACATAGTGAAAAAGGTGTGTTTGCTGAGGCCAGTGTCAGATGAAAATATTGGCAAATGACTCTGATACACTGATGCAATTATCAAAAAGACGCAATTTAAAGGTCTCCATGTTAGGCTGTAAATTTTTGAATGGAATAATATGGGAGCTCAGATTCGGCATATATAATCAATTAATTCAATCATACGAACGAGACATACTAATCATCATTGCTCCCAAAAAAGACATGCACATATTTTTCACAACAAATTAAGAATTTGAGCCAATACTGAATGCTTATCAGATTTTGTGAAGTCAGAGATTCTTACAAGTTTCTCAAAGGTTCCATACAAATCTTCATGTTCATTACCTGTTGTAATGTTGTAATCCTCTGGTCCAGGATACCATACCTGTGCTCTCCTAAACGTTTGAAAATAAAGTTTTGTGAAGCCATTCCAATGTTCACCCTTTACTCAAGTAACTTCAGAGTAATTTTCCCAGTGCTGGAGTTTCATAATTTTTTGTTGATCTCTGAGATGAGTTCCTCATAAGCCGTTTCTTATAAAAGATATGCGTATTACGAGTTGGTGACTAACCTCTCTTGGAGTTTTGAATCCAAGGCCAACAGCTCTTGTGAACCTCTGTTCTTTGGCTTTTGAGACTTTGCTGACCACTCTCTTCTTGTTTTGGAAGATGGGTTTTTGTCTTTGAAAGGCTCTTTCCGTCTGCAAAGGTAGTAATGATGATTCAAATTACTTTTCAAACAAAAGTTGTAGCTTGTGACAATTTTTGTAGCAACAGCAACTATTGCTGTCAACTGATAGACCAGTACAAAGTAATTTCAAAGTACTGTTTAGATTTTCTTTCACTTTGTTATCTTTTCCGTAATTTTCTTTCTGTGTTTATAATGTAGTTTTAATTCAAATTGTATGTAGTTGAATCTTAAATCATGAAACTGAAGTAAACTGAATGAGCAATTACAAGTAAAGGGTATGGCTAATCAGTTGCACCATGAATGCAGAGTAGGCCTCAAAAATTCCCAACTTGGTTGGCTAATTCGCTTGCCATGCATGTGAGAGAAGAGGGCTTTTGGACAGACAGAACAAATGAATACAAACATAAAGGACAAAAGACATCTTTCCAGCAACACTTTCTACTTGGTATCAGAAAATAGTTGTGGGCAAGATTAAAGGGAATGGACATAGCTATATCTTGTAGCCGCTATAAATACGTTAAAGAAACGCCCACAAACCCATTGTTTCTTTACCTACACAAAGAAACCGGATGCATCAAAGTTGTCGAGTACAATGGATTATATTTTTAACCTGGCCTGGGCCAGCTTTTAGCTATGTTGATTCCCTTTAAGCTAATATGCATTGGGAAACAGTTGGGGCACATTCTTATTGGTATCTTCTGATAATTGAGGGAAGATTTGGCAGAATTTGAACTTGCTTTCTTTTGCTATCACTCTTAAAAAGAAGTTGACATAACATAAGACTTCAGTCAGTGTTTCCAAACCAGAAAATTTTGGTCATTCTGTTTTTGGGGTATTTCTTACATACAGACCCCTTAAACTTAGTCTAACTTTCTCAACAAAAATGCAATTTAAATTTCTCCATGCACCTTATGTTGTAAATTTACGAATGGAATAATATGGGAGCTCAGATCCAAAAAATCTAATCATTTAATTCAATCATATTAACGAGATATATTGATCATCACTGCTCCCAATAAAGGAATGCATCATGTATTTTTCATAACAACCTAAGAATTTGAGCCAGTATTAGATACACACAAGTCTTAGATACGCATCCTTTTCAGCTACATTCCTTTTGGTTTTTCCTCTGCAAAATCTGACAAATATCTTTTTAAAACATGTCTTCATTTGGTGATCGACATTTGGCTCTGAGAAGCTACTCTGTTTTCAAGGACTTCCCAGATGTCCACACGAATGGGCCAAACTATTATTGTTTCATGAACAAATGGGCTATTGTTTATCTATTGTTCGAGGGGCCATCCACTTCCTATTTTCGTATTTTTAACGGGATTTGGCCATGAAGATCAGTCCCCGTTCCATCAATCAGACCTCTCATACTTGGGGGTCGTCCAAAAATCCACCTGTGATCAGTTAGCGGCATTGGCCGCTAACTTCTCAACCCTCTCCCTCCCCCCTCCTTAGCGGACTTACGTATTTTCCGACATGCAAGTTTCAAATCTTCGTCATGGGCCTAAATTGACAGCGCATTGGATTGCAGGACATTTAAAGCAACCACAGCAAAAGTTGGTAAAAATCAATGTAAAGAGTTTAAAGAGTGCATGTAGAGCCTCAACATACACTTTCCTGATCAAGATTCCTTAAAGTTCCACCAATGATCATTTAACGGATTTTGATGAAACACCCTCCCCCCTTAGGCTTAGCGGCCAAATGCGGCCAAATGCGATCACAAGTGGATTTTTGGATCTACTTAGTTAGGCCCACAGGAACACAGCCCAAACACATGCAGATTTCAGGGAGCAAGCTTAGTGCCGCTTTATCGTCATGGCACTGTTTATGACCCATACAATAACTCCAAATGTTTTTCGGTTCACTTAATGACATGTTATTTATCAAAAGTACTGGATAGGATGTTAGAAAAAAGGTTCAAACCTGTTCAGACATTTTGGTAGCTGTGAGATCTCAACTCCAATGAAGGCAAAAGAAAGATCACGTTGTGGAGAATCTCCTTATGGCTAGAACCCAAGCCCCTTCATCACCAGACCTCTTTGCAGACGCAACGCGCGGCATTTCGAAAATTCAAAATGTCGGACGGATGAGAAGTTGCTGCGGGGAAAAGTTTCTGAAGAAAAACGCTAGTTTTGAGCAACAGATGAACAACAAGGAGCACAAAAAGGTGTTGAAAGAAACAGAGTTGCATTTGGTGAGATTGAAAGCTCCATGATGACTTCACAGATGAAAATGTGAGTCTCCGTTGCGTGTCATTCGTTGTGAAGAATTTAGGCCCAATTTTTCCTTATTACATTTTGTTGTTTAAAAGAGCTCAGCTTTGGCTTGGTACTTCTGAAACCATCTTTTGTGTATGCGCTAAGATAAAGCCCTCTTCTCAGTTACGTTTTTAGGCCTCAGACAAGGGAGGTAGGCTTGTAGTGTAGGCAGAACGTTGCAAAAAAATGCCAGAAAAATACGTTAGCAGCAAAGTGCACACAGAATGCCTGTCTGGCTATTGTTTTGAAAACAATTGCTCCATTGACATTTCTTTGTTATACTTTGAGAAGCGTGGAAGATCTTCCACGCTTGCAACATAAAAAGCAGTCTGCAACATAAAAAGTGCATGTGGAAGATTTCTTTTCCAAACGATAAATGCCTGTGTGTGTCGGATAAGCTTTCAAAATTGTCTTGTAATTCTAATTGGTTAAATGTTTGCTAAATTAATTATTTTCTTGGTGAATTGGAAATCTTAATGACCTTAATGATAAATGCATTGAAATAATCATGCTGGCATGCTTGAAGATTTGCAAAATTTCTTCCATGTAAGTTTGCAGTCTGAGTACACTTCAAAATAGAAATGCCAAGACGTAGTCATACCAGAACCAGAAAGCAGGTGTCCCATGGTAATAACATACTGTTTGAATATTTTCTTGCAGATTGGTATGTGGTGATATAAGAGGACAATTTGCAAAGTTTTTCAAAAAGATTGGAAACATCAATAAAAAGAATGGACCCTTTGAGGTAATTCTCCGTTCTATGGACTTAAACGTTGTAAAATTCCATAATTATGTACTTTCAGCAAAATCATAAAACCAAGAAAACTTTCAATTATGAGGTATTGTCTTCCTTTCATTTAGATGCATTCTACTCTATGTCAATTTGATCGTTTGTTAGGTTGTTCTTTGCCCTGGCCAGTTCTTCTCAGCATCAGATGCTTGTGAAAAGGAATGGAAAGAGTGTCTGAGTGGACAGATTCAAGGTATTGATATTTTTTTTACATATAATCCTTACACAATTTCCTTGATTGATTGATTGATTGATTGATTGATTTGATATTATCTACCTATTGTTATTTGCAGGCGAAGTCCCAAAAATACAAACAAATTTATAGATTTTAGAAAATATGACTGTTTGTCTTATGTCTGGTAGAATTTAGAACAAAATTTAATAGAGTAGGTGTTTCTAGATCTATGTTTTTCTTCCCCTTTTCTTCCTTCAAGACAAGTGTTTCATTCCCCCGTTGATTAAAAATTTTCACTGTAATTTCAAGAATGTAGATACGATTGTTGCATTACATGCATTTCTAGATTTTGAGACAAATTTAGCATAAATAGTGATTTCCAAAGATTACCGTCTGTGCTTGATCTATCATTTCTAATGGGAGCGTACAAACAGTGGCATTTTGAATCCATTTGCATCAGATGCATCTCAAGATTTTGAGCCATATGAAGTATTAGTTACGATTACCAAATGGTTGCCCTTGGTGCTTGATCTATCATTTCTAATGGGAGGGTACAAACAGTGGCATCTTGAATCCATTTGCATCAGATGCATCTCAAGCTTTGCTGCATCATGCTCTTTTTCCGCCTCTGGTTTACCCTGTATGAATAATTCTCTTATTATAACTTTTACTTCAGCACCTGTTCCATTGTACATTCTTGGACCGACTTCATCTGAGCAAGAGTCATTCTTCAGCCATGTCTCACTTGATGATGGGGGTGAAATGTGTCACAACATCACTTACCTTGGTACGAAAATACAATTTTGATAGCCAAATTTTACATATGATATTTTTGAAATTTGTTCCTGCAACTGTTTCTACACTTAACATCTTGTACTTAAAGGGACTCTGTCACCAGACTGTAAACAAATATGTAAGCACCATCATTTAGGCATGTGTCCATTGTTCATCCATTGTCTTCTGCGGTTTTTTGCAGTTTGTTTGGTGGCTTCATCCAAGCCATCAATAAGTGACAATGTAGAATCCCTTATATCAGAGCAATCATAAATGATATGAACTTCTGGTCTGTTACTTTCTGAAGTACACACCAGATCTTTCTTCAAAATAGCCCTTTCTTTTGAAAACAAGGTGAATAGCCTGTGTTATATGATGTTTCAAAAAACTGCAAAATCATTGATTCCAATGAACTGTGGAATTTATTACAAAATTATAACTTATCAATTATGATTCAACTTATCAAGCAGCATCCCTTTATCAATCAATATTAAGTTGATTTGAGACATATATACTGTATGTACAGTATAGATTCATTTCATATGATAAGGCTGTGTAGGACTGAATAAACCCTGACAGGGACGCAAATTTGGAATTCTCTTTTCTTGATAATAGGGAGAAAGGGAATCTACACTTCAATGTCAGGACTCCAAATTGCATACATCAGTGGAAAACAAGCTACCATTGGTAATAAGGTAGATATAGGCTTTGTCATTCTTTCTTGTTATTGTTTGTTCAATCAAATTTCAAGATGTACCATGCTAAAACCTGCCATTCTTTCCCAGAGTTATGGAAGAGAGACTGGAGATGTCCCCTTCAGAAAGCTAAGATGCATCCAAAATGCGAGATTTGAGCCTGTTGCCATACACTGGAGCAGAAATATGTTTGACTGAGGTTTACTTTGAGGATGCTAGGGGTGCTTGTTTCTGCAATTTTGCCAACCTAATGCAACAAAAATAAAACCATATAAAAATCTGAAAAGTCTTTTTGCCTAAGGTAGAATAAGCATAACCAAAAATACCTTTTCTTACTGTCAGGGTGGCAGCTCATTTCAGACTGCAGATGTTGAATTTTTGACAAAAAGAGCACAGGGAGATGATAAATTTTCTGGTGTAGATATTCTGATGACAACAGCATGGCCAAAAGATATCACAAAATACACCAGTGGTAATGTAAGTATTAATCAGGTTTATGTATTGATAATTTCTGAATGAGTAACTGGAAGTTGCTACTTAATTTGTATGGCTAAGAGACGACACAAGAGTTTAAGCAAACTCTCTTTATCTTGTGTTTCAGCTTCTTTGCGTGATTTCCAAGAGCCCCAGGATGCATGTTTTTCGTGCAGTACTGTGACAACTGCGAGATGAAATAGTTAAGAAAACAGCTGATTAATCAGTTATTCAACGTTTTGTTTTGATTTTGTATACCACTTGCAGGCTTGTGTACCATTTTGTATAACCGACATTAATGCATTGCAATTATTTGCTTTGTTTTACGTGGATTTTATGAATAGAACTCCGTTCAAGTCCAATGGTTAAAGGCAGTCTGTCATGCATTTGATTGGGTGATAATGACAATACAAAGAATAGGAGAATTGAATGGCTCCTGATCATAATGACTTTCGACCATAGAAAGTGATAATGATCAGCCTTCCTTTATTCCAAATGCACAGATTCAAAAAGACATCCGTTGTGTTAAGCTCTGACTTTGTTGCAACCTATCAGATACGTGACAGACTGCCTTTAACATACGTAGGTAGAGATATAGCCGCATCTGGAACTTCAACTACTGTTAGTTTGTATTGAACGACATCATATAATCATTTTCATGCGGAATGAAATAAGGTCACCTCTAAAAATAGGACTGCATTGCATGTCGGTTGCCTAAGAGCTTTTAAAGAGATTACTTTTTAATATCTCTTTTTATCCTAGTTCGATGTGCCTGACGAATCAAAATTGACGTCATGGGCTGCTTCTATTTTGAAACCAAGATATCATTTTACCGCACAGGAAGATCATCAGTTTGAAAGAACACCATATAGGTAATGATATTTTTGCTTAATTTTGCATGATTTAGTGATCCAGTGATTTGAGCAATGTTCGTTTCTCAGTCTTGGTTTTGCCTTTCATACTATTGAATCATGGGTCAGAGATATTTCAACGCTTTAATAGGTGAGAGGGTGCAACATTTTGAAATGACAATTCCCAGTGGAGTCTTTGTTGCGGATGAGATTTTGTGAGATCTGCAAGATTTTTCATTAATGCAAAAGAACACGCGATATGCTTTTTTAGTTGTCTTTCATTTCTTTCAAGGAATCAATTTCAGTTTATTTTTAAGGACTTTCAGCCATCAAGATCTGATCATCGATTCTTCTCTATATTAGAAAAACATACATACATATAATTTCTTTATCGTTTTAGTCAGTCACACTCTCATTATAACATGAGATTGAAAGGCCTCAGTGTGCTAAGAAAAGTTTTCTTTTTTTGCATCTGCCTCTTATAGTATCTATCTTTAAGAAAAAATATACTTTTTGTTCAGTTTTTAACATTCATTCATTTCTTAACAAGTGTGAATCTTGTGGAAAGAAGAAATGAAAAAGAGTTTTTAGGGTACCTTTTTTCTGATAGAGCCCCTTGCCTTTTTCCACAGGAACCATCAAGTTCTCGTTGGCAAGCAAGAACATGTGACAAGATTTATCAGTCTTGCTCCATTCTTAAACAAAGATAGCAAGAAGGTAGACTATTTTAATTTCTGAATGGTGTTGCTTCACAATAGACGATTACGCTAAAGATGGCGGCGAGGAACGTATTACCAACATGCATTGCGTTGTTCAATCAATTACTATAGAATCGTTAATGACTCGTAATTAGAACGCATTGCATCTTGGTAAAAAGTTTCTAGCTGCCATCTTTAGCATAATGGTCTATAGTACTGTTATATACTATGACATACTTAGCCGTTGTTCAAGTTTTTCACCACCTTTGTTGACATCGAACAAAAGGCTAGGCTACAGAAGTTCGTTTGGAAATGAAATTACTTCGAGTTGTTACTTGCTATCTTCTATGAAAAGCTGATATATCCTTCTTAATATTTTCAAAGAACAACTTCTGTCCCTTGATTTACCTTAATTTAGTCACTTTTACAGTGCTGCAAAGACATCCCTCGATGATTTTAAATCTTCGTACCGTTAAGCGCACTTGCTGTATGTATGGTAGGTTTTTGATAATTTGTCAATCAACCTTGATTCATGATCATTTCTGATTACTTTCTGTTGATACAGTGATTAGTCGTGGTTTCTTTTGTAGTTTCTGTACGCATTCAGTATTAGCCCAATGACTCAAATCAACAGAGAAGAACTTATAAAGCAACCAGACGATACAACTGAATTTCCATACAAGAAAATCTTGCTTGAAAGAGAACAAAAACAAGAAGCCAATAAGGTATTGTGCTTGAAGTAGTTGAAATTTGTCAGTAGGCCTTTGATATTTATGGTGAAGTGACATCATATGACCCTTTCTGTTGGAGCTGAACTAAAAGTAAACACACACTGGGACCAGATTTACCATCTTGAATAAATGACATCATATTTTGCTGATTACTTTATCAAAGGAAATTAGGTAAACGAAACAAGGGACTAAGATCAGAGATCATTGAACTTGATTTTGTGAAATTGGGTATAACTTAAATCAGCCTAATTTGTTCTTGAAATTTGTTAAAGATTATGTTCTTGCCTCTGATTTGAATTTTAACGGATGGAAATTCGATACATCTGCAAAATTCCACGAGATTGAATCCGTGCGGCTAAACATTTGATTTGTATTTTAGGATGATTCACAGCAGTTCTTTTTCGACCAAAAGAAACTCGATGAATCAAAGAAGAGAAAGCATGGTATGCCTGAATTTAACGAACATTTGTATTGAATTTCTTCCATTCGAATCTCACTTAATTTTGAAATTGTATAATTCATTTTGAATTCATTTTGCAATTTTTCAGTTAAGAAGAATTTGGTAATTTCATTGCTTCGACATTTCGCTCACTACGTGGTGAGATACATTTCACTTGAAATAAATGATTCTCTCTTCCTTTCAGTTTTCCTTATGTACAGCCAAATTTTTAATCTCATGGTAACTCTTATTCATTTTTCGTGACAAAATTTGTGTATTGTAGATTCTGGTGACGGAGACAGGAAGAAAAAAGTACCAAAAGGACCCCGTAAGTTTTGAAAGGAAACTATTTTGTCGAAATACCTATCTACACAGGGACAACAACTGAGCAATATATGTCAAATGACAACTGGCAATCCTAGGTGGACTGGAATTCTCCGAGAAGCTGTAGAAATAACTTCAGAAGAGATCTCATACACATTGGTTTATGGTTACATGAAATTCTTCCTTGCTGCAAACTTTAGATTACTCGCCTCATTTTAAACGCAGAATCTGCTGATTCCCTTTTCCGTGTGTCTCTGTGCCTTGCATCCATGTGCCCTGTAAACTTGCAGCAACAGCCTCCTTCTTGGGCAGAGGAACACCGGGGAAAATGAACTCTTGTAGGAATAACAAACTCGCGCTCTAACAGCCGATGTTCTGCTTTTTACTTAGAAATCTTGCTAGCTCCTGCAGATAAACCAATTCTTTACGGACAAAAACAATTTTACTCTTTACTCTTTTTGCGTCAACCATACGATTTTCACAGTAAATGATTTCCAATAATCTCACATTTCAGCTGCACTTTCTGGTCCATGCTGGTTCTGTCTTGGGAGTCCACAAGTGGAAAAACATCTCGTTATAAGTGTTGGTGATCAGGTAAGTAGTCTATTCAGCTTTTGAGAACATTCTGCAACTAATACAGTGGAGGGTGTATCCCAAAAATTGTGCAAAGAAACAAAGAGTTGCTTTTGAAGCAACGACTTATTTTGTCTTTCCTGTGCCATAAATCAGTAACCACTTGCCAGAGTGGCTAAACCAAGGTCTCAGACTCGTAGTTGAAGCCTATCCTATGCAACTGTGTCAAGAACAGGGCAATAGAGCGTAAAACTCCTCCGCAGCAGCCACACAAATGGGGTGTAGCTTTTTGTGACACCCTGTACAAACAACTGAGCTTTTTGCAAAATGAATAAAAATTGATTTTGATCTTTGAAATGTTATTTTTCTGCATAAGCGCCAAGAATTTATTGCAATGATGGTGATTGTTACTTGGTTTGAATTGACCAAGAAATCATAGCTTGGAAACCATATGGAAGACAGAATTATTCTATAAGGCATCTGGTTTTAACCGAATGTTCTTTTTTGTGATCTCAAGCCAAATTTTGGAGTCCTAACTGATAAAAGAGGAGATCACCAAGACCATGTTCAATAATTTTATAAGTAAGATTTCATATTTGATATTCCATAATTTCTTGAAATATTGGGGTATGCCTCAAAGCCAGGGAGCTCGTAATATTACAATCTGACCATTTCAAAATTATCGATCAATGATTGATTGATTGATTGCTCGTTTGTTTGCTTGATCGATGCTAACATAGATAAATCAAGATGACATGAATTACGAAACCAGTACAATCCTTGTGATTTGGGTGATTCTATGATTTTTGCACGTGACATATTTTGAGCCAGGTAAATTTATGTGAGTTATACTTATATTTATGATAATTTATTTACAGACATATTTAGCATTAGCGAAGGGAGGATTGACAGCTGATCATGTGCTTATTTGCCCAATCAATCATTACAACTCAACTGTTGTTTTACCAGAGGTAACAAAATCTAAATTTTTGTTTTTGCATTCTGAATTATTGTTCTGAATGAATGTATGTATGTATCGATGTGCCACAATAAATATTTACAAGTTTGATAGAAAGAAATAGATATAATACAATATAAAATGTTAAAAACGTAAAGATCAACACCCCTAATTACAGTGGCAGGGATAGCACTAAAAGGTCAAGCTGACCTTATTTGCATAATGGTCCCCTTAGAGGTGCTATATTGCAAATTGCATGCTACAAATTCTATCTTAAAGCGGGTGATCAGCCATCTGATTCCATTTGTGAGTGAACTGTTCTTCAACTGTTCGTCAGATTCATCAGAATTGTCTGCCTAGTGTCCATGATTATTGGTTTTATTTAATTTTGACAGTGACAGAATATTCTTCTTTTAGGAAAGTCTCATGGAAATAGAAAAGTATCCTTTTCATGAAATGAAGAGTTATCCGTTCGTTACAGCTTCATATTTTAAAGTCTTTAGATACTTGTGGTGTTTATTTAATCGAAGCAAAATTTCAGCTAAGGAGAAAGCCTTTCTTTTATAGGCGTTTGATGTTTGAAGTTCTTAATTTAAATTCAGATATAAGAAAAGTTTGCGAAAGATGTTTCGAAAGCAAGGAATGAGTTTGGTGATATTTGAAAGAAATTTTTACACACAGCATTTGCAACTTCAGGTACATATACAGCCTCTAATTTTCGAGAAGGTGTGCTTTTGATAAATCTTGAATACCAGCCAGTTCTCTTGCTCTTCGTTTCGTAAGGTAGGTTTTGAATTTCGTATAATAATCATAAGCTCTCTTCTTTGATTGTAAAATAAAGGATAATCAACCTTTTGAGACATTTTTATGCATAATAAAATTTTGATGAAATTTTCGTTGAAGGGAATACAAAGACCAGCAGCCTTTGCCATCGTTTGTTTTTGTGAATTTTGTACCGTCAGTTATTCTGGAAGTTGTGGAGAGCAAGTCGGTGACTTCGCGCAAAGCATGTTGGTCTTTCTGCTCCCTTTAACTTGTCAATTTCTTTTAGCAAACCTGAAAAACTAGATGATATATCCTTAACAAAACATTAATTGTGTATTGAATTGTTTGTTGATTTCAGGCTCCAGAAATTACAGTGAAAAATAACAATAACACTATTGTCAATCGGAACTGATACAATCACATGACCTTGTTTGATTTTAAGGTCGTGCCAATTCCAAGAGACAAAATTGACGAGGCGAAAGATGCTTTCAGAGAATATGGCCAATTACAGAACCTTGAATTCGCCGATATTCCAGAAGAAAAAGATCTGCAGGAAGTAAGTCCTATTTTTCTTTTGTTAGACTTGCCTATGCTGTCCAGCATAGGGCTCACATCTTTCAAATCTTTTTAAAGTGGGTGTAAAATTCTATTATATTTTTATTTTTCTTTGAAATGAATCGCTTTAAAGGAATTTATATTACTTTGCTGGAAATCTACCATGGAAATGTCATGATATCTTGATTCTTTTCAAAATGGCGGCAATCGAAATTTTTGAAAAAATTCCTGGAAAATTTCGAAAAAATTTAAATCATTGTAGGCCTATATCCAAAGCCAACAGAGGAAAAAGCAGAAGTCTGTTGCTTTTCTGGTTCAGGAGTTAGAAATTTGATGACATCATAGCCTCAAATTTGATAAATGCCGCTATTTTGAAACAAATCAAGATATCAATAAATTTCCACGGCAGATTTACGGCAAGAAACCCTAAGTTCCTTCCAAGCCATTTAATTCAAAGAAAACTGTAATAAAATTTCACACCGACCTTTTTAAAGATTTGAGCCCTTTGTTATACTGCTCTGCATTGATAACGATACTTTTTAAGTTTTGTGAAGAAATATTTAAACAGATGATTTTCGGTATTGAATTTTGAAATAGCCTTCAACAACGGACTCATCGTAATAATGCAACAAGGGAGAAAAGCATTAAATCCTGCAAGAGAAACAACGAATGAATCTGAAACCCTGAAAGGAAAGAAAATAAGTTAATAGCTGCAATGAAGAGCAACGTTGAATAACCAAAAGTGTGTTTCGTCGCACACTCATCAGTTTGGTTATTTAACACAAGAAGAACAACAGAAGATCAAAGCCATGTGACAATAACACCCAAGCCAATGATTGGCTACTTTCAGAGATATAGACTTATTACAGTTGACGAAATAGACTTGGGGCTGGCTAAATTCAAGGAAGAGCCGTTAGAGTCCAATGCCTTTGGCGCCAAATCAAAACAATTGTATTACAAAAACAAAGTCCTCCTGTCGAAGTATTTCCAATCATTATGACTAACTTTGACTTATGTTTTCAGATGCTTTCACCAACGACGCCTTATTTTATTGTTGAATTTGATGACGGAGAAAGATTATTGCATCGTGTAAAATCGAAAATGCCGTTGCAGTTTGGAAGGTAAGTGTGATAATACAAAGAGTAGTTGCTTCCTTTTACGTTCTTAATATAGCATAGGTTTAAAATCTTTAAAAACGTTGATGCGAAATTCTATGAACTTCTATCAACAATTTCTTCGAATTTAATTGTTTTTCCTTTTTTTTCATTAATTTATTTCAAATGGGCTGGAAGGATTCCTAGCTACTTAAAGCTAATTTCGGCCCACTATGCATGACGCATACATGTATGGGATCCCTAGTTTAACGTCTCTTCCGAAGGATGGCCAAGTGAGTTGCTTGGTCAGGCCTCCGCAAGGTCACCCATCCGGATTTTGATCTCACACGACCGAGCTTAACTTCAGCTATCTAACAGAAACTGTACAAGCCGCTTGACTACTTTAGCTACTTTGCTTTAGCAGGGGTGGAAAGATTATTTTAATTTCTAGGAGCAAACCGAATCTTGGAAAACCACTCTAAAAAGTATCAAATTTTTGATATGTAATGGATTAGACAGATTTTGAAGATTTGGGATTAATCTTTCATCACACTCATAAATTTTTAAGACAAAGTTTGTTAATTTTTCAGCTGACCAGTTCCTGAATCATAAACAGTACCTTTCTTGTAAATCCTTTGGTCCGGAAACAGCCTAAATTGATTGAACAACGTAACGTCCATTAAAATTATTCCTCTTCTTTCGTTCTGGAGACCTGAAAAATTTCTGTGACCATTGGTGCCGTGATCCGCTATTTTTCCACCCCTGCTTGCTATGATGTTACCAAAATGTTACCGGTGGACTTTTCTGAAATCTTCAAATTTGAAACCTATGTTTGTAGTATCCATGCGAACATCTCAACTCCGATCCGAACTATATCATGGTTCTTTATATATGGAGAGCCCATTGTACATATTTCATCTTATCCACACGTAAAAGCTTCTTTTCAAAACTTTGATTGGAAAATTAATTATTTCTAATGTCATATTCTTCAGGGAGGTCCTGGCCAGCCAAGAATTGCTGAATATGCCAGAACGCGTTGATTGGAAATCATGCAAAGTCACAAAAGAGCAAGAGACAGGTATGACATCGAACTTCAGAAAAAGGTTTGCTTCTTACGATTTTAATCAACTGTAGAAATATGTTTTCATTAACGCTGTATTTTAGTTGTTTTTATTTTGTAAGCGATATAATTTTAGTTTTTTAGACTGAAAAGTATTTGTACTAATAGTTGCTTAAGTGACAATTCCATCAAGAACTATTTCTCGTCTATGGGACGGACTGAAAGTAGTTTTAAATGCTGCTTTATGCTCCTTTTTGTTTCGAAGTATAAACAGTGGCTCCTGGAGGCAGATTTTGTATTTGCTAAGCGATTTCAAGCAGTTTCGTTGTATTGTATTTTCAAACCAGAGATAGATACGAATGAAAATGTTATCATTCTTTCAAAATATGATCACTAATGAAAGTTTGCCATCACAATCTTCTTGCTGTTCTTCCTTTTAAAATCAATTTCCACCAAGTTAATCGAGTTCTATAGTTTCTCCATGACAGATCTTAACAAGAAAAAAAGGCAACAGATGCAATGCTTTTTCTAAGCCTTCTCAATTCAGCATTCAATAAACAGCAATTCAAACTACATGATACTGTCTTAAAGAAGCAACTCTTTGTTCTGTTTCATCAATTAACACTGCAAAGAATATAGAAATGAAAAATTTTCAAGCAACATATTCCTAAAATCAAAGGATTAAAAGCTTTTGAATACCTCTTCACTTTTTGTTCAGATTTATTATGCACATTGTTTGAAATGTTTAACAATTGTTGCAAATTTGATGCTATGATAACAACTGAAATTTATATCTGTCAGTGAAGGACCAACTTAGATGAACAGACCTTAGATGAACTCAATTTGATAAAAGAATTAAGGAAATTCAGTTGACTTTGTGCTTATTCTTTGAGTTGATGAAGTAGATTGAACTACGAAAAAATTGAACAAGGCCAAATCTAGTCCTATTTGCCTTGTTCAATGTTCTTAAACTGCAAATTTAGAAATTAGTAAAGCTTCCAAAATACCCAAGTGAATTATAACTGAATTACAAAAAAATAAGAAAATAACACACTAATAAAATCTGACGTGCATTTTGCATGTGATGAAAAAGTTGGTTCAAGCTGGTATGAAAGCGAAGTGAATTTATGAATATTGCGATGGAAGAAATAACAAACTTGTGTGTTTAAATAATTATAAAATTAAGATGAGTTTGTGGAAGTAGGTGTAATGGAAGGGAATGTTTTAAAAGTACAAAAAGGAAAGTATTAAAGTTACGGTAGATTGTGTCTATGAATGAATTGCATCATAATCCATACTACCAAAAAAACATTCTATGATAAATAAAAAATAAAAATGAACTTATATCTTGTATATATATTCTTTAATACCACACTATAAATTCTGAAGTATCATTCAGCATAACGTTGTTTGAGTTCAGCTACAAAAATCACTCCTTGTCTCTGATGTTCCTTTCAAGCTCAAGCTCGGACAATTCTATTCCATCCATGATGGCCACTTGTTCTGCTTCGATGATATTTGGAATGATCCACTGAACGGGTCTTGATGACAAGATGTACTCTGATACAACTTGTGCAGGGACAACAACAAAAGCAACAGCCTTGTCTGTGAGTTCCGTGAATTGGGGAGCAGTTTGTTTGAGGGATGCGTAATGTTGCTCCATCATTTCAACAATAGCATGGGGAAGTTCTGTGACTGAATGAGCCTGTTTGAAATGATAAAATTAAATGGTGAGAACATGTGAAATCGAAATCTTGTGAAGCAAAGGCCACCTGTTGAATAAAGATATTTAACTGATATGACATACATCATCAAACTTGTTTTTTCCTTGCGAGCATGACAATTCTTTGAATTACTAGAGAATGCCCGCTGACAAAAGATTACAATCAAATGTGAAGCGCAAATTTCTACAAACAGATAATTTGTGAACAAATGGATAAGTTGCGAGTCATTCCATGGGGTGCATGTTAAAGGAAAAAGTTGCTGCTATAAAGAGGCTAAAGCAAATGCCTACACAATTGGCAAGTGACAACGTTATCAAATACAATAGGGTATATTTTAACTCAGCCTGGGCCAGCTTTTAACATGGGCATTCACCTTTTTGGAAACTGGAACTTAAAAACCTGATTAGATTGCAATTTTGAAGCTGGAATTACAGTACAGTCTGCCATTGCAAGCTCATTTCAGTGCTGTTTCATCAATAACCTTTGGGTATTTTGAGAAAAAGTATTCACAATCTTTTATGAAATTCACCTGAGTGTATGCAAAGATAATTTCTTTTGTTGAAACAAACACCTCTCCAGTAACTTTGATAGCTTTGGAAGGGATATACATGGTGCTAGAGTACACATTGTCCCATTTCTCTTTCATCAAATCCCTTGTCTTTGAAACTTGTTCCTGAATATATTCCTCTGTTTCTGTTTTCTTGTCCATGATCATTGTTTTGGCTTCATCTGCTTTCTCCTTAACGTAGTTGGTTCCTTGTCCAAGTTTTTGGTTCATTTCTACCATGCGCTGCTGAGCATATTGAACCTGAAATAAATTTGCGGAATTACATGACTGCCAGTTTGAAATACTGTATTTTCTGGGTCTTTTTCAATTTCTTTCCTGAAAGATATTAGGGGGAGGGGGTTCTTTCCCAGGTTCCTGTTATGAAAATGAGAAAATCTTGCATTCTAATAATAAAAGTGAGAAAATCTAGAAGCAATTTACTAAAAATTCCATATTCCTAAAATTCTGGACAAAGTCCCACCATTTCAAAATGTGCAGTACAATCCTTCATAATGCTTGAAAAATTTAGGTTGAAAAATAGAAAACCAGAAATTATTTCATGTAATTGAAAGATGACTTATCAAAAAAAAAGTTTCTTAATTTCTCATGATTTTCAAGTATCTCTCTGTTTACATCAACTGTGAAGGAGGATATGAAAAGATTGGCAAAACTATTGGGAATTGCAATGCAACAACATGCCAATTATACAATGAAATACTCACTGCATCAACAGAAGCTTGGATTGGTTTCAAAGTCATCAATTTCTTCGTTCCCCTGTGCTTCAGTTTATCTTTGAGGTTGCTTACTCTGACAACATGGCCTTGATGTTCGCTCTCTTCCTCCTTTTCAAGTTCAGCCAAATCAAGCGGATCTGATCCATCAGTTGGGAAACAAATTTCTACCATCAATTCTGACAAGGAGATGACATTTTCAACTTGTTTGTTGACTGTTTTAGCTGGTGCACTTCCTTGCAATTTCTCCATGTATGTTGCTGCAGTGCTTCGTATTGCTTCTTTTGTTGTTTCTGCAATCTACAACAATGGATAGAATCATTTCATATATTTCTAAACTACAGCTGACTAGGGTGAGTACCTTTCCAAACTTTCAGCATATTTCAGCAAAGGCCAGACTTGCTCATAGTCTATTTCCTGAGCCCATCTGACTGTTCCTTTCCTGTATTTTCTGGATCCACCATTCCAGCATTCTGTTAAAGGGGAGGTGGAAAGATGTTTCTCTTTTCCCCCTTTGCTGTGAAGAAAACTTGGAATGGGGCGGAGCTAGGAACTGCGGAAAGGAACTGTCAAATGGACTTACAAAATAGACTGGAGCAAGTCCAGCAAGAAGGGTGTGTTTTCATTCTTTTGGATCCTCAAAATACTTTAGTTTTCAAATTCTTCATTTTTTTTGGCAGAAACAGCATAACTTTTCACCAAGAGTTTAGAGATATCAGACTGTGGGTTCTGAAAACTTTTCTAAACTTTTATCAAGCTTTTTTTAACTGCGTCAGAGAACTTTGACCTCAATTGTTTGACCCCACTCACATGAATGACAAAGCTTTAACCTTCAAACATTGACCCTGCCTAGAAAGAGTTTGGTTGGCAAACCTTCAATGACATACAATACTAAGTCACCCAGATGCAAATTTTGCAGGGGGGGGGGGGGATGGGGGAGGGCAGCAAACCTAAACATCACTGAAACATTTGTCATACTGCCAGCTCACATGATCACATATGTAACATACAAGTTATATACCTCTGTTGGGGTTTGCTTGATGATTGGAAACTTCTTCTCAGCTTCTGCCAATGTTTTTGATGCCATTGAGTCGAGGGCTGCAGCTAGGAGGGCAATTAATTGTCTTAAACATTTCATCAAATTCAATCGTGGAAGCATTCACAGATAAAGAAGGTGAAAGGTGCACATAGTTGGTTTTTGACAAATTAGACAACATCTTCTTACATATTAGAAGCATCAAAACATCACTTTGCCAAGCGAAAATTGTACATAAAGGGTTAAGGGGCATATGTCCCAGGAGATGAGAGGGGTATAAAAACGTACAGATATTTTTCAGAACAAAAGGATTTTTACGAATTTTTGGTGGATTTTCTTCAAAACGAAAGGAGTTTGGCCAAAGGTGTAAGAGATATTTTTAAGACAATAGGATTTTTATGGATTTTTGTTTGAAACTAAAGGCTTTTTGCCAAAGGTGTACGAGATCTTTAGTGATACGCCCCTCGAATAATATGTCCACCACCAAGTCTCTCTACCGAGGCTAAACTGGCACCCTCCTTTTACAAATTCAAAAAAGCATTTAAATATTGGCAGTGGGGTTCCTCAGATTATCTGGGGTCTGCCTGGCCTTTGGTTTTGGGCTTGATTTCTTCTGGGTCGGCCATTGGGATTCTGGAAGGGCTCGGTGGCTTGTGATGGGAGATGGGGAGGTTGCCGTGTCTGTACTGGGTGTCTTGGGTCGATTTGGTGGGGGTCGGGCTTGGGGTGGGTGGTGGGGTGGATTCCTGGGTCGTCTAATAAACTTCCCTGCCTTACTTTTCTTTTATATGTTGAATATATTGTAACTATTGTAAAAACATATTAGCTTCTTTTTATTTTCCTATTAAGTTCCTATCATTATATTATTGTAGTTATTGTATTTTAAATGGAGGGTCCCTTGAAAATCAACCTTTGTTGAAGGGTCACCCTCCTTAAATGATTGATCAAAGGACCTTAGAAGTGACTCACGGGCTTAATGATTTTTATTGTGAAATTTTCCAAATTATGCCATGAGAATGCAAAGGAAGATCAGTGCAATTTTATTGCACCTTCCTCGAAATATGAATAAATATGCTGTAATGTTACGTTACAGAATGCAGTCTGATGAAGCAACCATCAAAAATTGGCCTGCAGGAAATGTTTAGTCTTTGCTTGAAGATTTTTCAGTGGAGAACAAACAATCTAATTAAACACACAAGCAATCAAATTAATCACGAAATACACGTTTTTTTTATTATAAGAAACTTGGATCAGCACTTAGTACTAAAAGTTTCTTAATTTCGCATGAAAATTTCGGTGTTTTAGTAGTAAAAGTTTCTTGATTAGTTTCTTATTTTTTTGGGCCTAAAATTGCGGTATTGTTCGAAGTTGAGCCTTCTTCTCGAGAAAGGGCTTCCATTTTGCATTGACATTGTCATCAAGAAGAAGCCATGCACATCAAGGCAAAAATTTACCAATTTTGCAGTTAAAAGTCAAGAAAAGACGAAGGCACCTTTGTTAGAGAGACATAGAATAAGAGAGACATACAGATATAACGTTTTAGAGTTTCTTAACTGTTCTTGAGCGTAGTACTAGAGTTTCTTAAATTTTTGGTCATCGTAGTACTAGTTTCTTATAAACCAGTTTCTTATAAAAAAAACGTGTAATCCGTTTTCAGCATGATTAAACAGTGCTATTGTTAATAAGAAACTCTTTTCAAGAATTCAACTAAGAACTAAACCAGTAAGAACCTCGACTGAGAACTTGGATATTGCTCAAGAAGCTTGTTTATTTTGTCTGAGAAGGTAATTCGCATACTGGCGCTGTATTCTGGTAAAACTCACGAAATGTTTGGGAAGTTACCTATCAATGAATACAACGAACATTTAAGAAGGGTGCGGAGAAACTGCAAAAAACTTTGGTACCCATGATCTGCTAATTTCAACTGTTTACTGAAAGCTAAAAGAGACTTTCAGTACAGGGTGGGAAAATTTATTGGTTTCTTGAAAACTCTTCGATTGTTGTTCTACTTGACACTTGACTGATCAGCTGCCTGAAAGTTCTTAGAAAACTAACTATAATCTTGAAAAAATGCAAACAAAGAGCTTTTTGAAATAATTTTGATGGGAACGTCATTGAGCTAATTACTGCACTCAAAGAGTTCATTTTGTTGGAGAAGTTTCCCTTAGCAACCAATCTCATTCTGTGAAATGGTGCATCAATACAGGCGACCAAGGTGGCTGCCATGCCACACATATTATATTTTCCAATCTCGGCCTGTTCTCAGCTGCAGTCCCTCTATTTTCCAGAAGTTTATTATTCACAATTTAGCGCAAACCTCAAGATCAATGTGCTTTGAACAAGTCAACTTAGAGGTCTAGTCCGAACAAAACATTGAATTCAGACTATTGCTGAACAAATTAAAAGTCTAGGCCTACTTTACTACTATGATTCAAATAAAATGCACAGAAAGTTAAAAATGCAAGGCTTGAATTGAAAATTGATTTTAAGCAGCTACGAAAAAGTAAGTTGATAAACTTCTTGGTCAAAGATGAGAGACGTACCTTTCTTTGCTCGTTGAATGCAGTTTTTCATCTAGCATTTTGAGCGCGCAGGCTCCGCGACCATGATTCGTTCTTTCCGTAGAGTGGCCGCGCGTGCTCAAACCGCTGGAGCGTTTGACCTTTAAGATGTCATACACCTCAGGAGGGCCTCCGCTGAACGACAAGCTTTGACCTCGCGTTGTTGCTAGGCTTGATGTGGACTTCATCACGTCCTTCACCCCATGACATAAAAGATTTTGTAAACAGGAAAATGCCCACCACCCCTATGACTTCACTACCGTGAGTCAAAAATGAAATGAATGAAATGAAAGTGGAAAGTATACTTTGAAATTTAGATCTATGATTTATCATTTAAGATTTTTTGGCAAATCTTCAAGAATGCTTCATTACAACATGTGCTTCCATTACGCGTGCAAGATTGTTGCAATTATTGAGATGATCACTGTTGCGTCATTCGCTATCTTGCTGTCATCTTTATATTTTAGGCCCTTCACTTCTTCACGCCCTACCGAAAACTTACCCGGATCCTTCACTTCTCCAATAACTGGTTTAGCAGCTGCTAAGGCCGATGTAGTGGCACTTGCTACAACAGGTTTGGCTGTTTCCGCGATTGTTTTCGCATAATATTCACCAGCATTAAAAGCTTTCGTTAGCACTTCATTTCGATCTTTTATTGAAGTGTACAGCGAGCAGAGTTGATTTAACGTCATGGTATACATCGGGATGTCGTTCAATCTTTCTTGAAAAGACTTGTCTTCGGCTGCGCCATTTTCTTGCGGTGCAGGTGCTGCATTCTCTATAATTCCCTGATTCTCTTCAGCCATTTTTCGTCTTGATATCTTCAGTGATCTCAGTTAATAATTGATCTCGTTAACTTTATTTCTCGAAGTAAAGTTCTTTTCCTTTCACTTCGATTTATTTAGGTCCTTGTTTTGGACTTTGACCTGCACGAAAGAATACTTATTATCAATTTCAGCCAATCAGTAACGACTTCACAATTATGTAGCCAATCAGAAGCGTGCTACGTCATAACCATTACGTCATATGACCTTTGGACTTAACTGAGTTGTTTCTCGTCATTTCGGAAGTATGAGCCTTATTGAGCCTTCGACCTCTTGGAACCATTACGTCAATTGTTTCCTCATCTCTTCGTCGACGAAGACTTTGAACTCCAAACCAAATGCTATCTATTTCGGAGCTCCACGTATTTTTTGTAAGGAACTGCCCATAAGAAACTCAACTCTCAAATCATATTTTTAATTTATTTTCACTTGCTTCCTGTATCATATTAAAGTACTTGTATAAAGTAAAAAGTAATGTCTAAACCGAGGTCTATACATCGGAAAGGCTTAGAAAACCTTGTTTTGAAATGTTGTAGGAGATTACACTCTCCTGTCTCGCTAGTTCATACTAATAACCGAAACGCAGGTACACTCAAAAGAAACACATTTTCTGGTCGAAGATAGCCATCTCAATCTCAATTTTCCTTTTACATTCATACAGACATCCTGCTCATACCATCCAAGGTGCGGTCACTCATCTATTTCTAAATTCACGTGTCTTACATTACGTTCGATGACTAAGCTTTAACCAATAGGATTTTAACAAATATAGCGTGATGCAAGTTCTTGGCATGATACAATTAGTATTTACTCATTGATGATACATATAAGCCATACCGCTTCCTAATTACCTGCGAACCTCTTACCGGTGCTATTGCATGCGAGGCTATTACGCATTTTGGCATCTGAACAATACTAAAGTAAAATTCCAATGACTCCAATGTGTCAACACTATAGAATGAATTAAACTTGAAACTACAGCAACATTCTAAAATCAATAATAATTAAACATGTGATTAAACTGAGTCTACAAAGCAGCGTGGCGCTTACTGGGTTTCCGGACACTCCCCCCTCCTTGACTTGTTAAGAGTCAAGCATAAGTCGAGTGCGCCAACGCGCATCCATAGATGCTGCCCTGCGAGGTCTATCCCCCCTGGATTTCCCATTTTCCTCCCGTACTCCTGCCACATGTTCTTCCATCCCCTTTTCTTCCCTTCTTTCCTTACCATCCTCTCTTTCCTGACTAATTTTACCTGCAGTCTCTAAAGGTATAAGTTTCTGAAGAGGTCTATTAAGAAACTCTGGCTTACCTCTTCCCTTCTTGCGTACCTTTGCTCCTCTGATCTGTTGATCTCTTCCTTTTATGACCTCCTCAACTACACCCATTTTCCACATTCCTCTTTTTGCATTTTCATCTTGAATAAGTACCACATCTCCTGTTTTCACTTCCGTTAGTTGTTTGTGGTTCATTCTGTGCGCTTCCCTTAAATCTGTGAGATATTCTCGCCTCCACCTGTTCCAAAAATGACTAAGTTTTCTCGTTAAGTACAAGAATCGTTTGGAAAGGTTTAATTGAGGGTCATTATCTTCCAATTTTGAATAATTTGCAAAACCTGTAGTAAGAGGTGACAGTCTTCGTCCAACTAACAAATGAGAAGGGGTTAGAACTTCCTCACCAAATTCCGAATAACAATAAGTGAGGGGACGAGAATTCAATGTACTCTCTACTTCTGTCAATACGGTACTTAATTCATCAACAGAAAGTTTGGCATTTCCCAGAACTTTGCGAAGGCATCGTTTTACGCAGCCTACCATGCGCTCAAAATGGCCACCTTGCCACGGACTTACCTCCAAGTTGAATTCCCACTCAATTCTCCTGGACTGCAAATAATCTAAGACATCAGGATCCTTAGCAAGTTTCTTCAACAATTTTGCAGTGGATTTAAACGTTTTTGCGTTGTCTGAATTAATCAACCATGGCGTTCCTCTTCTTGCACAAAAACGTCTCAGACAATTCAAAAAAGTGGGTGCTGATAGATCCGTAACAAGTTCTAAATGCAAGGCTCTAGTCACACAACATGAAAATAAACAAACATAGCTTTTGACCATCTTACCCTTGGCTCCTTTCACATAAAGTGGTCCTGCAAAATCCACACCAACATTGGAGAAGGGTGGTGCTTCACTCACTCTATATTCAGGTAGTGGTGCTGTTGGAGGTTCATTGAATGGTCTTCCTTCCAATTTCCTGCAAACAAAACATTTGTTTAGAATCTTTTTAACATGTTGCCTACCTTTAGAAATCCAAAACCTTGATCTTAATTCAGCTAAAGTAGATTTTACCCCACAATGATGTGATATAACATGGCAATCTATTACTATCAGCTCTGTAAGTTTGTGTTCTTTAGGAAGATATATTGGATACTTTGATTCAATTGGCATGTCTGCATTCTCAAATCTTCCTTTGCACACAAGAACTCCATCTATTTCTATGATGTTTAGCTGTCTAGCAACTTTCTTGAAGTTTTCATCATTTCTAACAGTTGACTGTGCTTGCTTTATCCAATGCTTTTCTGCTTCCCTAATTTCTGGCACACTCAATCTTCCTTCATTCAGGTCATTTCCTTCTTTTTTACTCTTCAGATTCCTGATAAATCTCAAAACAAATGCTGTTACCCTGAGCAACTTTCCTAAAGTGCTGTATCTGCTTGCATCTATAACCTGGCTGATTTCTTTCGGTTGTTCAACAATTGTTGTAAAAACATTCACTTTCTTTCTCTCTTGGCTTACATCATCTGACTCATCAATGACCAAGCTCTTAGGCCACTCACTCCTCCCTTTTTTGAGCCAATGTGGTCCATTCCACCACAACTTACTGTCACGTAAGTGACTGGCAGAAACTCCTCTAGAACCAAGATCAGCAGGGTTATCAATTCCCCCTACATGACCCCAATTCTCTTTGCTTGAAAGCTTCAAAATTTCTGAGACCCTGTACTGAACCCACTGCTTCCATTCTCCATTATTAAAGATCCAGTAAAGGGCCGTCTTGCTGTCAAGCCAGTAGCGGACACAATCTATTTTAATTTGTGACTTCAAAGCATTGTGCACAGTGTCCATCAATACAGCTAGAATTCTGGCACTCAATAATTCTAACCTGGGTATGCTCAGTCCTTTTAATGGTGCTACCCTAGTCTTTGAGCATAGTAGTGTGACATGTATACCCTTTGTGGTCTCACATACAAGATAAATAACTGCACAATACGCTTTCATGCTAGCATCACCAAACCCATGTAACTGGCAGCTAATTACCTCCCCTTCACTCCCATCATATAAGCATCTGGGTAAAACAACAGATTTAACCTGGTTTAAATCATCCAGCCATGCCTTCCACTGAATTGATTTGTCTTCTGGTACTGGGTCATCCCATCCTAGTTTGTCCTTACACAATTCTTGAAATAAGACCTTTGCAGTGACCCCTATTGGACTTATCAGGCCTAAGGGATCAAAAAGGCTAGCCAGTGTGCTTAAAATGCCTCTTTTTGTTGGTCTTTCTCTGTTGCATTCACTGACCATTTTGCTTAGATTGAATTCTAGCTCATCCTTCTGACTATCCCAAGCTATCCCTAAAACCTTGGTCTTGCCCCCCAAGTCCTTGGTTGGGCCTAAAGTTTCCTTTGCATATGACATATCTTCTTGGCTAGATTTCTCTTGTTTCTCCTCACTCTCTCTTTTCTGTATCTCTTTCAACAATTCCACATCATTTGTCTTCCATTTTCTCAACTTGAAGCCTCCCTCTAACATTCTTTCTTTTGCATTCTCATAAAGGCCTAAAGCTTTCTCAGTACTCTCACATCCCGACACAAGATCATCTACGTAGAAACTATGCAATAATTTGGCTACAAATTCAGGGTCTTGTTCCTGGTACGTCTTAATGTGATGCTGCAAAACTGCATTTAATAGGAACGGTGATGAGCTGACTCCAAATACAACAGTCCTATAACGATAAACAATGATTTCCGGCTCCTTAGCAGTTATATCCTTGACCCAAAGAAATCTGAGACAGTCTCTATCAGCAGGGTTGATTTCTATGTTCAGAAAAGCCTTCTCTATGTCACCTACAAGAGCTATTCTGTTCTCCCTGAACCTCAACAAGATATCAAACAAAAAAGGTGTCAGTGATGGGCCTACATGAAGACAATCATTAAGAGAAGTCCCAGCTTTTCTGTCCTTACATGAAGCATCAAAAACAAGTCTCACCTTTGTTGTTTCTGCCTCTGCCCTCACAACCGTCTGACTAGGCAGATAATGAAACGTTTCTGCTTCATCCAGTTCTGAAACCTGCTCAATTATTCCCATTTTTACCTGCTCAGTAATGATTTTATTGCATTCATCAAATACATGGGGGTCTTTCCTAAATTTTCTAATCTGTCCTTGCAGTCTCATTAGGCAATTTCCATAATTAGAGGGCAATTTGCTATGTCCTATTTTCCAAGGCAATCCTACAGAGTATCTTGTACCTGTGAAAAGAATATCATCAATGACAGTTTCATGCACCTCGTCTTCTTGCCTTATTCCTAAGGTATCAAGGTCCCATAGCCTGTTAACACATTCTTCAATCTTCATTTCCTCTGAAGTTTTCTTGACATGAGGCAAAAAGTTAACATTAGATTTGTCAAATGAATCAAAACTCTTACCTTCTACCTTGAGTGGTCCAGACAAAACCCATCCAAGCTTTGTTTTGACAGCGACAGGTTTACCTGGCCCCCCTCGTTTTGTTTCACCTTCATGAAACTCCCAAAGTGCATCTGAGCCAATCAAAATATCGACACAGAGTGTATCTTCTGACCTAGAAACATCTGAAAACCAGATTTCATGCAAGTGGGGGTAATGTTTCTTAGCAATTTCAACATGAGAATTTGAAATATCAGCAATATCATCTACAACATAACATTCAAGGTTAACTCTCTTTTCCCCACACAAAGAATACAATGAAATTTCTACAATATCTCTCATGCTGAATTCTGCTTCTCTACTCCCAAATGGCTTTATTCCCAATCTTTCACTTCTGACTGGCCTCAAATCTAACTTACTTACAGCCTTGGCAGAGATAAAAGACTTGTGACTACCTGTGTCGAACAACACCCGTACTTTACTCTCTTTTTTGGCATTCACTTTTGCCAAGGCTGTCTGTAAGGCCACTCTGTCCCCAGAGCCCGTACTTCCCACCCAAGAGGCAGCATTTACGTTGAGTGTTGGTGCACTAAGGATAGGCTTGGGTTGCTGTTGGGGTAGCGCTTCCTTATTCGCAGAATTAGGCCCTACGCAAATTGATACATGATGTTTCCCCTTACAGATCTTACAAGGAACCTTATTTCTACATTCAAAGGCTCTGTGTCTTGAATTGAGACACACAAAACACCTGGCATATTTGATAAGGATACTTTTTCGTTCTGAAATGTCCTTCACATTACTGCAATCTTCTGGGGCATGTTCTTTCAAGCAATAAACACATTTGCGTTTACCATCTTTCCCGCCAACAACAAACAATGAACTCGCCGTTGCTGTATCATCTCGCTTAGGCCGTGCGCCTTTGTTTTCCTGATTTCCGCCAGTTTTAAACAATGAAACTTGAGTTTCCCGAATTTCTAACTCCTTTCCAAGTGCTGCAAGAAGGTCGTCGAGTCCCCAATTAATCTGCTTCTTCTCCGTCGATCTTATCATGTTGAATCGAATTCCCTCTGGTATTTTCTCCATCAGCATCGGAACAACAATGGTGGAGTACGTAATCTGATCTACGCTGAGAGCCTCCAACCCACGATAGTGTGTCTCGATTTGATCGTGAAGAGAACGCAATCTTGAAACATTCTTTTCACTGTAGACTGGAGAAAGGTACACTAACTGATTAATGTGTGCTCTTTGGATAACTACCGGATCTCCGTATCTGTCCTGGAGCAATTTTACGGCTATTTCGTAGTCACTGGAAGTGAGTGGTATCCCTGCTACGACACTTTTAGCCGGTTCCTCCAAAAGGCTTCTGAGGTACTTAAATTTATCGACATTAGCAAGGTCCTCATTCTCATGCACTGCACTACAAAATCCATCCCAAAACTCTTGCCAGCAGTGAATTTTTCCTCCAAATTTGGTAAGCTCCAATTTTGGCAAATTTACTTTCACCCTTCTTTCTGCAGAACTGCCCGCTGATGAAATAGAAGCTATGCTTTCCAATGAACCACTCAGTTGTCGCTTGGGCTTGCTCTTCTCCAAGGCGTCTTCGATTAAGCTCAGTGCTCTCGTTATCTTTTCTTTGTATTCACTCGCTTCGTCCATTTCCTTGTCTACTACTTCATCCTCGGCTTTTTCGTACAATAACTCCAAAATTTCGTTATCAAACTCTTTTAAATCACTCCGTTTCTCTTTCAGTTCGTTCATGTAGTGTTTCAACTTTATCGTATCGATTCCTTCCACGCCATCTGCAATCAAGTCGTCGACTTTACCCACGAGCTTCGTGACATTCCTTCGATAGGTTGCTCGCTTTTTCTTCGCTTTATCCATACTGCGTTTACAGCCACAATCCCGAATACGGTGGACCAAAATGTAGGAGATTACACTCTCCTGTCTCGCTAGTTCATACTAATAACCGAAACGCAGGTACACTCAAAAGAAACACATTTTCTGGTCGAAGATAGCCATCTCAATCTCAATTTTCCTTTTACATTCATACAGACATCCTGCTCATACCATCCAAGGTGCGGTCACTCATCTATTTCTAAATTCACGTGTCTTACATTACGTTCGATGACTAAGCTTTAACCAATAGGATTTTAACAAATATAGCGTGATGCAAGTTCTTGGCATGATACAATTAGTATTTACTCATTGATGATACATATAAGCCATACCGCTTCCTAATTACCTGCGAACCTCTTACCGGTGCTATTGCATGCGAGGCTATTACGCATTTTGGCATCTGAACAATACTAAAGTAAAATTCCAATGACTCCAATGTGTCAACACTATAGAATGAATTAAACTTGAAACTACAGCAACATTCTAAAATCAATAATAATTAAACATGTGATTAAACTGAGTCTACAAAGCAGCGTGGCGCTTACTGGGTTTCCGGACAAATGTTCACGAGGGCACATGTAGTGATCAAGAAACTTGTAAGAGAAACCTCTTACTTGGAACCTCCAAGAAACTCTGCTCTGAGTACTGAAATTCTGTTAAGTTTAAGAATTTTTCGGCACTGGACCAAACAACCTCATCCCCAGGGCCTTTTGTCATATTGGGTTGAGATGGAGACGAAATCTTGAGGCCTTTTCGTCCCCGTCCCAATATGTCAAAATGCCCTGGATGGAGGCGATGTTGTGGGCCAAATTCTTAGTTTCTTATAAAAAAGTTAAAAATTCGTGTGTGCCAAGAATTTCCTTTATTAAAATAAACAGTTTCTTAATCCCAGTTGTGACATTTCTTAAATTATTGGCAATCTAATCGTTGAGTTTCTTGTAAATAGTTTCTTATAAAAGATACTACACGTATTTTTTTATAAGAAACTAATAATTTTGGCCAGTACTGAAAGTTTCTTAAAATTATCAGATTTTGAGTACTCAGAGCTCCTTATGAGTTTCTTAGAGGTTCCATAACAATCTTCATGTTCACTACCTGTGCCCTCGTGAACATTTCAAAACAACGTTTTTTAAGCCTTTCCAATGTTTAGACATTACACGTTTTTTTATAAGAAACTGGTTTATAAGAAACTAGTACTACGATGACCAAAAATTTAAGAAACTCTAGCACTACGCTCAAGAACAGTTAAGAAACTCTAAAACTTTATTTCTGTTTGTTTCTCTTATTTTCTGTCTCTCTGACAAAGGTACCTTCGTCTTTTCTTCACTTTTAACTGCAAAATTGGTAAATTCTCGCCTTGTTTCTGCGTGGTTTCTTCTTGATGACAATGTCAATGCAAAATTGAAGCCCTTTGTCGAGAAAAAGGCTCAACTTCGAACAATAACGCAATTTAGGCCCAAAAAATAAGAAACTAATTAAGAAATTTTTACTACTAAAACACCGAAATTTTCATGTGAAATTAAGAAACTTTTAGTACTAAGTGCTGATTCAAGTTTCTTATAAAAAAACGTGTACTCAAGTACCTTACCAGTAATATGATACAGGAAACAAATGAAAATAAGGTAAAGAAATGTCAAGGATTTCCTCTATCAAAGTAAATAGTTTCTTAACTTATATTCTCCCAGTACTGTAGTTTCTTAATTTTTTGGCGATCTGAGAGTTTAGTTTCTTATAAGCAGTTTCTTATAAAAAATACGTGTATGCCATCATGTGGACGCCAACTGCGAAGGAGACGAGCAGTCATCTTGATGACGTACCACGTACAATAAAGCTGTATTGTTGTTGCTGTTGTCCTGCTGCTTTGGCATTGTTGTTGTTGCAAATGTTTGGAGACGCCCTCCTGGACAGCACAGTACAGCTCAAGAAGTGTCACAGAAGATAGATACAACCCCTCTTACCAAGAACTGAGCTTGAAGAAAAGACTCCCTTAATTTGCAGCAAAAATGGTAAGATAAAACTGCCAAATCTTTTCTTTTGAATTGATATGATGGTTCCACGTGGAAAATTTGATTCGATTCACTGACTCCATCCATCCAGTCGAAACCAAGTCGAAAATTGAAAAGGGCCTAAAAATCTTATCTGCCCTGAACAGAACAATACAAGATTGAAATTCACTCTTAATTAGAAAGATGAACAAAACCAAACAAAAAGCAATGCAAACCAAAGCCAATTGCCGTAGTATTGTACACAGAACCAGGTGTGCAGAGTATGGCACTTGCACATATTGCGCAGAAAATTTCTAGAGGCCTTTCAAAATAGACAATAGTAGAGAAAAAAGAATGTCTGCTTGCACATCAGAGATCTCATCGAAAAGCGCTATACATACTTTGCAAACTGGTAAAGGACTCCATAAAGGACCCAGTCTGCAGAGTTTTGCAAACGCACTAGATTTTTTACAAGAAATGTATGCGTGCTGATTTTGAACGAGATCTTTTGTTCCCTACTTGGAGAACAAAAGAATCAAAGACCTTGCATGCCACTGCTTTGTTGGTCTGCATGCGTGAGATCTCATTGAGAACTGGCCCATGCTTTGCAGGCTGGCCAGTTGCTAGGTTTTCATCCAGCACTGGTCACAGCAAATCTTGGTCAGATACAAGTCTGCGGACCATGGCACTTTTTGACAAGATCTCTTGCGCCCTATTGTCATTTTGAATAGCTTATTGGAATCTCTGGTATGCAAGTGCTATACTCTGCACATCTGGTCAGCAAGATCTGACATTGACAGATGAAACAAGAAGGAACAGTGTGCACCAATTTGATATTAGCCATTCAGAGAGCTCAATGAAGTTTAAATTTGGTCATTCAAAGAGTGGCAGTGCGTAGAAATGTGCAGATGAAGGCAATAAAAGGACAACATACCTTATTGCATTGTTAATATCACACGTCAAGGAAGCTCTTCTCCACATGCAGCAATTATTCAGTTTTATGCATTCTTAATGGAAGACACACAAATATATTGTTACACATGACATTGTATGGACATATCACCAGACCCCTTCTCCCTATCCTCAACATAGCATCCATAGGCAAATGTAGATTTGAAAAAAGCAGAGTTTGGTTTACACCTCTCGATGGTTGGAAACTTTGTTGTGTGCAAAGTTTCAGGGATAATAATATAGAAAAAGAATTGGTTATTGTTTTAGATATAATAAACTTTAATGCGCATCTTGCAAAGATTCCAGTCAGGGGCCTATCCATTCATTCTCCTGGCCTAAACATGAAAATTGGCCAAAGGAGAAGAAAAAGAAAGTCTCAAAGAATGGTGGAGTACATTTTGTGTATATACCGTTCTGATGAATTTAAACACTTATGATTTAAACCATTGTATCATCAGGAAGAACTGATATTTCGTGTTTTTTATAAAATCCACTACCAACCCCCTCCCACAAACCCATGATACCTGCATAATATGTTTAGCAAAATGATTTACGTGTTGTCCCTGAGCAGGTCTGTAGCATCGTCTGGGGCTCTGGGTGAAGCCCCAGAAAATTTCTTTAGAGCCTTTAGCCAATTTTCTCTTGGAAACACCCATTTTTCTCTCAAAAACAGTCTTATGGCTTTATGAAAACTAAGTCTATTTAAGACTTTAAAGCATTATGTTGTTAATTTTTTTATCAAAGACAGTTAATCAAGAAACAAAATTCTACTTTCTTCAGAAAATCTTTTTTGCTAAAGAATGATAAATGTCAGGAATCAAAGAGATGTGTTAGTTTTTCATAGGCTGTGGTCAGTCTGATGTATGTAATGTATGGATGTAAAATTTGCCTTCATAAATTAAAGATTAAATGTGATATAAATTTAAGAAAAGAAATCTAATTACAGGTGTACAATATCATATAGATATAGAAATTAGTAATTTAAATAATCTAAAAAATTTATGGATGTAAACTTTGGTTATAGCAATCAAAAATTACATATAACATAAAGTTAGGAAAAAGAAGTCTAATTAAAGATGTACAATATCATATGAATATAAAAGTTAGTAATTTAATCTTAAAACACCCCCAGTTGAAAATGGCAGGGGTAGCATTAAATGGTCAGTGTGACCTTGTTACCATAATGTTTTTAAAGATGAAAATTTTGAATTGAATGAATGTAAATTGATCCTTAAAAAAATTGGGCACATATTCGTGCAGTAAACATGCCATTATCAGTGTCAGATGACAATGCTGCAAATTGTCCTTTGCTCTTGACCAGTTGCGATTTTTAAGTGGAGGTCTGGAACTCTATTTTATAGAAAGGATTTGTAGACTTGCACTGATTTGTCTTTGCCTATGATGTAGGTACAGTATGCCTCATTGATTCTTTGCTAATAAGGAACCTTTTCTCTGAATATATCCGGATAATAGTTACCTTTTGTGATCAGAATACCTACCCAACATGCCCTTGCATATCACTGCAGCTTTTATCAAAGATTCTTCGACTTCACCACGGAGATTTCTTTATAGAACTGTCTGTAAATTTAGCTCCAAACAGCATGATAAGCTTCAGCCGTATTCAATGAATATGTTTACTTTGGTGGGACTTTTTAATATGAAGGGAAAGAAGGAGATTAAGAAAGTTATGGTTTTTGTACTTTTATGGTCTTTGTATTCCTTAAACTTTCCCATGGTTTTTTTGTATCAATAATATCAATAATTTATTGAAAAGACGAGAGACCAAAGGAAACTGCCAATCGCTAGAGAAACCATGAATGAGTTCAATCATGCATGTAGCCAGAAGAGCTCACAGTGTGTAAAGAATTTTAAGAATAATGTTTTGCTTAGTCCATTTGCGCATGGTATGAATGTAAAATAATGTTTTGAAATAAAATAGTTTCAAAACAAAACCGGTTTTATGTTCTTTGGAATATTGTTTTAAGTAAATGAGACGAAAGGGTGCTGTGTGAGAAGAATTTGCTAGAAAGTCTGGTGGAAGTTTTACTGGAAATTTGCTGCAATCGCCTTCCCGCAAACAACTCAATTTAACTGGAAAGCAAGGAAGATGACGGAGACAAACGGAGATTTTCGACATTTGGAATTTGTCAAGCGAAGAGGCCGCAGAGCCGCAAGTGAATGTCTAAACACCCCACCAACGGCATTATCTACGAGTAAATATGATATAATTAATGGCGAGGCTGTTGATCGGGCATACAGCGACAAATTTAATGGCTTTGATCCAAACCGGCCTTTAAATCTTTTCGAAAAAACACAAGAAATTCCCAGAAGAGTGACGAAGACTTTATCTGAGCCGAAATTCTCAATCCGACCAAGCAGGCCAAAGATTCCTGATGCTTTATCAAAGCCAAAAGTTCCCGAAGAGTTGATAAATACGCGAAGTTACGATCATGATTTTTGGAGTACAACGTCGTCAATTACAGGTGATACAGAAAGTGTTTATACGATTGAAGACGAGTTTGACGGAAAATGTAATATTTCTCAGTCATATGAAATGCCAAGGTTTGAAGAAAAGAGATACCACCCCGGCAGCGACAGACACAATACACAATCGTACGTTGCATCGCAACAGAGCCAACGGGGGTTTAGCCCGCCAAGATACGAAGCACCACGATCCAGCCCCCCTAGAAATGAGCAATACAGGTCAGTTCCCCCAAGAAATGAGCAACGCAGGCTGAACTCGCCCAACCAAACTCCACCTACATTTGTCCAACCCAAACAGAACGCAAGAACCTATATCTTGCCTCAATCAGATGCTCAAAGACATGCTCCTCAAGACCATCGTTACGAACAGCGAAGAAATGATAGTTACAGGAATCATGTACCAAAATATGAGTCTGAGAGATATGACATTCAAACATACGAAAAGGCATCTTCTTCAGTGTCGCAGCAAGCTTTTTATAGAAGGGTATGAAATTATTACAAAAAGTTGTCTCAAGGCTTGTTTGTCAATAAAAAAAACTATGTGTTATGGCGCAGTCTCACGTCAAATATAGATAAAGCCACAAAGATTATCTTTCGATCAAGGCCCCGCGTTGCCCCTCGTTTTTGAGAAACCCATACGTTGTTGAAGGTCGGAAATATTTACAGAAAATTTTCCTTTGACATTTACCAAGGCAAAAATATATATTTAACGAAAAGAAAAATAATAGAAAAATCTTCGAGTGATGCTCACACTGCGTAACACGATGATAATGATGCAATATTACCCAAGTTTCCAGCAATTTCTGCATGGTAGTATCAAAGAAGAACTTGTTGGGTCGCCCTGTTTTTATTGCATCAAGAATTTGGCGAAATGAAGTCTATATCTTGAAAGGGAACTTTAGCCATGTTACTACGATGTGCCGAATATTGCAGACTTTGAGTTTAACAGCATAGGTTCCAAATCTTTAAAGAGGCTGGTGTAAAATTCAGTGACCTATTTCTTTGAACTGAATGACTTCAAAGAACTCTTGCTATTTCTCTATAATTCTACCGTTGGACTTTTCTGAAATCTCCAATATTTTCAGAATTAGAGTGTTTTTCTTCTTTTTCAAGAATCCAAGAAAAATTTTCAAAAAAACTCAAAACCATCGTACTATCTAAACTGTTTGACGCAACAAGAAATAATTTCGAAGAAAACCATAGTTTATGAATGCTTAAAATATGGTATAAAGCAAAAGTCTGTCACTCATCTGGTTTATGATTTAGAAATTTGATAACATCACAGCCTCAAACGAGTTGAAATGTAAGATACGCTGCAATTTCGAAAAATATTCAAATTTCTGTAAAGTCCAACGGTAGAATTATAGATAGGTATCTGAAGTTTCTGTCAAGTAATCAATCAGAAGAAATAGGTCACTGAATAGGAAATAGGTAGAAATAAGAAATAGGTCACTGAATTTTACACCCACCTTTTTACGCCAAGTTAAAGATTTGGAACCTATGCTGAGTTTAACCGGTCCTCGTTGTACCCATTGAATCTCCGTTGCATTTTTCATGTTTCGCAATTCACTTATCGAGATTTGACCAATTTTCCAGTCAGTAACTAACCAATTTTACCCACAGCCTGCCCTTTTACCCATGCGGTCCCTGATGGATCTGCTACAGCCTTTTAACCTTCGCAAAAGTATGCAAATATAAGTATAAGGTATAAGAGATTGATGGATCAGCATGTGTTTTGTAATAGAAGGTTGGAACCCTAGTGTCTTCAGCTTATCTACCAGTCTTGTTTTACAAAATTATGCTGTTTCTTTTCAGGCTTCAACTGGCAAACTTTTGGTGAAGGGAGGCACCGTTGTGAACGAGGATCGTATGGTTCTTGCTGATGTTTATATTGAAGACGGCATAATCAAGTACGTAGTTGCTACAATTTATTGATGTTATATTTGATTGGTCCGTGAAAATCAAAGAAAAATTAAGAGAATCTCTTTCGATGGCATTTTAAAAAAATTTCATTTCTTTTCAAAATTTGTATTCCCCTTGTTATCCTAAATTGTTGCGCAACAATATTTGGCCTCCGCTAATTTTCCCAGGGTTTTAGTCCGTTAATGAGAAACCCTAGGTATCCCTTTGCTTTGCTGTATATTATGAAACTTTCTTCTTGCAGACAAGTTGGAGGAGGTTTACAAGTTCCAGATGGAGCACAAATTGTCGATGCTGCTGGAAAGCTTGTTATGCCAGGTTTGTTTGAAAAATCTAAACCATCTCTTGGGTTGTAGCATAGAAAAATCTTTATGTGGAAAACATTTGCTAAGATGGCCAGGTATGTTTGAAGAATCCAAAAATCTAAACCATCTCTTGGGTTGTAGCATAAAAAGACCTTTATTTGAAACAATATTTGCTGAGATGGCCAAAAGGGCAAACAGTTTGTTTCACAAGCAGCATCTCGAATGTGTTGCCAACAATGTTTTCGTGTTTGGCCAGATCAGGGAGCGCTGAAGTCAAAGTTTAACCTCCTTTTTGTTCAAAGCTTTCTCGTCACTATTTCAGACCTTCAATTCGGTATACAATACAATATTGGCAATCAGAATTTGTTGCTCTTCAGGGTTAGGATTTGGAAATTTGATAACGTCGCAGCCTCAAACATATTAAATGTGCCATTTGAAACTAATTAAGATATGAAATATTTCCTCCGTTGATTTACAGCAAAGTCCCAAGTTCATTTGAAGCCATTTAATTCAATGAAGTATTTGATAGAATTTTGCACCTACCTTTTTAAAGATTTGAGCCCAGTGCTATACCGTAAAAGTTCGGACACTCCAGAGAGGGAGGGGGGGGGCTTATTAGAGAGGGGGTACTTATTCACAAAATCAAATGGCAAGGATATACGTGATAGCTTTTTAGTTCTTTTACACCATATTTTGCGAATTCAACAATACAATGTTACGAGTCAGATACATAAATTCAACAACGTTTTATCTCAAACCATATCTAAGTTAACATGCAAAGTTACTTTGTTCAATAAATAAATTGGAAATCTTTGGTAACCTCTGGAATTTGTTACAAGTGGGGGGGGGGTTAATAGAGAGGGGGCTAATTTGAAATATTGGCTCAGAGGGGAGGGCCTTATTAGAGAGGGGGGCTTAATAGAGAGGGGGCTTAATAGAGCTTTTACGGTAATATACCATCATTACCAAGTATAGGGCTCAAATCTTTCCAATTTTTAAAAAGGTCGGTGTAAAATTCTATTATATTTTTCTTTGAATTGGATTGCTTGAAAGGAACTTATGGTACTTGGCTGTAAATCTGCCGTGAAAATTCTATGATATCTTTATTTTTTTCAAAATGGCGGCAATTTGATGATTTTTGAAAAAATTCATGGAAAATTTTGAAAAAATTTAAATCATTGTAAATCCTAAACTAATAGAGGAAACATTACATAACCTTCAAGAAAACCATAGTTTATGGAGGTCTACAATATGGTGGCAAGCAGAAATCTGCAGCTTTTGTAGTTTAGGATTTAGAAATTTGATGACGTCATAACCTCAAATTTAATAAATGCCGCCATATTGAAACTAATCAAGATATCAATAAATTGCCACGGCAGATTTACAGCAAAAAACCCTAAGTTTCTTCCAAGCTATTTATTTCAAAGAAAACGGCAATAGAATTATACACCGACCTTTTTAAAGATTTGAGCCCTGTGTTTCATTACCATGATTTGTTTCTTCTTGTCCAGGTGGAATTGACACTCATACGCACATGCAACTTCCCTTCATGGGAACTGTCGCTGTTGATGATTTCTATCATGGAACCAAAGCAGCTGTGGCTGGAGGGACAACCATGATCAGTGAGTATTTTATACGTCATTTTTACTGAAAGCCAGCATTATGGATATTTTTCAAAATTTCTTCATATAACTTTTTGCTCCAGATTCGGATTCAGCACTCAAAAATTTGTTTTTGTGCAATTTCTGATTTCCATAAGGTCAGTTTCAAAGTAAATGCTACGTGACGAAATGTCCGCGAATGAAACGATTAAAGCTTTTTGCATGATTGATTCTGTGTTATTGCAAATTTCACCTGACATCTAATTTGAGACCGATCTTCGGGTTTTGACATTTAAAATGATAAAAAATGTTATCGAAAGTAATCATTAATCAGCCAATCAGTTGATCAGATCATCAATCAGTAAGTCTGTCTGCCTTTATCATTCAGTAACGATTTGTGAATTATCAGCTGGAATGAAATCGTGAATCATAAATCATGGAGAATCTGCGATCAAATCATAAATCAGTGTACCACATCTTTATAATTTCATGGTTTTATAAAATCTACTTTCTATTTCAGTCGATTTTGTGATACCGACAAGAGGAGAATCTCTGCTTGAAGCTTACGACAGATGGAAAGGCTGGGCAGATGAAAAAGGTAAGGGACCTTGCGGACATCATACAAGCATATCCGTGGCCATTTTAATTTTGTTTCCTGTGCTCTTTGACTTGATGATGTCGCTTCGGTCAACAGAAGCTCATCATATTAATTTGAAAAACTTGACTCCTTTAGGCCCTCACACACAAGACATTGTTGTGGCAATCAACTTACAAGATTCCACGAATCCCATTGAGATTTAAGCTTCATTCGATAGTGTGGACTTTACACTACTTACTTGTACTAAGTTTTCGTCATTAACTATGTGCAGAATGGAATTTTTGCTGCAATTTGTTTCTGCGAAGTGATAGCTAAGAATAGGCCTCAGCAGGGTCATCTTTCACTGTTTCATTATGAGTCCCTGTTGAGCAATGTTTACCACAGGGATACAAGGGACTTAGGTAATCAGTCTTGGGAGATTCCCCGGGAGATTTATCATGTAACGCTGAGGATCATGGTTAAGATTTCCCGAGACTACCTTCAGCGTAATCTCCTATTCGCAGCCAATTTTTAACAAAAGTTGTATTTTCTTGAACTTGGACTCCCTTTTATAATGAAAATATTCCTGTGATCTAACTAAGGGATTCTTTAGTATGACGCACATTAAAATGCACACATGTCCACTCCATTGCTGAGGAAATTTTGGATTTCTTTTTCATTTTTCTAATCTATCTTCCTTGAATTTCAGTTTGCTGTGATTACAGTTTCCACGTAGCAGTCACGTGGTGGAGCGAGAAAGTGAAAAACGAAATGCGAATCCTGACGAGTGAAAAAGGTGTCAATTCATTCAAAGCTTTTATGGCGTATAAAGGAGTTTTTCAATTGGATGATGCTGAGGTAAACCATTTCTTTAGTTTTAATTTATTTCTCTGTCAGTGTAGTACCAAAAACCGGCGTTTGAAAACTATTTCACAAGGAACTGTCACGAAAAGAATACCTGCAAAAACAACAAAAGCGTAGTCATCTGTCATTCCAATAGTTATGACAGAAACTGGACGTAAAACCTTCGTGTTTCAAGGAGCAAAAATATTTAACAGTCTACCAAATAACTTACAAACTGATTTGTCACTTTTGAAATTTAAACCATCCAGCAAGGACACAAATTTAGACTTTTAGTCATTTATCAGTTGTAAGTTTTAATCTTATGATATTTAGCTATTATTCTTGTAAATATTAACTCCCATTTTGTAAAATACAGGTCTTTGATTGATAACAGTACTTGTATTTACTGAACATATTAACCTGCATAAATATGAAAGATTATTATTATTGTATTATTATTCTCTTTTCTATTTTCTTTGCTCGTCATCTCAAAGAATACAATTTTCCTGCTAAATTGGAGTTTTTTAGCATATCTTCAGTAGACATTATAACGTACCAGATTTATACACTATGTGTTTCTTCAATAGTTATATCAAGTGTTCAAGGCATGCAGAGAATTTGGGGCACTGGCGCAAGTGCATGCTGAAAACGGAGACCTTATTCATGAGGTAAAATATGAATGTTCTCTTTCTGTTTTAAGGCTAAACTTTTGTGTTTTTATTGGCCTGTTCTACTAATAGATGACGTATTCGAAAATATATTCATATTTTTTTATGGTAAGGCATCTAGGGTCCAGGCTAAGAAGGCATCTAACCAAATTACAATTCAGCTGAAATAACTATTACATGACTTCAATTACAGGAACAAAAAAACAGATTTTCATATATGCTAGAGAGATGATGATTAAACTTGGTATGTGAATCGCGAAACAGAAGATATTCAGATTTGGAAATCCGATTTTAGTTTTCAGCATTTCAAACAAAAAGTTGCTACCAAGTTAAGTACTTATCTTCTTGACTTATTAGCCAGATGAATTTGTTATCGACAGCTTAGATGACATAGATTTGGGTACAAATCAACTATTTTTGTTTCAAGAAGTTTTCTTTCCTCTTGGAAATGTGGGCACACTATGACGAAATAAACTTCATTGCCAATAGTTTTGATTCCAATTGACAGACAGTACTTACAGTGCCTATCACATCTCGGTATCAAATTTATCATATTTTAATAGATTGCGAAGATCCTTGGGAAAAAGATCTAGAACAATATTAATTATAATCACTCTTATGATAACGTAAGTTTGAAAGGGCTCATTGTGTTGAAAAATCTGTCTGTTTTTTGCGTCCGTTTTTCTCCTAGTACCTATTATTTAGTATATGCTACAGTACCAAGTAAATTATAAGAATAGACTATTGAGAGCATATGGAGAAATTTGTCTTTTCACATTTAGATTCGAGCGTTGTTCTGCGAATATTGCTAAGTCCCATGTTAAAATTTTGATCAACAACTATCTTTGTAATTATTTGACAACCGATTTGCTATGGTTCCTTGTTTTTCACAGGGATCCAAGAATCTTGTTGAGATGGGCATTACAGGGCCTGAAGGCCACGAGTTGTGCAGACCAGAACAGGTAAGCAACAACAACACACAAATTTTGCATTCCCAATTAAATCTGACATTTAAAGATTTTCAATGTTTAAAATAATTTAAGATGATCATAAAATGTGTTTATTTTCAAGAGATGTCTATCAATCTAAATGTTTGCCTTGAAGTAGCTTTGCTTGCCTTTACTTTAAAATGATTAAGTATTTTCTAAAATGCTTCACCAGGTAGAAATTGTTCAGGTTGTTTCTACATAAATCTCTCAAAATAGATTTTAAAGATATTTTTATCGTACGGTGATGAAGACCTTTCTGATGACCTTAATAAAGTGTGCTTCTGTTAACTCTACTTTTGATTTGACTGTCAACTCTACGTTTTGTTTGTAGAACTGGTTGGTTTGATTAGCAATTAAAAATTCTGTTACAGGGCACTCAATCACCATTTCCCCCTCTTAGTTAACATTCCTTTTGCTGCAGTATTTGTGTCCTTGTCTTTGTTTTTTATGTGGTGTAGTTTAGTTATTTCTATCTGTATGTAATGATCACGGTGTAGCACAGCCCTTTGCTCCTCTAGTTATCCTCTTGGTATTATCGCAAAGTAATTCCGTAAGTAGCGTATTAGTAATGTGTATTGTAGCTTTTTAATGTAATATGACAAAATCGTTCCTTTCTACTAGCAAATAGTTCTTCAACGCCTTTATTTCCACAGGTTGAAGGTGAAGCAACACACAGAGCAATTGTTATTGCTGATTCGGTGAGTAGATATGGTAATTGAATAGTTAAATGATCAAAAAGTCTCCTTGTTGCGTGCAGTGCAATTGTACAAAGATAAACAAGTAAATAAAGTAAAATATAGGCACTTTGATGCGAATTGAAATAAGCACGACGTAATTGAATAGTTTATCAGCAAGAACTGTAACTGGTTTGTACTTCTACCAAATTCGATAAACTCAAAGGATGTAAAAATTTAAACTCAATTGAATTTTTAACATTTTTGCATATGATGAACAGAAGAAATTTTATAGATAACAATGTATTTTTTGATAGATAACAATGTATTTTATACAGATGATCAGAAAAATTAAAATTCATGTTTTCTTCAAGGTGAGTTGCCCAATTTACATTGTGCACGTGATGAGCAAAAGTGCTGCTGACGTCATCAGTGAAAGCAGAAGAAAAGGATTCATCGCATTTGGAGAACCAATCGCCGCAAGTCTTGGAACTGATGGTACCAATTATTGGCACAAATGCTGGAGACATGCAGCAGGTAAATATCCGTCCTATCTTTGTGTCACAATCTTTCCGGAGATGAATTAGATCTCTTTGATTTTAGTTTTTAATATGTCCTGAATTTAATGACATTCACAACGAGAACAACTGTAAAATATGCTGGAGTTCAGAAGAATGTTTTTGCAAATTTCCTGATTATTCAAGACTGAAGTTGGAAAAGGTGGTCTGGAGGCAATAAATTTCTAACTCTCGATAGATTGCTCGAGCCTAGACCTCCGAAGGTGCACGATTGTGCACCTCTGGGCTGTTGATGCTGCTCGTCAAACCCCAAAGCGCCTAATACAATTGCGAATTGTTTGCTCCCGGGCTGTCCATCTCTTACGACTGTCATTGGAACATTTTATACATTGTTTTTTTATTTAGACTGATTTCTCGATAAAATTCTCCATAACTAAGTCAACATATTCAAATTCATTGCTTTTAGTAATAAGAATGTTGTTACTTTTTAGGTTTCGTTATGGGACCACCTCTTCGTCCTGACCCATCTACACCATTGTATCTCATGAATCTTTTGGCAAAGTAAGTGGCGATTTCTCAATTCAATTTCTCACAATCCATTCTTAGGCCCCGTTGACATTGCTCCGTTGTTGTTATCATCCACTTTTGTTGCATCGGAGCTACCCGTTCACATTGCTCCGTTTTCGTGCAAAATCAGAGAGGAAAGCGTCCGTTCTAGTCCGTTCTCATTGATCCACCTGATTGTGACAGAATATGGAGCCAAATATATGCTCCACTTTAGTGCGTTCACATTGCTCCGGTTTTGTGAAATTCGTTGTTGAATGTTGCTGCGTTTTCATAAACCTCCGTTCTTGTGCGTTCACAATGATGCACCAGCACGTGAAAGAGCAGAAACTGTGTAAAATGACGTCATCATGCTTTCTGACATATGAAATGTTTGACTGCATAAGCTTTTTGAAACGATAAATCAAGACTTTGAGGCCTAAGGAAGAAACTATCAAATGTTGCATTATTTTGGGATTTGTTGCAGGGAGCTAGGGGGCAGGGAGCTAGGGGGCAGGAAGCTAAGAGGCAGGGAGCTAGGGGGTAGAAATATCGACCTTCTCGGCAATTTAAATTACATTGTTCGTCTTATTTATCCAGCGGAGATCTCCAGTGTACAGGAACAGACAACTGCACATTTAATGCTAATCAGAAAGCAATGGGAAAAGATGACTTCAGAAAAATACCAAATGGAGTCAATGGTATGTTTAAATCTTTTTTGCTGATGTATTGTTTTAAGATATTGAGGAATTTTTTATGCTAACTGCTTATAGAATTTCGCGCCATCTTCTCGAGTTTGCTCCAACACACCCAGCCTGTATTGAACGAACGTAATATTCTTTTAGCTTCATGGAGAGCAATCTAGCTCCAATTCTGTTTAAGATCTCGTCAGTTCTGCCCTTTGTTGCCATTATCTCAGCGAAGTATATATCTTTTTGAAGTCGTCATCGGTACGCTAAACCTGCATTAATAAATAAAAGTAGAAATCATCATTGCAGGTTAAGAACTTACAGATTCTTTTTCTTACCTTGATCAGGTGTTGAAGACAGGATGTCTGTGATTTGGGAGAAAGGAGTGGTGAGTTGAAGCCTTTTCCTCCACAGAAGTTGATCATGCTTGTTCAGCTTTAACTAAAGTGCATCTTTGCAAGACGGACATGGATTTATGAAAAATTTAATGTCACCAGAAATGTTAATCATTTTCCAATTTCATGGAAGCTATCAAACTGGTGACTATAAGTTTCTTTTGTGATGTAAACAAATCTTCAAATCTGTAGTCATATGAGTCCTTTTTCTGGAAAATTGTTTTCAAGACTGAAGATAATTTATTTTTTAATTTCAGCACGCTGGAAAGATGGACCCATGCCGATTCGTATCAGTTACAAGTACAACTGCTGCCAAAATCTTCAATGTCTACCCAAGAAAGGTAAACATTTTTATTAGTTTTGTTTAACTAATCGGGGAGATCTCAAGTAAACAAATTTATTGATGTAAAGAAGATACTTTTTGAGTAATTTTCCCTTAATAGGAGTGAGTCTTCGTGTCCCCAGTGGAAAGCACAACTGTCTATTGAATCGGAAGGTCAGGTGAAAGACAACGAACTTTTTTTCCTCAGATATTCCGTTCATTTCATTAAAGACGCATTTCTAATTAAGGGCCAAAGGCCTAAAATTGAAGACAGACTCAAATCATGTTTTTATTAAGATATGATTTGAGTCTTTAATTTTTACCTTTTGGCCTCAATTAGAAATGCAACTTTAACGAAATGAATATCTGAAGGAACCTTATTTCTGTCTTTCTCCTGGCCTTACGAGAAATCAGTCTTGAAGGAAACATCTATCCCTTTGGATATTGAAAGGTAAACATTTAGGAGTTTACATTCCCGAAGACAGGATGGTTAGGCCCAAAATTATCGTAAAGTTTATTTCTCATGAAGGGACAGCGATACGTCATTTAAGTACTATATTTTCGAATTTCTTTATTGTATCATATAGTTGATAGAAAGGAGCTGATGATTTATCGAAGACAGAAACATGTAGACAGTTTCATATTCTTCTTTTTAGGGATGCATTGCGCCTGGATCTGATGCTGATCTTGTTGTCTGGGATCCACATGCAACGCGAACGATCTCTGCAAAAACACATCATCAGGTAGAGTCACTTTGATAACAACTCTTGCGAGACTCCACGTGAAAGTTTCAGCAGCACAGCAGGAACCTTCAGATATCAATGTTTCTGTGTTGTTCATGGTCAAAGTGATTTGATAGTACAGAAATCTATTTTGTCTATTACAATGATTTATTACCTGACTGACCTTTCAAAAACCAGGCAATGCAAAAATCCCGCTAATCCCATTGGTTAATCGCATATTTCTCGCGGTTTTCCCGAGCCTTGTATAATACGATACAAGGACTCATTTTTGTCACCACAGCAACTGATTTAGGCCTACAAAATACGTTCGACTAAATGATGTAAGTCATACTTAGAAGCTATCAGGTAATAAAACTCATACTAACCGGTTTTGCAATTGTAAAAGAAAATTTAAAGCCCTCGGTCTTATTGCACAGACCTCGCAAGCTCGGTCTATACTTTTAAGACGTCGGGCTTTATAGAGGGGGGACTTTGGGGTTTCCTGGGTTGCGGATTTGACCAATTTTAGCCCTCGGGTTTCGGGTTTTACGTCTAAATCGTGCGGGTTTTCGGGCTTTGAGATGCTCCACGGGTTGCGGGTTTGGCCAATTTTGATGCTCGGGTTTCCGGATTTCTTTCAAAAATTCCATTGTTTTCGGGTTTTCGAAGTCATAAATTCCCTTTTAGTTAGCTGAGATCGAAAAACCAGCTTCCGAATGCTCGAAACGATGCACAGAGTGTCAGTGAGAACGAAAATGTCGGAAATAGTCGAAGATTATTACCGAAAATTGAAATTTTGCGTTCCGAAGTGCAATGTCGGGTTTCGAATTTTTTGCTTGCGGGTTTTCGGGTTTTTGCTAATTTTGGTCCGGGTTTGCGGGTTCTAGTACCCCCCAAAAGCCCCCCTCTTTATATTTTCCTGTATGACACAAAATTGGTTAGTATGCTCATAAAACAACAGGTTATGAGCATCAACTCTTGAATTTTTTGTCAAGCTTTCTTCATCAAGACAATGACTGGAAATTATTTTCACTTTACAGGCTGTCGATTTCAATATCTTTGAAGGAATGGAAGTTCATGGAGTACCCTTAGTCACAATTAGCAGAGGAAAAGTTGTATGGGAGAACAATAGGGTAAGAATTTCAATATCTACGTATCTTTTAAAAACTTAAGTTTTCCCAATTTTTGAACTTTATTTATTGTCAAACTATTCAGATTTCTAGCAATATCTATTTCTTTTTTCCAAATAGCTCCTTGTGCAACGTGGATCGGGAAAATACGTTCCAAGAAACACGTTTGCTCCTTATGTGTATGACAGAGTTTTGCAAAGAGAAAAGGTACGTGTGGCTCAAAAGAATATCTTTCTCTTCCTACAATCTCTTGCAAAAGTATTGGACCCCTACGAAAATCTACGTTTTTCGGAAATATTGTCCCCCCTCCCCCCATTTCAATGTTGCTTGCATTGGGGAATCATTCTTTTGGTGGTTCTGCGTGAAAAACACCTCTTCGCCAGGCAATCAACATTGAAACGGGGGGAGGGGGGACAAAAATTCGAATTTTTCTATAGGGGTCCAACACTTTTGCAAGAGATTGTAGCTTCTCTCTGTATCCTCTTTGGAAATGATACAAGTTTTCTCTACTGTGAATGGATCAATTTCCTTCTTTTAAGTCATAGAGCCTGTCACACTGTTTTGAAGTGAATTAGTTTGATGAATAAATAAATTGTTACGGCTGGTTCAATCAATTATTCGTTTACGGTTTATTTTCTTTCAGAGTTGCATGCCTTCCAAAGTGCCACGTGATCCATACAGCGGACCTGTATTCCAAGTTGAAAAACCAAAAACAGATTCTGGTATGTTATTTCAAATTTTATGAGGACATTTGAATTGACCTCCTCGAAAACTTTGACCATTGATGGTTGGTTTAAATTCCTTTCATTTTGAGGATAAAAAAATCTAAAGAGTGTCTTTTAAGTTTCCTCAAATTCTCTGTCTGGGATCGGCGAAAGATTCCCTGTACCTGCCTGAACATTTCACAGAAAGTTATATGATGCAATTCATCTATCGAGACATCATTCAAGTTGTGCCAGTTAAAGCAGCATAAAAGCAAATGAAACTACGCTTTGGATTTCCCACACTCAGCGAGAAAATGCTTTTGGACGGTTCTCCCAGTAGTGCAATTTCTTAATTTTTTGGTGATCTTAAAGATCATATTTTCGTGAGAGTTTCTTGCTAAAAACAATGATAGGGGACGGAGGTTGTCAGATACGTTGCTTTAATGCATTTTGCTATACCCCAGTATGAATATCTTTGAAGACCCATTGCTAACAATTATCCTTTGCGGCGCCGAACTCGACTTTGTATGAGGTGAAAGTCATTTCTGGCCTAAGTTCTTTGTCCTGCTTTTCATAAGGCGCCCAAAGGATCATGGTTTGCAATGGGCCGTTAAACAAAGGCGTTAAACATGAACCTCTGTTCTTTGCTATTCCAGGGAATGAACCTACAAGCCCGTCGAAGAAAAACTCTCAAAATCTCTCAAGTATTGTATTGGGTTGAACTTTTAATCTCTAACTTTAATATCGTGTACTTTGTTATTTTTGTACTGCTGGCTGTCTACAATGAATGCATTCATATAATCGTATGGAATATTGAGTATTGGGTCTGTATTTGCTATTTAATCAATGTATCCAATGCTGGGATCTTATTATGACGTGTGAAATTTCATCAGAAGTTGATGTCTTTATTTTGAGATAAAATCTTCCATATATTCTAATTCACTGGATTTTTGTTGAAAGAAAACTGATGATTTTACGGGAGTTTTAATGTTTCAATGCATCCAGCCAGTTACCCCAATTAAAAAATTCCCCTTCAAGTGACACTTGGGTTTCAATAAGAGGCCTGTTGAAATCTTTATCGCTGAGAGTGCCTTTGAAATTGTACTGCACCGAAAAGCAAATGAATTGGATTTCTACGAGTATATAGTTACGGAGTATTCTCAAATTCAGTCTCAAATTTACATGTGATCGAATGAGAAGTTGCCTTGAAGCTGCATTATTACTTTTCTATGTTGCAGTGGTATGAATGATTTTAAATGTTTTTTTCCATTATCTGTACGTGATGGTATTCAAGAAGCAAACTGATCGATTGATTGATTGATTGATTGATTGACTTATGCATGATGATTGATCATTTTGAAGGAAATTTTTGCCGCGTTCTTCTACTCCACTGTCGGGCCAATTCAGCGCCATTTACGTAAAATAATGTCGGAATATTTCTTTTTCTGAAAACAGTTGGGTATTTTGTCGTTCAGCTCCTATAGCGTTAGATAGACAGTCTCCTTTATTGCAGTACTTTGTTCTTGTTAATCTTGATGATTTTTAATCGTAGTACAGACATGAAAAAATGGCTCAGGTAGAGTTCGACAGGTTTACTATCAGTCAAAATAAAACCAAAAAGATAAAAATTTACAAGCATACATGATCTTACCAAGAAAGGAATAACAACAAAAACTGCTCTCATGGCCAAAAGCTAAGTCCAGTTCGCCCTTTACCGACCAGATTTGCCTTCTACATATCATGGCCGATAGCTAAGTATACTTCGCTCTTTACAACCTAATCAGTCTTCTACTATGGTCAATAGCCAAGAAAACTTCGCCCTTTACAACTTTAATTCGTCTTCTATTATGGCCAATAGCCAGGTCCAGGTCGCCCTCTCCCACCACGATTAGATTTAAAAGAATTGTCCATTGGTTCATCCTCCATTGAATCCCCACGATTTCTCATGTTCCTTGGTCCATCTCCAGGAGGCCCTCCACCTCTTCCATAGGGTCTGTCTCTTCTCATCTGTCGACCATCCTGATCCATTGGGGGTCCATCCATGCCCATGTTAGGCCCACCTCTACCCATTGGATGCCCTCTTCCACCTCGCATTGGCCCTCCTCTTCCACCTCGATCCATATATGAACCACCGCGTCCCATTCCTCCTCTTTTCCTATCACCAGGTCCATCTCTGTTCATCATTTCCATTCTCTCGGGATTAACAAGTGGTCCATCTCTTCCTCTGTCCATTGGTGGTCCATCTCGTCCCCTGTTGGAGCCTTGTCTATCTCTGTGCATTCCTGGTGGCCCATTTCTGTCTCTGCCGCCAGGTGGCATTCTCCCTCCAACACCTGGGGGTCCATCCATTCCTGGTGGTCCATCTCTACCCATGTGATCTCCAGGTCCATCCATCATCGACCTTGGCTGTCCATTTGAGTTACTTGGTGGTCCCATTAGGGGCCCTGGCATTCCTGGTCTTGGGGGACCACCTACTCCTGGAGGGGGCATTCCACCTGGTGGTGGCATTGATCCAGGAGGCCCAGGCATTGGTATTCCAGGGGGTACCATCATACCAGGGATCAATCCTGGGGGTGGCATGGCCATTCCTGGTGGAAGTGTCATTCCAGGGGGTAATGCTATTCCAGGCATGTTGGGATTTGCAGGAGTTTTAGATTTTTCAGCTTGTTTGACTGTAAAGTAATAAAAGTTAAACGTTAGTTGACAGAGATAAATAGCTACTCAAGAATGCATTTGCATGTCTAAAATTAGCGTATTATATTCAATTAGTTTTGACACATCCATGAATAGAGTGTACCTGTAAAAAAATACAAGGCTAAACCTTTGAAGAAAATTACAAAGGCTATCAGTAAGATTCTAAGTTACAACCAGTCTAACACGAGGTTTTCAAAAGGCTAAGATCAACCTTGTGCTAGCCTAAGTTAAACTTGTTAGCATTTTTTGAGCCATTTGCAAGGTTAAAGCAAGGCTTTTCTAGGCTAGAACAAGGTCACAATGCCATAACTAACATTTAATTAGTGTGTGCAGGCATTTTCTTTGTCCTATTCATAGATTACCTCTACTTAACTCCATCAACTAAGCTTTTATGGGATGTGGCAACAGAAAGCAGTTAGTGCGAGCAAGAATTTTTTCAATAAAAGGTACAGGTATGAAAAGACAAACCAATTTGAGATTTACAAAGAAGAATAAACAATAGAACAGCCGATGGTGAGTGAGATTTTTGGCTTTCTCTTTGGTTTAATTGAGAAATGGTTGTTGAGAAATGGGAGCTGGGGAGACAAGATCCCTCCTCTTCTCTCCAAGATTGGCTTTCTGATTCATACAATCTACCAAGAAAGTGTTTAAGGAGGGTTTATGTGGTTAAAAAACTTTAGTTTTAATGAAGAAAGGACATTTCTTAGAGTCAAAAGTGGCATTTTTCTCAAGGATAACAGGGTGCTTTTGAGACCATTAGGTAACTTTAAAGTCCCTCCCAGGTGAGGAATCAATACCCTTCAAATAACAATTTTTTGCAGCTAATCAACTGGGCCACTCGGGACAGTACAGTGCAGGCCTTGGGAGCATTAAAGACCCATTGCTAACCATGATCCTTTGTGGCGCCAAAGTTGACTTTTGTGTTTTCTAAACATCGTTTTTGGCCTAAATTCTCTGTCTTTTTTCATTCTGTGCACAAAGGATCATGTTTGACAGTCAACGAGTCTTCAACAATGGTTTCCTATTTAAGAATTCTTGTTTAAAACATGTGCAAGTCTTTCATTGGCTCAAGAATTCTTATCAATTGTGTAGAATTCTTGGAAATTTTTATGGATTCTTGTCATATTAATGTGTGCAAGGCATATACTATAGAACTACTGTAGATATAACACCAATCAGCGAGTGCTGCCAATTAGTATTTGTACCAAATGCGACTGTAGCGAGGTTAATTTTTATAGAAATTAATTGACTGATTATCGCTAAGGAAATGTTTATTATGTTTAAATTTACAGTTGGGTAATGGTTCAAAAGGAAAATGATTTAGAATATTGAGTTACTCTCCTCCACCAGTTTCTAGTTCCTGAGTCCGTAATTTTGAGTTCTGCATTGTCAGAAATAAACCTTTGTCGTCCATTGATGTAGTTAGGTAGTTAAGTAGGTAGGAAGATATCATTATCTTTTGTTGGAGAACTTTTGTTGTTGTTTCTTGGATAAATGCTCACAAGCCGCGAGCCCACGAACCGCAGCTGTGAGCTGGCCCATCTACATAGGCTGATGGCAGACAGAGCATGCAGACAGCAGGCAGGCTAATTTCGCTCGCTGATTGAACAAGAATAGTAAGGCTGCCTTTGGCAGCAATAAGAGTAATCCTGAGGTGTTTCAGATCTGTTGCCTTCAGCCATGCACACTTGTATATTGGAACCCATTGGAACCTTATTTTGCTGACATAGCCCAATAACATAAGAACATACTTGTCTGGTCAATCAGCTGCTGAGCTTGCTCTTCCATCCATTTTGTGTAAAAGAATTTGACATTATCTTTGTGTTTTCTCCCACTGTTATGTGTTTTTCTCACAGATGGCTGAAAGACAATTTAAAAAACTGATTTGTTGTCTAAATAACATAGAATATGGTACTCCTTGCATTTTGCTCATTGTTGTTGAAAAATCTCAAAGAAAGATGAGGCAAAGTTATTGTCAGGTTCCTAGAATTGGTTTATGTCCATGACAAGGTTTGAAAATGCATATGTGTGCAGGTAAAAATAAGATTTTGATATTTTTTGTTATGGTTCGTTATTTGGGAAAACTCATATAAAGAACTGGAACCAAAGTAAGGAAAAACTACTCTAAATTGAGCAATTTGGCAAATAGACCTTTTAGCTAGTCTGCAAAAGTGCCTGGATCGAGCATCATTTTTATACACAAGATTTGATCGAGTGGCGTTAGAGCTTCTATCGCTATTAAGTGCACATTCAAAAATTCTACAAAATGAAGCAAAACATCGTTAGATTCTGATTCTTTTAAGAATAGCTAAAAGGTTCAGATTGCCATGTTGAAAAATGGTAGTAAGGTGATGTTCACAACTCAAAAGTAAATAGGAATCGCTACTTACAGAGTCATGAGTGAGGTATGTATCACAATAATCACAAAAGTACCTGGAATGAAACAAAAAATGGAAAATTGTTAAAATCTATTCCATTAACACAAAAAAACAATAAATTTACACAAACCTTCATTTAATAAAAAGCATAAGTTCATGTCTCATCTTTTAGCCATGCCCTAACAAAAGTTCTGGGATAACAATAGAAAAACAATCGGTTATTGTTTTAAAGACAATAGACTTTGCTGTGTTCTGCTTCAAAGATGGTCCATGCCATGTCCATCGACCATCCTTCTCTTTTTGTAGAGAAACAAATCAATAAAATATTAAATGGGGAAACTCATGGAATAAGAAAGATTCCCGGTTCCTTTGTCAATGTTCCTGTTTTGCTTCTAACCTTCCAATTAGATCTCACGCATTGTCAAAACAAAGGAGGCATACAAAGCATACCGAAAATGGCATAAGCAAGGATATGGCCTACTAGTACTCTTATGCTGCTGGCTATCTATAAACTCCCAACATAACAACCCTCTTCCACTGTAGACAGTCCTATGATACGAGAAGAAATTCAGAAATAATAAGATCACTTACTTAGGCATAATGCGTCTACAGAGCGACTAAATTCAGCTAAATTCACTGTATTTCTGCCAATTTTGCAGTGAGAGATCACAGCTTTGCGTCCGCCATCAATGTGCTCCGAAGGAATCAAAGGGATGTAATTGTCATAGCGCAGCAGCTTATAAGTAAGTAAAAAAACTGATCTCACAAAACTTTGGGAATAAGCGAAGGACAGAATTGAAAGAAAACATTTGGAAAAGATCTCCTCTGAAACTTACGAATAAGCCTAACTTTGATGCACAGTCAAAACATGTTTATTTTTTGTGATTTATTATCTTTAATCTACAGGCCTATGGCTATCTGGGCAAAGTTTGGGGCACTTCTACAGCTTTTAAATAAAGGAGGTATCACAGTTTCAATAATTTGAATTTTTCAAGGGAAAGACATTTGAGGTAAAACAAGAATTATCTCAAAAAATTGTGTAAAATTTCTGTAAATCTCATTGGAATCATCAAAATCACGTTTGAATTCGTTTGAAGCCAACTTCTGAAGCATGGCATTTAAAACTGCGTCTCAAGAGCCCGAGCCCCGTTGTGAACTAGTTGAAAAAGAGGCGAAATCAAAATGGTAGTTCTTTTAGAACATTTTCCATGAGGGAAGTTCTCAATAAAATCCACTCCTAAAAGACAATGCTTGCAGAGCCGAAATACAAGCAGAAATGGGCAGACGATCCAAGAAATTTAAACTGGTCTGAAGGTATACCGATAGATAATCTGTTAATTGAATAAAAACATTGAAAAATGACTCATAAAAACCAACAAACAGCAATCAAATTGTCTGGAAGTGGAAACCATCAAGAGAGAAAAGAACTGTGAAACCGGATTTTTACGTCCCAAAACCATTAGATCAATCTAAAAAAGGCCTAAGAATGCGGACGGTCGGTCCTACTACCCCCACATTAAAGTCTAAAAGTTTTGGACAGTGAAAGTTTTGGAAAAGGTTTTCAAAACATTGTTTGTCCGCACTACTTAATCTCCCTGGTCCGCACTAATGTACACTATCAGTGAAAAAAACTGATTTTTGAATTTTTTCTACAGACAAAGGAAAGTATGGATTCAAAATGTTGTCCAAGATGGGATGGAGTGAAGGTAAAGGACTTGGTGCCAATGAAAGTGGAACCGTTTCTCATGTCAAAGTGACAAAGAGAAAGGACAGTCTTGGTAAGTTGGCTCTGATAACCTTTTTATGTTACAGTACATGTAAACTGAGTTGAAAGTTGAACGTTTTTTGTCATCCAAACAATTGCTTGAAAATTTCATTCAAATGTGAAAATACTTTTCAATGAAAAACCAATGATTTGTTTATTTTCAATCAGTGATAAAAAATGAAATACACAAATTTTGAGTCAGAAATTGGTCATAAGAAATTCAACTTATAGATCGCCAAGAAATTAAGAAATAAGATTATGAAAAATAAAAGGACTTTTTTGCCATAGTTAAGTAAGGTTTGAGTAGCATCTAAACATTGGAAAAGCTTAAAAAAAGGAACTTTAAGAAACTTTAAGAAACTCTTAGTCTGGCTCAAATATTTAATTTCTTATAAAAACTCATTTGTGTAATTGTTCTGGATGTTTGCTTAATGTAGATGCCTATTTTATATTTCAGGACTTGGAGCATCTACCTTTCATGAAGACAACTGGATTGCTCATCAAGATGACTTTAGTGCATTATTATCAAAGCTAAATCAAACTGGATCCAAAAGTAATCTTTTAGAAAATGTCTTTGTATGATCATTAAAATTCCTCCTCTTCCCTTCAAACATTTGCTCATTCAACCTCTGATAGATTTTCAACCCCCAGAACTGTATAAAAGAACCATCGCATTTGTACAGATCTGGCATTTGTATTTAATGTTTTATGGATTTTTTGCTCAGTAGAATTAGGAAGTTTTGTGGATAGGGTCTACTAAGGTAAAATGGATAGGTTTCTGGTAAATTGGGCAAGGCAAAAATTGGATAAATTTTGCTGAAATCTTTGTTCATTTCATTTCATTTCATTTTTAATTATTTATACAGGGTAGAAGCATCAATAAATATATAAATACTGCTTTACAGCTTGCCCTGTCAACAAAAGAAAAAGAATATAAACCCTATTTACAGTGTTATTTCAAACCTAAAGTAATAAAAGAAAGGAAATGTAGAATCAACATATCTTTGTGTTCACGTGACAGCTTTCTTAAAAGCCGAAAAGCTATTTGTGGTTTTGGCTTCAGAACCCAATTTGTTCCAAAGTTTGGCTCCCCTGAATGAAAAGCTCTTTTGTCCTAGGGATGTTTTCAACAGCGGAAGGTTCAAATCCAGTTCGGAATTGCGTAATTCCCTGACGCCTTTATCAGAGACCCTTGTAAACAGACCTTGCAGATAATCAGGCACTTCATTGTGCAGTGACTTGTGAACAATTTTCGTTGTTTCAAAATCTATCATTTGTTGTATATTTAGCCAACCGAGTTGTTTGATAAGGGGTAGCGAGGAAGCGTCATAGGGGCTATTCGTGACTACCCTGGCTGCTCTATTCTGCAGCTTTTGCAATTTTTGAAGAGCCGTAATACCACAGTTACCCCAAACAGGCGAACAATATCTTACGTAAGGCTCTACGAGGCTCTTATACATCCTTTGAATGGTCTGTAATGGGAGGTATTTTTTTGAGTATTTCAGCATTCCTATTCCTCGAGAAATTTTTTTGGTAACGATGCTCATATGCTCATCCCACAGCAAGTGCTGATCAACCTGAACACCCAAGTATTTCGCGTGTTTAACCATAGTGATTGGCTCCTCTCCTATTTTTAGGGCTGGTTCCGTGTTTTCAGACTGGTTGTTCACAGTTTTCCTCTAGCTACATATGCCCAAGCAAGCTACATTCCTTGAGATAGTGAAAATGTTTATTTATCAGTTCAGAGTCTACTGTTTTCAAGCAATCAACACTACCCATTTTGCATCCAGCCTACCCACCACTTGATCCCTGCAGACACTGTTTAATGTGTCATGATATTTTTGAAAAGTTGTCAGTAAATTTAGGAAAATATTATAGAAAGATCTTTGATGGAAATTCTCCTCATAAATGAGTGATTTCCATTGCAGAAAGTGAAGAGTCCAAACAAGCAAGTCTTCAAAATGATGTAAAACAGTCTCAAAGGAAGATTCAGTAAGTTTCATAAACCTCATGCAGTACATTTGTTCATTTCTTGAAACTTGTTAGCTCTTTCCTTCATACTGCCAAGTGCCAATATTTTTGTTAGATATTTCAGAAGGAGGAATTAATGTTAACTTTAAAGAATTCTTTCTAGAACTGATGAAATTTTTCCATCATATCTTTTTTGATCATTTTTTTGTATTTAAAGTAATAACGATTTTGAAATTATTTTTTGGATCAATTCTTTAACAACTCATTTTCAGTTACGGTAAATTCATCAAGAGCAAAGATCTGTCATTGAAGTCCAAAAATGATCTCGCATGTGTATTTGGTCAACGAAGTAAATCAACTCCATCAACACCACAACAACTTAGTGAGGTATGTTTTTAAGCACAGTTAGGGTTCAATTTATCTGTCACAGTGACTAAGGTACTGGTTGAAAATTACATGATTGGAAACTCTTGTTCTGCCTGACAAATTTGTGATAATCGTGATGAAATTGATTTCTTCAAAGTTTTCTATTGACAAACATTTCTCACATCAAAATTCTCAACTGCTGAGTTCCTTTTTCTGAGACTGGAGAATGGTAAAGAAAAGCTGCGAACTCTTAAAATCCTTTGCGATCTTTTTTAAGAGCTGCACGTTTTTTATACGTAAGAAATTTGGATCAGACCATAATACTAAAAGTTCCTTAATTTCATGTGAAAATCTCTGCTTTCTAATAACAAAAATTTCTTAAAATTTGTTTCGTACTCCTTGAGTGTACGGATTATGATGCAATTTCCAAGACTGCTACAAATATGTTTCTTGGCAGATAAAACATCAATTAGGAAGGAAAGATGTTTCGCTACGTTCAAAACTTTAAAGTATAAGAGTTAATTTTGCTCAAGAATTATGGTTCAACGACATATATCTTTGAATCTAGCATTTAAAAATCTAGCTATCATAGTACTAGCTTTTGTTAACCAGTTTCGTATATATAACAACGTGTATTTTGATATACAGCAGAAAATCAGTTTGACGCGCTCATACAAAGAAGTCTGATTTTTAGTTACGTGCCTGTTGATTTTCCTTATTTAGAGGCTGTTGCCCTCTCTGGTAAATGTTTTTCAAGCTGCCAATTTTTCAGGTCAAAGCTCGCTTGACAGACATAGCAGAAATTCTTCGCTGAAGTGGCACATTGTTTATCTAAAAGTTTGGTCTACGAAAATTTTCATTCGTGATGTATTTTATCCCATTCAGGATGAAGGTGAAAAATCTGATACAAGCACAGCGTCCTGTCCCGTTGACAGTCACAAAGCTGAACATGGCTTTGTCACAGTCAGAAGTGAAATGAACCTACAGGAGTATTTCGAGCAGAGGATGGCCGCTTTGAAGAAGCGCACAGAAAATAAGGCTAATGTAGTTTGTGTTGCTGCTGTGGAGGAGGAGAATATACCACGTGATGAGTCGCAGGAGGGAACAAAGAAAAATAAGAGTAAGAAGCGAAAGGTCGAGAAAAATGATGAAAATGGGTGTGATGAAATTGCGGATATTGAGAAGATAGAGCAAGTCAATGAAAAGAAAAACAAGAAACGAAAGAAAGAACAAAATACTGAAATTGAGAACAATGAAATCAATGACAATGAAATCGAGAGAACAAAGGAAGTTAAAGAGAAAAAAAGTAAGAACAATTCTCGAAAGGAAACTGTTGACGAAAATGTGAATGCTGAAAATTTAAAAAAACTGTGTAATGGAGAAGAGAGGGAATTAGACAATGTACCGAGGAAGAAATCTAAAAAGTCAAAACGAAAGAAAAATGAGAATTTAGATGAGAAAAATGAGCTTCATTTGGTTGAAGGACAGGAAGCTGGTATGGAAAAAGTTTCTGATGAGAAATCGAAGAAAACTAAGAAGTCAAACAAGCTGAAAATTAATGATGATGAGAAGGTAATTATTGATGAAATCTCAGGAACCCAAGAAAATTTGGAGCAAAATGATGGTCTGAAGGGTTTGATTCCAAAAAAGAGAAAGAAATCTAAAAAGACGCGAGCAGATGATAAAACCGAGGAAGCTAAGGCGAGTACTGTTATAAGTGTCAGTGAAAATGTCGAGGGAAGGAAAGCTAGAAAGGAAAAGAAGAAGTGTGATAAAAATAATGATTTAGAGAAGAATGCGCAGCAAGAAACCGAGATCAATGAAAAGGAACGTGAAAACAAAGAGACGGAGCAAGTATGCAATGAAAAGAGTAAAAAGAAAAGGAAAAACGAATCTATTCCAGAAAATAATGAACTGACAAATTTAGATAAGAAATCAAAGAAAAAGAAGAAAAAGGAATGAAAGGTTTATCAAACGTTGTTTCAATTAATTGTATGAAGTGAAAGTTTCGTTTTCTATTCTATCAAGTCTCCCTGCGTAATAATCGTTGTGTTTTTTGGCTCGTTGTTATTGAAAATATATCATTTTGAGCTGTTTAGTGAAAGGCTCTGCTGCGAGCGAAATTTTCCTTTGAAATAGCGGATTTGAAAATAGATGCAAACTGTCAAAGTCGAAGATTGCTCCAAAAGAGCTAAATTTTGTTTTCTATACGATGCCAGTTAAGATTTGCGGATGCGCAAAATCCGCCACGCAAAGCGCTCTAACTGTTTTCATTTGCAGACTTCTTGCGTCCTTCTTCTTTTAACTGTTTTAAACATTTGATCAACACTGTGTGAATATTTGAAGAAGCAAAGAAATAAGCTAAAGTTTGCAACAAAGAAAGTTCATTAAATTTATCAACAACGTGGAAACAACAAATTTATTTATATTCAACTGAAAACGAAGTTAGCATACTAGAATCTGGTAAGAAGCTCTTGGACAGTTTTGCTGTTGAAATGTCATCCATTTTGACAGGCTTTCGAGATTCTTCCTTTGCTCGTGGCATGCTATCTCTTTGTTTGCGACAACAAAGCGACCACAAACGGATATATTCACAAAGCATGCCGGTCGCAAAGGCAGCTTTAAAGTATTTTCAAGCAGATTTACATTTTACAACGCTCAATCACATGAGTTTGTACCCTTTAGTCTTGCTTGGCCGAGGATCTCCTCCGTTTTTCGTGCCTCCGTTCCATCATTTGATGGACAAATGATTCAGCACTTTGATTAATCACCTGATCAAGTGTTTTATCATGACTACAAATCAAATGGCTACTCTCCATTGCCATCAACCCTGATGCGATGTCGCCAGACATTAATGTGCCAGTCTACAATAGAGAAAATTTACAACATTTATAAATATATTCCTCGAGATAATCCTAAAGTTATAAAAAAGTACTTAAAGAGCCATTGACACCCAGGGTCCTTTGCGGGCATGGTGAAAGTTCAGACTTTGATAATCAAATCTGGCCTAAATGGAAACTGTAGATTCATACACAGCATACTGCATTAGTTAAACTGCTGGAAAAGTTTCACTTTAGTTGACGTTTCTTTCTGACGTTACTGCAGTGTGGATACATAGTTTCCGCTACCCATGCAATAGGAAGATATTTTTAATCAAATTGTAATACTGTAGTTGGTTAATTACAAGGTGGATTTACTGTACTCACGCAAAAAAACTTCAATTTTTGTTATTCGCAGGCATTTTTACCATTTTTGCCAATGCATCTAATTTGAGACTGGCGAAAGACTAAGTCTAAGGTTCTTTGAAAGATTTTATTTTTGTATCATTTGAACCAAAAACTAATTGGAAGGATCTGAGGCATAAGAGCAACATTTACTTACCTCTGCAGAAATAGAAAGAGACGAAGCTTTTCTTCTACCTCCAAGAGTTTGCTCGCCTGCTAAAAGCAATTCCTTTTGAGCATGTTCGTTCACAGCTACTACTTCTGTGAAAATCTGAAAATTAAATAGAAGAAATAAAAGTCTGGCAATGATCACAACAGCTTGTTAAATTCGATATGTTTGAACCAAATTTGAATCTATGCTCCATTGAAGCAATCTGGGGTGCGGCTTATACAGTTTCCGTCAAGTGACTGAAGTTGAGTGAGATCAAACTCCGGGTGGGTGACCTTTCAGAGGCATGACCTCGCAACTCACTTCGCCGTCCTTCGGAAGGGACGTTAAACTAGGGGTCCCATGCTTGGATGCGGCATGTATAGTGCTCCTAAATTAGCTTTGAATAGCTAGAAATCCTTTCAGCCCACTTGAAATAGATTACTGAAAAAAAAAATTTTCCATGAGAAGCTAAGACAAATTTATTCCATTTTCGTTGGTTGTGTGAATAAAGGTAATGCTAAACTCAGAGGAAAAATGTCGAAGCAATTTTCAATAACAAACCTTTTTTCCTGGCTCACCTTGGACAATTCTTCCTTAATTTTCAAATACTCTGCATAGTTGTCTTCCATGGCAGAAACGATCAGCAAATAATTCTCCAGTCTTTCGACGCTCAGATTTGTAAAATCCTGAGGTATAAAGATACAGAGAAGGATTTTCAAGTTTAAATACTTTAAAATCAATTGTTTTGGGCAGTAAAAATTTGGGACGAAAACAGCTCTGACATTGAAACTGAAGAATATTCCTCCCAAAGGGATAACACATGCTAAGCTAAAACCTGTAAAAGTCATTGCTGTAAGGCAGAAAACTTGGTCGTGATTTTAGGCCTGTTTGAAACTTCCTTGAAGGGGCTTTCTCGAGAAGTCCTTCGTAAATTCAGAACAGAGCAGCCAATTCAGTCAAGCAATTTTGAAATATATTTGAACATGTGCACTACTGAATCATATACTTGCCAATTTTATTGCCTTGATATTCAGGGAGCAGTGACCTTTGAAATGCGAATTGTTTTTTTACTCTCCCAGTAGTTTGAGCCAGGGAGCTACGCTACACACCTCCCTGGTCTGAGCAAAAAGGCAAATTCAGTTCAGTAAAGCCTGGAGCAAGAACAACGAACGAGGTCATAAGTCTAAGCTCAGTGTTCGTTACATAGACTTACTACAGGAAGGAGAATAACTTACGGGCAAAAACAGTGGTTCTTGTTTCTTAAAAACATATGATGGAATCTCGCTGTCACTGACTATTTTCATGATGTTATCACTTTCTTCCATCTCAGAGATTCCTTTCAGTTCATGCTCCTTCGCATTCTCCTTTTCTTCTTTCCTAACGTCAAGAACTGCCACCTCCAGATTTGTTACAACAACAGCAACGACTAAGTTAGCGAAGATGAATGCACCAATTGAAATGAATAGAATCAAAAAGAGGCCACCTGCTGCAAAATTGATATCTCCTTTTTTCTGAAAAAATGAAACCGAAATTATGCAGTGTACAGTACAGCTAAATGTGTACGAGGGTGTGCCCACGAACAAAAATGTTTTACCCGGCTCCAGAACTTTTCTCTCCAAATGATAGCTGACGCTAGAAAAAATCGGTGAAGAGTATATTCCATAACATAAAAATTGGATTGAACAACGATACGATCTAACAAAATATTCCCTTTTAACTTGTTCTGACAACCGGCTCAAGAAAAATTGCGTTCTTTTGATACCCGGCGCTAGAAAAAAGGCGAAACGATACTCTGAAAACGGCGCATCCCCATCGGACAAATATATTATGTACCCCCTGGGTGCCCTTGCAAATTCACACGAACGTTATTCACAAGAGCCCCTGCAAACTTCATGAATTCGAACACGAATTCTTATGATCGAATACAGTATTGGTCTACATAATATTTGGGAATACTTTGGTTACAATTTAGAATCCAAAATTATTTCCCTCTGGAATATACACACATACATACATATGACAAATCCTTAAACAAGATATTACCTCGAATTCTTTGAATATTTCAACCCAACCATCTTGAGTCAGGCAAATGAAAAGAGAAAACATTGCTTTGAATGTCGTTAAGGACATTTTCTTCATCCAGAAGTGGACATCATTGAGATCGGGAGATTGTGGCAATTTTTGAACAGGAGAAGTTATTAATAAGTTGTTGGAAGAACAGATAGAGACGAGGAACAAAATAGACTTACCAAAAGTCTATTTGGTCAACTGTAATAAGGGTCACTGAAAGCCCTTTTGCAATTGTTTTGAAGACATAGACTTGGGGCAAGTCTAGGCAAATAACGGCCCCGCCAAGCAATCAAGCAAAACTTTAGATTAATATCAGGTTGCAGTTTTTAGCGCCAAAGGCTGCTGGGATTGCAGAAGTAAAGAAGATTTCATCGATTCCAGCATCTCTTGATTGCTCAGGTGATGTGGTTGTACCTGACTGCTCTGGCTGCATAGAAAGAGCTACACAACTGCGCCACAACTCATTCAACACCTTTAGGTTTATTTCTTTTCAAAATGTCTCGTATCTTAAGCAATCAAAACATATTTTTACAAGTAAAAAAGGGACACCAAGAGAAAGATGATGAACCATCTGATCGATCACTCTAACCATTCTCGATCAATGGACCTAATCAGTCCATCAACAATCAACAATCGAGCATAAAAACTAAGATCACTTGAAAAGGATACCGAGAGAAAGATCTCCAAAATGTTTAGGTACGATATCTCTGAATAATGTTATTCCAATGACAGAGAAGACCAACATTATGATAACCAATAACATCACGATATTTGCCATATCTGTAATTTGATAACATCATACCCATCATAATTACCATATACTTCTGCACTATACAACCTTTTAGCTATTAACAATGATCCAGCATATTAAAATATCACAGAAGACGTATTACAATACGACTATATACAGAGCGTTAAAACATTCATAACCCTGCCTAAATTGCTGCCCTTGAAGAGGTGTATGCAGAGCAATGCTTACGGAAAATTATCAACTTTTGTTATTGTTAATGGAACCTCTGCCTCTCATGCAGTAATGGGAACGGTGTATACCCATGCAACTTTGAGAAATCTTGGCCTAAAAGACGTTAAAATTGTTCTTCTCACTCGTATCACTATACTATAACCTGAATACGAATACAAAACACTGACCTGGGACTGAATGTAATATTGTCTGAACTACCACTTGCAATCCTGGCAATGAACTCACACTACGGAACAAAACAGTACTGTTTATAACAACTAGAACTGAATTAAAATAAAACAGCTATCATCATTATTATCATCATCAACATCATCCTTTTTTCAAGCAGGTTAAAAAGACACCTTGCTATATTACAAATTACAACCAATTTAGGCCTACTATCTAGGTAGTGCATGGTCATGCAGGCATGGGTTTCCTTTATTTAAGTCCCATCCACAGGACGGGAAAACTAGAACTGCAAACCTCATCTAAATGTGTCGGAGAACAACGGAGAAGAAATGATGACATCCTAAATGCTCTCTCTAGAATTATGGCAAAATATTTATTTCACAGAAGAGATCAACGAAATTTTACACGATTTGGTTCAAACGTTTGCGAAGATGCCAGGTAGATCTATTCACTAGTTAGCTAGTTTACTCTTATGGGAGGACTACTCATACTATGCAGTACATGCTACTAGAGTCTGTAAAACTATATGACTATGGTAAAACTGTACGAATAATGCGAATTCAGAAAAGAAGAGTAAATTTACCTTCGCAAACTTCTGAAAGCACGCAACACTCGTAGAATTCTCAACACTCCACGGCTTCCTGTACCTTTATCAAGGAACACTGAAAAGGAACTTTATACTCGTAATGAGGAAGACAAGGATGAAACCAAAGGCTTCTTCTGACTCAGAGTAGGCTTTCCAAATACCGTAAAACCCCATGTAAGCCCCTCTTTCCCCCATACTTGTCTCAGTTATAAGGGGTGCGGCCCATATGTGGGGGCAGCTTTTAGGTAAAGCTTTAATGGTACGATTAATTTTGATGCAAATGAATTTATGGTAACATCGAATGATTATGATACTTAAAAATAATTTTGACTGTCGGCCCAAAAATGTAACCTAGTTTACCCTTGTAGGATTTTCCCAGACAAACGTATTTTGTTGTCAGTTGGCAGTTGAATAAACAGGGTTTTGCGAACGAAGTGGAATAAAAAGTTTTTTACTCACATGGACCAAACAGCAAAGAGGCCACAATACAGAAGTCGAAAATGTTCCATCCCTGGGTCCAAAACTTGATGAAGCCATGATACCATTTCATCAGAATTTCACAAACGAAGATTGTCATCATACATTCATCCATTATCGTAAAGATGTGGCTGTATTGTCTTTGCTGCCGGTGTAATTCGATAAACAATTAAAAAAATAGCATGAGCCAATCTACCCTGGATACCAGACTCTCTATCATAAAACACGGAGATTTTATTTTACAGCCCTGAAGAAGTCCTGCATGGCAGGCCGAAATATTGGCATAAAATCTATTCAACCATTTGCTGTTGTTTTATTGTTGTATTGTTGTATTGCTGTATTGCGGTGTTTCTGCCTTTAATCCTATGGTGTTCCTTTTTGCGAAAATCCTATGAAAGACAGTCGACTAACGAAAAAGGTTTATGAGGAGCAAAAACGTCTAAATCTAGATAAATGCTGACTCAGAAACAAAAAATGATTTAAAAGAACTAAACATAGATATCTCAGAGGAACAAATAGGCAAGCTGACAAGCAAAGAATGGAAAAATATGATAGTAAATAGAATAACTTCGATAATACAAAGAGATATGAAGGAATGTAACAAAACAAAATTAAGATTACTAAAAAATAATTGCTTTGGGAAAAAAGAATACATTAATCATAAACATGCAGCAAACCTATTGTCTTTGAAACTAAACATGACTGACTTAAAAGCTAACTATAAGGGAAAACATGAAAATGCCTTATGCAGAAGGTGTGGAGCTCAAGAAGAAACCATTGAACACTTATTTCAGTGCCAAAACTTTAAAGAAAGATCTTTGAACACAAATTATTTACTGAAAAGTGACCCAACAAAACTCGGAAAGATTTTTAAAATGGTTGGGATGTTTTTATCATAAATAGGAAAAAGAAAAACACCCAAAAAAACCTGTGTTACTGGTGCAATACCCATGTGTTGTAGCTTGTAACTGCTCCGGAATGGAGAATTGGTTGCCATTATTATTATTATTATTATTATTTAAACTTATTATTTTATTTTTTCTCCGTTTTTTATGTTACAGAGTCTGGTACCCAGGGTATAGCCAATCAAAGAAATATCAAATTTGCAATGTTATATTTCTTGAGAGGCAAATTACTCCACAAATAGCGAACAAGATATTGGGATTTTAAGGGTCTCTTTAGATTTTTCAAAGTTTTTTGATGTTTTTGAGAGATTTTCAAAGATATCATAGATTCTTTAAGATTTCTAAAACTTTTTGAGATTTTTGAAATTTTCAAATTTTTTTGAGACTTTCTAAGATTTCAGTCAGAAGAGATTATGCTTGAAACCTTGCACTTAGTTCCATTCATATCAAAGTGCTTAGCTTATATCTACCTTCATTTACTAATTTGCTTAGTTATGCCTACCTTCATTTACCTCATTTACTTGTTTATCTATGAAGTTAAGGTTACTGTAACCGTTCAGGCAGCGATTAAGAAACTCCGTTTACCACGGCCGTTCGTCAAAATATACCAAACAAACTTATGCATCATTCGATGCAGAATTAAACGAAGAATATCATAAAAATATATTCAGTTGATTCAATAAAATCACAAATGATTTATTCTAGATTTAAGGCAAAATCGACCACCCTTGCGAAAAAATCTTTGTGTACCCCAATGATAATCGTTGGACCACGACTATCTATTTACCGAAGACTTAAGGCCCTGAACTGCAAAACCGTGTCACGAATTTTTGATAAAAGGTATTTTCTTGAAATGATATCATTTTAAATAAATGCAAATTTCTTAAATGTCTTTTTTAACTTTCAGACCCTTGTAAAAATCGGACCATTGGATCTATCACAAATCACTGACACGGTTTCGTAGTTATATGCTTTGTGACCCTGTGTGCCAAGTTTCAAGCGATTCGATTGGCCTGGTGGGTACACAAAGATTTTTTATTACCCACCAGTACTCCGGAATCCTGTATCGAGCAATCAGGCTTTTATCAAAATGAAGCAAAAATTGCGGGAAATACGATTATGCATGAACGGTCAAGCAATAAGGCTTAAACGCGGTATTGGTAAAGCATTATATCAATAACATAGCAGCACGGGATGTCACGAACATAGCTGCAAGGTCAAGTGAGTTTAATTTAATCCCCTAATGTATATTCCCGCAATTTTTGAGAAACATGATTGCTCCTTTTAAAATGCTCAAATTTATAAGTAATTGTGACTATTTCTGGAAATGAGTTGGCTTAAACATTCCTCAAATACTTGTACCATCAGATTATGACAAAAACGAAAAATCGAAAATTTGTCGTCTGAACAGTTACAGTAACCTTAAGAACTTCATACCGTGATAGCTTGGTGCGGGTTTGTGTCAACAGATAAAGAGATGATTGTCAAGTGCATGGTCACGTGACCTGAAGTGCATATAAGCAACGCTAGCTGAATTCATCTATTGCCATAGGAGACTGGGGAGAGCGGTTTGTTCTGGTAAATGGCGAACACAAATCTGGTAAATGGTAGCCTACGAGTAGACTGGCTGCCACGGAGCTTCTACGACATTGAGTCTGCACGCAGGCTAACGAATGATAGGCTTCCCTCCACAGAATTGTTAGCTCATGATTGAAATTAAGAAACCTGTGAGAAACGTTGCCTAGAAGGTAGCCAGAAGGATGTCCCATGACTCATTCACCTCGTAACAAAAGGGAGCCTCCTCGCATCAAACTGCTTTAGAACAAAATAACGAAGCAAGCTAAACAGATAGAGGATTCAAATAACTTCAAAATGACTTACTAATTTCTCATCAGTTTCAATGGCTATCATCAAACTGTTTAGGATAATAACAGCCACGATTCCTCTCCTGAATATTTTGCTGTTAAGAAATCTTCCTGTAAGTTCAGTTGCAACAAATTCAGCAATTTCCTCATCATCCATTTCTGGTAAATCTTTTAAAATATTCTTTTTCTCTTCCTCTACTGTTTCTAATTTTTGCTTCTTCGCTTCTCTTTCACTTCTTGTTTCAAAAACAGGTTTGAACTCAGCTGGAGGTTTTATTTCGTCAAGAAATGCCTTGAGAGCCTTTTGTTTCATTATGATCTCATTCCCCACCTTCAAGTAAAACAAAACAATTGAATCTCAACTCACCTTTAAAGAAATGTTAGATCTTCAGTTGCATATTATGAACGGTACACAGGGAGCATAGGTTTCAAATCTTTAAAAAGGCTGGTGTAAAATTGAGTGACCTATTCCTTTGAACTGAATGACTTCAAAGAAACTTTAGCTATTTATCTATAATTCTACCGTTGGACTTTTCTGAAATCTTCAATATTTTCGGAATAAGAATGTTTTTCTTCTTTTTCAAGAATTCAAGAAAATTGTTCAAAAAAACTTAAAACCATCGTAATTTCTAAGCTGTTTGACGCAACATGACGTAATTTCGAAGAAAACCATATTTTATGAATGCCTACAATATGGTATCAAGCAAAAGTCTGTCATTCATCTAGTTTATGATTTAGAAATTTGATGACGTCACACCCTCAAATGAGCTGAAATGTAGAATACGCTGTAATTTTGACAAATATTCAAACTTTCTCGAAAGTCCAACGGTAGAATTATAGATAAGTATCTAAAGTTTCTCTCAAGCCATTCAATCAGAAGAAATAGGTCATAGAATTTTACACCCATCTTTTTACACTGAGTTAAAGATTTGGAAGCTATGCTTACACAGGGGTGAAATGGGTAATTCCGGTAAAATGGGTGAGGCAAAGATACCGGGTGAGGCAAAGATACCGAGTGAGGCAATAAAACATCCCCGTTTGAAAGGCCACTGCTCCCTGGATGGATATCAAGGAAATTATGTTGGCTAGTAATTAATTCAATGGTGGACATGCTCAAATAAATACTAAAACTTACCTGACTAAAGTTAGCCAGCATGACAGTAGAGGCTGCGCGCAGGCTAGAAAGAAGTCGGCTACTCCGTTCTAGAATTATGAGGAATTTTCTTAAGAAAGCCCCTTCAAGAAACCTTAAAAACAGGCCTAAAATTATAACCAAATTTTCTGCCTTACAGCAATGACTTTTACATGCTTTAGCACGTGCTACCCCTTTGGGAGGAAATTGTAATGATTTCGTCTCCTCAAGGGTATAACAGGTGTCGAAATGTGTTCAAGTCATTGCTAAAGGACAGAAATCAGAAAAATTGGGAAAATTTTGTACGGGATGTTAGGCCAATTTTGCAGGTTTCGTTGCAGGGGCTCTCTTCGGGGCTCTCTGGAGAAAATCCCTCATTATTTCAGAACGGAATGGCCGATTTCAGTCAGGTAAATTTCAAAATGAATTTTAATATGTCCACCATTGAATGATTTTTCGCCAAAATTATTGTCTTGATATCCAGGGAGCACTGGCCGCTCAAACAGGGATGGTTTTTTTACTCACCCCGTAAATAAATGAATTTCGAGAAAATCTTGATGCACAATGTCTGTTTGAATTACTCATTTGCAAATTTTAATCAAACAGCTGATGAAAAACTCACATTTTTGAAAGTTCTCCTTTTTACTTTGTATTTTTCTTTTGTCTCAGTGGCCTCAGCATACTGCAGTTCAATATTCTGTCTTCTTAGTCCTTCTCGAAATAAACGCGTCACACCAAGAAGCTTCATGACAGTTCTTACAACCTGCATCAAAGAAAGTGTATCAGCCTTATGTTTTTAATACCATAAAAAAGCAGGGCTTATGTGAAGTGAAAGATTTAACTGTCACCAGACCAGAGCTTATATGAAACATTGATGATATTTTTTTATTTTATAACTTATTGTATGTTGTGGCTTATTGTAACTGTTTTGTATTTTGCGAATTGTTCACATGATGCAAAATCCATTTCACAAATTGCAATCAACCATATTCTATAATCTTGTGTCAGTTTAACCTGGGGAAACTATTCGTGCACGGAAAGCAAGCTGGTCAGCTTCTGACGGTCAATTGCACAAAACAGTACTTTGCTCTTCACATTTAAAGTTTTCATTGTTTTTTCTGTGGCTCTTGAGAAATTTAGGGTTGTTTCTGAGCGTTTCTAGCTAAGCTAATGTAAAGTGAGATTTTTGACAACGCAGAATTGCTGATCCAAAACTTTTCAAGTGGCTTTCTTCGCGGGTATTTTCACTAATTTTGAGAAAAATTTTTAAGAGAAGAGAGGTAGAAAGCATCAGCAAATACTAAATTTTTTCAAAATGTTCTCGGTAAAAATGCTCCAGAACACATATCATACACACCGCTCGGAATCTTTCAGCCATCTTGCGTTTATTTCTATGAAGATCTCTTAAATTCTTGACTTTCTCACATCAGAATATCTTTGTTCTCCTCCATTTTGTTTTTTAGGCCAAAGAAAATCATTGTTATTCAAAATGCATCCTGGGATTGAAGTTAGAAATCTGAAATTTGGCGCCAAAATCGAACGTGATATCCCGGATGCTGCTGTTGTCGTTGTTGTTGTCGTGGCTGTTGTTGCTGCTGCTGTGTGTTTGGTTTGAAGAAGGAAGGCAGAAAGGTTGGCAGATTATCAATTTATTGAAGGCTGTGGCTGTGAACTGCTGCGAAAGACGTCATACAAAGCTTGTTTATGAACAATCCGATGTTTTATTTCCTTCTTCACGCCCGACAACACCTTTCTCGAGGAGTTCAGCCTCGCTTTGATGCCCCTATACAAATGTATAGGAAAATGACCGGAAGTGAATATTTTCGTCGACTTTGAACGTTTCTTGCAGTGATGCGGTGTGATTTTTCCGCGTTAATTTAATCTTAAAAGGTAGTGAATTTATCTAAGAAATGTTTAAAACTAAAATCGTTTTGATTTAAACTTCCCGGTAAACTCCACGCAATTTGACAGGAGTGATGGTCTTATTTTAAGAGATTTTCATCCGTATTTGGGCAAATTTTTCGAATTCATTGTTTTTGGTGAAGTAAGCAGCGCCTTGAAAACCATGACATATAGAAATTGCCGAAGATCGTAGAAATTGTTTTGAAGCGGCGTGGTCTGCTTGCTGCTTGCTTTCAAGAAAACTTTTTAATTCTGATAGGAAACGAAGCAATAAACCAATATGCAGAGCACTAGCGATCCTTTTACTGCCAGTGAAGGACAAGAGATGCTTTCATGTTTTCAAATAATTCTCCAACCCGCCAGAAAGAAAGAGACAAGAAGAAGCAGCTTCCAACGAAAGAACTCGGATATTTATGGATCAAGAACTAAAATCGTTTTGTTTATGATGGTAGATGTCTTTTATGGACAAATGGATAGCAAATTATAGAGAATATGTTATTTGTACTGGGCAAGTTCCTCTCAATGATGGAGCAACTCAATGCAGTCTGGAAATCTTCTCTTGTTGGCTCTAAAAACTCACAGACAAGGAAGATAGGGAAGGATGCTGTCTATCGAAATTGCAATGACTATTTCTGAATGGACAACGGCAATAACTGCTTTTTGGTAATTTTCAGAAACTCATGAATAAGCATGGCATTTCACCTACAGGGTGAAATGGGCGAGCTTTGTCTTTGTCTTTGCAAACAATTGTCTTTGCAGATCAAATTCAGAATAAGTTTCAGACTGTTTCAGAATTGGAAGCATTAAAATTTCAATTTTTTTCGATGATTCAATTGCTATTATCTTACCATCTTCCTATCATCAGAGTAAAATCATCAGAGTATCAATTATTGGATTACTCAAATTTTTTGATATATCATAATATTGTTTTTCATTGAATGCTTTGTTTGCAACAGTCATGTTCCATCAGTTTTGCATAAGTCCTCAGGCATTGAAAAAGCAAGAATTGCAGTCTTTGGTGGTTGTTGTCAAATGCTGCTTCAAGGTTGGGCTTGATTGGTAAAGGATAATCTTGTTCTGTTTGGGTCCTAAAATAAAACAGAGACAATATTATTTCCTCCTACTAAAGATGTTTGCTGCATAGCAAATTTCACTTTGTCTCATAGAGAATTGCATGTACAAAAAAGAGCAGCAAACCAAAATAGGAGATGTCTTTGCAAACTTAAATCAGAGCAGCAATACCCTGCTCAAGAAAAAGAAAACAAATTTAAGGGCAAATAATTGCAGTAAACTATCGTATTTATAGGCAAAATAATCAAAGCTGATAATTTTTTGTACAAGGTAGCCTTGATAACATTGTTTTAGTAAGCAAATCTCCTATTTCTAGGTCAGAGCTTCCCCATTAGTCTTGAAGAAAATAAGCAACAATGCAACTTTATGTTTGTTTACAGTTAGGCCAAACCCGACGAAAAGTTTTCTGAAAGCGAAGTCAAAGTTTTGTTATTATTCTCATTGCTCTGGTGGTCAAAACAGCTAGCAAGTACTCTAAAATACTTTCATTTCTGAAAACATCAGATTAAGTTCGAAAGTGATACATTCAACCAAAGTTAACGTTTGTCTTCTGACTAAAAAGCAGACAAGTTTGTGAAAGGAAGCACGTAAAGTTAACGAAGATTAGATGGTCATGGCTCTCGAGGAAAAATTGCCTTTGAAAATTGTGGGAAACCGGCAAAGGCTACAGCAAAACAGGCAACATTCCTAGAAACTAGATGCTTACAGCTATTGCGTTATATCTCCAAAATGAGAATTCCTGTCTTAGTTTAGAAAATATTGGAGTTTGAAAAAATTTGTGTTAAATTTAGGCCAACAAAAGTTCATTTTCTTGAAACTGCAAGCCAAAGTTCAAGACGAGAAAAAGACAAGTTTATTTCGTCAACAATTGGCGAAAGGTGGCAAAATAGGACAAGACGACATCGAGGAATCCAAAACTTTCAACAAAATTTCCATGAAACGAAGGAAAAACGTTAAATTTATGATAAAGTCTGCTTACCTGCTGTGCTGAATCCCGAGTTTGTAAACAGAGTTGTCCACGGCCTTTGAAAAATATGAAAAACCAAGAAGCTCTAAGTCCAAAATGCTCAAAGAACTTGAAAGAGCGAAGATACAGCTATTGCGTTATATCTCGATATATCTATATTACTACTGCCTGAGCGGTAAGATCAAACGCTGAATTTGTCTGTCTGCCGCACTTATTCCAGACCTCTCCCGTGTCCTGGAAGCTCGCTCTTTGTCTCCAAAAATCGACGGGAAAATCTATATGTGCATGAGCATGTCCATATTTTGGGGTAACCTCCTGCAGCTGGGGTATTAGCGGGGGAAAATTGTTGGCAGCTTTCTTCAGCAGGTTATTGTTTTTTGAGTGACTGCCGATTGTTACTAACGACACTTGATGGTGCTATCAAGGCCCATCAACGAACAATCCACTCAATACTCGATGGTAAACAACCGAAGACGTCACATCGGATGTCACATGCACATTCACCTTCGCAGGGGCTGGCAGGCTTGTATCCTCCTTCAAAAAGGCGCTCTCCAAGGTTTCATCGGTTTCATCCCGCAGTATAGACGAGGTCGTGGCGTGGTGGGGTGCATGATCGGTGCCAACGATCATTACCACCTATATTGGGGGCTGTCATGTGACCACACCCATATCATGTGATATCTTCTCCTCCGCAATGGTGCTCTTTCTAAGAGTATACAGGGCTCCCTTAGAAAATGCTTCATTACAGGGGTAATAGTAAGTAAACACTGTATATCTTAGTTACTAAGGAATACATAGGGTGCTAATATGGAAATTTGTTGGGGGTAGTCACGTGCGTCACCCCGAGGGGTTCTTTGTCATAGGGGCTCCCTTGATGAAAATGCTAAAGAACAGCGATTATACCAAGTGAAGGGTATATAACTTAGTTACTGATGAATATGTTGGGTAATGATACTGTTTATCGTTGGGGGCACTCACGTGTCTAGCCCCATGTCACGTGACTTACCTGGCAAGTTGCCAATATAGGTCACGTGTATTGGCACCATGCCAAGTTTTCACCATGTGACTTGGCACCTTGCCAAGTTCTGTGACGTCACTTGGCACATTGCCAACTTACCCTGAATTCGCGCCCTGATGACATGGAGTTTATTTGCCATATAATTATTGCAAATCTAACTTGCATAGGGAAATTCAACTGAGTAACTAAAACATAAGATCCTTTTGGATGATTACAAAGTCCGTCCTGAGCTAAGCAAGCATAAGAAAATCTGAATATTGATTTCTTCATAACCCCAAATGATCGTTGTGATGCTGTTTTTAGCAACAGTCAGAGAGATGAGTGTTGCTGCTAAAGTCGCCTTCAATAGCAAAATAACGACAAGAATCGCCCGAAAAGTGATATTTTGATCTTCATGTCAAACGAAGATGATACGCAACAAATGAAAATATATTACCCCCAGTTCGCTTGGTTCATACATGATGCATCTGTCTCAAATTAGATGTCATGTGAGATTAACGATAACGCAAAATTACTTATGCAGGACTCTGCAGAACGTCTCTATTCGCGGACATCTAATTTGAGACAAGCAGTCACGAAGATAACATCTGTGCAGAATCATATGCATGAAGATGTTTTGGTTCAGTGTGATCATGTGCCTTCCCCCAGTCAATGGCGCCATTGTTTGCTGGGATTCTGCACCTTTCCTCTCAACTTCACCTACGACGTTTGCATCTTTGCATCTGTAGCTGTGTAGGAGGGGGTCCTTCTACCTGATGGTGATGCTGCGAATGCTAGCCTCTGTGCAGGCCGCCTGTTACATCATCCTCTAAAGTTGACTTATTTGCATAATGAGTACTATTAACAAGTGGCTAATGATGCGTTCGTTCTAGATAACAATTGTTTTAACATAATTAAGCTGCTAATGAAGTCAAGAACGTGCCAATTCTGGTTAAATTTGTTGCTGTGCCAGGGTAAACATCATGGTAATTTATCCATCTTACGGTGTCAAATCTGTCTAACATGAAATATGCCGACGTCAAATTTTTCTATCGGATCGCGGGAAACTTCTGTCTTGTGTGCGCTTTATTTGCGCTTTCTTTATTTCAGTGCCAATTAGCAGCGGTAAAACGTTAATCAATTGCTTTAACGAGCGTGATGGACTTTCTTTCTTTCTTTCTTTCTTTCTTTCTTTCTTTCATTCTTTCTTTCTTTCTGACTTTCTGACTGACCCGGAGCCCCCTCTTAGATTACAAAGTTGGACTTTGTAATCAAAAACGACACTTGAGGTGCTATTAAGGGCCACCAACGAACAATCCACTCTGTGTTACGGACTGAAGAGATAGACCTGGGCCAAGTCTACGCTATAACTGAACCAAGTTGTTTTAAATCCTGGTGAGTCTAAGGCAGTTTTGAGAGAGGGGTGGAAAGAGCCCTCCCCCCCCCCCCCCCCCCACCATAAATGGTAGGTCAAAAAAGCTCATAATTTTCCCCTATAACTGTTTCAACTAAACTACTTAGGGCAAGTAAAGAAATTGAGGGAAGAAACAACACAAAAACCAACTCCGCAACTGAAACAAGACAACAACTAACATAAGTAACTCAACTAAAGCAACGAAGGCCAATACGGCAACTAACACAACTAAAGGCGCCGAGGCGACTTAGTCCACTAAGGGAAGAAACAACACAACTGAAACAAGACAACAACTAACATAAGTAACTCAACTAAAGCAACGAAGGCCAATACGGCAACTAACACAACTGAAGGCGCTGAGGCGACTTAGTCCACTGAGGAAAGAAACAACACAACTGAATTAAGACAACAACTAACATAAGTAACTCAACTAAAGCGACGAAGGCCAATACGGCAACTAACACAACTAAAGGTGCTGAGGCAACTAAGTCCACTAAGGGAAGAAGCAACACAAAACCAACTCCACAACTGAAACAAGACAACAACTAACATAGCTAAGTAAGTCAACTAAAGCAACGAAGGCCAAAAGGAAACTAACGCCACCAAAGGCGCTGAAGTTAGACATTTTTCAACCCTGAAAGCATTCAAATATGAATCATCAAATGACAAATTATAATTTACTTTAGTTACATTAACAACTATTGTATATATAGTAAATTAGTTACTTTAAGTTCTTAGCATTGTCCCCTATAAATCAGTTATTTTTATAACTGAGGGACTACCAAGGGTAAAAAAGAAAAAAACAATTCAAATGAAATCAAGCCATAACCAACTCCACTAAGGCAAGAAATGCAACCAGATCTACTCAGCAACTAAAACAAGACGCCAACTAACCTAAGAAAGCCTACTAAGTCTACCAAGGCCAATAAGGCAACCAAGGGCACTAAAGGTCCTGGCGCAACTAAGTCCACTAAGGCAAGAAACGCAACTACATCTACTCAACAACTAGAAGAAGAAGCGAACTAACGTAAGTAAGGCCACTAAACCAACTCAGGCCCGTTAGGTAACTAACGCAACTAAAAGCGCTAAGGCGCCTAAGTCCTTAAGGCAACAAACACCGCTAGATTAACTCAACTGAAACAACTGAAACAACCAAGGCATCCACAACAACTTTTCCGCAGGATTCATCTCTTTCACGTCCAAACTTCCACGCAATATGCAAATCCCAAAATACACTTACAGTATATACATTTCCTTCCATTTCCACTTAAGTACTGCTTTATTGAATGAACAAAAGACGATACATTTTCCACTCAAGTACTGTCACTTACACGAACTACAGCGAAGCTAAAAGGAACGCGGAGGCGCGGCGCAGCCGCGCCGAGCGGGCCTAGTGGAAAGAATATTTCATGTTACAAAAGAGTGGCTGATGGAAATGTTTCTGTTCTGCTTGAGCATAGGCAGAGAAATGAAACATTGCTGTTTGAGAAGGGTGTTGTTGCAGAGTTAGGTAATAAATGAATAGAAAATGAAGTGAAAAACAGCAGCTGTAGAGAATAAAATGTGATGAAATGCTAAAGATCCAGCTAGATCAAAATCATTAAAATTGAATGAAAAGATAAATCTGACCTCTTAATAGAAGGAAATAGAATAAGTGCACCATTTGAATATTGTTTTGTCTCTGAGGTATTTCCACAAGTATTTCTACTTTGATTCACTAGTTTCCATAGTGAATCAAAGTAAAACTGACCACCATATGCCTCCGCCAGGTATATTTCTGTACAACAGGAAATAATCCATATCTTATGCCAGTCTGCATTCTTTGTAGTGCGCAGGGAAGATCTTCCCCACGCCACTTTGACTGATTCCAGCCACACCCGCGCCATAACTCTGTAAAAGGGCCACCTTTGGCAGTTTGTTTATACAATTTGATTGTACCCCTAACATTCAGATGCGCCAGAATTTACTTCAAAATGAGCTTCCCAGCGCCAAAATCAAAGAATGCAATCTGGATCTTATGGTTTACCCATAGGGTGTAGAAATGTTGGGCCAAAATGTAAAGTTTCTTCATATGAAATTGTTGACCTAACATTTAGATTTGGCACTGAGCACCCAAAATGTTGTGAAGATGCAAGTTTTGCATTTTCCTGTGAATCTGAAAATTTATACAGAGGAGACTTTTCTGCAAAATTGTTGAGGGTGAAACTGTTACATCCTCAGTCATTATTGATTGTCATACCCCATAAAATAGTTTTATTATTATCATTATTATAACTTTGTTAAAGTGTCATACATCTTTAGCAATAAAGTACTAATTGGGAACACTATTTAGCCTATTTACAATCAAACAAGATATAATAAAACAGAACAAGATAATGTAATGCCAAGATGAAATTAAAAATGTAATGCTTACAATTGTATCATAATATGTTGTTAAAAAGAAAAGAAAAGTCAATTATTCATTACAATATTTACATTGTCCATTGCAGCTGTCTGTAGCTATGCTCGTTAGATCTGATTGTCTGACAGTTTCAAACTTTTCATCATCAGAACCTGACAGCACAAGATTTGATGAAATAAATGAATGTTTATTTTTGCAGTGATCATAATCATATATACATTTTTCTTTTCAGAGCAATCAGAGACAGAAGAAATCAAGAAATTATATGCCAAATCATTTGATTGTTATTGCTTTATTGGAGCATTAAAAATTTACATTGGTGAGCGAATATTTATAATCTATATCTTTTTTATCTTTTTAATCTGTATTCTACAAGATGCCAGCCTAAAAATGTCATCAGTTTTTTCATTGTAATTGTCTCTTTATATCATGAATTAAGGTACATTTTGTTTATACAGGACAGTCTTATGTAATGAATATCACAAAGAGCTTTGTTGTTTTGTTGTCTGTTTTATGTATTGAAAATTAATTTGAATTGTAAGGGCCATCCATAGTAAGGACCTAGTGACTTTATGTCTTTTTTCACTATGGATGGTATGGTGTGATGTAAGTATAAATATTGTAGTTTTTAATCTTGATAGAAAAATAAAATGAAAATATCACAAGAAGTCTTGAGAGAACTCTGTTTTGTTAATGTATGCAAGGCCTGCACTTTACCATCAATTATGTTAATAGTGGTGGTCATTTGTGTGTCAATTTATGCAAACAAATATCAGTTCTCATTGTTCATCAGTCCAAATTGAATTATTTTGCAGGTGATGAAACGTTCATCTTCCTCTTCTTTATTGATGGATGCACTTCTGTGGGAAAGATCAGGGAAGATGAGATCTTCAAAATCACATCTTGTTCATATCTGGCCCTTCAGGAAAACTCCGAAGTCAATGCAAGAGTATCTGATTTACAAAGATTCCTTTCTTCTGGAACATTCTTCTTCTCTTGTTCTCCAAGTGGATATAACACATTGGATCTTAGTCTTTGTGCTCAAAGAAGACACCTGCAGCAACAGCCTGATAATAGATTCTTTTGGTAGGTAGAATTAAAACTTTTTCATTCTTATGGTAGGTAGAATTAGAACTTTTTCATTCTTTTGGTAGGTTGAAATAAAACTTTTTCGTCACTGACAATCCTTTCATTTTGGTGCATGACCTATAAATAATTGTGTCCCAAGAGGTTAGCCAGAAAAAAGTTCCAATTTTTGAACATTCATAGCACCAAGAGTACTTGGTGGATTTGAGTGAATCAAATTCTGTTTGATAGCCAAAAGATAGAAGTATTTTTGTGAATTTTTTTATCTTAAAAAGTCCAAGAGCAATGGAAATATAGATATATATGAAGGATTGAATTTTTGGTTCAAAACATATCACGGGAAGCAAAGTAGCAAGTATATACTGAGAAAGCTGCTCTACTAATTGATTTTCAAGCAGAAAATTCATTGCACAATCTAGACACTTTTTAGTGGCCTCAGGTCATCCTACCTGCTTTGTTTTTATCATTAGCTATGCTTCAAGGATTTATAAAATTCAAAGAAATACTTCAGAAAATCCTAACATATACATAATTTATGAATATAATTTATTTATTTATGAATTGGTTTCCAGTTATTGTGTATGCCTTGCAAGATGCATTAAAATAGTTATCTAAAGGACTGAAAATGGTATTCTTATTTCGAGCTGTTCTTAGGATAGACTGAATTTATAGCTGTACCTGTCAGCTGTGAGTGTAAAACCCAAACTGTCTCATATTCTAACTCATTGATTCCTAGAACCTCAGTTCTCTGGAATTATTGTCCTGGCACTGTATGTCTGTATGTATGTACAGTATGTTGAAATTTGCCACAAAATTAAATGTTTACAATGGTTAAAGAAATATAAAATGCTACAATTTACATAACAACTTTAAGGAATATAAGTTAAAAAACACCCCTAATCATAGTGGCAGGGATAGCATGAAATGTTCGAGTTGACCTTATTTCCATAATTGTCCCCTTAGAGGTGGTTGCAAAAAAGCATCAACAATATATTTTATGTGCTTTTGGATGAAGCATATTTTAGTAAGGGCGAATCACGAAATGTGAGAAAGGATGTGTAGTTTTAGTAGAACACATATATGTCGTTTTCCTTTCTCTGGATATTTTGAAAAAAATATTCTTTGATTTTGTGCTTAAAGGAATTGATAATAGTTGGAGATTTTAAATCCGAAGATAGGCTATTCCATATTTTTGGCTTTAGGTACGACAGGCATTTTTGGCAAGTGTTACTTTTGCGAAAAATGTATTCTAACCAGTTATAATCTAGCAGCCTTCAAGCGTTTCATCAATCATCTTGACTTTGTCTCCCTTAGCTAACTTCTCTCTGCTCAGTACCTAGGGTACTTGCATCACTATAGGTAGTGATACCTTTCATTTGTACAATGCGCCAGAAGAAAGAAAAAATAGAGTACAAGCCTTACTCACATTAACATGGTTTTCCTGCCTAATAATTCTCAAAAATTCCTGAGAATATTTTTAGTTTCCTAAGAATTCAGATTTGAAGAAATTTACAGTCTTTCATATGGCTCAAGACTTTACACCATAATGTGAAGAATTCTTGTTATGTTAATGTGTGCAAGGCCAGTACTGTATATTGGTCAGCTTAAGTTATAGTATAGCTCCAATGCCACCAGTTTTCATGTACAATAAGAGATGAATAAACTTATCAAAAGAAATGTCTATAATTTTAGTTTACTCGTAAACTTTAGACACCTGTTCGGTAGTGCCTGGTAGGGTTAGTCATCATAAAAATGCTTATTTTGTAAAAAAAAAATTTATTTATTTATTATCCAGGAACCGTGCCTTACATTTGCATCTTGAGAGGTTTGGAATCAACTGCAATGATTGGCTGGTACGAATAATGAGTGGATGTGTTCAAATACGGACAGTTTATGTTGGAACAAGTCAAGCAAAAGCCTGTTTAATATCAAGACTGAGTTGTGAAAGAGCAGGAACGAGATTCAATGTGAGAGGGACAAATGATGATGGACATGTCGCTAATTTTGTTGAAACTGAGCAGGTTTGGTTTTTTCTTGAATGCATGTTTTTTTATATTCATATAAAAATATTACAAAAAATCTTACATTGTACTAGGCCTATACTTTTCTAATTACTATACGGGGATGATATCATGGGAAGCGAAAGACAATGACTACCCCATGGCAAATATGAAAAGATACGCAACGTTAACCTAAATACAACTACATTATCTACACTACGAAGGATTTAAAAACTAGTCAATACTACTATACTAGATTCCGTCCCACATCAGATGTCAGGTCAGGGTTGCGATCAATGCGAGCGCAACTCGTTCTTGTTATTTAAAGGGAATCGACATAGTTAAAAGCTGGCCCAGGCCACGTTAAAAATATAATCTATTGTATTCAACAACTTTAACGCCTGCCGCTTCATTGTGTGGGGAAGGAAACACTGCGTTTGTGGGCGTTTCTTCAGCCTATTTATAGCAGCTTGTCGATATAGCTATGTCTATTCCCTTTAAAGTAGTAAGTCAAAGGCCTGTCATCTGATATGAAACAGAATTTACAAAGAAAAAGCCACATTTACGTTAAGGGACTTGTTGGCTGCTTTATGCATAAATGAAGTTCGAAGGGACGTTTGAAAATGTGGATTCACACTACAGAAGATGAACTGATAGAAAAGCCAATTAACACCGAAGTTGTTAAGCAGTTCAACTACTGCAGTGTGGATCCATCCCGGGGGGGGGGGGGTACTTAGTATATTTGTCTGACGGGGATGTGCCGTTTTTAAGGGTATCGTTTTCACCAATTTTTTCTAGCACAGGGTATCAAAATAAGGCAATTTTTCTAGAGCAGGTTGTCAAAACATGTCAAAGAGGAATATCCTGCTAGATCGGGTCGTTTTTCGGTCAAATTTCATGTTTTTGAGTATACTTTTCACCAATTTTTTCTAGAACAGGTTATCATTTTGAGCCAAAAATTCTGGAGCAGGGTAAAAAAAATTTTTTTCGTGGGCACACCCCCGTACAAATTTAAGTCAAGTACCCCCCCCCCCGGGGATCCATACTTTTTGCGTTGGCCAAATTTGATTTTCAGACAGTCTGAAATTGCAGCATGCCCGCAAAGGACCCTGAATGACAATAGCTCGTTACAATGATAAACCCCAGTCGAGGAATAAAGTGAATATGCGTATTATCTACAACTGTAATAGTATTGGTGTGCTAAATATCTTGTCTTTTTTGCAACCGAACTTCTTTTATACAGTTTATTTGTGCAACTTTCTACCATTATTATTATCCAACTGTAATACAGATACATGCATTGAAGGTGAAGGTGAAGTTGCGCTTTTAGCGCCAAGCGCTGGGATCACAGAAGTAGATAGGCTTAATCGAGTCCGCGACCCCTTGTCATGACGCTCAAGCGGTGGGGCTTTACCGGGTATCGAACCCCGTCCGCCTGACTGTTCTGGCTGCAAAGTCAGTGGATTACACCACTGCGCCACAACACCTTCTACATTGAGATGTTATATCCCCGCTGTCTATTTCTTTTCAGCTGATCCTGCTTGATGATAGTGAAACCTCTTTTGTTCAAACACGAGGATCAGTCCCTGTATTTTGGGAGCAACCAGGAGTTCAGGTAAGCATGCAGTTTCTATTTCCTTAGAATGCAGATTCACTGTTGTTTCTGCGAACTCTTCGTTCTGGGTCAAACGTTTTTCTGCGGTGGAAGGAAAATTTGATATTACCTGGAGTCCCTTGTTTCTCTGTGCTCTTTGACTTCGGTCGCTTCGGTTGATAGAGCTTTTTCGTTGTTTCATTATGAGTCCCTCTCGAGCACGGTTTACCGCAGGGATACAAGGGACTCATCGTCATAGGTCTAATATAAAATAAAGAAGCTACTTACTTATTTTTGAAGGTTGGCTCTCACAAGATCAAGTTTTCTCGAGGATATGAAGCGTCTTCCCCGGCATTTGAGAGGTAAGCTATTTTGTTTCAATAGAGGTTTTACGATTCCTTGTAGTTAAAGGACGTAGACATTTTCTTGAGTTCATTGGAGAAAGCGAAAATGAAATTGAGTTCTGGACAATCACGAACTGAATTAAACAGCATTTTGGTTTCATTTCAGACATATTGCAAGTTTGAAAGACATGTATGGTTATCAGTTATTGGTTAATCTGCTTGGCCGCAAAGAAGGAGAACACCTTTTGAGCACTGCTTATAAGGTAATATTCTTTCACCGAAAATTTTTATTTTCATGTTGAAGGTGGTTCAGAGAACTAAGTGAGGCAATGAACCATTTAGTTATTCCCAAAAAGGGTTTGAATCGAACGATATTTTGATACATTTTGTAGAATTTTGAATGTGTACAATAGTGATAGAAGCTCCAACGCCGCTCAGCCGAACATTGCATATAAAATGCATGAAAATATCGCTTGATCTAGACTCTTTACTTGAATAACTAGAAGGTCTGTTAATTGAGATTCATCGTGTAAAACCCGGTTTATCGAGCGATATGAAATGTTTATCATATTTCTTTGGATTGAAATTAGCCAGTTGCTTTCCCTGGGATCCCTCGAATTTCAAGATAGTTCCTACGCTTGCTTGCACTATCACTTGAAACATCCATCATTTCCTGATACGAAAAATTTGAAAATCTTAATTTTCTTTATTTGGTATTTGGTACCAAGCTACCTTGCATTGTACCTTTTTTGTTTGTAAAAGTATTTTAATTGTAAGTGTCATCCGAAGTAGGGACCAGATGACCTTGTGTCTTTTCCTGCTTTGGATGGCACAGTAACGAATAATCTTTTTTGTCTTTTAATTGTTTTGATGATGACAAAACAAATCTGCTAATTTAATTCTGGAACATTCTCTCAATTTTTTTGCAGGATCATTTGAAGGATTCATCTCATAGTTTCGACACTCATATCATCATGTTCGATTATCATTATCATTGTCGAGGAGGAAAAACTGAAAATCTACAACATTTAGTCAACAAAGCACATGCTTCGATTGAAAATTTTGGATTCTTTGTTTATATGAATGATGAAATTGAAAAGTAAGTAATCGTTTTCTTCATCATTTCACCTCGAGAAATTCTGTTGTTTGTGCACTTATGTAGCTCGTGAACAGGCCTTGTATCTAAAGCTTGACGATGTCTGTCCTCAGGAGCATAGTGCTCAAACCTTTCAAATCTTCAAAAAGGTGGGTGTAAAATTCTATGACATTTTTCTATGAATTGAATGGCTTGAGAGGAACTTATGATACTTTGCTGTAAATCTGCTGTGGACATTTTTTTATGTCTTGATTTTCTTCAAAATGGTGGCAATTTAATTATTTTTAAAAAAATTTGTGGAACATTTTGAAAATTTTAAATCATCGTAAATCCTAAACCAATGGAGAAAAAATGATATAACCTTCAAGAAAAGCATAGTTTATGAAGGTCTACAGTATGGTGGCAGGAAGAAATCTGTTGCCTTTCTGGTTTAGGATTTAGACATTTGATGACGTCATAGCCTCAAATTTAATAAATGCCACAAACTGTAATAGAATTTTACATCGACTTTTTAAAGATTTGGACCCTATGTTTTCCTTAGGCTAACGCACATGTGATTGTGATATCGATGATTACGTCATAATTTCTACCCATCTTCATGGATAAAACTATATCTTATCTTTACAGATCACAAGTTGGGACAATTCGAACAAATTGTGTTGACTGCCTCGATAGAACCAATGCAGTTCAAACAAAATTTGGGCGAACGGTAAGTAAAAATGCATCTTTTAATTATGATGGTTTTAAGTTTTCAAAAATTCTTAACTAAAAGAAAACGCCTCTAATTCTGAGAATATTGAAGATTTCTGAAAAGTCCAACGGGTGAACTAAATAAAAAATAACCAAAGTTTCTTTTTCAGCTAGTTAATTCAACGAAATCCGGTCTAATTTATTATTTTATCATTTCAGGTTCTTGTCAGTCAAATTGCAAGCTTAGGCCTACCAGAAAAGTCGAATTTCGTGTCAAGATTTCAAGAAGTTTACAAAAGCATGTGGATTCAAAATGGAGATCAAATTAGCAAATTGTATTCTGGAACGGGAGCTTTAGACAGTGGAATTAAAGGAACGGTACGTCAAAAATCGATTGCTAAATTAATTCAACAATCACCGATCGATGGCTCGATCCATTCGTCCATCGATTCTTTAATTGATTGATTGATTGATTGATTGATCCATTTATTTATTGATCTATTGATTCATTGATCCATTTTACTGTACTGATCAGCGACGCTTCTCCTCAGACATAGATGCGCATTTTCAGATTGCGATGCTAGAAGACATGCACATTTTTTCTAAAGATTTTCTCTTTGGAAATTTTAAATCATCTGCGCAAAATTTCCACACATTTTCTGATATCTGATTGCTAAAAGTTTAATTGTTCATGCCCTCATCTCTTTTTATATTCACAATTCTTTAGAATTCTTTAGACTTTAGATTGGCTTTAGAATTCAATAATGTGATACTTAGCAGAAGATAGCTTGAATCCTGATAGATTTCCGATTCCTTCGCACTTCACGAAACAAAACGAGAAGTAAATATAACTAAATCACTAAGTAGCTAACATAGTAACAAATCTAAATGGCACCTCTCGAAATAAAAGGGAAATGTGCCCCAGTGCCTCTGGTTCATACGTCTCTGATGATTTCACTTGGATATAAGTGATGAAATGTTTGCTAATGGAGTCTGCATTATTGCCAAAGCTCTAACAAGTCTATTTCCTTCTCATTTAGCTTGGCAGTAAATTCCACGACGGAGCTGTGTCTGTGAAGAGAGCAATCGTTAACAATTTCTTGGACGGAAGTAAACAGGAAGCAATTGATATTCTACTTCTTGGAAATACTTTCATTGGAAAAATTGGAGAAAGAGCTAGAGCACTTCTTAATTCATCATTCTTGCATTGTAAGTTTCTTTCATTGTTTGTCTCTCTCAAGACATGTCCTCGAGCCATCTAAGTTACCTGCAGGATGTCCCAAAAATTGTTTCCCATTTGTGTGGCCGCTGTGGAGGAGCTGTAGCTTCAATTGTCTTGGTTTTTACACAGTTGTATAGGTCAGGCTTCAACTTAGAGTTTTAGACATTGTTTGAGTCAATCTGACAAGTGGTTGCTGATTTATGGGAGAGAAATGGCAAAATATGGTTGCTTCAAAAGCAGCACTTCTATTGTTCTTCAGCGATGTTATAATTAAGTAAATTTTCAAAGAAAGGACTTTAGTGTTTTTCTGCATCTTTAAAAGGGTTGATAGTGTTGATTCAGAAGCCGAGTAGTGATTGTTTCATTCAAACTCTAAATATGCGAGAATTGCAATGCCTTCTGCTCGGCTTCTGAATCAAATAAACAAATTTCGACTTATCCTTCTTCTTTCGTTACAAACTCATGACTTCTCTTAAAAGCCATCTTTCGTGTGCACAAGGCGACAGTTTGCCCTTCTGGTTTCAGGGCAGCTTTGGCGGCTTTGTTTGTTTTGAATTATTGGTTGAGAGTTTTTCTTTTGTTTGCAATAGCCCATCGCTTTGAATTCCGGTGTCAATCAAAAACAGCTGATTCTATTGTCTGATTCTATTGTCTGATTCTATTGTCTGTCTTCTTACAACATCTGCCCTTGTTGAGCACAGGATCTTTAAACATTGACTTCTATTTTCTTTATAGCTTCACCGAAAATTCTCAAAGAATTATGCTTCAAACACAAAGATTACACAAAAACATCAGAAATTCGCGTTTGCTGTGGAACTTGGAATGTGAACGGGGGTAAACATTTTCGTAGCATTGCATACAAACACATGTCTATGCATGATTGGCTGTTGGATTTCCATAAGAAAACACCGGAAGGAATTCTCGATAGACAAGAGAAATTTGAGAGACCCCCTGATATTTATGCACTGGGTTTCGAAGAACTTGTTGATCTTAATGCCAACAATATCATATCTACAAGGTTTGTCAGATTTCTAGTTTGTTTGTTTGTTTGTTTGTTTGTTTAATTTTTTGGTTGTTTGGCTGCTTCCTTGATTGATTGATTGATTGATTGATTGATTGATTGATTGATTTTTTGCATTCGAAATGTTCTATGGAGACGTTTTCGACTTCTTAAATTGAAAATTTTCTGCCCACTCTTGCGTTCAGATTATTTTTGACTATTTGTATCTTTGACCCTTTCATACACGAATCCCAGGTTTGCCAGAAGTGAATTTGTACCAATCAAAATACGCACTAGCTTTCTGGCCAGGTAAAACAGTCCGCAAATTTGTTAACTAACTTGGTTCAATTTTCCAAATTTTCATCTTCTTTATTAATATAACGTAACAGGCCTTTTAGCTGTTCTGAAAAGATAACTTTATACGTATTGTAGAATTTTCCGAATGTACACAAAAGGCATAGAGTCCCTAACGCCACTCAATCGAACCTTGCGTCTAAAAATGAATAAAAATATCGCTCGATCCAGACTCTTTTGTAGAATAGCTTGAAGGTCTATTGATTTTCATTCCCTGTAATTTAGTTTCGTTTTATTGCTTAGTTAGTTTATGTTTCTTCGTTTCAGCTCAACACAGAAAAAAGAATGGGGTTCAGAACTACAGAAAGTCATATCACGTGACCATCCATATGTCCTTGTAACAGCAGAACAACTGGTCGGGGTGTGTTTGTATGTGTTTGTGCGAATCCACCATTTACCATATGTAAGGTATGAACAACGTTTAATGTCAGTGAATTTTCTTCAATTTTGTATCTTCTCGTCCTATTTTCATTTTCTAGAATGATATCAGTTGCTTTATTTATCTCCGAAGAAGTCAAATTGGTCTTGCTTGCAATTTTTCACGCAAGGGATGCGCAAATGTTTATGTTTTTGTCCCCGGTTGATGTAGCTGCTTCTTGTAATTATCTTGAGGCTTCAAAACTGTTTGAACAACATTTGATCGGCTTTATCAATCATCTTTTAGTCGTCTCCAAAAACTACTTTAGAGCATAATTGCCTGCAAGTACAGAGCGTTACTTAGGCCAAGTTAATGAAATATAATTTCTTATGAAAGATAGCCTTTGATCAGGAAATGATATATTGTTCATAAAATGTGGGATAATTTGTGATGTAGGTACATGTGACTTGATCTATCGATTGCAAAAAGTCTTTACAGTGAATATTGATTATGAACGATGTTTTTATCATCTTCTAAGTCCCAACCATTCACACTGAAAGCTTTTGAAAATCGGTTCATTGGTTATGGACATGTAAGCAATCCAATGATACAGGGACACCCGGTAGGTGCATGTGACTTGAGATTTTCAAAAGTCTTTACAGTGAATATTGATTATGAACGATGTTTTTATCATCTTCTAATTGCCCATTCACACTGACACAGTAGCATGTGTCCCAGATGCCAGTTCCGAAAGGAAAGGGTCTGTGTCCCGTCTGTGTAACCGTCACAGATTTCTTGTTCAAAATTTGAGTTGGATAGTTCACATAATATTTCATCAGAGTTAGGAATAATCAAAGATCAACCATCAAATCTAAAACAAAGTCTTTCAAATTAAAAGGCAAGTACCCATTCTACATTGTAATCATTATCATGTTCATATGTTTGTGAATGGTTCATATGGAATGATGGATTGGCAAGTATGGAATGGTCCCATGGAATGGTGGCTATTTGGTTTCAAAATCTTGTACTATTTTCTTGCAAGTCCTTCCTAAATGTATGCAAGGAACAGTTTCACATGCACTGCAGCAAAAAGCCAGAAAAATTTTATGAAAATTCAGAGAATTATGGGGCCATTCCATGTTTTAGACATTCTCTACTTAATAGGTGTAAATGGGGCATAACATTGCTTTCTGTCCTATTTTTCGTAGAGATGTTGCTGTGGATACGGTGAAGACAGGCTTAAAAGGAAGCACAGGGAACAAAGGAGCAGTTGCGATTCGGTTGTTGTTGCACTCAACCTCAATTTGTTTTGTTTGTGCTCATTTAGCAGCAGGGCAGTCGAACGTTCGAGAAAGAAATGATAACTATCGCGATATATCCAAACGCATTACATTTCCAATGGTATGTTCTTACATGTTAGTATCCTTCCACTTCAAGTCACTGTAATGTAATTTATCTACTTTGGTTGATTTTTGCTATGCGCAGACTAACCGGTTTTGTGTTGTACAGGAAAATATAAAATCCGAGGTCTTAAAAGTAAGCTAAAGACCAAGCTTGCGGTCTGTGCAACAAGACGGAGAGCTTTATATTTTCCAGTACAACTACAAAACCGGTTAGTATGAGTTTTGTTACCTGATAGCTTCTAGTTTTGGCTCATATCATTTAGTCAAAGCATTTTATTACTGTTATGTCGCTTGAGTTTATTGTAAATCTCAGAGGCCTAATTAGTTGGTGTGATGGTTTCTTTGCATCGTATTTATACGAGGCAAGCGGGAAAATCGCGGGAAATTTGCGATTAAACAATGGCAGTTGACGGGATTATTTCCATTGCCTGGTCCCCTTGGAGTCAGTCAGGTTGCATAATATCATGTATTTTTGCGCACAAGATTGGTGGATATGATCTGGGTTGAAAGGTCATGCTTTTCAATAAAGCATGAAATCCTACCTAACCTGCAACGTAGAGTAAGGAGAGTCTCCAACTTTCTGTAATTCCAGGCTAAAGGAATCACGAGGTGTGGTCACATCGAGAGGAAGGACTAGGACGCTGCTTTGATCAGCTTAGCTTCTCAGCGTCCTCAAACTGCAAATAAATAGATGATAATGTTTGTTTATTAAAAAATACTTGGTCCTCAGACTACCTTCGGATGCTTGGTAGAAATCTAGAAGGAGAAAGGTGACAGCCTCTTGCTCCTTTCAAAGGCACTTATTATTGCAGTCACAAATGAAAATTGAAGGCTAAAAGTTTTCCACATCCGTTTCCGGAAAGGGTGATCATTAAAACTTGCTCCTAACGTTTCCCCTTTCTGTGTTCGTCATTTAGTCTCTAACATTTTTTCTGTGTATCATAGAATCTAATTGTTTTTCGAGTGCAGAAATTTTACTGTTTTAAAAAGCACTTCGAAGTTTTGGATGTGCCTAGAAATTGACATGTTTTACAAATTTCTAGTGATTAATTAATAGGCGAACAACAGTTGATCCAAAATTTTGTGCCAAGCGCTTTTATGGATCATGTGGACTTGTTCAGATTTACAATTTATATTACTTGGCAGGGTTCCTCGTTGTCATCCCATGATTATGTTTTCTGGTGTGGTGATTTCAACTATCGAATCGATCTTCCAAATGAAGAATGCAAAGAAATGGTGAAAGAAAAAAGATGGCCAGAATTAAGAGCCAGTGATCAGTTATCTGTTCAAAAAGCTGAAAACAAGGTATGTTGATCTTCACCCTTTGGCGTTATTATGAATTCAATAAAAACCCGTATATAAGAACCTTACATTTTTAAATCACCCTGTTTAGGTTCTTCTTCATATGATACTATTCTTGAAAACAGGATGCAAGCTTCTTAAATAGGTTCTTATCAAAATAATTAATTACAGATCGTCAGGAGTTTAGGCCAAATTTAAGAAAACAAGGCTTTCACGTACTCTCTATCATGACACAATTTTGTAAAGAACAACCTTATCTACATAGCTTTTTCTGTATCAAATCCATTCATACAAGGAATTTTTTACATATACTTTGTAACTGCTTGAATATTTGGCTAAATTTCTAAAAAAATTTATCACATATTACCAACCAGTAGTTTACATTTAACCTTTTTTAAGATAAGAACCTTCCTTGAATTTCAGGATGAATAGGTTCTTCTGTAATAGGGTGAAATTAGAACATTTTAGGCCTTAGGTTCTTATAAGTGGGTGGTTCTTATATGCGGGTTTTTACTGTACCAATGTTTTCAGAAATTTTTTAAGCTTTGCCATTCATATCATAGATAAATTAAACTAACTTAGCTGCAAAGAAACTACTTTGTTGAATTCAGCATATCCTTTCCGAAGCTGTTAGCCTCGGTCCATAAATACGATTAACACGCATAATCCTGTATTATGGTAAATTTGGTGTCTTTTTCAGATCTTTCGTGGTTTTCGGGAAGGCCCAATCAATTTTGCTCCAACCTACAAATACGATTTATTCTCTGATGACTACGATACGAGCGATAAACAAAGATGTCCTGCGTGGACTGATCGTGTCCTTTGGTCAAGAAAGCAATATAAAGAAAAAGACGAAATAACATTTGAAGGGGATTCAGATGACGAGCTTGAGAAAATCGAAACAGGTGAGAGAATTTTAACTTTTACTTTTATTTGCTTATTTCTAATTTTTTGGTAATCGTTTCCTTAGGTCCACTTTTGGCAAAGGAATGAGAAAACAGAAAGTAATTCAAGAGAGAAATAGGGTTATACTACCGAGATGCAATGACATGTTCTTGTAAAATATTAGATAGACTTTGGATTTATGTAGTTAATTAGCCCAACATTTCTACGATATTAGATTATAAATGTATGCTTGATACAGCTTGTACGGTATGCACTTAATCCAATGCTCGTACCAAAGATAGCTGCTTTTCAACGTCAGTTATTTTCATCTCCATGATATATAAAAATGATCGTGAAGCCTCAGCGAGATAATGATTTTTTCAATCGACAGTTGGGTTCTTTGTGTACTGTCGAGTTTTCACGCAGTTGGTAATTTTTTACTAATTCCTTATCGTATAGCCAATCTCTTCATCGACGTAGGATTCTGATCAAAGTTGTGGGATTTAAAATTAACTTCCTAAATTATTCATTCTTTATCCTGTAAGCTAAAAACACAAACGTCTGGAATCCTGGAAAGATACTTTATTATGGAAGAGCAGAGTTGAAAACATCAGATCACAGGTAAGGTTACTTTCTTATCAGAGTTATCATTCTAACATTTTATGAGCCTGACCAAAACTCAGAGAATAAAATAGATATTTTTCAAACTGTGGGGATAATTTCAGTTTCAGTAGGGGTAAGTAAAGCTGCGGTTATTGTGAAACCTTCCTATCTCGAATTGATTTCTGTTTCCTTTGAGGGCTCGAGACTGCGGGTTTTAACTGCCCCTGCAATTTGCGTTGGGTTTCCAAGTGTACTAAATTGAACTCGTAGAGAATAAACTCTGGATTTGTGACATTGATAAGGAAATTTGGTGTCTTCCTGAAAGGTCCCTTCCAACATTATCAAATGGATTAAATTGTGCTTCCTAATATCAAGTGAATTTGCCTAATTTTTACCTCTTTACATTAAGGCCAGTTATTGCATTAACAGAAATCGAAGTACAAACAGTGGACCAAAAGAAACTGGTAAAAGTGCACGATGAACAGATCAGATCATTTGGTCCTGCAAATCCAACTATAATTGTCAGACCAGACAGGAGTGGCGAAGATTTGCCTGAGGACTTTGAGGTTGATATCGAAAGTGCATTAGAGGTTTTCCAGCAATGTGGTGAAATTGTTCTTGTGAGGTAAATAAATTTGATGTTTTTGAAACTGATATTCGAGTGCTTTGTTGATATTGTCGTTTGAAGTTGATATTTCTGTCAGTAGTTGTCAGACGCAATCGAAGGCGAAACGAATTTACGCTGTGTTGTCATTAACTAATCGGAAATACTTTTGCGATGTGGTTGGCCTTATATTTGTTTCTTGTTGGTTGAAAGTTCGTGGGTGATTTACTGTACCTGTATTAGCTTAAATTATTAAACAACTGGTATTGTTACTAAACGTTATTTTTAAGCTTAACTGTAAATAATACAATACAATTCTTGAGTGTATTTTGAGTATAGTATACAGTAAACCCCGCATATAATAACCTGCAAAGTAGGAACCTTGAGGCTGTTTTTCCTAAATTATGCACCTTGTAATTAAGAACCTGTTTCAGTTTGATGAAAAATATGTTCTTATTGCAGGGGTAGCAAAGTTGATTTTGGATTCTCGTTGTTAAGTTCATTTTTTCCCCAATTGTCCATTAAAGTTTAAATCTCCTCTCCTGCTGTCTGCAAGCTTAGGATTTGCCAAAATGAGTAACAGGGCTGAACATCTTTGGTGAAGATTCTAAAGGGCCTACGCAAAGCACTCTTCAGATACGAACATTTACACCTTGAAATTAGTCTTAGTACCTTTAAAATAAGAACCTATTTCAGCCTGGCTGTCAAAAAAGTAGGCTCTTATATGCGGGGATTTACTGTATTTGAAGAATCACCGAATGCTAAAGCAAAATATTTGACTTTGCATCAAAACATAGCCATCTAAAGTTCGGCGATCTTCTCCTTGTGTATTGTTATTTTCTTTTTTCCTTTTCCAGAGCAATCGATGATCAAATATTTTTCACATATGAAGATGGCAGATCTGCTCTTGCTTCTCTTGAATTAACTGGGAAAGAGGTAAAGATTTTTTGCTACCATTTGAACATATCTGTGTACTGTCAAGAGGCAGCGTTTCTCGATGTCTTCATTTTTGAGAAGGGACATTGACTTCTTTTCTTGTCAAATTTGATAAATCTTATCTGCTCGCACAAGCTTTGGAGTTCTGACAAGGAAATTTGGTTAGATACGTAGTTGCCAGATCTGTGCCCTTTCCAAGCCTCTTTCAAATCTTATCTGCTCGCACAAGCTTTGGAGTTCTGACAAGGAAATTTGGTTAGATACGTAGTTGCCAGATCTGTGGCCTTTCCAAGCCTCTTTGTTGTTTTTTAAGAGAACAAGTAACTTCTCAATATTTTTACATGGAAGAGTTTACTCTTTTTCGTGGCTTTATTACTTATTAGTTTGATTTAGGCAGCCTTAGCTGACGGGGTTACCCTTGTATTTAGGCAGCCTTAGCTGACGGGGTTACCCTTGATTTAGGCAGCCTTAGCTGACGGGGTTACCTTTGATTTAGGCAGCCTTAGCTGACGGGGTTACCTTTGATTTAGGCAGCCTTAGCTGACGGGGTTACCCTTTGATTTAGACGGCCTTAGCTGACGGAGTTACCCTGTTACTAAGAAAAAATATGAAATGAATGAAGGGAAAATGAAGTGAATTTACTGTCTCGGAAGATATTTACTTACCATTGGTACTGAAGGAACGGCGGTGAAAAACAGATGATCGCAAAAAGAATGCTGCATTTGACATTTTTGCTATTAAGAAAAAGCGTCCACGAGATCTTATGAAATAGTGAAACTATAAAAGGACAATTTCATACCGCATTCACACTGATACTGTTAAACCAGATTTATCTGAACCAGGTTAAATTTCAACCAAAACATGTGATTTGTTTGACTGACCAATTAGAAGGCGCTATTTGATAATTTGGTTCAGATTAAACTGGTTTAGTTTCCCATTGTGAATGGAACATTAGTTTTGTCGTATTAATCATATATCCTGTCATTCGTTCTTTCGCAGATTGAAGGCGTTCCAGTTGAAGTCAGCCTCAAAAGTTCGGAATCACTTTCAAAAACAGACCCATCAGTTCACTCATTGTTATCCTTAGAATCAAGACATTCAATTGACGAAAGTATCACAGATGAACATGGTTTTACTTTATCTGATCTACTGACCCATTCCAACCGGCACTCTCGTTCCGGATCATTACTTATACCGGAAAAACTGGAACTTCAGGATGACTTCTTAGATGATGATGCCCGGTCCGTTGATGATGCATTAGACGCGGATTCCGACTCGGATCCAGACGATTTCGAAGAAGAAGATTCCCAGGAAATGCTACGCAGGAGGCAAGAAGAGATGATTGACAGTGACGAGGAAGAAGAGATCGCTGCGAAGACGCAGTCAAAGGTTCCCTCACGGCCTGTAAATCCTCCGCTGCGTCCATCAAATCCACCTAAAAGACCAGCTGCTCCACCAAAGAGGCCTACTGCTCCTGCGAAGCGACCGCCCCCGCCCAATACTGGGAATAAAACAGAAGTCGTTCGATCGCAGGTAAATGAGAACATTGTTCCTGAGAAGGAGGTTATCATGAAATCACGTGCGAGGCCCTCTTTCAGTGAGTTCGATCCCCTGGTGGCAAAACCGAGTGAAGCGAAAGCAGAGGTAAAGAAGCCAGAGAGGCCGGAGAGACCAACTCGGCCTAAAATGGCTCCTGCCAAACCTGCACCTCCTCGGATAGCGAATAAGAAAGAAGAAGATTCAAGGAGGGATTCGAGGGATCTCAAAGATTCCAAAGATTTGAAAGATTCCAAAGATGTTGTTTTGACAAGGAAAAAAGAAGAGAAGAATGATACAGATGACGTATTGAATAAGGTAACGATTTTGATGTTCATATTTTAAAGAGCCAGTGTCTCCCAGAGTCCTTTGCAGGCACCCAGGGCCCTTTGCAGGCACGCTACGTGTCTGAAAATCAAATTTGATCTGAATGGAAACGAAAGATCGACAGTATTGTTGTTGTTGTTGTGATAAAACGTTCATCTACTGCAGTATGGATCCATGGTTTCCGCTTAGGCCAAATTTGATTTGAGACGATCTGAAATTGCAGCATGCCGGCAAAGGATCCTGGATGGCAAGGCTCTTTAAGACGTTGTCAAGCTTAATCTTTCGTTAACTGAGGGAACATTCTGCAGAATGATTTTGTTTGGCAAGGGTCATGGTAAATTGTTTTAAGCGTTGTAATTGGCTAACGTCAAATAGCTACACATTTATTATCTCTGTTCTGCCTGTCCGGGTTTTGCCTTGTGACTTTATTTAATATCAGTTCTGCACCGAGGGGAGTATCACTCTGTAAAAATCTCGTACACCTTTGGGAAAAATCCCTTTTGTTTTCAAGAAAATCTGCAAAATATCCCTAAAAATCCTATTGTTTAAAAAAATCTCGTACGCCATTTCGGAAGAGTGATACACCCCTCGTTCTGCACCGCAAACATTTTTTTCAAACCTGCGCAATTTTTTTCGTAGGGTGAAACACCAAATGAAGAAACAATTAGTACACCTTTCAACGTCACTCACTTGCTGCATGTAGACTCAAATAATGTCGAAGAATTTATGACCAAATTATCAGAAACCAAATCGAATTCGTTGCCAAAACCAAGTGTTTTAAAATCAAGACGCAGGGCATCTGAAATACCAAAATCTTCCATTAGCCGGCCAATTTCTTCGTCGGTCGATAAGACTACCGGTCCTCAAGAAAAACCTGTTGCGGAACCGAAACCGGCCCCTAGAGCACCTGCCAGACCAATTTCTTGCATGCCGAGCTTAACATCGGATGTAAGATCGCAAGGAACCCTGGAACCTTTGGAAGACCGCGTCGATTCGGACTCAGAATCGAATAATAGTAATCCGGATTTAACAGGCGAGAAACGTGCCCCACCAAGGCCTAACCGAAGACCTGTTTCTGTTGTTGTGGATGATAAAGATAGCGAATTGAATCCCAAGAAACCATCGGGTATGGATTCCCAGAATACTGCTGATGTGAACCCGGAAACTGCCATTGAAAGAGAGCCTATACCTCCACCACGAGTTGATAATAAGAAGTCATCTAGCGATATTAAGCAGGCACCCCGATTGCCGCCACGAAGGCCACCTAGAGCCAATATTAGTGACGCTGCGGGGAAATCTGCCTCTGTGGCACAAAACATTAGCGCTACCAAGATCGAGGCTGGCATTAAAAGTACGAATTTGCCGACCGATAGGGAAGATAAAGTTGATGGAAGAGACACTGTGCAGGGATCTGACTCACTTGAGTTTGGTGTGAGTGGAAGCGAGATCGATACAGATGACTTGTATGCGTCGATTGACGAAACATCGAGAATAACCGTCGTTGCTAAGGATACGAATGCTATCCACAGTAAGAAGCCAAGTAGGCCTAAACCTCCATTACCTCCACGAAACAACCCAGCAAATTCATCACGTCAAACGAGTCAGACAGACTTGTCAGATGCTGTGTCCAGAGAGGAAACGACTACTCGATCTGCTATTAATACAAAGCCTGCCGAACTGACTTTGTCTGAAGGTATCCGGCCAGATCTTCCACCGAGACATGATATGGTTGATCCGACTAGTCCGCCCGACATTTGTGACGAAGATAATCGATATCTGACAGATCAAGATGCTGTATATCTGTCTGATGGCTATAGGCCTGTGCCTGAACTTCCCAATTGGGTCAGCCCAAGTGCTGAATCGGCCCCGATTGATCCATCAGCGCTTTATTCTGTTGTGACGCTACCTCGTTCAATGAAGCCTCCAGAGTTGGATCCAGAAGATGGAGTTACCTCAGAGTCGAAAGATTTATTTGAAGAAATTCCATTGACTGGCAAAGTCAGACCGCCTTTACCCCCTAGAAGTGATGCGTTAGAGAAAAAAGTTGCACCACTATTACCACCCAGAACGAATTTAGAGTAGATAAAATTGCTATTTCGTTGGTGGTAAATTTGCTAGATTTTATTGCTGAATTCAGAAATGGGTCATTAAATTAATCGTTTTGAAGACAAATTTATACGTTAGATTTTAGAAAGGCATCCTAATATTTCCAGAGCCAAATGCGTGAAAATCAACATGACAGTAGTAGGGTGACAGGTTTTTTCGCTCATACGAGTAACAAATCTCCTTCTGAGCCATGACCTTCTATAAAGTTTTGGGAAGTTAACTGAACATTTAATCTATCAGTCAAAGGCTAAATAGGATGTGAAAATTTTGTTGGTAAAATCACTCATCTTTTAGACCCAGAAATTAGAAAAATGCTGGCAAAGGGGTTTGTAGGGCAACAATAATTCTGCGGTTGATTCTAATTCTTGTTTTCTTTGCCACTGAAATTTAAATGCTATTTCTGAAACTGACAATTGCATTGAATTTCAATTTCGAGAGCAAATGGATCATGGAGGTGGAATTCTCATTCCCATACAAACCTCCTGCTAGCATTTTCCTTATTCCTGGGTCTAAAAGATGTGTAATTTTACCAAAGAAAATGCTCGTATACGAATCGGCCTTTGACTTATAGATTAATATTTTCATTTTAAATATCGGTCGCGTACTTTTTATTCCACAGCCCGCCAGACATGTTAACTTTTTCCACATCTAAATTAGCCTTTGTTTGATAGATTGACATTTTCATTTTGAATATCGACCACGTACTTTTTATTTCAGAGCTCACCAACCGTGTTAACTTCTTTCACATCTAAATCGGCCTTTGACTGATAGATTAACATTTGAGCTTTGAAAATTGACCACGTCCTTTTTTTTCACAGCCTCCCAGACATGTTAACTGTTTTCACATCTAAATTAGCCTTTGGCTGATAGAATGACATTTTCATTTTGAATATCGGCCACGTACTCTTTATTTCATAGCCTGCTAAACATGTTAACTGTTTTCACATCTAAATTAGCCTTTGGCTGATAGAATGACATGTTCATTTTGAATATCGGCCACGTACTCTTTATTTCATAGCCTGCTAAACATGTTAACTGTTTTCACATCTAAATTAGCCTTTGGCTGATAGAATGACATGTTCATTTTGAATATCGGCCACGTACTCTTTATTTCATAGCCTGCTAAACAATCGTGTTAACTTCTTTCACATCTAAATCGGCCTTTGACTGATAGATTAACATGTTGAGCTTTGAAAATTGACGGCCACGTACTCTTTATTTCATAGCCTGCTAAACATGTTAACTGTTTTCACATCTAAATTAGCCTTTGGCTGATAGAATGACATGTTCATTTTGAATATCGGCCACGTACTCTTTATTTCATAGCCTGCTAAACATGTTAACTGTTTTCACATCTAAATTAGCCTTTGGCTGATAGAATGACATGTTCATTTTGAATATCGGCCACGTACTCTTTATTTCATAGCCTGCTAAGCATGTTTACTCTTTACTTACCCGGTATGAAAATTCATAGTGGTTGTAATAATTCATTAATTGCACTGTTTTCTTTACTTAGTCCCTGTAGACACCGTCTAATTAATTCATTTGATAACGAAGGAAATTTGTACTCCTGTTTTGCACTTTTTAAATTAATTATCACCTGTATTCTCCAGTCTTGGAGTCAAAGAACCTTATCATAAAATCAGTGATTGCTATTAAATGACAGATTTCCAAATACGCCTTTATTCCACATGATGCACCGCTAAGCTTCGGATCCGATCGAAATTATCTTGTTAAGATCACATTGCCATTTTTTAAGACTGTATTTAGGAGTAGGGGCAGGACCAGGGTAGGACAAGAGGGGCTCAGCTCCTCCGTTGCAATCATATACACCCTGTCAGAGGAAATTTTAGGTTACTTTCTGAGTGAATTTTGTGTAGTAACCACGCGCTGTGGGAAACCTTCAATCAAAAATAAGATTTTCGTATAATATGTCGATAACCTGCATGGATTAAGATTGCTACTCGATATATCAGAAAGGAAGTAATGAACAAAGAAGACTCAATGTATCATACCAACATCTTATTTCTAATTTAGAATGTCCTACAGCCAATGAATTGATTCACAGGCCTGTGTTTGTTAGTCATTTTAACCCGGCTGTTAGAATCTGTGGCCTCCCTGTTTTAACATTTCTTAACCCATCGCCGATTACAATATCATTTTACTGAAACTCTTCACTTAATTTATAACAATATAGCATCATACAACAAATATGTCTTTGGTAGGATCAAAAATTTAGATATTTTTGTATCGACTTAATGCAATTATTTTGCTGCATTTAAATAGCAATCAAATCTCAATTATCATTCTTGACTTCTAGTAATATGTGCGTCTGTTCAATTTTTCTTCCCTTCTCAATGGCCTAATGTTGACAGTTCCTATTTTTGGTCTAAAAGTAATACCAATTTGTGGGCAAAAGGTAAGGCTATAGCCTTTGCTTTTTTGCAAAATTAGGTCCTTTTTCAAAAGACCGATTTTTGGGCAGAAAGTAAGGCTATAGCCTTTGCTTTTTTGCAAAATTAGGCCCTTTTTCAAAAGACCGATTTTTGGGCAAAAAGTAAGGCTATAGCCTTTAAATTTTTGCAAAATTAGGCCCTTTTTCAAAAGACCGATTTTTGGGCAAAAAGTAAGGCTATAGCCTTTGCTTTTTTGCAAAATTAGGCCCTTTTTCAAAAGACCGATTTTTGGGCAAAAAGTAAGGCTATAGCCTTTGCTTTTTTGCAAAAATTAGGGCCTTTTTCAAAAGACCGATTTTTGAGTAAAAAGTAAGGCTATATCCTTTGCTTTTTTGCAAAAATAGGCCCTTTTTCAAAAGACCGATTTTTGGGCAAAAAGTAAGGCTATAGCCTTGCTTTTTTGCAAAAATAGGCCCTTTTTCAAAAGACCGATTTTTGGGCAAAAAGTAAGGCTATAGCCTTTGCTTTTTTGCAAAAATAGGCCCTTTTTCAAAAGACGGATTTTTGGGCGAAAAGTAAGGCTATAGCCTTTGCTTTTTTGCAAAATTAGGCCCTTTTTCAAAATACCGATTTTTAGGCAAAAAGTAAGGCTATAGCCTTAGGCCCTTTTTCAAAAGACTTTTTTAAGCTAAAAAATTAGGCCCTTTTTCAAAAGACCGATTTTTTGGCAAAAAGTAAGGCTATAGCCTTTGCTTTTTTGCAAAATTAGGCCCTTTTCAGGAATACTGATTTTTGGTCAAAAAGTAAGGCTATACCCTTTGCTTTTTTCCAAAATTAGGCCCTTTTTAGGAATACTGATTTTTGGGCAAAAAGTAAGGCTATAGCCTTTAATCTTTTTGCAAAATTAGGCCCTTTTTCAAAGGACCGATTTTTGGGCAAAAAGTAAGGCTATAGCCTTTGCGTTTTTTGCAAAATTAGGCCCTTTTTCAAAAGACCGATTTTTGGGCAAAAAGTAAGGCTATAGCCTTTGCTTTTTTGCAAATTTAGGCCCTTTTTCAAAAGAGTCATTTTCCGGCAAAAAGTAAGGTTATAGCCTTTGCTTTTTGCAAAATTAGGCCCTTTTTGAAAAGACCGATTTTTGGGCAAAAAGTAAGGCTATAGCCTTTGCTTTTTTGCAAAATTAGGCCCTTTTTCAAAAGACCGATTTTTGGGCGAAAAAGGCTAAGGCTATAGGCCTTTGCTTTTTTTGCAATATTAGGCCCTTTTTCAAAAGACCGATTTTTGGGCAAAAAGTAAGGCTATAGCCTTTGCTTTTTTGCAAAATTAGGCCCTTTTTCAAAATACCGATTTTTGGGCAAAAAAGTAAGGCTATAGCCTTAGCTTTTTTGCAAAATTAGGCCCTTTTTCAAAAGACCGATTTTTAGGCAAAAAGTAAGGCAAAAAGTATAGCCTTTGCTTTTTTGCAAAATTAGGCCCATTTTCAAAATACCGATTTTTAAAAAAGTAAGGCTTTTCAAAAAGGGCCTATTTTTCAAAAAGAGCAAAAAGTAAGGCTATAGCCTTTGCTTTTTTGCAAAATTAGGCCCTTTTTCAAAAGACCGATTTTTGGGCAAAAAGTAAGGCTATAGCCTTTGCTTTTTTGCAAAATTAGGCCCTTTTTCAAAAGACCGATTTTTGGGCAAAAAGCCGACTTTTTTGCAAAATTAGGCCCTTTTTCAAAATACCGATTTTTGGGCCATTTTTCAAAAGACTTTTGAAAAAGGGCCTATTTTTGCAAAAAAGCAAAGGCTATAGCCTTACTTTTTGCCCAAAAATCGGTCTTTTGAAAAAGGGCCTAATTATTCAAAAAAGCAAAGGCTATAGCCTTACTTTTCGCCCAAAAATCCGTCTTTTGAAAAAGGGCCTATTTTTGCAAAGAAGCAAAGGCTATAGCCTTACTTTTTGCCCAAAAATCGGTCTTTTGAAAATAGGCCTAATTTTGCAAAAAAGCAAAGGCTATAGCCTTACTTTTTGCCCAAAAATCGGTCTTTTGAAAATAGGCCTATTTTTGCAAAAAAGCAAAGGCTATAGCCTTACTTTTTGCCCAAAATCGGTCTTTTGAAAATAGGCCTATTTTTGCAAAAAAGCAAAGGCTATAGCCTTACTTTTTGCCCAAAAATCGGTCTTTTGAAAAAGGGCCTAATTTTGCAAAAAAGCAAAGGCTATAGCCTTACTTTTTGCCCGAAAGATCGGTATTTTGAAAAAGGTCTTTTGAAAAAGGGCCTAATTTTGCAAAAAAGCAAAGGCTATAGCCTTACTTTTTGCCTAAAAATCGGTATTTTGAAAAAGGGCCTAATTTTGCAAAAAAGCAAAGGCTATAGCCTTACTTTTTGCCAAAAAATCGGTCTTTTGAAAAAGGGCCTAATTTTGCAAAAAAGCAAAGGCTATAGCCTTACTTTTTGCCTAAAAATCGGTATTTTGAAAAAGGGCCTAATTTTGCAAAAAAGAAAAGGCTATAGCCTTACTTTTTGCCCAAAAATCGGTCTTTTGAAAAAGGGCCTAATTTTGCAAAATTGCAAAGGCTATAGCCTTACTTTTTGCCCAAAAATCGGTATTTTGAAAAAGGGCCTAATTTTGCAAAAAAGCAAAGGCTATAGCCTTACTTTTTGCCTAAAAATCGGTCTTTTGAAAAAGGGCCTAATTTTGCAAAAAAGCTAAGGCTATAGCCTTACTTTTTGCCCAAAAATCGGTATTTTGAAAAAGGGCCTAATTTTGCAAAATTGCAAAGGCTATAGCCTTAATTTTTGCCCAAAAATCGGTCTTTTGAAAAATGGCCTAATTTTGCAAAAAAGCAAAGGCTATAGCCTTACTTTTTGCCCAAAAATCCGTCTTTTGAAAAAGGGCCTATTTTTGCAAAAAAGCAAAGGCTATAGCCTTACTTTTTGCCCAAAATCGGTCTTTTGAAAAAGGGCCTAATTTTGCAAAAAAGCAAAGGCTATAGCCTTACTTTTTGCCAAAAAATCGGTCTTATGAAAAAGGGCCTATTTTTGCAAAAAAGCAAAGGCTATAGCCTTACTTTTTGCCCAAAAATCGGTATAGTGTATTAGGTGTAAACCATCATGTATAAGCCTCGATATCAGGTAGAGGTATAATTAATTAGATCAGGATCGGAGTGGAAACATGGCGTCTTATCTCGTGTGCTCTTTAGGTCTAGCGTTAGGTCGCAGCGGATCTTAGGCATCGCGCGCGCATACACAACATAATATGGCGACGAGTAATCTCAAGAACCCAAAGAAGGAATAGAAGGAAGTAATTTCAACAAGAGAATAAGAATTATGCCAGACAACGAGAATCAAATAGGCCAAGCTCAACCGCCTCAACCAGTAGCGATTCATTTGCCTCCAGTTAAGGAATTTGATCCAAAAGGAGACCCATCTACGGTAAGCCAACGATGGCAGAAATGGAAGAAATCGTTTGTATATTTTCTGAATGCAACAGGTATTCAAAATGATAGCCAAAAGAGGGCTGCACTTTTGCATCTTGTAGGAGACGAAGTGCAAGATATATTTGAAACATTAGGTGAGGTAGGCACAACATATGACCAAGCAATAGAGAAGTTAGATAGTCATTTTGATATCAAGAAGAATATTCCATTTGAAAGATGTGTATTTCATGAGGCAGGTCAAGAATCAGGAGAAAACATAGATTCATATGTCACTAGGTTGAAAAAGTTAACTATTCATTGTGAATATGGAGATGCAAGACAAAATGAGATCAGAGATCAAGTAATAGCAAAATGCCAATCAAGTAAGCTTAGAAAAAGATTGCTACAAGAAGCAGATCTCACATTAGATAAAGTTCTAACAATAGGAAAGCTCATGGAACAATCAGACCATCAGACAAAGAAGATAGAACAACAAAACAATGCAGGATCATCAGCTGACACAATGAAAGAATCTTTTTCAGACCTGAATAAAATAAGACCAAATAAATACCAACACAAAGGTAGACAAGCAATGAACACAGGAGATCAAAGATATTCTCAACAAAGACAACAATGTGGAAGATGTGGAATGAAAAATCACAAAAGCAAAGACTGTAGAGTGACAAAAGGGAAAAAGTGCATGAAATGTGGAATTATGGGACACTTTGCAAAATTCTGTAAGACTAAAACTCCAAAGAAATCAGAAAGTCATCAAGTCAGAGCAAATGAAATCACAACAGAAAGTTCAAGTGATGATGAAGCATTTGTATTCAAAATTGGAAGCAAAGAAAGACCAGTATACCCAGTCAATGTAGATGGCACACCAATCAATATGCTCATTGACAGTGGATCAACACTGAACATCATTGATGAAACATCACTTCAGAAATTGAAAGAAGAACCACAACTTGCAAACAGCAAGGCAAAGATATTCACTTATCTAGGAAAAGAACCACTGAAACTAAAAGGAACATTCATAGCACAAGTTGAAGTATTTGGAAAAGAAACCCAAGCAAAATTCTATGTCACAGAAGGTTCAGGAGGAGCATTGCTAGGACAAAAGACAGCAGAAAAACTAGATCTTTTAAGAGTAGGCCCAGCTCTAGGTTTAGAAGCAGATCCAGCAAGTTCACTTCATAAAGCAGTAAATGAAATCAGTCAAGATAAATCAACTGAACACAGGATAGATCCAAAGATTCAGAAAGTTCTAGATAACAATAAAGAAGTATTTGAAGGCATGGGTAAATTCAAAGATTACAAGTTAAAGTTACACATTGATGAGAATATCACTCCAGTTCAACAGCCAATCAGAAGATTACCATATCATACAAGAAAGAAAGTTTCTGCAGAATTAGAAAGATTGATGAAAAATGATTGCATAGAGAAAGTTAAAGGTCCAAGCACCTGGATAAATCCAATAGTAGTAGTACCAAAACCAAATGGGACTATAAGATTATGCTTAGACATGAGAAGAGCCAATGAAGCCATAGTAAGAGAAAGACACCAGATTCCAAAAGTTGAAGAAATCCTCCCAGAGCTACATAATGCAAAATATTTCTCAAAGATTGATTTGAAAGAAGGGTATCACCAGCTAGAGTTAGCAGAGGAATCAAGACACATAACAACATTCCTAACACACAAAGGTTGTTTTCAATCAAAACGTCTTGTGTATGGAGTCAGTTCAGCCTTTGAGCAGTTTCAGAAGGTAATTGAGCAAAGCATTGCAGGTTGCCCAGGCACAAGATCAATATCTGATGACATTCTCATATGGTCATCAAGCATAGATGAAATGGCAGAGCGTCTGGACACGCTATTCCATGCATTGCATGCCAGAAATCTAAAGATCAACCCAAAGAAATGTGTATTTGGAACAACAAAGCTCACATTCGCAGGATATTGTCTAACAGACAAAGGAATTTATCCAGATCAATCCAAAGTAGATGCAGTCAAAAATGCCAAAACCCCAACAAACGCAACAGAAGTAAGAAGTTTCCTAGGTCTAGTCAACTTTTGTTCACACTTCATCAAAGACTACGCCACACTTACAGAGCCACTGAGGAAACTAACCAGGAAAGAAACTACATTTGCATGGAACAAAGAACAGCAAGCAAGTTTCACAAAGCTAAAGGAAAGCCTAACAAATGCAAGCACAATGGCTTATTACCAGCCACACGCAGACACAAAAGTCATCGTAGACGCATCACCAGTAGGACTAGGAGCAATCCTAACTCAAAAGCAAGAAGATGGACAATTCAAGCCAGTAGTTTATGCATCACACGCATTAAGCCCAACAGAACAAAGATATTCTCAGACAGAAAGAGAAGGTTTAGCAGCATTTTGGTCAACACAGAAGTTTCATTACTATTTGTATGACAGAGAATTCACAATAGTAACTGACCACAAACCACTTGAAAAGCTCTTATCAGCAAGAGGAAGCCCTACACCAAGATTGCAAAGATGGTTACTTAAAATGAAACCATACAAGTACACAGTCCAGTATGAGCCAGGACACACAAATGCATCTGACGTCTTATCCCGTTCACCTTTACCAGCCACAGGAGAACAGTTAAGTGATGATACAGAACATTTCATCAACTCAATTGTATATGATGCTTTTCCTAAGTCAGTCACAATAGAAGAAATTCAAGAAATATCAAGAAATGATGAAATCTTGAAGAATGTCAAAGAACAGATCAAAACAGAGAAATGGTCAAAAAGTCCAGAGTACAAACCATTTTTTCTGAGCCGGAAAGAACTCTGGATCAAAGATGATATTATTTTAAAAGGAACAAAGCTAATAATCCCCACAGATCTAAGACAAAGAATACTAGCCTCAGCACACCAACATCACTTAGGTATTGTGAAAACCAAAGGATTATTGAGAGAAAAAGTATGGTGGCCAGGAATAGATCAAGAAGTGGAAAAGATGATAAAACATTGCCATGCATGTCAAGTAACAGGATCAAGTAAAGTCAATTATGAACCACTTGAAGCAACAAAGATACCTTCAACAAATTGGCACACAGTAGCTTTAGACATCCAAGGACCATATCCAACAAAGGATTATCTGATAGCACTCATAGATTACAGATCAAGATATCCAGTAGTTGTGCAAGTCAAAACTATCAACACAAAAACTGTAATCAAAGCATTAGACAAGATATTTTCTATGTTTGGTTATGTACAGAAATTAGTTGCTGACAATGGAAAACAGCTCATTTCAGATGAATTCAAACAGTACCTCAAACAACATGGAGTAAAGCTAAGGAATGTCACACCGTATTCACCTTGGGTCAATGGTGAAGTTGAACGATTCAACAGATCACTCAAAAAGGCAAATCAATGCGCACATGCAGAAGGAAAAGATTGGAGAGAAGAGCTTAACAAGTTTCTATTGCTCTACAGAACAACGCCGCACGCAACAACAGGACAGTGCCCAGCTACAGTATTTTTTGGACGTGGTATCAAGAATGACATACCAGAATATACAAAGGTTCAATCACAAGACACAGAATTGGATAGGAAAGACAGAGAAAAGAAAGAGAAAATGAAAGAATATGCAGATATAAAAAGGAATGCAAAAGACAGTGAAATCCAGGAACAAGACACAGTGCTAGTAAAGAATCTCTGGAAAAATGACAAATTATCTCCAAATTGGTTAAATGAGAAATTCAAAGTCATCAAAATTTACAGGAAAAGTGCTTTGATAGAAAATGAAATAGGAAAATATTACAGGAATAAAGCTCATCTTAAGAAATACAATGAGAGTGAGACAAACAGACAAGCAGTGATTCAAAAGGAGAACACACACAGCACAGAAGAGGAAGACATCTCAGCAGAGGAACTACCAATTGACAATGCGCAAAATGTCGCAAGGCCAACGCGTTCCGAGCGCAGACCGAATAGAGCGATCACTAATGCCAATGACGCAAATAACAATATTTCTAATGAAAATAATAACCCTAGGTTGCATGAAAATGATAATGCTAACATGCAACAAGACAATGAGAATAGCTTGAATGAAGAAATTGTTGACCACCATTTGAATGAAGAAAACAATGAAGACTTACAAGAAAATGTTGGTAATGGAACACCAATTTTTGTACCAGATACTGTTCCAACAGCTATTCAACCACATGTACCAGTGAAGAAATTGCCGGTAAAAAGGAGACGTAAGAAGAAGAACTGAGTTGAAAGGACAGACAGGAGTTTATATATATATTGATTGAACAATGCATTGGAATCTTACTCGTTATGTTCATTATAATCAAGAAGCTGAAACTTTGGAAGATTATTCGTTTTGTTGATGATTGAACATCTTATACACATTTACCATTTACGCTTTACGCTGATGGACTAAAGTTGATGAACATTGATTATGCTGATTGTTTTGTTTGGTTACATTTACAAAGAACTATATTGGAAACTCAAGAGGACGATTTCAAGAAAAGGGAGAATATAGTGTATTAGGTGTAAACCATCATGTATAAGCCTCGATATCAGGTAGAGGTATAATTAATTAGATCAGGATCGGAGTGGAAACATGGCGTCTTATCTCGTGTGCTCTTTAGGTCTAGCGTTAGGTCGCAGCGGATCTTAGGCATCGCGCGCGCATACACAACAATCGGTCTTTTGAAAAAGGGCCTAATTTTGCAAAAAAGCAAAGGCTATAGCCTTACTTTTTGCCTAAAAATCGGTATTTTGAAAATGGGCCTAATTTCGCAAAAAAGCAAAGGCTATAGCCTTACTTTTTGCCTAAAAATCGGTCTTTTGAAAAAGGGCCTATTTTTGCAAAAAAGCAAAGGCTATAGCCTTACTTTTTGCCCAAAAATCCGTCTTTTGAAAAAGGGCCTATTTTTGCAAAAAAGCAAAGGCTATAGCCTTACTTTTTGCCCAAAAATCGGTCTTTTGAAAAAGGGCCTAATTTTGCAAAAAAGCAAAGGCTATAGCCTTACTTTTTGCACAAAAATCGGCCTTTTGAAAAAGGGCCTAATTTTGCAAAAAAGCAAAGGCTATAGCCTTACTTTTTGCCCAAAAATCCGTCTTTTGAAAAAGGGCCTATTTTTGCAAAAAAGCAAAGGCTATAGCCTTACTTTTTGCCCAAAGATCGGTCTTTTGAAAAAGGGCCTAATTTTGCAAAAAAGCAAAGGCTATAGCCTTACTTTTTGCCCAAAAATACGGTCTTTTGAAAAAGGGCCTATTTTTGCAAAAAAGCAAAGGCTATAGCCTTACTTTTTGCCTAAAAATCGGTATTTTGAAAATGGGCCTAATTTTGCAAAAAAGCAAAGGCTATAGCCTTACTTTTTGCCCAAAAATCGGTCTTTTGAAAAAGGGCCTAATTTTGCAAAAAAGCAAAGGCAATAGCCTTACTTTTTGCCCAAAAATCGGTCTTTTGAAAAGGGGCCTAATTTTGCAAAAATGCAAAGGCTATAGCCTTACTTTTTGCCCAAAAATCGGTCTTTTGAAAAAGGGCCTAATTGTGCAAAAAAAGCAAAGGCTATAGCCTTACTTTTTGCCCAAAAATCGGTCTTTTGAAAATGGCCTAATTTTGCAAAAAGCAAAGGCTATAGCCTTACTTTTTGCCCAAAAATCGGTCTTTTGAAAAAGGGCCTAATTTTGCAAAAAGGCAAAGGCTATAGCCTTACTTTTTGCCCAAAAATCGGTATTTTGAAAAAGGGCCTAATTTTGCAAAAAAGCAAAGGCTATAGCCTTACTTTTTGCCCAAAAATCGGTCTTTTGAAAAAGGGCCTAATTTTGCAAAAAAAGCAAAGGCTATAGCCTTACTTTTTGCCCAAAAATCGGTCTTTTGAAAAAGGGCCTAATTTTTTAAAAAAGCAAAGGCTATAGCCTTACTTTTTGCCCAAAAATCCGTCTTTTGACAAAGGGCCTATTTTTTCAAAAAAGCAAAGGCTATAGCCTTACTTTTTGCCCAAAAATCGGTCTTTTGAAAAAGGGCCTAATTTTGCAAAAAAGCAAAGGCTATAGCCTTACTTTTTGCCCAAAAATCGGTCTTTTGAAAAAGGGCCTAATTTTGCAAAAAAGCAAAGGCTATAGCCTTACTTTTTGCCGAAAAATCGGTATTTTGAAAAAGGGCCTATTTTTGCAAAAAAGCAAAGGCTATAGCCTTACTTTTTGCCCCAAAATCGGTCTTTTGAAAAAGGGCCTAATTTTGCACAAAAGCAAAGGCTATAGCCTTACTTTTTGCCCAAAAATCGGTCTTTTGAAAAAGGGCCTAATTTTGCAAAAAAGCAAAGGCTATAGCCTTACTTTTTGCCCAAAAATCGGTCTTTTGAAAAAGGGCCTAATTTTGCAAAAAAGCAAAGGCTATAGCCTTACTTTTTGCCCAAAAATCGGTCTTTTGAAAAAGGGCCTAATTTTGCAAAAAAGCAAAGGCTATAGCCTTACTTTTTGCCCAAAAATCCGTCTTTTGAAAAAGGGCCTAATTTTGCAAAAAAGCAAAGGCTATAGCCTTACTTTTTGCCCAAAAATCGGTCTTTTGAAAAAGGGCCTAATTTTGCAAAAAAGCAAAGGCTATAGCCTTACTTTTTGCCCAAAAATCGGTCTTTTGAAAAAGGGCCTATTTTTGCAAAAAAGCAAAGGCTATAGCCTTACTTTTTGCCCAAAAATCGGTCTTTTGAAAAAGGGCCTAATTTTGCAAAAAGCAAAGGCTATAGCCTTACTTTTTGCCCAAAAATCGGTCTTTTGAAAAAGGGCCTAATTTTGCAAAAAAGCAAAGGCTATAGCCTTACTTTTTGCCCAAAAATCGGTCTTTTGAAAAAGGGCCTAATTTTGCAAAAAAAGCAAAGGCTATAGCCTTACTTTTTGCCCAAAAATCGGTCTTTTGAAAAAGGGCCTAATTTTGCAAAAAAGCAAAGGCTATAGCCTTACTTTTTGCCTAAAAATCGGTCTTTTGAAAAAGGGCCCAATTTTGCAAAAAAGTACAGGCTATAGCCTTACTTTTTGCCCAAAAATCGGTCTTTTGAAAAAGGGCCTAATTTTGCACAAAAGCAAAGGCAATAGCCTTACTTTTTGCCCAAAAATCGGTCTTTTGAAAAAGGGCCTAATTTTGCAAAAAAGCAAAGGCTATAGCCTTACTTTTTGCCTAAAAATCGGTCTTTTGAAAAAGGGCCTAATTTTGCAAAAAAGTACAGGCTATAGCCTTACTTTTTGCCCAAAAATTGGTCTTTTTAAAAAGGGCCTAATTTTGCAAAAAGCAAAGGCTATAGCCTTACTTTTTGCCCAAAAATCGGTCTTTTGAAAAAGGGCCTAATTTTGCAAAAAAGCAAAGGCTATAGCCTTACTTTTTGCCCAAAAATCGGTCTTTTGAAAAAGGGCCTAATTTTGCAAAAAAGCAAAGGCTATAGCCTTACTTTTTGCCCAAAAATCGGCCTTTTGAAAATGGCCTAATTTTGCAAAAAAGCAAAGGCTATAGCCTTACTTTTTGCCCAAAAATCGGTCTTTTGAAAAAGGGCCTATTTTTGCAAAAAAGCAAAGGCTATAGCCTTACTTTTTGCCCAAAGATCGGTCTTTTGAAAAAGGGCCTAATTTTGCAAAAAAGCAAAGGCTATAGCCTTACTTTTTGCCCAAAAATCGTCTTTTGAAAAAGGGCCTATTTTTGCAAAAAAGCAAAGGCTATAGCCTTACTTTTTGCCTAAAAATCGGTATTTTGAAAATGGGCCTAATTTTGCAAAAAAGCAAAGGCTATAGCCTTACTTTTTGCCCAAAAATCGGTCTTTTGAAAAAGGGCCTAATTTTGCAAAAAAGCAAAGGCTATAGCCTTACTTTTTGCCCAAAAATCGGTCTTTTGAAAAAGGGCCTAATTTTGCAAAAAAGCAAAGGCAATAGCCTTACTTTTTGCCCAAAAATCGGTCTTTTGAAAAAGGGCCTAATTTTGCAAAAATGCAAAGGCTATAGCCTTACTTTTTGCCAAAAATCGGTATTTTGAAAAAGGGCCTAATTTTGCAAAAAAGCAAAGGCTATAGCCTTACTTTTTGCCCAAAAATCGGTCTTTTGAAAAATGGGCCTAATTTTGCAAAAAAGCAAAGGCTATAGCCTTACTTTTTGCCTAAAAATCGGTATTTTGAAAAAGGGCCTAATTTTGCAAAAAAGCAAAGGCTATAGCCTTACTTTTTGCCCAAAAATCGGTCTTTTGAAAAAGGGCCTAATTTTGCAAAAAAGCAAAGGCTATAGCCTTACTTTTTGCCCAAAAATCGGTCTTTTGAAAAAGGGCCTAATTTTGCAAAAAAGCAAAGGCTATAGCCTTACTTTTTGCCTAAAAATCGGTATTTTGAAAAAGGGCCTATTTTTGCAAAAAAGCAAAGGCTATAGCCTTACTTTTTGCCTAAAAATCGGTATTTTGAAAATGGGCCTAATTTTGCAAAAAAGCAAAGGCTATAGCCTTACTTTTTGCCCAAAAATCGGTCTTTTGAAAAAGGGCCTAATTTTGCAAAAAAGCAAAGGCTATAGCCTTACTTTTTGCCCAAAAATCGGTCTTTTGAAAAAGGGCCTAATTTTGCAAAAAAGCAAAGGCAATAGCCTTACTTTTTGCCCAAAAATCGGTCTTTTGAAAAGGGGCCTAATTTTGCAAAAATGCAAAGGCTATAGCCTTACTTTTTGCCCAAAAATCGGTCTTTTGAAAAAGGGCCTAATTGTGCAAAATTGCAAAGGCTATAGCCTTACTTTTTGCCCAAAAATCGGTCTTTTGAAAATGGCCTAATTTTGCAATTAAGCAAAGGCTATAGCCTTACTTTTTGCCCAAAAATCGGTCTTTTGAAAAAGGGCCTAATTTTGCAAAAAGGCAAAGGCTATAGCCTTACTTTTTGCCCAAAAATCGGTATTTTGAAAAAGGGCCTAATTTTGCAAAAAAGCAAAGGCTATAGCCTTACTTTTTGCCCAAAAATCGGTCTTTTGAAAAAGGGCCTAATTTTGCAAAAAAAGCAAAGGCTATTGCCTTACTTTTTGCCCAAAAATCGGTCTTTTGAAAAAGGGCCTAATTTTTTAAAAAAGCAAAGGCTATAGCCTTACTTTTTGCCCAAAAATCCGTCTTTTGACAAAGGGCCTATTTTTGCAAAAAAGCAAAGGCTATAGCCTTACTTTTTGCCCAAAAATCGGTCTTTTGAAAAAGGGCCTAATTTTGCAAAAAAGCAAAGGCTATAGCCTTACTTTTTGCCCAAAAATCGATCTTTTGAAAAAGGGCCTAATTTTGCAAAAAAGCAAAGGCTATAGCCTTACTTTTTGCCGAAAAATCGGTATTTTGAAAAAGGGCCTATTTTTGCAAAAAAGCAAAGGCTATAGCCTTACTTTTTGCCCCAAAATCGGTCTTTTGAAAAAGGGCCTAATTTTGCACAAAAGCAAAGGCTATAGCCTTACTTTTTGCCCAAAAATCGGTCTTTTGAAAAAGGGCCTAATTTTGCAAAAAAGCAAAGGCTATAGCCTTACTTTTTGCCCAAAAATCGGTCTTTTGAAAAAGGGCCTAATTTTGCAAAAAAGCAAAGGCTATAGCCTTACTTTTTGCCCAAAAATCGGTCTTTTGAAAAAGGGCCTAATTTTGCAAAAAAGCAAAGGCTATAGCCTTACTTTTTGCCCAAAAATCCGTCTTTTGAAAAAGGGCCTAATTTTGCAAAAAAGCAAAGGCTATAGCCTTACTTTTTGCCCAAAAATCGGTCTTTTGAAAAAGGGCCTAATTTTGCAAAAAAGCAAAGGCTATAGCCTTACTTTTTGCCCAAAAATCGGTCTTTTGAAAAAGGGCCTATTTTTGCAAAAAAGCAAAGGCTATAGCCTTACTTTTTGCCCAAAAATCGGTCTTTTGAAAAAGGGCCTAATTTTGCACAAAAGCAAAGGCTATAGCCTTACTTTTTGCCCAAAAATCGGTCTTTTGAAAAAGGGCCTAATTTTGCAAAAAAGCAAAGGCTATAGCCTTACTTTTTGCCCAAAAATCGGTCTTTTGAAAAAGGGCCTAATTTTGCAAAAAAAGCAAAGGCTATAGCCTTACTTTTTGCCCAAAAATCGGTCTTTTGAAAAAGGGCCTAATTTTGCAAAAAAGCAAAGGCTATAGCCTTACTTTTTGCCCAAAAATCGGTCTTTTGAAAAAGGGCCTAATTTTGCAAAAAAGTACAGGCTATAGCCTTACTTTTTGCCCAAAAATCGGTCTTTTGAAAAAGGGCCTAATTTTGCACAAAAGCAAAGGCAATAGCCTTACTTTTTGCCCAAAAATCGGTCTTTTGAAAAAGGGCCTAATTTTGCAAAAAAGCAAAGGCTATAGCCTTACTTTTTGCCTAAAAATCGGTCTTTTGAAAAAGGGCCTAATTTTGCAAAAAAGTACAGGCTATAGCCTTACTTTTTGCCCAAAAATTGGTCTTTTGAAAAAGGGCCTAATTTTGCAAAAAGCAAAGGCTATAGCCTTACTTTTTGCCCAAAAATCGGTCTTTTGAAAAAGGGCCTAATTTTGCAAAAAAGCAAAGGCTATAGCCTTACTTTTTGCCCAAAAATCGGTCTTTTGAAAAAGGGCCTAATTTTGCAAAAAAGCAAAGGCTATAGCCTTACTTTTTGCCCAAAAATCGGCCTTTTGAAAAAGGGCCTAATTTTGCAAAAAAGCAAAGGCTATAGCCTTACTTTTTGCCCAAAAATCCGTCTTTTGAAAAAGGGCCTATTTTTGCAAAAAAGCAAAGGCTATAGCCTTACTTTTTGCCCAAAGATCGGTCTTTTGAAAAAGGGCCTAATTTTGCAAAAAAGCAAAGGCTATAGCCTTACTTTTTGCCCAAAAATACGTCTTTTGAAAAAGGGCCTATTTTTGCAAAAAAGCAAAGGCTATAGCCTTACTTTTTGCCTAAAAATCGGTATTTTGAAAATGGGCCTAATTTTGCAAAAAAGCAAAGGCTATAGCCTTACTTTTTGCCCAAAAATCGGTCTTTTGAAAAAGGGCCTAATTTTGCAAAAAAGCAAAGGCAATAGCCTTACTTTTTGCCCAAAAATCGGTCTTTTGAAAAGGGGCCTAATTTTGCAAAAATGCAAAGGCTATAGCCTTACTTTTTGCCCAAAAATCGGTCTTTTGAAAAAGGGCCTAATTTTCCATAAAAGCAAAGGCTATAGCCTTACTTTTTGCCCGAAAATCGGTCTTTTGAAAAAGGGCCTAATTTTGGAAAAAAGCAAAGGGTATAGCCTTAATTTTTGCCCAAAAATCGGTCTTTTGAAAAGGGGCCTAATTTTGCAAAAATGCAAAGGCTATGGCCTTACTTTTTGCCCAAAAATCGGTCTTTTGAAAAAGGGCCTAATTGTGCAAAATTGCAAAGGCTATAGCCTTACTTTTTGCCCAAAAATCGGTCTTTTGAAAATGGCCTAATTTTGCAATTAAGCAAAGGCTATAGCCTTACTTTTTGCCCAAAAATCGGTCTTTTGAAAAAGGGCCTAATTTTGCAAAAAGGCAAAGGCTATAGCCTTACTTTTTGCCCAAAAATCGGTATTTTGAAAAAGGGCCTAATTTTGCAAAAAAGCAAAGGCTATAGCCTTACTTTTTGCCCAAAAATCGGTCTTTTGAAAAAGGGCCTAATTTTGCAAAAAAAGCAAAGGCTATTGCCTTACTTTTTGCCCAAAAATCGGTCTTTTGAAAAAGGGCCTAATTTTTTAAAAAAGCAAAGGCTATAGCCTTACTTTTTGCCCAAAAATCCGTCTTTTGACAAAGGGCCTATTTTTGCAAAAAAGCAAAGGCTATAGCCTTACTTTTTGCCCAAAAATCGGTCTTTTGAAAAAGGGCCTAATTTTGCAAAAAAGCAAAGGCTATAGCCTTACTTTTTGCCCAAAAATCGATCTTTTGAAAAAGGGCCTAATTTTGCAAAAAAGCAAAGGCTATAGCCTTACTTTTTGCCGAAAAATCGGTATTTTGAAAAAGGGCCTATTTTTGCAAAAAAGCAAAGGCTATAGCCTTACTTTTTGCCCCAAAATCGGTCTTTTGAAAAAGGGCCTAATTTTGCACAAAAGCAAAGGCTATAGCCTTACTTTTTGCCCAAAAATCGGTCTTTTGAAAAAGGGCCTAATTTTGCAAAAAAGCAAAGGCTATAGCCTTACTTTTTGCCCAAAAATCGGTCTTTTGAAAAAGGGCCTAATTTTGCAAAAAAGCAAAGGCTATAGCCTTACTTTTTGCCCAAAAATCGGTCTTTTGAAAAAGGGCCTAATTTTGCAAAAAAGCAAAGGCTATAGCCTTACTTTTTGCCCAAAAATCGGTCTTTTGAAAAAGGGCCTAATTTTGCAAAAAAGCAAAGGCTATAGCCTTACTTTTTGCCCAAAAATCGGTCTTTTGAAAAAGGGCCTATTTTTGCAAAAAAGCAAAGGCTATAGCCTTACTTTTTGCCCAAAAATCGGTCTTTTGAAAAAGGGCCTAATTTTGCACAAAAGCAAAGGCTATAGCCTTACTTTTTGCCCAAAAATCGGTCTTTTGAAAAAGGGCCTAATTTTGCAAAAAAGCAAAGGCTATAGCCTTACTTTTTGCCCAAAAATCGGTCTTTTGAAAAAGGGCCTAATTTTGCAAAAAAAGCAAAGGCTATAGCCTTACTTTTTGCCCAAAAATCGGTCTTTTGAAAAAGGGCCTAATTTTGCAAAAAAGCAAAGGCTATAGCCTTACTTTTTGCCCAAAAATCGGTCTTTTGAAAAAGGGCCTAATTTTGCAAAAAAGTACAGGCTATAGCCTTACTTTTTGCCCAAAAATCGGTCTTTTGAAAAAGGGCCTAATTTTGCACAAAAGCAAAGGCAATAGCCTTACTTTTTGCCCAAAAATCGGTCTTTTGAAAAAGGGCCTAATTTTGCAAAAAAGCAAAGGCTATAGCCTTACTTTTTGCCTAAAAATCGGTCTTTTGAAAAAGGGCCTAATTTTGCAAAAAAGTACAGGCTATAGCCTTACTTTTTGCCCAAAAATCGGTCTTTTGAAAAAGGGCCTAATTTTGCAAAAAAGCAAAGGCTATAGCCTTACTTTTTGCCCAAAAATCGGTCTTTTGAAAAAGGGCCTAATTTTGCAAAAAAGCAAAGGCTATAGCCTTACTTTTTGCCCAAAAATCGGTCTTTTGAAAAAGGGCCTAATTTTGCAAAAAAGCAAAGGCTATAGCCTTACTTTTTGCCCAAAAATCGGCCTTTTGAAAAAGGGCCTAATTTTGCAAAAAAGCAAAGGCTATAGCCTTACTTTTTGCCCAAAAATCCGTCTTTTGAAAAAGGGCCTATTTTTGCAAAAAAGCAAAGGCTATAGCCTTACTTTTTGCCCAAAGATCGGTCTTTTGAAAAAGGGCCTAATTTTGCAAAAAAGCAAAGGCTATAGCCTTACTTTTTGCCCAAAAATCGTCTTTTGAAAAAGGGCCTATTTTTGCAAAAAAGCAAAGGCTATAGCCTTACTTTTTGCCTAAAAATCGGTATTTTGAAAATGGGCCTAATTTTGCAAAAAAGCAAAGGCTATAGCCTTACTTTTTGCCCAAAAATCGGTCTTTTGAAAAAGGGCCTAATTTTGCAAAAAAGCAAAGGCAATAGCCTTACTTTTTGCCCAAAAATCGGTCTTTTGAAAAGGGGCCTAATTTTGCAAAAATGCAAAGGCTATGGCCTTACTTTTTAACCAAAAATCGGTCTTTTGAAAAAGGGCCTAATTGTGCAAAATTGCAAAGGCTATAGCCTTACTTTTTGCCCAAAAATCGGTCTTTTGAAAAATGGCCTAATTTTGCAAAAAAGCAAAGGCTATAGCCTTACTTTTTGCCTAAAAATCGGTATTTTGAAAATGGGCCTAATTTTGCAAAAAAGCAAAGGCTATAGCCTTACCTTTTGCCCAAAAATAAAAATCGGTCTTTTGAAAAAGGGCCTAATTTTGCAAAAAAGCAAAGGCTATAGCCTTACTTTTTGCCCAAAAATCCGTCTTTTGAAAAAGGGCCTATTTTTGCAAAAAAGCAAAGGCTATAGCCTTACTTTTTGCCTAAAAATCGGTATTTTGAAAAAGGGCCTAATTTTGCAAAAAAGCAAAGGCTATAGCCTTACTTTTTGCCCAAAAATCGGTCTTTTGAAAATAGGCCTAATTTTGCAAAAAAGCAAAGGCTATAGCCTTACTTTTTGCCCAAAAATCGGTCTTTTGAAAAAAGGCCTAATTTTGCAAAAAAGCAAAGGCTATAGCCTTACTTTTTGCCCAAAAATCGGTCTTTTGAAAAGGGGCCTAATTTTGCAAAAATGCAAAGGCTATGGCCTTACTTTTTGCCCAAAAATCGGTCTTTTGAAAAAGGGCCTAATTGTGCAAAATTGCAAAGGCTATAGCCTTACTTTTTGCCCAAAAATCGGTCTTTTGAAAAATGGCCTAATTTTGCAATTAAGCAAAGGCTATAGCCTTACTTTTTGCCCAAAAATCCGTCTTTTGAAAAAGGGCCTAATTTTGCAAAAAAGCTATAGCCTTACTTTTTGCCCAAAAATCGGTATTTTGAAAAAGGGCCTAATTTTGCAAAAAAGCAAAGGCTATAGCCTTACTTTTTGCCCAAAAATCGGTCTTTTGAAAAAGGGCCTAATTTTGCAAAAAAGCAAAGGCTATAGCCTTACTTTTTGCCCAAAAATCCGTCTTTTGAGAAAGGGCCTAATTTTGCAAAAAAGCAAAGGCTATAGCCTTACTTTTTGCCCAAAAATCCGTCTTTTGAAAAAGGGCCTATTTTTTCCCAAAAAAGCAAAGGCTATAGCCTTACTTTTTGCCCAAAAATCGGTCTTTTGAAAAAGGGCCTAATTTTGCAAAAAAGCTATAGCCTTACTTTTTGCCCAAAAATCGATCTTTTGAAAAAGGGCCTAATTTTGCAAAAAAGCAAAGGCTATAGCCTTACTTTTTGCCGAAAAATCGGTATTTTGAAAAAGGGCCTATTTTTGCAAAAAAGCAAAGGCTATAGCCTTACTTTTTGCCCAAAAATCGGTCTTTTGAAAAAGGGCCTAATTTTGCACAAAAGCAAAGGCTATAGCCTTACTTTTTGCCCAAAAATCGGTCTTTTGAAAAAGGGCCTAATTTTGCAAAAAAGCAAAGGCTATAGCCTTACTTTTTGCCCAAAAATCGGTCTTTTGAAAAAGGGCCTAATTTTGCAAAAAAGCAAAGGCTATAGCCTTACTTTTTGCCCAAAAATCGGTCTTTTGAAAAAGGGCCTAATTTTGCAAAAAAGCAAAGGCTATAGCCTTACTTTTTGCCCAAAAATCGGTCTTTTGAAAAAGGGCCTAATTTTGCAAAAAAGCAAAGGCTATAGCCTTACTTTTTGCCCAAAAATCTGTCTTTTTAAAAAGGGCCTAATTTTGCAAAAAAGCAAAGGCTATAGCCTTACTTTTTGCCCAAAAATCGGTCTTTTGAAAAAGGGCCTATTTTTGCAAAAAAGCAAAGGCTATAGCCTTACTTTTTGCCCAAAAATCGGTCTTTTGAAAAAGGGCCTAATTTTGCACAAAAGCAAAGGCTATAGCCTTACTTTTTGCCCAAAAATCGGTCTTTTGAAAAAGGGCCTAATTTTGCAAAAAAGCAAAGGCTATAGCCTTACTTTTTGCCCAAAAATCGGTCTTTTGAAAAAGGGCCTAATTTTGCAAAAAAAGCAAAGGCTATAGCCTTACTTTTTGCCCAAAAATCGGTCTTTTGAAAAAGGGCCTAATTTTGCAAAAAAGCAAAGGCTATAGCCTTACTTTTTGCCCAAAAATCGGTCTTTTGAAAAAGGGCCTAATTTTGCAAAAATGTACAGGCTATAGCCTTACTTTTTGCCCAAAAATCGGTCTTTTGAAAAAGGGCCTAATTTTGCACAAAAGCAAAGGCTATAGCCTTACTTTTTGCCCAAAAATCGGTCTTTTGAAAAAGGGCCTAATTTTGCAAAAAAGCAAAGGCTATAGCCTTACTTTTTGCCTAAAAATCGGTCTTTTGAAAAAGGGCCTAATTTTGCAAAAAAGTACAGGCTATAGCCTTACTTTTTGCCCAAAAATCGGTCTTTTGAAAAAGGGCCTAATTTTGCACAAAAGCAAAGGCTATAGCCTTACTTTTTGCCCAAAAATCGGTCTTTTGAAAAAGGGCCTAATTTTGCAAAAAAGCAAAGGCTATAGCCTTACTTTTTGCCTAAAAATCGGTCTTTTGAAAAAGGGCCTAATTTTGCAAAAAAGCAAAGGCTATAGCCTTACTTTTTGCCTAAAAATCGGTCTTTTGAAAAAGGGCCTAATTTTGCAAAAAAGCAAAGGCTATAGCCTTACTTTTTGCCCAAAAATCGGTCTTTTGAAAAAGGGCCTAATTTTGCAAAAAAGCAAAGGCTATAGCCTTACTTTTTGCCGAAAAATCGGTATTTTGAAAAAGGGCCTAATTTTGCAAAAAAGCAAAGGCTATAGCCTTACTTTTTGCCGAAAAATCGGTATTTTGAAAAAGGGCCTAATTTTGCAAAAAAGCAAAGGCTATAGCCTTACTTTTTGCCCAAAAATCGGTCTTTTGAAAAAGGGCCTAATTTTGCAAAAAAGCAAAGGCTATAGCCTTACTTTTTGCCCAAAAATCGGTCTTTTGAAAAAGGGCCTAATTTTGCAAAAAAGCAAAGGCTATAGCCTTACTTTTTGCCCAAAAATCGGTCTTTTGAAAAAGGGCCTAATTTTGCAAAAAAGCAAAGGCTATAGCCTTACTTTTTGCCCAAAAATCGGTCTTTTGAAAAAGGGCCTAATTTTGCAAAAAAGCAAAGGCTATAGCCTTACTTTTTGCCCAAAAATCGGTCTTTTGAAAAAGGGCCTAATTTTGCAAAAAAGCAAAGGCTATAGCCTTACTTTTTGCCCAAAAATCGGTCTTTTGAAAAAGGGCCTATTTTTGCAAAAAAGCAAAGGCTATAGCCTTACTTTTTGCCCAAAAATCGGTCTTTTGAAAAAGGGCCTAATTTTGCAAAAAAGCAAAGGCTATAGCCTTACTTTTTGCCAAAAAATCGGTCTTTTGAAAAAGGGCCTAATTTTGCAAAAAAGCAAAGGCTATAGCCTTACTTTTTGCCCAAAAATCGGTCTTTTGAAAAAGGGCCTAATTTTGCAAAAAAGCAAAGGCTATAGCCTTACTTTTTGCCAAAAAATCGGTCTTTTGAAAAAGGGCCTAATTTTGCAAAAAAGCAAAGGCTATAGCCTTACTTTTTGCCCAAAAATCGGTCTTTTGAAAAAGGGCCTAATTTTGCAAAAAGTTAAAGGCTATAGCCTTACTTTTTGCCCAAAAATCGGTCTTTTGAAAAAGGGCCTAATTTTGCACAAAAGCAAAGGCTATAGCCTTACTTTTTGCCCAAAAATCGGTCTTTTGAAAAAGGGCCTAATTTTGCAAAAAAGCAAAGGCTATAGCCTTACTTTTTGCCTAAAAATCGGTCTTTTGAAAAAGGGCCTAATTTTGCAAAAAAGTACAGGCTATAGCCTTACTTTTTGCCCAAAAATCGGTCTTTTGAAAAAGGGCCTAATTTTGCACAAAAGCAAAGGCTATAGCCTTACTTTTTGCCCAAAAATCGGTCTTTTGAAAAAGGGCCTAATTTTGCAAAAAAGCAAAGGCTATAGCCTTACTTTTTGCCCAAAAATCGGTCTTTTGAAAAAGGGCCTAATTTTGCAAAAAAGCAAAGGCTATAGCCTTACTTTTTGCCCAAAAATCGGTCTTTTGAAAAAGGGCCTATTTTTGCAAAAAAGCAAAGGCTATAGCCTTACTTTTTGCCCAAAAATCGGTCTTTTGAAAAAGGGCCTAATTTTGCAAAAAAGCAAAGGCTATAGCCTTACTTTTTGCCCAAAAATCGGTCTTTTGAAAAAGGGCCTAATTTTGCAAAAAAGCAAAGGCTATAGCCTTACTTTTTGCCCAAAAATCGGTCTTTTGAAAAAGGGCCTAATTTTGCAAAAAAGCAAAGGCTATAGCCTTACTTTTTGCCCAAAAATCGGTCTTTTGAAAAAGGGCCTAATTTTGCAAAAAAGCAAAGGCTATAGCCTTACTTTTTGCCCAAAAATCGGTCTTTTGAAAAAGGGCCTAATTTTGCAAAAAATTAAAGGCTATAGCCTTACTTTTTGCCCAAAAATCGGTCTTTTGAAAAAGGGCCTAATTTTGCAAAAAAGCAAAGGCTATAGCCTTACTTTTTGCCCAAAAATCGGTCTTTTGAAAAAGGGCCTAATTTTGCAAAAAAGCAAAGGCTATAGCCTTACTTTTTGCCTAAAAATCGGTCTTTTGAAAAAGGGCCTAATTTTGCAAAAAAGCAAAGGCTATAGCCTTACTTTTTGCCCAAAAATCGGTCTTTTGAAAAAGGGCCTAATTTTGCAAAAAAGCAAAGGCTATAGCCTTACTTTTTGCCCAAAAATCGGTCTTTTGAAAAAGGGCCTAATTTTGCAAAAAAGCAAAGGCTATAGCCTTACTTTTTGCCCAAAAATCGGTCTTTTGAAAAAGGGCCTAATTTTGCAAAAAAGCAAAGGCTATAGCCTTACTTTTTGCCCAAAAATCGGTCTTTTGAAAAAGGGCCTATTTTTGCAAAAAAGCAAAGGCTATAGCCTTACTTTTTGCCCAAAAATCGGTCTTTTGAAAAAGGGCCTAATTTTGCACAAAAGCAAAGGCTATAGCCTTACTTTTTGCCCAAAAATCGGTCTTTTGAAAAAGGGCCTAATTTTGCAAAAAAGCAAAGGCTATAGCCTTACTTTTTGCCCAAAAATCGGTCTTTTGAAAAAGGGCCTAATTTTGCAAAAAAGCAAAGGCTATAGCCTTACTTTTTGCCCAAAAATCGGTCTTTTGAAAAAGGGCCTAATTTTGCAAAAAAGCAAAGGCTATAGCCTTACTTTTTGCCCAAAAATCGGTCTTTTGAAAAAGGGCCTAATTTTGCAAAAAAGTACAGGCTATAGCCTTACTTTTTGCCCAAAAATCGGTCTTTTGAAAAAGGGCCTAATTTTGCACAAAAGCAAAGGCTATAGCCTTACTTTTTGCCCAAAAATCGGTCTTTTGAAAAAGGGCCTAATTTTGCAAAAAAGCAAAGGCTATAGCCTTACTTTTTGCCTAAAAATCGGTCTTTTGAAAAAGGGCCTAATTTTGCAAAAAAGTACAGGCTATAGCCTTACTTTTTGCCCAAAAATCGGTCTTTTGAAAAAGGGCCTAATTTTGCACAAAAGCAAAGGCTATAGCCTTACTTTTTGCCCAAAAATCGGTCTTTTGAAAAAGGGCCTAATTTTGCAAAAAAGCAAAGGCTATAGCCTTACTTTTTGCCTAAAAATCGGTCTTTTGAAAAAGGGCCTAATTTTGCAAAAAAGCAAAGGCTATAGCCTTACTTTTTGCCTAAAAATCGGTCTTTTGAAAAAGGGCCTAATTTTGCAAAAAAGCAAAGGCAATAGCCTTACTTTTTGCCCAAAAATCGGTCTTTTGAAAAAGGGCCTAATTTTGCAAAAAAGCACAGGCTATAGCCTTACTTTTTGCCAAAAAATCGGTCTTTTGAAAAAGGGCCTAATTTTGGGCAAAAAGTAAGGCTATAGCCTTTGCTTTTTTGCAAAATTAGGCCCTTTTTCAAAAGACCGATTTTTGGGCAAAAAGTAAGGCTATAGCCTTTGCTTTTTTGCAAAATTAGGCCATTTTTCAAAAGACCGATTTTTGGGCAAAAAGTAAGGCTATAGCCTTTGCTTTTTTGCAAAATTAGGCCCTTTTTCAAAAGACCGATTTTTGGGCAAAAAGTAAGGCTATAGCCTTTGCTTTTTTGCAAAATTAGGCCCTTTTTCAAAAGACCGATTTTTGGGCAAAAAGTAAGGCTATAGCCTTTGCTTTTTTGCAAAATTACGCCCATTTTCAAAAGACCGATTTTTGGGCAAAAAGTAAGGCTATACCCTTTGGATTAATAATAGTTAATAGTTATGGATTACAGGAATAATCTGAGTAAAAACAGGATTATATGGTTCAACTTTCCTCTTCTAAGAAATCCAACCAAATTTACAATTACTTAACCAAACAAAATACTCCAAAAATAAATTTCATTAATAGGCCATTTAGCTAGTTAAGATAGAAGATCTGAAATGAAGCACTTTGTCTTTCAAACTGCGCTTGTTCGAAGGCAAATCATTGGAATTCGAATGCAAACAATATATGATTGTATTCAGATAACAAAGACCCGAACCTAAACAATGGACAATAAAATGTAGACAGTAGGATACTAAAATGCTTTATTCTAAATAGCTAAATGGCCTATTCTAATTTCAGATCCTATGTAAATCGGCCATTAAGTGCACTAAAAAGACCATAAAGCGATCGATGAGGGATACACAGAGCCCCGTCCAGGAAATCAAAGGTGACATTTTAATTGTAATACATTTTTTGCTACGATTCATATTCCTCTGGTGTCATATTTTCAAGCACTTTTTGAACGAATACAGACCATTTGAGCGTGCCGAACTTTTGGCACTTATACGTTTCGCTTCTACAAAAAAGGTATCAAAACTTAAATATAACACAGTTATTTAAGATAACCACGAAGGCTTGCAGATAGAAAAATAATACCAAAGGTCGTTGATCTTTCTCCCTGAATAAACCAATTCTCTCATATTGTTGTAGCAAGTCAAGGGCTGGGTTTCTTGCAAAGTGGTTTCATAAAAACAGGTAAACGTCTGTGTGATATCACCTTTCAAAAACTGCAAAATCATCGTTTTGTTTACATTTTGGCGACGGAGCCCCTTTAAAGGCGGGACTTTACTGTATGCTTTTACAAATATCCTAACTCAAATAGTTTTTTAAGCTGTTATTCAAAATTTTGAAGGTCTGATATTCCTGTTAGGATGTTCCCCTTTTAGTTCCAAAACCTGAACGAATCAACATTCAAAGTACTTTTTCCAACATTTTTCCTGCTCGATTACAAAATCGCGCAACAATTTCCATGATTTTCGACTCAATTCTGGGGTAACATTTTGGGAAAAAACCCCAAACTTAACAGCCATAATCTTAAAACTTGAAACGATACACTCCAGAAATTTCAACGAGAATACTTTACTGGTCATACAGCTTTCCCTACATTTTAAAATCAGTTATGGGTGTGGGGGGGGGGGGTTCCTTCCCTAATTATTACATGGTCATACTTATAAGTTAAAAAGTAAACTGTTTTGACGATGTACTTCCATCCTCCACATCTAATTTAACTATCTAACAATCAGTGTTAAGTTATCATACATTATTTACATGCTAAATGTATAAATAAAGATATATCATCGTAAATACTATTTATATATTATATGAACAATTGAAATATATGTTTGTTTCTTTTGTTTGCATACTTTCCTTCAGTTCATTTGTTGTGTTGTCATCATATCGTCATATTCGCTTTCTTCTTTGTTATTAATGCTTCTAATAGTCTTAGCCTTGCTTTTATCAGCTATGGAAAAAATAGGAATCTAAGTTCTGTTGCTTCAAGCCCTGGTGACACTGATCTACACAAGACTCGACAGGTTTACTCTCAAGCCACTTAACTGGGAGAAGATTTCACATTAATAGTCTTAGCTTTGCTTTTATCAGCTATGGAAAAAATAGGAATTTAAGCTCTGCAAAACACTGCTTCAAGCCCTGGTGAAACTGATCTACACATGCCTGGAAAGGTTTAATTTCAAGCCACTTGACTGGGAGAAGATTTCACATTACTTCGTTTTATTTGGTACAAACACGGACAGAAAAACATCGGTTTTTGTGAAAATGTTCACACTGATCCTCACAAAAGCAGCACAAAAAATGGAGGTTTTCGAAAACACTTTTAAAAGTGGATAACAACAAAATTGAGGGTTCTGAAAACGCAATGGATCAGTGTAAACCACCATATGTAAACGCATAAAAACGAAGGCTTTTGAAACTGCTGTCACATTCAACAATGAATTTCACAAACTGGAGCAATGTGAACTCACAAAAACGGATATTTGTAGCTCAGAATTTGTAATCAGGTGATCAATGTTAACGAACTCAAAAGGACGCTTTTCCCTCCATTTTTCTGCAAGACGGAGCAATGCGAAAGAGTAGTTTGGGCGCACCAAAAATAAAAAACAGAGCTGGATGAAGGGGGCCTAGATCAGCATCTTTCAAAACAGCGAGCACTTTGAGGTGCGAAAGAGCGTGGTATCGCCCAAATAATCGAGAACAAATAACTGATTTTGTCTGAAACTAAAGGGGTGATAATGCAGTCAAAACAAACGATAGCATCGCATTAATTATGCAGCAAAGAGTCTGCTGAAAATATCCCCTAAAGCTTACCTACCAATGCGAATTTCCTGTGAGCAGTGCTAACATAATCTCAGCTGGTTTGAAAAACCTCTTTCAAATACTTTGATTAACTGAATGAATACGAGAATCTAATCTCACAAAAATCTTACCTTGTATTCGCTATAATCCCCTTCTAATGGTCCTCGATCCTCCTTTTGAACTTTCCTACATAAAAACAAGATAAATAAAGCTTAACACTGTTCATGCGTTTAGCTATTGTCCTGAATCTTGATGTGACCATCTGTATCCATCTGCAACGCTCTATATCTCAAGATAAATGGAAAAAAAATCATGTCTACCTATTTCGACTATTTCCACTTAAAATTAGGGTCTTGGACAGTCTTTTTTCAATACTCTATTTTACGTGGGCTGGAAGGATTTCTAGCTATTTCTAGCTTATTTAGGCCCACTATGCATGCCGCATCGGTTGGCCTATTTGTGACAGTCTATTTGTGACAATCTCATTTCATTTTGGAAACACAGCCTTAGATAGCCAGAAAATACAAACGAAGTTTAAGCAACTTTACGCCATCATTTCTGAATAAAAAGGCACAACCAATCCGATCCAAAGACAAAATTTTCAGCACGGGATCTACCAAATTCATTTCGCAAAAAGTAACAAATCTTACCTCCCAGTATCAGCAAAGAAATCATCTTCATAATCTTTTAATTTCTTTCCAAGTGACTTTTTAGATTTCTTCGCCATTTTTTGTTGCTTTAATAATTCTTCTCTACAAAAGGCAGATCAAAATTTTGTGATTTCATAAAAATGAAGACTTGGGGTGACAGAACAAAGTTATGCGGAGAAGAATGCCATGAAAACAGTTGGAGACAATGTCAAACTTTGTACGCAGATACACTTTTGTTGCTTTTGCCAAGTATTAACTGAAGTTGTCAAATCGATGTTTTTATGCCTAGGCCTAAATCGAAACGAGGCAGGAGTAATAATTATCAAAATAAGCTGTTTTAACATGAGTCGTAGTTAGAGCCTCCGGCAGTCCAAAAATAGTGATAACTACGGCCATGTAATTAGTCTATTTCTTGAGCATCCAGAAGAAAATTTAGGTTTTGATTCGAACGAATACGGACATTTTAACAAGTAGGTTCTTAAAAGCAGAATTTTCTTATACACAAGGATTGCAACAAATTAGATTAAAGATTTAAAAATATCCAGAAATGAAACTTACAAAGTTGCATCATGTAAAACAGCTTCATTCATCGTAGCAGAAGTTACAGATGTCAACGTATCTTGACTGATTGTACCTTGAGTGATTAATGAGAAACCTGACGATGATTTTTCAGGAGTTTCTGTTGGTTTTCGAGTTATGTTGAATGTATCGTTTAAATCATCACCATTGCTGTATGATACTGCAACCTGCAATTAAATGTAGGAATTTAAGGAATTTATCAGATGCATTATTGCGGTATTAACGTGGATAGGAATGGTTGAAAAAGATATTGAGACAGCAAGGGTGATGGTGGCAAAAGAAGGTGGAACGATCTTTGTAGCAACTGATGAATACCTACAGTTAAGCCCGAAATTATTCATACCTATGTCAAATTTGGAATATTTTCAATCGTTATATTTGCTAACCAATTCACAAGATATTTCATTCCTTGCAATGTCTCTTGTAGCACTTGTTTCAGCCTTTTATCACTTTCTTACGAAACTTCAGTCACAGTAAAATTGGTCCTCAATTAGAACGATGCAAAATACTCAGAATTTGGCATAGGTATGAATAATTTCGGGCTTAACTGTAGCAAATAACAGGTCATTATGGCAATCGGTAGTGAGCCATGCTGTGTTAAAATAAACGAATCGCGTATAAGATAGATAGATATATATTGCGGTGAGGAAACAGGCCATTGGATGTCAAATGTTTCAGAATGATTCGAGTGAAAAATAAAAAGAGTTAAGTACCTTTGGCGTTCCGTCGTTTCTTGAACCATTTATTGTGTCGTCTGAAAAAAAAATTGTGAACAAAAGGATATCATGAGAATTCTGACAATAAAAATGTCATTACCAACAAGAGATTGAGACTATCTACTCAATTTCTTTACAAAGTGAAAAAAACACTCTGTGAGTAACAACAGAGGGCAGAGAACAATGCACAAAGAGAGATTAACAATGCACACAGCTAACCATGATGCTTTGTGGCTCCAAAGTCTCCTTTCGTACGACGCGAAAGTCGCTGCTGGCCTATAATGTTTCGGTGAAACTGTATTTATGTTGAGGTGCCTTAGACCGCGATTGAATAAGAACATGTGGCGTATAACTTAAACAAGAACTGAACTATAACTGTAAACTCTAAATCTGATCTAATCCTACTCGATATCAACTGGGTGTATGTTATCTGAATCACGTGGTTAGATCCTTAAATGTCATTGATGCTAGGACATCATCTGGCCTAGGTTTTCTTTGTTTTGTTTTTCATTCGGTACACAAAGGACTATGGGTAGCAATGGGTCTTTAAAGGCAATAAATTGAATTGAATTGAAAAGGCAAATGCAATGATTGATAGCGAAAGGAATTCAAAGGAAGAAAGAAAACTTAGCGAGGAAAGTGGCAATTTTGGATCAAGTTAGCACGATAGCTGGACAATGCTTTCAATAATTAAAGACTTGTTATCATACAAGCATATTAAAAAGCTAGCCTCATTCTACTTACCCTCATTGATCGGATGTAAATCATTTGATGATTTATTCGTTGATCCCTGGGATCTGAAAAAATATATAAATCTCTTCACGTGAAGAACTGCAAGATTTTTGTTTGCTTCTAATCAGTGGAACGTCAATTAAATACCTTTAGCTAAGGAGGGTAGAAATTATGCTTTCAGCAAATAGAGAAAAGAAATACACTAAAAGGAGAGGAGAATTAAAATGTGCTCCTGCCTGGGATCGAATCGGGATTCATATATCTATTTAGGGAGGGTAGCCCTTCAGCAAGTGCTGATTTTCAAGGGGCCCTCGGGGGTGAAATTGTTGGAGAAACTTTTTACATGAAGACACTGGGTTCGATCCCAGGCAGGGGCACATTTCAATTTTCCAATTGTAGTAGCCCACTCGTGATAAATTTAAAAGAAGAGGGATATACGAAGGAAGTAGGAGAAACAGTGGGAATGAGATTCAGTAGATATTTGACTACAATTACGCATACAGTAAATACCCGCGTATAAGAACCTACAGTTTTGCAAGTCAGCCTGGATTCTCAAAAAATTAGTATAATGAATAGGTTATTATAGAGTGGTAGCCTAATTGGACAATTTCAGGCTGTATGTTCTTAACCCATTAGGTTCTCTTACGCGGGTTTATACAGTAAGAACTAAGAACCTACAGTTTTGCAAGTCAGCCTGTGTTCTTAAAGAATGAATACAATGGATAGGTTCTTATAGAGTGGTAGCCTAATTGGAAAATTTCAGGTTGTAAGTTCTTAACCCATTAGGTTCTTATACGCGGGTATTTACTGTAAAGAGAATATCAAAAAGCTGATCTGATCTATAGTTAAGAAGTGGGGGCCAAATCAAGTGAAAATTTTCACCAATCAAACCGCACAACCAGTCCCAAAATAACGTTTATATTTACCTTTGCGTGTCTAGCGTATCTTCCGATTGATTCCCTGATATACTTTGACCATCCTGTTGTAAAAAGAGAAGATTTGAAGTTAAAGCTGTCCTACTCAAACAAGAGATCATATTGCAAAAATGTTGACTTGATAATGTCAATGCCACAACATTAGAAGCTTTGAAACCCGCAGTTCTTAAAGTAAATTTTCTTTTTGTTTGTAAATTCTGTCTCACATTAGATGTCAGGTATCCTATCCAAATAAAATGAACAGAGTTTTACTCGTGACAGTTTTTGGGTTATTACAGCCCCAACCTGACATCTAATGTTAGACAGACTACAGTACAGTATTTGTCGTATTTCCTTTTTAATCGCCTGTAGCATTTATGTAAAATTGTATGTAGTTTAGCTTTTTTTTTAAACAATGCCATGGGGTAGTCATAGTCTTTTGATCCTCGTGGTAACGTCCTTGTATCATTGTAAAATAGTTTGTAGGTAGAGTAATCCGTAGCATGTATTGTAAATTTTTAATGGAATATATAAACAACCCACAGAAATTTGGCAAAAAACTTCACATCCGGCGACAAAGCAGGGCATTGAGTAAATGATGGGACAAAAACAGTTTCCTAACTGCAAAGATGCAGCTAAACTGAAATGTTAAGCAACCTGGATCACAGAACATTACAAACGCAATACAATAGATGATAAATTTACCTTGTTCGTTGCTATTTGCCTTTTTATTCGTCTGTATCTTTCATAAATGGGTCGCATTAAGGTTTTATCCTCCTTCGATGTCTGCAATAAATCATGAAGAACAAGATGAAAATTGCTGGCACCAAAAATCATGAAATAAATATGAACATTGCTAGGAAAAGTACACAGAAATGTTTCATCGAGAGAGATCAATAAATAAATAGATAGATAATGAGAATATCATTAAATAGATGGATCATAGGATAGGATCCATAAAATAGGATCACACACACATAAAGCAATCACATTGTGAAATTGTTCTTATTCAAAAGCCAATGTCAGTTCAACGGGGAACTTTTTTTCAGTAATTTATTTTGAGTGGGTAGGGAGTATTCCTCGCTACTTGAAGCTAATTTAAGCCCACTATGCATGCCGCCTGCAGGTATGAGACCCCTTGTTTAACGTCCCTTCCGAAGGATGGCAAGGTGAGCTGCGACGTCAAGCCTCCGAGGTCACCCATCCGGAGTTCGACCTCACTCGACCGAGCTTAACTTCAGTCACCTGACGGAAACTGTCTAAGCCGTTCGGGCACTCACCCCTGAAATGAAACCTCTTAGGGAAGTCTTGGTCTATTTTCGATAGCTCTGTTTTGCTCTGCAGCTCTGATAAGCGTTAGTCGATAAATAGCAACGTACCGGTCGTCCATGAAGATTTTCATATTGCAACAAAGCTTTCTGTACTGCTAATTTTTCGTCTTTTAGTTGATTCGCTGACATCACCTATAAAAGCAAATTATGAATGGATAATAAACATAGATAAATATGAACGTATACAGTACTAAAAGACTTTCCATAAACAAATTACTATTAGAAATTACTACGAAAAGTATGATTGATGAAGGGCTACGCCAGATACTTTGTTTAAATATCGTTTTCAAATAAATCTATATTCAGAATTGAATACAATCGCCACTCGTGACTACCTTTTGATAACATTGCAAACATTTTAAATATACCTCTAATTCTTCGGGTCTGCCAGCAGAACATCTCTTCTCGTGTAACTTTTTCAACAAAGCATTAAGTGTGTCTTCTTTAGTAGGCTCAGAAGATCGAACCTTCATTTCTGAAAGAATAAATTAAAAAAGAAAGATCAACGTTATGAAAAAAATGGCAATGTAATTGATAATTTCTATCAACAAATATTTAAAAGTCACAGAAAATGTAGACAAAAGGTATCGCGCTGTGACCTTTGTCAGTAGTAAAGAAACTTATAAGAAACAAAGGATGTAAACAAGAAATGAAATTGCACACCTCGTTGAATTGAAAAAGATAGCATCAATAGCTGTTAGCTAGAAAATTAGCGACAAGCGAAGTGTGGGAACTTCTGGGAGCTAAAATTTCCACGATAATATTTTCATACGCTTTCTGGAGTTTATGTCTAATTTTCAATCTGCCTCTGGATATTTGAATACCTTGCTTGAAGCCTTAACGGGGCTGTACAACACTTTTGTGAACAAAGATAAAGATCAGCTGGCCAATATCATCAAATTCAATGAGAAATTCCTCTCTAATTGGCACGTGGCGTACAATTTCTTTAGCCTGCCTGCTGCCTTTCGTGTGTTTAGGCTAAGCACATCTGAAACTCGTTGCTCAGAATCCAGCTGTATCTTTATAATCATTGGTGGTATAAAAAATCTGATTGCACTGGCAAATGCTACGGGGTTCAAACATGTAGAAAACATTTTCATTTGCAATGTATCTGCTGCTACTTGCCTGCATTAGGGGGAGAAAGTTTAGGCAGCATCCCATTTCCCTCAAGCAATCCTGAAAAGTTTACATATCAAAATGAGAGGAATTTTCACGTTACCTACCTCTCATATTTGGAGCAAATCCAACTTCTGGTCCAGTTTGACTTGCTTCTGCACAATTTGGATTTTCTAAAATACAAAAGTCACCCATTGTCAACTTGAATCTTAGTAAACATGAAACCTACGTTAATTAAAAAAACAGTTAACTGAATATTACTTATAACTTGTCATTGCAAAATCATATGCTATCAACGCAGGATCCAAAGAACCATATCTGAAAAAAGCTTTCGAAAAGCCCTGCCTAGCTTCAACGAATATCGATGAACCGGAGTGCAAAGAGTAAAACTGTTTCAATGGCCTACATCAGACGGACTGTAGACCGCTTTATAGGCCCCACACAAAATGACGATACAGCATTGACAGTTATCTGTATAAGGACGTCATTACAATTTTCAAAGCGCTTTGTGCTTTGCAAGCTATTAGGCCAGGTGGCTGAAATTGTATTGTTTCATCACACGGCTGTTGGCTTGCAGTTTATTCGCGTTCACTGCTGGGGATTTACTTACAGACAAAAGTGAAAGACTGTTTTCGTAAATATCGATGAAGAAGTCGATAAGTATAAAGCAACTAAGAAGGGCAGTAAAGGATAAGCTTGGCCTATGCTGTACAGACATTATTTTCAACATACCTTTTATTGTAGTCATCAGTTCTAAAATGGAAAAAAGCCAATCAAACATATGTAAATATATCAAGTTTAGAAAGAAATAGGGCTGGAGAAGGGCTTGATTCTAAGTACAACTTATTACAGGAAATTTAAGCAACTAAAACGTTTGAAACATTAAATTTACATGGCTGAAAATTAACCTGAATTATGGGAAAAAGAATCACAATTACAGTGACTTTTTAATCAGGCAAATTTAAAAGTTTGAAAACATAATATCTATTACGACTTGAATTAACGCAAGTTGCCAAGATTCGTGTTAATTTCATGCGTCGCTGATTTCTTACAATGAAGTGATTCATACGAGTTTGGGACAGACATAAAACTTCTTTGCAAATTTCGCCCTGAGCCTTGATATCGCGGTGGAAGGGGGATATGAGACAATTCTATTCTATATCACGACCAAACTGGATAGCCAGAAGGATTATTTCATAAGCTAATCAAAATTTTAGGAATGAGACAACTATCAAGACCTAATCAATAGCTACAGTAAAAACCCGCACATAAGAACCTTCATCTATTAAGAACCTACAGCCTGAAATAATATATTTTGTACCCAATAAATAAGAACCATTTCAGGCTGATATCTTAACTAGGTTCTTAATAAAGCGTTTCATTCATTCATTGGGAAATAAATGCAATCTATTTGCCAATCAACCTCTTTCGTGAACTCCAAAACATTACTTACAGAACTGTGATAAGGCAAGGCCTGCAGTGGTAAACTGGGTAAGCTTTGGCAGAAATAGATAAGGCCAAGAGTGTAAATAAGTTTGGCTAAGATTTACATTCACATATTTCCCTTTGTTAAGAACCTACACCCTGATTACTGGATGTGCCTCATTGCATAAGAACCTACCTAAACAGGCTGAGTTCAAAATCTTAGGTTCTTATACGGGTTTTTACTGTAGTGAAGATTGATTTTACAAACCTCTTAATTGTTTCTTTGCCCGACCAAGCTCGGCAATATATTTCTGTACTTGAGACTTTTCTGATGGTTTAGGCTGCAAGCAAAAGCGAAAACTGTTAGTGAATCAATAATGGGACAGCAAGAAATGTATTTTTAGACCTCAGAGAAATGGTGTTTCAAAACATTACCAATGTTTATGATCCTCAAAAAGTAAATGAAGTAACGGCAACTTTTAGGAACTGTAAAGCGGATTTGAAGAAAAGCATCAAAAACCGCGCTATATTAAGTAATTGATTTGTAATTTGTAACTCCCCAAGGACCATATTTTGAGGCTAACTTAAATTGCACAACAACAGATTTCTTGTCTCTATATCAAAATACCTCATTCGGTTTACTAGGAGCTCAAGTCGATTCTGAGTCCATGAATAAAATTATCATCAATTTTTTTAAAGAAGTAAACTTGCAAAATATATCTTGATAACACTTAAAGGGGCATTCTGCAGAAAAAAACTGGATATCGATGAACTGCGTTGTTTGCTTTTAAAACGAACATGCTTATCAATATAAACATTTTCCAATGTTTCTCCAACTTGAATAAAGCTCAAACCGGCCAAAAACGAAACAGGTGTTTTTCAAAATAGAGACCGAGAACTCAGCCATATCCTGGAATTTGAATCCGAGACAGAAAACGAGAATACCGAGAGACAATAATGAAAATATTCTACCTTGGTCCGCCGAGAACGATGCATAAAATGGTAGGGTATTGAAATTAAAATTGGTCAAATGTTTCCTTCCATATCTCGCGTTTGAGAAGTGCGATCGAGGAAAGGAAAACGATTTCCGAGGGCTGACATAATCTGTTTCTCGATCGGGATCACAAAATGAATCTCTGCATGTATCTAATTTTCGAGGAATGCCCCTTTAAGATCTTGCGATTAGGGTTTGAATTAATGGTTCCAAAGAGGTCCTCTTTGAAAAGAGTCTTTTATTAAACAACAACATGAAAGGAAAAAGGAACAAAGATAGATTTACGATGCATACCGGTCGATGATGTTGAGCCTCAAACGAAGTTTCAAAGTTTGAAATGATTTTCTTGAGCGCTAGAAAAGAAAAGTATCATCATCAACATCATTAATTTATTCAACGTAGGCTACATAACATAAGAAGAATAGCTAAATTACAGCTAATTTAGGCCTACTTTACAAAACTAGCATCACATGAAAATTACTTTCCGTCGGGGCTTTTCATTTTAATCAAAGCAATATCAACGCAGGGAGGGCCCCTTGTAAAACAGTTCCGGCTGAGGGGCAACCCTCCTTAAAAGAATCAGATATCAAAATATCGAGCAGGGAGGGAAAATTCAAGAGAAAGTTCATCAAGATGAGAAAAGCAACTTACAATCTATTCGTTTCTTTAAATCCTTCTGAGACATATCCAAGATTGGAACCGTGTCCTGTCTGAAAAAGAAATTAAACAATAAACAATTATATTTTAGAGAATAGTCACTTACTGGTTTGAGAATTTTGATCGTAACTTGCACAATATTTAGCAAATGGAATGCTGGCACTACGAAAAATATTTTGATGAAAGTTACCAAGCACATTTATGACAGCGACACAGCGCTAAAATTCAGCTCAAAAAGGGGTCGTTTTGCAAATGCGGTCACATGATATGATAAGCAAGGGCATAAATTATGAACCAATCACTTCAGAATGAAGATTACAGACAATTAATCACCCGTAAAGTAATTTGTGTACTGGTGGAATCTTCTTAGAGCAATCTTATCTGCCGATTTGAATTTGCTGTATGCAACACATATACCTTTCTCTCAAACACAATTTTCATGTTTATTACAAGATAGTAATGTCGCAAGCACATTTATTCTTAAACTTAAGCTATACCTAAATTACTTTAAAGCTTCAAAAAAGTATAAAAGAGACAAACATGGGGCTCAAATCTTTAAAAAGGCTGGTGCAAAATTCCATTACAGTATTCTTTGAATTAAATGGCTTGAAAGGAACTTAGGGTTTTTGCTGTAAATCTGCCGTGGAAATTTATTGCTATATTGATTAGTTTTAAAATGGCAGCATTTATTAAATTTGAGGCTATGACGTCATCAAATTTCTAAATCCTAAACCAGAAATAGCTACAGATTTCTGCTTGCCACCATATTGTTGACCTTCATAAACTATGGTTTTCCTAAAAGTTATATCATTTTTCCTCTGTTATTTAAAGATTTACGATGATGTAAATTTTTTCAAAATTTTCCACGAGTTTTTTCAACAATAATTAAACTGCCGACATTTTGAAAAAAATCAAGCTATCAAAAATTTCCATGGCAGACTTACAGCAACTTACCATGAGTTCCTTCCAAGCAATCTATTTCAAAGAAAACTGTAATAGAATTTTACATCGACCTTTTGAAAGATTTGAGCCCTATGTTATAAAAGAGACAACAAACCTTTTTTCTAGGAATATTTGCTGCTTATGGTTTTCTTCTGGGTCGTCATTGGCAAACGATCGAGGTGATCTGATTGGACTATCAGCAAGCACGCTTAAAAAGAAGATTACAAGGCCTTATTATGATGCCAGATAGCATTATAAGACTCTTGTCTAACCCATCTCAAGTTAACACACTGCATATCATTGCTAACTCAAAATTCAGATGGTGTACTGGATAAGTAAAAAAATGATCGCCGTTTGAAAGGACACTGCTCCATCGATATCACAGCAATAATATCGGAAATATTTTCGTGATTTTAGGCCTGTTTTGAAGATCTCTTGAAGGGGCTTCCTTGAAACAATCCTCCTGATTTCAGAACGGGGTGGCCGATTCCTGTCAGGTAAATTTCAAAATAGATTTGAACATGTCCACCATTAAATAATATTGTTGCTAATATTGTCGTCTTGATATCCGGGCAGTAGTGACCCTTTAAACGGGGGATAGTTTCTTTACTCACCGGGTAGGAAACCAAGCCTCTTTGCCTGTTAGTTATCTCATCCCATCAGACTCTTAAATATACTCTGACACGCAACTCTTTCAAAGATCTAACTTTTCAGTATTTTCTTAGAGTGAAACAAGTGACTAAAGTTCCAAAACAATTGGCCATGGGGTAGTCATTGTCTTTCGCTCCCCATGGCATCGTACCTGTAGTGTTGTATAGTAATTTAAATAGGTATAGTAGAATGTAAGATATATTGTAAAATTTTATATTTGAATAAAAAAGAGTTTCAAAATCTTTCAGTGGATTAGCATAAAATTCTCTGCACTGACAAGTTTTAAACAAGGTTGAAAAATAGCCAAAGAGGAAAATACAAAATGGGCTACTTACTGAGCGAATCTTTCCTTCGGTGAAATTCTTAAATCTTGATCTACAAACAGAAATACAGATAATCAGACAGCAAGACACGAAAGCAAAACTCTTACGTTTTACGTTTTTCTTCACCAGATTTACCAGATGTGGAAACTCGATCCAAACCTGGCAAGCATTCTACAGAGTCCGGATCGAGCGATATTCTTATATATTTTCATATGAAATGCTCAAATGAGTGGCGTTAGAGGTTCTATCACTTTTGTGCACATTCAAAAATCCTACAAAGTGTATAAAAATATGATTTGATCCGAACTCTTTCTAGAATAGCTAAACGTTCTATTGCAGATTATGCACAAGCTCCTATCTAAGACTATAAAATTTAACATAACAAAGATTTAAAAAAATTGAGCAAACTCCTAAATATTTCTATTTCACTTCATCAAACATAACTTTAAGGCCTACCAAATTCATCTAATTAACGTGTTGTTTTTGCAAAATAAATCTGACGCAGGGCAATTTCTGCTTCTGAAAACATTGACAAAATATTGTCAGGGTAAGCAAAATATCCAAAATTAAAGTAGACGTAAATCTTGAAACAGACGTAAAGCTAAAAGCAACAAGAATTGTATAATTACCATCTAGATCCTCTTGCTGCACTCTGAACAAGTCCAATGGAGGCACGACAGGCCGTTCTTTTCTCTCCTTGCGATAAACAAATATAATAAAATATAAACATCCGTTTTAACCATTTATGACAAACAATAAAACTAATAAAGACATTGATTATGCACCTGCAGCTTTGACGCTGTGCTTAAACTTTTCATACACAGTTCTTAGCTGTGTAACAAAGCGTGCTAAGGTTAATAATCCATTTAAAATCGAGAAATTTCCTCAGAATTCACAACTATCGTTATTACATGTATGCACACAACAGCAGCTTTAAGGACGACACCAATGAATAACTGCCAGGTGCCTTGCCCTCCTAATCATCTGATAACAGCTAATTTTGCACTAATTACGAAAGTTTTAGGCTAACCTAAAAGGAGCGTGCAATGGTAAACAGACTTCTCTATAAACAAAACAAAGAAAACACTCAAACACAGCATTGTTTCTTTGATTATCCTTTATTCACGGCGCGTATGCAGCTTCGATTTGACTGGGATATTCTTAAATTGCTTTGCTCTTTGCAAAGGCAAGCTTTTAACCTTGCACACAAACGCTTTAAAGGCAGACTGTCGTGAATGTGATTAGCTAGATCATCAGATAAAAGTAACGAAAGATCAAATGGACTCCTCGTCATGACGCCCAAGTAGTGGGGCTCTACCGGGTATCGAACCCTGTCCGCCTGACTGCTCTGTCTGCAATGTCAGAGGATTACACCACTGCGCCACAACACCATCATAGTGCCAAGCCGTCTTGGGGGTAAACAAAAGCTCTTGCAGCAAGAAAGAATACTGTAAAACAAAGGACGCAGTTCTGTTTAAACAAAGCGACATGACAGCCTCAAGAACAGATTTCACCCTTCGACGCAGCCGAACATAATGTTTTGCGTTCTCTGTTTATTTTGATTTGACTGACTGCATTCAGAGGTGTGAAATGTATTCTTCAGAAAGGCAAATCGCTTTGTCTTTTCGAAAACCTGAATCTCTTGCATAATTTTGACAAACATACCTCAGATTCCTTCATTTTTCTTCGCAATTTCGGCGACAACGTACCATGTTTCGGTGACGATAAAGGCGTAGTTTTCGGCGAAACCGGTCGATGTTTCGGCGAAGATGTTCCATGTTTAGGTGACGAAACGACATGTTTCGGTGACCCAATATTGTCATTACTATTTTTATCACGATTAAGAGAAGTTTCATCAAGCGATTTAGTCACTCTGTCATTTTTAATCCGTACTAACAATGGGTTTTCTGCATGTCCAGTTTTATAATTAGTTCTGTTTGTATCAGATGTATCATTTAAATCATTTTGAATTCTGATGCGGTCTACAGAGTCATTTTCTCTCTCCCTCATCATTGTCTCGATATCTGCAGACTGCGTTTTGCGTACAGGCCGAGCGTGTTTTCGATTTCTTGGTGGTGGAGCTCTGTTTGAGGTTAACTGCAAGAAAACAGACATAATAACTAATAAATCATAGTAAACATTTATAAATGTGCATTTTCGACTAAAAGTATAAATAGGAAAGGAATATCCAGCGGTCACATAAGTTGCTTACTTGTAAATTTCATAGGATTAATAATCAAATTTTAATCTCGCAATCAGAACTTTCTACGGCACTTCCTCATGTTGCAGGAATCTATAATCTGTCTCAGATTAGATGTCACGTGAAAATGCCTGCGAAACAATAAAAATCGAAGGACACTTTTGTCACAAATCACATGTGACATCTAATCCGAGCCAGACATCGAGGAATCAGTAGCACTTGTCATAAATTTCACTTTACAATCATAACGAAACGTATAGATGGATTTCAGGTGAAAGTTAAAAGAGGTTTTAATAATTTTTGGTGCTCATCACAAACCAGAAGAGGAGATCTAAGCCTCACTAAACCCTAAATCAGCTTTGTATTGAAAAAGCTGGAAGAACTGTTCGTGAAGACCTAGAAGCCTGAAAAGCTCGAAAACATTGATTAGAGGAAGACTACCTGCGAATATTGATGAAATTTGACAGGTGGCTATTGATAATAAAGATAAATCACTAATATACCTTTTAGCTATTCCAAAAATAATCTGGATCAAACGATACTTTGATACATTTTGTAGAATTTTCGAATGTGAACAACAGCTATGACGCCACTCAATCGTACGATTCGTACAAAACTGTACAAAAATATCACTCGATCCAGACTCTTTTAGAACGGCAAAAAGCCTATTGTTTACGATTTTAATATTGTCGATTTACCAGCCTTAAAAGACAGTTCCAAACTTCAAATCCTGTAAATAAAAAGGTCTATGAATTTTTAGGACATAAAATTGTTGTTTTACTCACACTTGTTAATGTTCCTTTCCATTGGTCTTCTAAAAAGTCCAAGGACTGCTGATCAATCTCCGATATATTTTGTTGTTCTGATGCTTTTGCTGACGTTCTCGAAGACGACTAAAATCAATCAATCAAACAATTAATGAATAAATAAATCTATCTATTGATATACAAATCAATCAGGCACCATTTATCCTAGAAAACTTTTTTACAAAGCTATTTACAAAAATCCAAAAGTGAAGAAAGCATTAACCAAGACGACTTTGAGGACTGACAAAGCATGCAATACAATATAACAAATCTGATTGCCCGAAAGCGTTCAAAACTGACGCAGGAATAAGGCATTGTTTCTCAATACAGACCATTGTCACATTTGAACAGTATCAAGTGGCTTAATCTTTAATTGCTTCATGCTAGACCTTCGGTCATTTTAATCTTTTGAAACAAACTTTTTATGATTCTATCTTTTATCGATCTTTTAAAACAAGAATTTATCCAACCTGCCATAGGGTAACAAACCATATAATTAATAACTCTGTCCTTCAGGAAATACCGAAAATATCAATCCTCAGCTTCTAACTATAATAACTATTTCAGAGGGCAATACCAGAAAGTGTTAACCAGAAGCTGATGAGGCTGAGGGTTATATTATTTTCGGTATTGTCAGAAGAAAACAGTTATCATTATGGTTTATTAGCCTATGGCAGAGCTAGATAACTTCTTGTTTCCAAAATTCGATAAAGATAAAAGCATGAAAGGGTTGTTTCCAAAGATCAAAATTATGAAGGTCTGTACTTTCTGGTATTGCCCTGGGAAGCAGATATCATAATATGTACGCTCAATACAAATGTATGAAAACAAATATAAACTTACACTCCTGATGTTATTATTCATTTTGGATTCCAAAACTTCAGCTGCACTGTGTCTCATCATTTTATTCTTCTTGTCTGCGGATTCTGATAATTTCTCAGCCGTAAATCTTTTCAGCATATCACGAATTGGAGTTTGGCTTACTTCACCTGTACACAAAATGCAGATTTGATCTGATTAGTCAACACAAGGTGAATACCATAAATTAAATTACGAATAAGTTTCGCAAGTAGAGGCTATTCAAAGGGACACTGTCGTGGATGTGAATGGCTAGATCTTCAGATAAAATTAGCAACAAAAACCCTGACCCTAGTGAGCCGTATTTTCCAAGCCTTTACAGGGGCTGTACAATATTTTTGTAAACAAAGATAAAGATCAGTTGGCCAACATAATCAAATTCAATGAGAAATTCCTCTCCAATTGGCGCGTGGCTAGCGCGTGGCGTACAATTTCTTCAGCCTGCCTGTTGCTTTGCGTGTGTTTAGGCTAAACATATCCAACTGTACCTTTATGATCGTTAATGGCACAACAAATCTGATTGCACTGGTGAATTCCACGGGGTTCAAACATGTAGAAAACATCTTCATTTGCAATGTATCTGCTGCTACTTGCCTGCATTAGGGGTAGAATTTTTGGAAGTTTAGCTTATCTTTTGGATTGTCTTACCCAATCAGTGCAATGCCCAATGACAGTGTGCATTTAAGCTTTATCCTTTTTAGGGATCAAATTTATCGATAAAATAGTCCAAATAAAGAGACTTGCAAGAAATGACAATTTTTTAGCAAAAGTTTTCACAAGGTGTGATCTTTACGGTTCGAAACATCATGTAATCACAATAGACCTTTCAACTACACGTTTTTTTTTTATAAGAAACTGGTTTATAAGAAACTAGTACTACGATGACCAAAAATTTAAGAAACTCTAGTACTACGCTCAAGAACAGTTAAGAAACTCTAAAACTTTATTTATGTATGTCTCTCTTATTCTATGTCTCTCTAACAAAGGTAAATTCGCCTTTTCTTGACTTTTAACTGCAAAATTGGTACATTTTTGCCTTGATGTGCATGGCTTCTTCTCGATGACAATGTCAATGCAAAATGGAAGCCCTTTCTCGAGAAGAAGGCCCAACTTCGAACAATACCGCAATTTTAGACCCAAAAAATAAGAAACTAATTAAGAAACTTTTACTACTAAAACACCGAAATTTTCATGAGAAATTAAGAAACTTTTAGTACTAAGTGCTGATCCAAGTTTCTTATAAAAAAAAAACGTGTATTCTCAAAAGGAGTCTAGATCGAGCGATATTTTTATACATTTTCATACAAGAAGTTCGATTTTGAGTGGCGTTACAGCTTCTATCTCTATTGTGCACATTCAAATTTCCTCAAAATGTGTTATCTCGTTTGAATCCGACTCTTTTTAGAATAGGTACAAGGTCTACAGTAAGTACCCGCAAATAAGAAACCCCCTTGAACAAGAAACAGGCCTCATTTTCTTCAAAAAAGGCTCCTTTAATAAGAAACAATTTTAGGTCTGAAATTTAAATGTTTCTTATTTTCAGGATTGTTATTATAGTTTGTTCCTGAATGCCAAAAGATATTCCCATAAATGACTGTGATAGAATGTAGTATTCTCAAAACAGAATGAACATTTTCAAAATTAAAGATTCACACCACAACAACGTAACATGGTAAAAATGTAAAATGTACCATTAAGGTTAAATACACATGCATGTATGGTACTGTCATATACCTTGACTTGACTTAACTTGATTACCTATGTATAAGAAACTTTGACCCTGATCATGAAAGGTCTCTTTAAATAGGAAACTCTCTGAGGCCTCAATTTAAAAAGTGGTTTCTTATTTGCGGGTACCCGCTGTATTTTAGTACATCGCTGAATTTAATGACAATGGAATGAGTTTCAATATCATGTTAGGTTCCTCTGTGAAGGCTGATTTCCAGTCAATAGCATTTTCTGAGCCAGCAGAGCTTTACAGAATAAAAGGTAACATACCGTAACTCTCTATTCAACTTAAAAGCGATATTTTCTCTCATAAACAATAAAACTTCCACCCACTCAGAACATTCGACTGATTGGAAATCAGCCTGAAAGCTAGGTTGAGAAAACCTTTATTTACATTTTAGCACATAACTTATCTTTGCCAAAATTGATGTGAGAAGTACGCAGAGCTTTATAGGGTCTTTGATCATCAAAGATAATTGAAATGTCTTCCCTGATTAATGCAAATGACAAACAGTCTTTTGGCGTAGCAGGTTGATAAAACCTGACATAATAAAGATGTCAAACTCTCAGGAGGAGTAATGAATTAACATTAATTATCAATGATTAATTAATGAAATAAATAAGGAAGGATATTTTGAATAAATAATATATCGAATGAATAATACAACACATACTTGTTGGTTTGTCTTCAGGTGATTGCATGGACTCGCTGGCCTAGAATGATAAAAATTATTTTTCTTGTACTTACTAGATATCTGAGAATCGTTGGTCCTTTAAGAACATCCCCTTTACATGTTCATTGATTTGCAACGACATAAAATGTAACTTTTTAATCATATTAGTAACAAGAAAAAGCCTTTATACAGCAACTACACGGTAAATGATCTGTACACAACCCCAAAGTCCTTTCACTGAAATGTATCTGCTATCTACCTGCCTTACAGCAAATGCGGAACTGTCCCAAAAAAGTGACGTAACGACAAAACATCCTATCATCGTTGCCTTAGCTATGGTTTCATCAGAAGCTGTAACGTAGAGATTTACGAAAACGTCCGTTTCTGTTGTCCAGATTTCACTGTCTAAAATCCTATTTTGAACAACGTACTGAACGGTTCCTACTGAATATGCAACGTTGTGTACCAATATTCGTGACTGCGAAGCGTATAGGCCTCCATTTCACCAATGATTAAAGTTAGTTGACGGAGATAAATAGCTAACTCAAGAGCTGCATATGCATGTCTAAAATTAGCCTATTGTATTTGATGATTTCGAATCGTTCGTGGATTTTGTCTAGCTAGAGGAACAATAGCATGCGTAAGAGTGTTCTTCATCCTATTTTAGATTACCTCTACTTGGCTCCGTCAACTAACTTTAAAATGTCGTACTGCTTCATTGATCAATCGATAGATTATGCTACTGAGTGATTAACTGATTGACTGATTGACTGATTGATTGATTGATTTATTGAATGATTGATCAATTCATCGATAGATCAAGAAGTCCATAAAGTGACAAATTAGGTACACACCTGAGTATCTGATTCCGAAGAAGACATGATGATAGTTGAACCAAATAAATGTTCTTTAACTGCATCACGAATCGTGAATTCAAGTATTCTGAAACAAAACAAAGAAATATCAAAACCTAATCAGAAATTAAGATGATAATTTCATCCAAAATGCCTCCACTTTTAATAAATCTTGGGAAATGATGAATAATGGTTTAACTTTAAAATATCTACCTTTAAAACTTCCATTAATTTAACCCAGATATCGACTTATCTCCATCTATTCTTTAGTTCAGATGATAATGATAGGTGACAATAGTTATTCATTCATTCATTCATTCATTCATTCATTCATTCATTCATTCATTTCATTTGAAAGATTGCTAGATACACAAGCATCATCTCATTTATTTACGATACAAAGATAGAAAGGAAAAAGAAATAACAAATTTTCTACTGCTAACAACTTAGGACTGTTCAAGTAATATGAATGCACTTTTAAGGAAAATGGCAATCTCCTTCATCAAGACAAATTTTCATTGGAAATCGTAAATATAAATTTCTCATTTAATGCTCAGGGTTCTGTTCCTGAAAAAGTAACGAAAGTTTATCACGAAGATCGTTCTTTGCATTACATGTTAATAAAAGCTGTTCTGCAATTTGCTTCTGTTTGGGAACCAGGATTTAAACATAGTTGAAAACAGAATCATCATAGAAGCGACAATTTCTTTCATTGAAGCAACAGAGCGTTTTTAATTCAAAACGTAGAACGCAAACAGCAGCACCCCTCCCCCTACCTTTGTTAGATTTATCAGGGTAGCTTGGTACCAAATAGTCAAATGAAATGTATATATTTTTATCCACATTGGATCCCAAATTTTGAAAATCTTAAGTTTTTCTCCATCATTTGGAATTTGGTACCAAGCTACCTTATATTGTTCCTTTTGTTTGTTGAAGTATTATAATTGTAAGTGTCATCCAAAGTAGGGACTAGATGACCTTGTGTCCTTTCCTGCTTTGGATGGCACAGTGACAAGTAATCTTTTGTGTTTTAATTGTTTTGATGATGATATATATAAAAAAAAAAAAAAAAAAAAAAAGCTGTTCTTCGTTCTCAATGCAATTCAGTAACGCTTACTGTTTTCTGCTCGGTGACGTTCCAGCTGGTAGTGATGCAAGTCTTTGCAACTTTGGAGGTGATTGACTCCGACTTGGCACAGGTTTTGTCATCTCTGGTTCAGTTACAGAAATTGTCCTGTAAGATTAAGATTGAAGAATTTCAATCAAATTCAATCAAATTAGTGATGGCAAATTCTTCTAATTTCCAACAGAATTTAATGAAATACTTCCAGTTCAAACCACAGGAAATCTGCCCAAAGCAGCAGCGGGCAAACAATTTACAGACAGTTGAAAAAAAGCTCATCAGTTCTTGGCAAAACTTTGTCCCAATGCTTGCACCAAAAAAACTCCAAACGATGTCAGCAGTACATTCATGGAGATACTTTTCTTTAAAATATTATTCACTTCTTCATTCATTTCTCTTAGCATCCCGGTAGTTCGAAAGACACTAAGAAGCTAAATTTATCGAACCAGTGTCCTGGTGCTAATCTTTCTTCTCGATGTGATAACACCTCGTGATTCATTTCGTCTGGAATTACAGGTAATTGGTGACTCTCCTCACCCTACGTAGCAGGATTGACAGATTCATACATCCTACTTTCCTTGCGTTGTAAATATTGCCGGCCAAATACCTCTTCTTTTGTGTGTGTTTAAAGCAATGTTTTAGAAATGTCTGATTTTTTCGGCCAGTGTGATGGCATATTACGTTTTGAAGATCGTTAGTGCTAGTTTTACAATGTCAACAACTGCCAGTCATGACAGACCTGATGGTTGAATTCAAACAACGAATAAACTTATCTATCGGTTGTTTATTTGATACCTGCTTTAAACTCACGACAAAGTTTTGTCTTGTAAACACAGGCCAAAGCGGAAGCTCTCGCAGGTGAGAGCGAGTTTTCTGTGCGTTCTTCTCTTCAAATTATCAAAAACATTGTGCAACAAGACTTGCTAAGACAGTCATAATTTCCATAACTCTGCTTTACGGCTGACATAGCAATTTTAGGCAAATATAATTTCTAGTTTCATACAGCAAAAACCTGCGTATAAAGACAATTTTTTTGAAAAGTCTGCGTGCTAGTATTTTGAACAACAAATATAAACTGAAATTGGCATAAAAATGTGTGAAAACTACTTAGAAAGGCGTTACTAAATCCTAGTTGACAAAGGATGAAATTATTTAGCCTTTTTGCGTATTTTTGAGTACTTTAAGTACCTTGACTCCAAAATAAACTTATCTTTCGTCAAGCTAAGCTCAGAAAATGAAGGGTTTTAAATCTGAATCTTTATGATACCTCATTCAATTTCTGATGAATCTTCAATTTCTCCTCTTCACACGATAAAGTAAATATAAATGCAAAACTTACACAGACTTTCGCATGCTTATACTTGAACTACTTCTTGATGAATTATCATTTTCTCCTTTGGATGCTTGGTTAATAAGTTCAATTTGTGAGTCTGTCATTCTTCTAGTAGCCCTTGGCAACCCATCATCAACCATATTAGAATTCTCATCTTCGCAGATTTTCCTGGGGGAGTATCCTCCTTGAGGGAATTTCGGAGGTGGTGGACGGCATGGCTATGGAAAGGAAATAAACAATCTAAAATCGATTATGGGTCTTGTATCTTTCATTCAAATAAGTAGTTACAAAATGGTATGGTGGAAGGGTTTCATAACTATTGTAAATGTTCCATAGAGCCCCCGGGGAATCAATTTAATTTCGGAGACCCTAGAAGAGGGCTTGAAAGAGAAGAGGCCAATTAGAGAGGGGACTTATCAACAAATTCAAATGACAAGGCTATGAATGATACATTTCAGGATTTTTACCTCAAATTTTGCGGAATCAAGATACGATTTTGCGAGTCAAATACACAAAGATTCTAACACAGCTAAGTAACTAGAACATCTTTGATAACTTCTGGTGCTTCATATAAGTGGGAGGGATTTGAAAGAGAAAAGGCCTTACAAAATAATTTGGCTTAGAAGGGAAGGCATATTAAATAGGAGGCTTAACAGAGAGGGGAGCTAAATAGAAGTTTCTTAGCACTTTCTAAAATGTCTTGTTCTACGACACATCCTGAGCTGAATATCAAAAAATGCTTATGAACATTGTTGTATACAAACAATCAAATACATTTCTGAAAAATATCTGTACCTTTTTCCTTGGTGATTTATCTCCACTTATGCTGGAAAAGAAATAAGATTATTAGAAATAAATATAGAAGAGTGGAAGAAGTTTAGATAGAAGATCGAACTTTTTTATGTTATGTTTAGGCCGTATGCAATGCAATACAGTGGAACCTCCATTAACGGACACCTCTAAACAACAGACAACTCCAAAAAACGGACAAATATTTTCGACCTGGAGTACAGTATGAAAAAAGATGACACCTCCATACAGCGGACAACTCTCTACAACGGACAATAACATTGGTCCCACAAGTGTCCATTATATGGGGCTTCCACGGTATTGTATTATGCTTCATATGATAAAGAAAGAAGTTCTAGGAATGTAGGTGGTAGAATGTGATACAGTACAAGAATTAGGGAGAGAAACAGAGTGTTTATGACTGACAGCAGATGACCAAGTTGGGCGACTTGCATTCAGAGGCCTAGGCATAATAATGTTACAACCAAGCTGTTGAGAACAATGCCAAAAACGTTGGTTGCCAAATTCAAAATCATTACCATAAATACAGTACATACCTGATATTCAATGATGTTTCACTGTCACTCTGAAAAATAAAATATGAAATTTAGTCTGTATCACACTTTCAAAAAAGCGCATGAAATTTGTCTAAACGACAGGATTTTCAGGGATTAGCTACGGATTTTTCTTGAAAACAAAAGGATTTTTGCCAAAGGTGTACGGAATTTTTTAAGAGTGATACGCCCCTCGACTGGATAGGAAGATATCCTGGTTTCGAATATTTCATGACAACCAGGCATTTGTGTTTACTTTTCGAATAATGATTAAAAAGATCAACAAAGATTAACATACCGAGAATAAAAAAATATGTTGTTCAATTATTTTGCAAGTTATTGCATTAACACAGGCTTGCTCTTGGAGACCTTGTAATGTATCACTGCATCTATGGCGAAGAAAAAACATGTTAAGTTTTATACAGATGTAAGTTAGATCATTTTTCCACTGTAAAAGGAAATTTGTGTTTTTCCCGCCGTGCATGGGACCAGTAATGCAAAGTATTGTATTTTATATCTGGTTTAGATTTTACTTGATTAAAAAAAGAAAGATAATTACAAATCAAAAGAAATGTATGGTCGAAGCGCGTTTGTGAGGCCAGACCATTTCGAATGTTTATATGATGTGATGACCATGGTGATGACAATGTATTTCAAGCGAGAGGGGCTGTATCTACAGAGAGCAAGAGAAGTCAAAAGCAGTGTTAGGCAGATCTCTTCTCAGGCTCAATAAAATGACTCCTGACCTACTCGTTACCTTTGCCAAGGAGCTCAGCCATGAAATCAGATACCTGGCTCGTAGAAAGGGTCTCTACCAGTCTGCAAGGCGTAACCTTCGACATACCTCTATTTGCTTGTTTACGATTCCGATTAAAACATCAACATGAAAGAGAGGAATTTATGGAATTTACTGCTTTAGAAAATGCAAACGAGCAGCCGCAATATGCATTCAGCATCAAACAACAGGAATTTGTTTGCCATAATAGCCTGACAACTTAGGCGGCCTAAGTTAGGCCAAAGTAACTGACCCTCACTACTGGAGTCTTTCCAAGAAAACAAACGCAATACGAACATCATATTTGCTATGACATTTACTAAGCAACTAAATCTCCTTATGAAAACGAATCAAATAATAATTCTTACAAAACTTCATTGGTGTCACAAAACTTCTTCCTCAAACTTACCACTTCAAAACGTCTTCCTTCCACTTCAACGAGTTCTCGTAACGTGTGATTAATCAAGGGTAAAATTGATCAATCGACGATTGATGATTAGTAAATAATGATTGTTCCGGATCGAAATTGAGCTAGCACTATCCAGCATATTAGGGCTTCATGACCGGATTCTTTAGAAGCCGGAAACGTTTTGGAGCTTCAGGACTCGCGAAACGACCACATCCTCCGAAGGACCATGCTCAAACTGAAAACTGCTTCTTTTAAGAACAATCAATGAAGCAGTAACACTAAGGAGCAAGAGGGTGCAGCTCCCTCTACATGACACGAATAACAATGACCTTGTGTTTAAAAATAACATAAGAAAACTATGTTTTTATGAAAAAATAGCTTCGCCTCTCAATATTTGGCAAAGTGTCCACCACTATAAATATGTCAGAAAATTAATCGACATGTCAAATATCGGGGCAAAATCTCATTAAACATAACAATGTCAAAAATCAGTACACTGAAACATGGTAAACTAAAGTGTCCTAGCAAGACGATAAACATTGCAAAACTAACCACAACACCAGAATAGCCCCACCAAGGACGAAAACAAAACAAAACCACTAACCAAGAACGATTGCAGGCCAAGGCTCTCAAATAATCAAGTAAAATTTTGCAGGTGATGTGAAAAAATGAGCTTGCATAAACAACGAGGGATTAAAGATTGATGACATTAGAGTAGGGGAATAGAATTCACCCTGATGTACGTTACATGCCTTTTAAAAGCAGATGCTAGACCGAACATACATGTATCGTATCGTGTCATCGTATCGTACCTGTAAATGCAATGAAAGGAATAAATACCTGAAAATATTTGGTCCAAAAACAACGGCCAATGCGACAGGTGTCATTTTGTTCGTGCCTGAAATTAAAATAATTTTATTAGAATCAAAAATTGATAACATGTTATGAAAATCTTTGGCACAAGCAAGACTTCTTGAGTTTCATAGGGAGCTCAGCATTTGCCGCTGCAAATTGACCACAAAGACAAATACAGTTTATTTGCAATTGAGCTACATCAGTGCTCATTGGGCATGGAGAGTAAACAACTTGATGAATAAATGGGCAGTAAGGAGATTAAACCGAACGATATAGTCAATGAATTAATAAAACAATCTACAAACCTGAACTATCAGTAATTTGATTGAGAAAATTTATCAGGTATTTGAGAAGGTCGAAATTTGCTTTTGGCAGCTTTTGTATAAGGCACCTGAAAACAAAAATTGCAAAGGTTGTTGTAAGCAAGAAGTAATTTATCTATAAATGCCGGCAACACCACAGGCAACTTAATGGCTCTTGGGCAACTTCTTCGTTTTTATTTTCTTTATTCAAATAAAATGTTAGATTACATGCTTCCTCCTATACTTTCTAATTATTATACTACTATACAACACCACAGGTACGATACCACAGGCAGCAAGAGACAATAGGCTATTTTAGCAAGAAGACGTGAGCCGAGAAGACGCCAGCAGGATTCTTTTGTTCGAGGATGTAATTTACAATGCGAAATCAACTTCAAAACTTTTGTGAATCTCCTGGGGCTTTGTGTAAGTTCTGTTATGAAATCGACAACCTGAATAGCGTACTTTTGAAGGCCGCTCACCAAAAATAGAACGTCGATATGGAAAGTGAACACTATGTGAGCATATTCATAACCAATGGAGACACAAGAACAAACTATTTTCAAGGAGTATTCCTTTCTATGAGCAGCTGTTTGAGATAAAAAGGCTGGAAGATTGGAATGCTCCAAAAACCCCGGAACGTCCCGGTCTTCGAAGACGTTGGCGTCTTGTTGCTAAAACAGCCTAATGACTACGCCCGAGGCCACTAACATATTAAAGGAATGCAAATAAATGAATTCATCAACTATTTCGATCACTCAATACAAATCCTTGTCAAGTCAATCATATCACTACAGGGTGACGAATCATTGAAATTCTATATTCTATTGCAGCTACTGAAAAGGAGGCCAAATGAAAGAGAGGCTCACCGTAGAACCATCAAATGCTGTTCTTTGTCTTCTCTTACTGCAAAACAGAAAGATAAAACATGGTTGCATTAAAGTCTGAGTCATCAGGGTTAACTTAAACATAATACTCGTTGTTCTGTATATTCGAGCTGACAGAGTGCTACCGGGTGCGCCAAAATAAACTATGCTCGTTTGGCAGGCCACAATAAATCGTACACTGGACCGATTTTGAAGATTCGTGACTTAACCTTTAGCAAAAAGCCTGAATTAGATTCAAGGAATTTTTGCAAAGTTTTTCGATTTCAGTTTTTAGAGGTAGAAGCGAGTTTGCCAAAACAATGCCTCAAGTACTAAATAGTGATTTGAATTTACATTATAAAAAATATGGTTGCCAGAGAATATAGCTACTGTCACCGGCTCAAGGTGAATACAAGAAAAGATCTAGAGGAACTGAGGAGCATCGCACAAGATCGAGATGAGTGGCGACAGCTATCGAGGAACATTATGAGGGCTGGAGAAGCAGCCACATCTGTTGGTGTAGCAGCGTAACTCACACAAATAAATAATAAATTTTCATGAAAGAGGTTGCTTCCTGGCATTCATTTTCAAAGTACAAGTTACTGCTTACTACGATTTATCTATCCTCGACGAAGAAATACGAAAGGAGTATAAATATACTCACATGAATGTGCACCAATAAAATGTTTTTGAATATCATAAGGTATCACAGAGTCGGGCAGTTCTCTCTAAAAGAAAGACAAGCAATAGTTAAAAATTTTACTTCGAAGCAGCATAACATTCTTGCTCGGAAACTTCATAATCGATTCTGTCTGTTTGCTTTTTTTTCAACAATTTTTCCAGCCTTAATTGCGGCTGTTAAATGACATGACTGCGAAGTTTGATCAAGGATTTTATGCTTAAAGGATTCTGAGTTTAAATAATTTTACAAAATCACTCATAACTTAGGAACAATACAACAGAATTAAACCCACTAAATTTTGTTGTCCAAGTTGAAATGATACCTACACAGTTGTGGTCAGTTATAAGGAATCGAATGAATAGGTAATGAACTACAAGCTTGCAAACGTTGGTAACCAGCGGTAACACAATGGTAACCAGTTCAATGAATCTGACAAAGGTAACAAACTACAGGCTTGTAAACATTGACTGTTTTTTTACTCACCCGGTACAGTAAATCCCCGCATATAAGAACCTACAAAAATAAGAACCCGGAGGCTGTTTTTCCTCACTTATGCACCTTGTCATTAACAACCTGTTTCAGTTTGATGAAAAATATTTTCTTACAGCAGGGGTAGCAAAATTGATTTTGGATTGTCATTGTTAAGTTCATTTTTGTCCCAGTGGGCTTTTAATGTTTGAATCTCCCCCTTTGCAGTTTGAAAGCTTAGCATTGGATATTGGATATATTATAACCCTGCTAAAACGAATAATAGGACTGAAAATCGTTGGGGAAGGTTCTAAAATGGCCTACGCAAGGAACTCTTCAAATAAGAACCGTTATACCTTAAAATTTGTCTTAGTATCTTTAAAATAAGAACCTATTTCAGCCTAGCTCTCAAAAAAGTAGGTTCTTATATGCGGGGATTTACTGTATGTGGAAAGTTACAACACAGCAGGACAGTATCAAGGATAAATGTTTAACGGGGCTGCATTGTTTAAAAACAATGAGAACAATCGGCGATGTGTGATGAAAACAATGAGAACAATAGGCGATGTGTGATGAAAACAATGAGAACAATGGGTAATGTGCAATGAAAACAATAGATTTTCACAATTTTAAGGACGCTTACTCACCAGAAACATTTTCAAAAGACTTGCCACTGCAAAAACATCACTAGTGTCTTCCAAATCCGCATCTCCATCTGAAATTAATACATAAATCGATAAATCAAATCACTCAGTAAAGAAATCAATTAATCAGTCAATCAATCAATCAATCAATCAAATTATCAAATCACTTTATCAAATGGATCATTCTATTTCAACAAGTTTAATTATTTTGAACGTCATTCGATAAGCTTCATTGGATTTGGATAAATATTCAGCCTAGAAATGTACAAATACATGAACTTATTAAAAATTTATCTAAACCAAGTAATTCTATCTGAAATGAAGAAGTACCTACTGACCTGCGATTTAGTCACGATCTATGAGTAAGAAACATTTATACCCTATGATAAAATAAGCAAAATGGTTGCCTCAATGAACAAAACTTCATACCAATTTGTGAAAATATTGAGATACAACAAAGACTACATAGACTTACTTTTTTCAAAAGCTGTTTTCAGCCTATCCACAGTTTTCATATTCCCATTGACTCTGAATACACCTTCGCTGCCAAGCCCTAAAAAATTTGAAGCAGCGTAAGCAAATGCATTTTTAGTGCGAGAAATCAAGAGCTTAAATGCATGTATAATAAAATATAAGACAACCATATATCTATGAATAATAAGGTATATTTCAAGTACATAACAAGGCAAAGAAAATATTTGTTTTCAGCCCGGTATACACAAGATTAAAACGTTAAACTACAGTAAGAACCCGCAAAATAGAAACAAGTTTTTTCAAAACAGCCTGTTTAGTTTCCTATTAAAAGGTCATTAATATTGAAACAGGCTGAAAGGCTTCTTATCACATGGTTAAGAAACCTTCAGTTATTTCAACTTAAATCTTCAAAGAAAACCCAGAGCAAACACTATCAAACAGTATTGTCTTGTTACCTTGCATTTGCTGGAAATTTACTCAACCTTAGCTTACATGCCAAGTATATACGTAGATTGAGATGCTTTTGATGAAGTCTCTAAACATTTTTGGCACCTGATTTTAACAAGATTATTAGAGATGAACTTTTTTGGGATCCTCCTATAGGAAACCTTCCTAAATCAGGCTGAGAAGTTTCTTATACGAGGGCACCATTTCTCAAAAAAAAATCAGCCTGAGGTTTCTTATAAAGTGGTTTCTATTTTGCAGGTTCTTACTGTAGCAAAACAAAGATTATAAGAATTTTGAGGCAAAAAAGAAAAATATTGACAATCATCACAAAATCCAGTCATATTGGAAAGTTTCCATTCTAACATTGAAAATTCCATGAAAGGTTTGACCAAGGCCCCTAGGAGGACATTAAAAGATCTTACCTAAAAAACCAAGGACAACGCTGGATAGGTAAGATCTGTTAATGTCTTTCTAGGGCCCTTGGTTTGACGATCGAGTTATTACACCTTCAATTCCTCCTCCCTGTCACCATTTCTACATCGATTTTTTATCTAGCTTACCATATACAAAAACAAATAAGTAGACAAATCGAAATCGATGAAAACATTGACATACCATTTTGCAATATGTATTGGCACATTTTATGTACAACAGCAGGAACCCCACTTTCATGGCAATCTCGTTGTACTAGTTCGTCAAGTGAAACTCCAAATACTTTCGGTGTAGCTGTACCTACAAAAGGATACAGTTAACTTTTAATGTTACACTCACTAACAACTGAACGAAACGTAGAATTCACCAGTACATCATTTGTTCCCAAAGCGCCTCAGACTAAGGCCAAGTTTAAACATCGTTTTTTGCCATGTCGAATCGAACTGTATTAAAAACGGCAGAATCTGCCGTGTCTAAAAATCTGATTTAAACATCGTTTTTTGCCCGTGTTGGATTGAAATTAAAATGGTTAAAAAGGCCATTTTTCAAAATGCAAAAGCGCAGTGGCTGATCACACGTAGAAACAGCGGACTATGGTCTAGAATTGATTAATAGACCTTTCAGCTATTTTGAATAGAATCAGAATCGAATGATATTTTGCTACATTTTGTAGAATTTTCGAATGTGGACAATAGTGATAGAAGCTCTAACGCCACTCGATCGAACGTTGCGTATAAAAATGTATAAAAATAACGTTCGATCCAGGCTCTTTTCTAGAAGAGCTAAAAGGTCAATTCATGGTAAAATAAAAAGTCGAAGAGAGCAGATAAACTCATTACATAAGTCCCAGTATCGCTCATTGAACTGGATGGTTATTGGATTAAACATATTGAACGAATACAAGGAATCACGTTCAGATACATTACCTGATGCACTGGCTTTTCTTTTCCCCCGTGGCGATGAAATCATTTTCTTCATCTTTGCATATGCTGACTCCGCAACGGGCACTATAGCCAATGACTGTGGCGAGCTCTATGAAAGAGAGTCATCAATTAATCAATTAATCAATCAATCAATAACGCAAAGACAAATATCATACAAAGCAGAGAGGACCTAAAACTAAAGTCTGTCTCAAATCAGATGGCACATAAGATTTACGATAACGCAAAATCAATCGTGCAAAATACTTCAATTATTGTTATTCGCGGACATTTCCTCGTGACAGATAATTTGAGACAGAATTCATGTCGATAGCCTGTTTACCCATGGCTTAAATTGAAAATGTTGAAATATCATAAAATTGCAATTGGCTGAGGTAGAAAGTGGGTTTCTCAAAGATGGGACTTGATATGGTGACCTCGTGTGATACATAAATTTTTGATAGAATCAATCACTATCGATTTTGATAAAATAAAATTTGCTAAAATTGGTATTATCAATCACGTTGAAAGGATTTATGAATGATTATTGCCAAAATCTTATTATCAGGTGTTCACAGGTGTTGTTGCCACAGTAACTTCACGCAACGGGTCACAAAAGGGTCAATTATGTCTTTGCCTCAGATGATATGGCAAGTCTGCAACAGATTAGATTCACAACATTCGTCGTAGATTCATTCCTTGGTCTGAATGTAAATATGTTGAGTGGCCGCAATAAAATAGACTACAGGAAACGCCTACACGCTTATTTGCTTCATCAGCTACGGAATGAAACGGCACATACACTCTATCAAATCAGGTATCAAAAATAGACTCTTTTTAGACTAGCTACTTCAGTCCCGATTTCCGCTTCGTTCATTGAATTGGATGACGGTACTACGCGTCATGGTAGTTCTAGCGTCCATCAGCCTTTCAATAGAGATGACTACGAATGTGTAATCAGTCTAGACTCTCTCTACCTCCTGGCCTAGGCTAGCTCTACCTATGTGAATTCCTTTTAAGAACGTCCTCGAGAATGTGTGAACGTTCGAAGAGATCAGTTGAACGTATTTCCGTTTTCTTTTTGCAAGGACTCTGGAATCAGTACAGACTTTCAAAATTCTGTTTGCTATTGGGCAAAGAAATGCGTCGTCAACTGAGATCTTTGTCCGGTCTAGGGAACAAAGTCCTCAGCAAAGGTAATTAAGAGAATAAATTCATTTCAATAAGGATCGTAAGTTGTGGGGCCTCTGTATTAAGCCTTGGTACAGATCACTAACTACTTTCATTGACAAATTTTTACGTGTGTGCATGCTTCTATATCTATTTGTGGATGGTCAATAATCCTTCAATTACAACGAATATTCGCTCGTTTTCATTATTTTGCAAGAAACCTAAAGATCTAAAAGGATTGGCTTTTCAATTAATTGATTATCTGATCGATTAATTGATTGATCGATTAATTAATTGATTGATTGATTGATTGATTGGTAAAGATAGGCAAACATCCAGTATGATTTAAACCAAGATAGCACAAATACAAAGTAAAGTCGTCATATCAAAAACCACAAGATCAAAGACTACCAACTGATGTTCTAAGCAGAACGAGATAAGAAGTTAAACATAAAATGAGAAAACCACGAAGTATTTTTTCAAGGAAAAGCATAGTAAGGTTTAGCTTTGAAGATCTGAAGCGGTTTTGCCTTCATCGAATAGCATCATTAAAAGATTATAACAGACTGATTTAGATCCAATGATTTCTTAATCCACTTCTAGCATCTCGATAAGATATATCTGGAATTCTGGATACGAATCAATACATACAACAAGAAATTTCATTGGCAGCCACACATTTTGAGAACCAAACAAGTTATAACAGACTGATTTAGATCCAATAATTTCTTAATGCACTTCTAGTATCTCGACAAGATATATCTGGAATTCTGGATACGAATTATTACATACAACAAGAAATTTCATTTCATTCCCAACGACAAATTTTGAGAACCAAACAAGTTATAACAGACTAGTTTAGATCCAATGATTTCTTAATCCACTTCTAGTGCCTCGACAAGATATACCTGGAATCCTGGATACGAATCATTACACACAACAAAAGATTTCATTGCCAACGACAAATTTTTAGAACCAACCTAAAAACCGTCAAATCAGTGAAACAATTTAAAAGGAATAATTGTCTAGGTAACAATCTTCTGTAAACTTCTCTTGATTGCAAAACAGCTGCTATGTAGCTGTCGAAGTGAATCAATCCAAATAGGTTCTTAAAGGAGGCCACATATAAACAAAAAAGCGTTCAGGAAGGGCTGATGATGACTTTAGACAGCTGCTGAAGCTTGAAGAAGTCCTGTATCACAGGTTGAAATATTGGAAATATATAATCTTTAAATTCACACACGTTCGCTGTCGTCACGTTGCGGTGTATCTGCCTAAACATTGTTTGACGCTCTCTTAAAGAGGATTTCTCCTGAACATTTCTCCTCCTATACGTTTGTGCTTATTTCAAGTCGCATCAAAGGGCTTATATTTTACTTTATTTACTTGTTTATCATTCCTCCTCCTAGCCTCAAAACGAAGTAGCTGATTTATACCAGGTACATTTTAAAATCTAATTGAGCAGGTTGGCCATGGAAGAAAAAGTTAGCAAAATGTCATATATCTGAGGTTCACAGAACAGTAGCCTTTGCAATGCGTACGTTTTTCTGACTCAACCGGCAAGTGTTCTGTTGAAACTCGAATCTATAAGCACAGCTATATCAAGTAAATGCAAGTGTTGAACTGAAGATATCACAATAAATTTAGATCCCTTGAACTGATTTACAATGGTGCATCAATCAGAGACTTTTGTAGTCGTAATCTCGTGCCCATATGCTCAACAGTAAGGTCAAAATGTTATTGTATTGACAACGTTAGAATGAACCTTTACATACTTTTAACGGCGATCAACACACGAATCATTCAGCCTCCCATTTGTGATCAAAAGTGCACCTTGGCAATTGCAAAACCACTGTATACCAATGTAGATATATTTGCTATCGTCGGCAGAAGTACTGAAGCTTCCTCTTCAAACCAGATACAGCATCAACAATATATGAATGCTGAAAGATTTGAAGATTAAGCAAGACGCAACAAGAAATATACTGTAGCAAGCCTTCAGAATTAAAAGTGAACAATAAAAACGTGTCAGGAATGTGCTATTTCCAGATTTTGATCGTAATAGTTAGCCAATGGTTTTTAGATCTAGGATCATTCGGTTTATCTCCATGAGATCTCTCTTGCAACGCTCTGTAATCAGGCGAAATCACAGCCTAAGCTTCATCACAAAGAAGTCATAAAAAGGGCCTATTTAACCAAAATCACCACATCGCTGAACATGAAGGGCAAATCAGAAGTTATAGCAATCAAATCTCACTCTTGTTTTCATGTTATAAATAATCTGCATTTTGTAAATACATTTGACATCCATCATCTCTAACTACCTCTCAGTGGAATTTGAAATCTGTTCGAAAAGATGGAAGTTCCAGACAACAGGCGACAATTAATAGAAACCCTCCCGAGAAGAACTAAAAACTCGTTTGAAAGAATAAATGTTGGAGATAGGGGGCAGTCAGGATAGTGAATGTAAGAAGTCTATACAGCATAGGCCTTGTTAACATTAACATGGTGAACACATCATTAAAGATGAACAACATCTCCTGACTACCTGCCCCAAAAACCACATAATACGAACTGAACTGTACGATAAAATTGAAAAGTCTGTCGTAAACTTCCCCGGGGGGTCTACTTAATACAATAACCATCCGGGGATGTGCCTGCCAATAGGGTGTCATTTTCGGCTGAAAATTCCAGGACAGGATTATACCTTTTGCACCTTTATTCCGGGACCGGTGTGTCCTTTAGAGCTACTTTTTCCAGGACAGATCAGATCATCATTTAAAAAGATACTCCAAGTAGCGTTAGCAATTAGCGAAAAGTACTTTTAGTAATATCATTTTCACGAGAACCATCAGTTTCCCCAATCTTATTCCAGGACAGGTATTAAAATTTCAGAATTTTATTCCAGGACCCAGGACAGGCTCATAAAATTTTGTTCTGGCAGGCACATCCCCGCTGTTTTTCTCCAAGGTAGACCCCCCGGGTAAACTTCAAACTTCTCACAACCGAACAAACTTTATCTATATGAGATGTCATGTGAGAATCTGCAGATAATTAAATGGGTAGCATGTTTTATAAGAAATTCTATTGAAATACATGACCAGGTTACCACCCCCATTCCCTTCTTGCTTCAATGTCTATAAAGAGTTAAATAAGACCAGTTATAGTTGCACTTAGTTTTGTTTCTTTTATGGAAATTTATTGCTGCAGTTCTGTTAGTGTTATACACTTAGATTAGCCTTTTTATTCGTCGTTGTCGTTGTTGTTGTTGTAATTGATTTTTTTTTTTTTTTTTTTTTTTTTTTTTTTTTATATTCAATATAAAAATTTACAAGGACGAGGTACTAAAGGCTATACTAACAAACTACTGGACTACATAACAAAGGAAGATGACCCGGGAAGCAAGAACCCATGACTATCCCAAGGGTCATTACATAAAACACTAAACTAAATTACTGACAAATACAAACAAACGAAAATGGAAACAAAAAGGAAAAGACAAGTTACAATGAGATACACATAACGATTAAATACGACTAAATACGGATACATACTAGGATCTGTTTCACATTGGAAGTCAGGCCAGCACAGGCGATTATGCTGAACTGCAGAAACCCCGGCCGAGAGAACACCACCGACAACCACTGTCGCCGCTACTGTCCCCCCCCCCCCAGAGTCCCCACCACCCAACAACACCTCGCCTGTGCTGTCGCAATATTACGGATTTGAAAGATTTGAGTTTGCTTGGATGGATTTCACATTCACACTAAAGTCGCCTTACATCCAATGTGAAACAGACTTAACAAAAATTTTAAAGAAAAAAAATGACGAAGAGTAGGACTTAGTATCTATGTAGTGCATACTGAAATTATCTTAACCGAACCGACCAGTTTTGTGAATAAAATTTAGGGTCAATTGGAGTATATCTTTATTAATGTCATCTGAAAGGTCTTTATCGCCATACAATAAGAGTTGTATCAGAGCGTTGTTTGAAAAGCTGTTGATTTGGGCAAATGGTCGTAGTAAATTTGAAACTCCAGCGAGAAGATCTCGTCGTAAGATATCAAATGACGGACAAAGCAACAAAAAGTGTTCCGTATCCTCAATGCCATCGTTTGTTGGACACATTGGGTTCACGGTATCCCTGAAATTATGCTTGAATTTGTGAAAATTTAATCTACTGAGACCGACTCTTATTTGGGAAAGATACGATAAACCTATTGGGTCATGAATCCCAAAGACAGATTTTGCAGGGGGGCGAATTAACGATAGAAGCTTTGTCTTAAACACAGCTACAGAAGGTGACAGTCTGATTTCAGGGTCGAGTTTATTCCATTCAGATATGCAGTTGGGATAAAAGCTAGATTGAAATTTTTCTGTCCTTGCCCTTGGTCGCCCAATAACATCCTGGTTGCGTTATAAATTGATTTGTTGTGTTATAAAGTATAACGACGCTCCTATTATTAGTGTAGCAAGTTATTGTTATGAAATTGAACTGAAATTGACTTGTATTGCACGTACATTCGAAAAATCGTCAGATTTCTGCAAAATGTATAATGCTATTACAAGAAAAATCTTTAGAATATTGCATAAAATTCTTGAAGGCATGAGGTTCTTTTCCAAATACTTTGCTGTTTATCGATTGCTTGCACTTTTGCAAGATAAATATCTCGGCATTGAACGCTAAATCATAACATAAGATTAACACGGGCTACACCACAATACAATAGTTTGAATTAGGATGAATTCGGGTGACCATAAACCTATTGCATACAGCTGAGATAGATTGACTATCGTGGTTCGTACTCACACAAAAGAGCCAACAAATATCAGGTTTATGTATAAATGTATGGGAAAGATTATAACGATCCTAATGCTGTGAACGAAACCAGAAATAAAGTCAATTTGGTCGCAAATTCACTCTAGCACGAAGCATTAGACAGAGAGGCTTTTACAAAACACTGTTATTTATGGCATTAATTATTCAGTATGTCTTAAAATCTCTTCGATCTTTAGACGCTGGATTAGGCAAAGCGAGGACGGTTTCTATCATTTTCATTGAGCAAAGATGGTTAAGATATAAGACACCCAGAGATATAGAGGAAAGGATCAGGATAAAAAAGCAGGATGGAGGTCTTTTTTTCTCAATAAATCCAAGAAAAAGGATGAAAATCCAGCCTCTATCACCACCGAACACGTTGTAAAAATACTCAAAATAGAATACTTAGATTCAGCAATCCACCGTGAGCTAAAGCCTGATCAATTCCAATGAATTGTAGACATACATCTAAAAGAACATTTTACTGGCTTTAAATCCCAAAGAAATCTAGGCTCTACGATCGCCGAACACATTCTCTTAGAAACATTCCAAGTAGCATAATCAATAGATTCACCAAAGTTACACATCAAAGGATCAAACAGCATGTTAGTAAACTTTACAAACTTACACAACGCAGCAATTTAAGGTGTGCCTTAGACATCATAAACTGTATATCAACCAAGCATCTATTGCAATTTTATGGTAATAACTGATAACTGTGTCTATCTTCTGTATTCTGCTCTGAAGTTTGATCACAAACTCTTCAACTATCAATTCTTCCTTATCAATTCAATACCAATTAAATGTTTCTCCATATAAAAATATCTATGCACTACATATGGTCATGACTTTTATTGTATGAAAGTAAAAGCCCGTGCACACATTTTCAGAAATTCCGTAACTGATCATGGTTAATGGTTTAAGTGACACTATCCTTGTTTAAAACTGCTCAGCAATTTTTTCAAATTTAACAATACAGCTAGCTAAGAAATACTTGAGATGAATAACATAATTTCATTTTTATCAAGTGAAATCCAAAACCACAACTGAGTTATTTCAAAAGCATCAAAACATCTAAAAAGAATATTCCTATGTTATGCAGCGAAGCTAAATCAAGTTTGGTGTTCTGCTTCCAAATCTGTGGTGGTCTCTTTGTGTCAAAATATCAAGCAGGCTATCAGCCCTAATGTTCAACTCAATCACTACAAATACCGTGAGCACTTACCTTTAGCTTTAAACAGTGCCCAAAACTCAGTAGCGTAAAGTTTAAACTATTAGCAAACTGCTTTCAAATTGTTTAACTCTATATCTGTAAATCTTTGTGGATTAAAATCAAACACATAACAAAGTTTTAAACATTTTTAAACAAAAGCTGAAAAAGCTAAGTTTGTAAATATGGCCTTGATAAGATTGATGAAAGACTTAGTTATGCCTTGCTGGATTAGCAGGAATTTTATTAAACTTAAAATTAGAATGATTTAAAGATCAACTACAGAATGAGCAGAACGCATATTTGTCCTGTATTAAAACTATAAAAACTCTTTGTCCTTCTACTGAAAAATCTGCTTTTGGAGGAAAGAGTTTTGAAAGTAGAATCTCTAGATCCACAAGGAATCAATAAATACATGCATTTCATCCACGTTCTAATGTCTCACACAGTTTCATTTCACTCTACAACTTCTACCGCTCCCATGACTCTTAGATAACCATACAGTACACATTACAGGCCTCGCCCATATCAACATGGTTTTCCTGCCTAAAAAATTCTTGTTTAGACAAATACAGTATACAGCCTTTTCATATTGCTCATGGATATATATCAAACTGTAAAGAATCCTTGTCCTGTAAATGTGTACAAGGCATGTGAAGGTGAAGTGTCGGTTTTTAACGCCAAGCACTGGGATCGGAGAAGTAGCCAAGCGCTAATTGAGTCTGCGACCCCTTGTCATGATGCTTAAGTGGTTGGGCTCTACCAGGGATTGAACCCTGTCCACCCAACTGTTCATGCTACAAAGTCAGAGGATTACACCACTGCATCACAACACCTTCAACACCTGTGCTGTACATGAAGCTGGGTCTCACTATCTTGAACAACCAAATATTTCCCTTTCAATAGCTGCAGTACAGGAATAACTGTGCACAATTTCAACCCCCTCAATAATGTAAACAATTTGTGCTGCCCAAACAGTTTGAGTTATCAAGATTCCACAGTAAGTGTAGCACATTTCCCTTAAATATATATCACCTCATTCAATAACAGCAAATGTAGGGATTCTTTTTTGCCTTGATGAGCAACACAAAATAAGGCTTTAAAATTTCATAATTTTAAGAATGTTGAAGTTTTACTTACTGGGCTTAAAGGTGCACTTGAATCCATTCGCAAAGACACTAAATTGCATTTTCAACCAAAACTTTATCTTTTATCTGCCAATTACGTAACAAATGTCATCAACAATAGCACCCACTGATTAGCCAAACTCCATAATTCCACTATGACGTATGTGCGATCTTCTTAGTGACAGGGCAATGTTTGAATTAGCTGAAAGATATAAATATTATGCAAGTTTAAGGTGTATTACCCTTGACAGAAAAAAAGTCAATGGTCTAGAAAAATATACAGTCTTTCACATGGCTCAGAATTCTCATCAAAACATACCAAACTTCTTGTCATGTTTATATGCTGCAAGGCCTGTGCTGTAGAAGAATTTGAGATTAAACCACTAAAAGAAGTGTTCTCCTACCACAAATAACTCAATGGCATATTAAAAAGAATTCTGAGATTCAACTGCTTTAAAAAAGGAGTGCTCTACTACCAGAAATAATTCAATAGCATAAACAGAAGAACTTCAAGCTTCAACTGCTTTTAAAGATCTTAAAATCAAGCTTTAAAAAACCTCCTACATACCTTATTCTTAATACCTAACATATGTTAGCAACTGCCTGTTTATATTCATGTTAATCTCTGCATTCTGGTGACAAATGTGTTGAGATTGTGTAAAAACATTGGTAATCAGCATTACATTCCACATTCATCTTCAGGAACTTTTCCAGAGATTCGTGTTTAGAGCAACTCTTGTCTTTGAATTCAAGGCACACACTTATAGGTAGTTAATTTTAGTTCACTGATTAAATTATGGTGTAAAATTGCACTGTTTGACCTTGAACGACAGTATGATAAGCAAGAAAATTCCTTGACAAAATTCCTTAACTATACCTGCCTTAGCAGTTAAAATCAGAAGGGTCATAATAATAATAATCATATAATCAAAACAACTTAAAATAACACCTGCTTTTTGATAAGACAAGAGACAACCTGCTGGGCTGAACATAGCATGGTACTTATCACAAAGTATTTTAACATCTCTTTATCAGCGGTCCTTTAAGCATTGATAACAAAATAGAGAAGGGGGTGTGTCAATGATCAATTCACAAAAGATTTGCTTTGGGGTACAGGGGTGTAGCCTTGGAAGAGCATAGGAGACTGGGACCAAATTCAAACATACTGAAAGAGAAAGTTTACTAAAGAAATGGCTATTAAGACATGTGGCACTGATCATTTCTGTTTTGTAAACAAAAGATTTGCTCTGGGTAGTGGTATAACCAAAGGAAAAGCATTGGAGATTGGCACCAAACTCTCAAACATAACATATTGAAACTGAACTGACCGAAAAACATGGCTTCCTGTTGATAAGTAGGTATAAGGAGGTGTGGCAATAGACCTTATAGCTCTTTTAAAAAACAGTGTTTCATTATAATGCCTTTTACAAAATTTGTCAACATTTTTTCCCTTACCCATTTTACGCCAAGCTTACCTATTTTACCCCTGGTAGACCCTATACAATTACACAAACAAAAAATTATAAAACACTGGGTATATCTTAAAGGTGGTGTGAAGCGAAAATTTTTATTGATGCAAATGAATAGCGCAGTTGAAAGATAAAGAATGTCGTTTAAATTTTTTTGATACCTCATTTCGTTTTCAAGTTATCCACTGATATTAAGTTGCAGCTGATGACGTCATTTTGTTTGCAAATTACTAGGATAACATATGGAAATATAACTGTATCTGATTTTTGAAAGGTTACAGTGGTAAGAAATATTTCAGCTGAGCTGAATAGATGTTATATAAATTGCCTCATGACTTAATATGATGTTTAGAAAGGCATGTTGATTGTACAAAGTTTTTTAATTAGATTTCTCTTTGGAAACATGACCAACCTTGTATACTTTCTTTACATTTTGCAAACAAAATGACGTCATCAGCAAATCGTACAAAACAGTGGATAACTCTAAAATGAAACAAGGTATCAAAAAAATTTAAACGACATTCTTCATCATTCAACTGCGCTATTCATTTGCATCAATAAAAATTTTCGCTTCAGATCACCTTTAATGCAGAAATCCAGCTATGTTCTATGATTCAACAGGCAGAGCAATAATTCTTGTACACATTCAATTTGACAGGTTGCAACAAGTGCACTGATCTTTCACACAAACACAAATAAAAGTGCATTTCACAAACAGTCTGTAAATAGACTGGTGACAAAAATAGCTTCTGGGAAATAAATAAAACCAGTAGTGCTCTATTGACTTTGTTCAGCCAACCATAAAATATTATAAAAAAATGGAGAAACAATAACAAGGGGAGCATTAGCTTTGTTTTGTATGTTCCAGACTGTATATTTTTTTCTGCGTTGGGAATTTTTGCGGATTCTTTTTTTAAACAAGAGATGACTCCTACTTTCATAATTTCATAACTTCCTTCATTTGATAATTCCAAGCTGACCACTAAACTCAAGTATTACAACCAGTTTGAAATTGAATTATTCTTGATAGGTAATTAGGTACACCATTTGCGTATCAATTTCAGTAACAATTGGGTATTTTTTTAAATGAATGTCCTGCGTAATCTCATCCAGAGAAATTGTTCAATTTCCAGATTTCTTTGTTTATAAGATTTCGCGATATGGAATGCAGACTCAACCAAATGTCATCAACCTTGAGATGAGATACACATCACAGACTGTTTTGATCAGGAAATGATTTTTGATCAATGTTTTTGCTGCATTTCAGTGGCGCGAACATCGAAGAGTCCTGTGTGAAGTTACAATATAATTTATGAGGAATTAATGTGCTGTGTCTATATTTGAAAGATAATTTATTAATCGGTTGTTTTTGCTTCAGCGGCAGCCCTAGTGTGTTGCCGGACGGCAACATCTAGACGAAAGAATATCTCTCTGCAGTTGGAAATTGTTTCTGGAATCGTCCTAAAGATTCATAAAACGTTCCTCAATACATATTAGCATCCAGCGAACATTAAATCCAACTGAAGAATGCAATATTCACATCTCTTTAAGACATGAAAGATAATCAAATCAAAGACAGGTTACCTCAAAAGACGGGTAACACGATCACATAAATAAATAGGCCCATTTCCCATGGGCCTAGGCAACCACTCCTAACAACAAACTAAAATCGCGGTAAATACTCACCGAATTTGATCTAATAAAATGCAGAAATATAAAATGAAGGTCTTTTAATTATTTGACACTTTGCTTTGATGATATTATGCTTCAATTCCTGATTTATTGGTAAGAAATTCGCATAACTTTACACTTCGTCTCGCTGCAATGGCGGCTTGGTTACCTCACGGAAAACAGAAGCCATGATCCTCGAGGGTTAACCAATCAGAGATAACTAAGTAGATCACGTGATCTGAGATTACTAAATCCAGTTCAATTCTCAAATTCTGTCTGAAATTGTCCTCAAAAATTGTAACATCCCAAATTTGTGTCCAAAATTTCACCCTGAATTTAGCGATTTTCAATCATTGAATTCAAGAATACAAATATCAAATTTACAGTACCAATTAAGTTAACGCTTTTTCTGACTGGCTCATTTCAAATTTCAGTCTAGTGTAAAATAGCGTTCTATCTTTCTCTTGTTATCAAAAAGTTCAGAAATTTCATTCTGTGAACCGAGTTCGACGAAAACCACGAACATTATAGCTCACAAATTTTTTTACCAAAACACTTGCGCAAAAGAGCCTACAATTTTGCAAGCCAGCCTGGGTTTTTATACAATGAATACAATAGATTGGTTTCTATTGGTAGTCTTGACCAATAGAAAGAAGGCTTTCGCAAGAAAATGTTAAGAAAATGAATACATCCTTGTGTCAGAAAAATTATGAAAACTTCATTGGTAACGCAATTTCTGGCATTTTCTGGCAGGGTGTTTTTGTCCTGAAAAGATCGTTCCCTGAGATACAAGAAAAAATGAAAACGGACAATGCACAGGAATTAATGAATTATAATAATGACCTTCAAATTTAGCATCCAAAAATCTAGGGTAGCTGCAACTAACAATATTTCAAAATCAATACAAATTTCTGAAGAACTCCTAAATCCAAAAGTTTTACAAAAGTTCAAGGTTCCACACCCTTATTAATCTACTGTAATTCAAAATTTAAGCTCAAAGAAATGTGTTCATTTCTTTAATCAACATCTTAACAAAAATGTATCTAGGCCAAGAGGGCCTCTAATCTACGATTTGCGATTTCAATTAACGTCATTCTATTCTGGAAAAATTTCGATGATCAATACAATTTCAAATCTCTTCTGACACACTGAAAATCTTTCACAGCTTTGCAAAGTTCTGTTGAGAAGAAAACATTGGCTGGTGGGTCTACAACTCCCGTATTCAATCGAATGATTTCACTCAAAGTCGTCTTCTTTACTTCCTCAATCTCCTGGAAAAAAGCAAGAATCCATCATCAATCAAATTTTTGAGCCAATGTAAAATTTAAAATTCGATTGCAAGAAATCTAGCATAGCTTTTTCAATCAGACTTGGCAAAGTTGTAGATCAACTACCTAGCTAAAGATGGAACGAAAAAAATCGAAACTTTTTCGAGTAGTTTTGTGGGTAAATCCACTTTTCTGAAATCAGCAAAAAGATTTGAACTAGGATTTGCCAAGCCAGGGCTGACGGAAACGTTGCGAACTATACATCTTTCGATTGCCCAGATTATACAGAACAACATCCTTTTTACCGCTTTTCGATAGGCCGAATAATATTGGAGAAATTAACTGTTTTCTGAGGAGACTGGTTTTGCGAAACGGCATCTCGCTGTGCACTAAAGCGGAAAGCAGAGTTACCTTAAAGGGTCATTGTGAACCAGGGTCCTTTGCAGGCAAAATGCAATTTCAGACGGTCTGCTAAAAATCAAATTTACCCTTAGCAGAAAATATGTACCCACACTGCAAGCAGTTGAACTGCTCTGTTCTATCAATTCAACTACTTGTATCAATTCTGCATGGGCCAAATTTGATTTTTGGACAGTTTGAAATTGCAATGTGCCTACAAAGGCCCTGAGTGGCTAGCTCTTTGAGGAGGAGGTGGACTAGCATGTAATACGCAATTAAAAATTTGATAATGATTTCAGATTTCAGAATTTCATTCCCAATCAAGAGCCTAGTACATGCTTTATACAAGTATACTTAATACAGCTAATGACGGGTAAATAACAAAACGGAATAACATAACAGCAATACATATAATAAGCGAAATGCAGCAAAAGCGATAAAAAGATGAAATATAATCGTAATTAAACTACTGCCATTGTTAGATATTTGTAAGTTCACCTAGACCTGTTTTGCTCTATATGTTGATTTTAAGCAACTTTCAATGAATTTATTGATTGCATGATTTAGTGGTTTAATGGGAAGGGCATTTCAAACCAGACGGAGACGTTACTTTCTGGCATATCGAGGGTAGGTATCCTGGCCTAAATTCAGGTAGTTAGAACCAGGAAGGTTCATCCTGGGTGGGATCTATATCATGACCTAACTCACTGTGCTTATCATTTATCATTTATCACTTATCATTGTGCGTTTTTCAGAGGTTTTTCAAGCACGGTAATTAATACGATTTCGGTTTTTTGATCATTTGTGTGACTTCTTACCTTTGTAGAAAGAATATTTTCAAAAAAGAATCTGTCTCCATCTCGAATTCTGACAAACTGGTCAACAATTATCGTCCTGAATGTTTCACCAAGCTCAGAGCCCTCCTCCGCATCCTCTGCGATTCCGCCAACCCATAAATCAACCAGATCAATGTTTTTGTAAAGTAATCGTAATGTTGCTGCTACTTTGCGATCACTTGTGATTTGTCTGAATGATCTGAACCCTGTTGAAGAAGAAAGCAATCAACGATCACTTATATCGAAAAAATCAATGATCTTTAAATCAAGACAAGAATGTGATCATTGATCATTTGTGATTCCATTGAATGATTTGAACCTTTTTGAAGAACAAGCAATCAACGATCAATTATATCGAAAAAATCAATGATCTTTAAATCAAGACAAGGATGTGATCATTGATCACTTGTGATTCCATTGAAAGATTTGAACCCTTCTGAAGAACAAGCAATCAAAGATCGCTTATATCGAAACAAATTGATGATTTCCTGACAAGCTGATCATTGATCACTTGTGATTCAAAACCTTCTGAAGAACAAGCAATCAAGGATCGCTTATATCGAAACAAATTGATGATTTCCTGACAAGCTGATCATTGATCACTTGTGATTTCATTGAATGATTAGATTCCTGATCGAGAAGAAACAAAATCTTTGGTCGACCGAAGGAGGAAAAAACTGTATCAACTGTTTGATAAATTGCACTGTAAAATGCATGCAGCCAGTTTGCAAAACGTTTTATTTTCTCGATTTCATCGAGGCTTCAAATTAATTATGAGATTCTTACATAATTGTTGATGAATTTTCTCTATCAAAAATCAGTAACCAGCTAAACATGTCCTTGATTAGCCGAGAACAGTCCAACACAAACTTGTTCAACTCCACTCATATCTGAACAGTCTCTGGTTTTCACAGCACAATTAAAACAGTAAATACAGTTTTTTCCAACAACTTGCAAATTCTTGATACGTTAAGTCCGTTTTTGGAAAGTCCAAAGGCTCCGCTTTCTACGATGATGACAATTTTGTGAATTCAAGACAAGTGACTTGCTAGATCTTCTATGAGAAAATGTTACCCATCAGTCTCTAACCTCACTTCACCTCTGCTCATTAAAAAACAAACTGTAATGAATCTCAAGTAACAAGTCTAACATCTACTTACTCTTCAGTCCAAGTGCTTCCCTCACTGTATTGAAATCAGGCAGCCCAACGTCACGACCTCGTTGTATATTAATGGAAGCAAGATCGAGGCTAGATACGTTGGTCACAAATAAGAAGTTTCGAATTTCATCAATAATATTTGTGTCGATATCTTGTGCAGGGTTTTTGATAGCACCGCGAATAATGGGATCGAGGCCACCCTCTTCTGTGATTCTTTCTGGCCTAAAAAATCCTTCACGAAGAAGCAAATTCCCAAACTTCGTGATATTTCCTTTCTCGTCAAGACGAACGACGAACTGGCTTAGCTGGGTATGTCCAATTCTGAAAACGAAGAAGAGAACTAATGCTTTGTCATTCCAGATGAAATTGGGAATAGTGAACGTTATCAAATCCCATTGACCATCCAATGACAAGGCTCTCGTTGCAAAATTCCTCGAAGGTCCCAAATATTTAGGAACCACTATTTTTCTATTCAAAAACCAATTTTTATTCAAAACCAAAGAAATCTGCCGTCACTAAGAATCTAAAGTAGACTGCTTACGATGAAATGAGTTCCAGTAGTCGCCATCAAAACGAGACTTACACCAAACCGAGACCGCTCACATTGAAAACGAGGCTGAACTGGTAATTTCAAAATAATGATGTTTGATTACGAGTCGTAGTTAGAGCGTCCAGCTGCCTATCAATAATGATAAATACGGCCATGTAATCAGTCTAGATCTAAAACATAAGTTTTAGAATACACATGCTTACCTGAAGGCTGCAGAAGAGAATTCAGTGGAAACAGATGGGTCAACTTTAGGATTATATCCTCTGTACTTCGGAATCTTTTCAAATCCACCAAGAAGGGAGGGAAGGTATTCATTGAAGACAATTGATTGAACTTCTGCGATCACTCGGCCTCTTGCCAGCTGAAAGATTTCTTCGTCAGTCTATACAGAAAACAGATAAAAACTAATAAATACTTACAAACTGTTTATCGCCAGACTGTTAAAGTTAGTTGACGGAGATAAATAGCGAACCCAAGAGCTGCAAATGCATGTCTAAAATTAGCCTATTGTATTTCATGATTTCGACACGTGCGTGCATATCTATCCACTAAGCTTTCCTTGCTTTCCTTTGCAGTTGATGTCAAGCGTCACAGCTGATCTCCAATATCCAAACCCTAACTAGCACTGGCTCAGTGTTTTGGCCGGTGGTTCACTGGACGAGGGAGTAACGACGGCTGTTGTTGTCGTTGGTATCTCTCGGTTGGGGTCCCTGTTTCCCAACATTTTCGGATTCGTAGCTCAACATCTACTGCAGAACAAGTTTCTTTCTTTAGTCATCGATAAATTGGTTTGTATGTGGCTTTTTGGAACCGTATCTTTAATTTTAGTTTAGTTTTATGTCTTTTATGGCATGGCCCCGGCGTAGTCATGATATTTTGCTCCTAGGGGTATCGTCTTTGTAGTGTAGTAAAGTGTTTTGTAAGTAGTGTCGTAGGTAATTCGTCTTTGTAAAAATTTTCAGATTGAGTATATATATAAAAAAAAAGCTTTCCTTAACTCACCGCTATAATTTGGCAGGTCGATATTTCGATTACTTGAAGTAACTTCAGGAATCATAGTGGGAACAAACAAGTGTTGTTCGAAGCAAAGCAAGCCTACAATGAAGCCTACATCTACTTTTACACGTTTGAGCGTCAGTGATCCCACTAAGCCTTCGAATCGTCTTATTATGTATGAACAAATTCTTCATACATAAGAACATCAAATGCAATACAGTAGTGTCCCGCATATAAGAAACACAAATTTAAGAAACACAGACCATGATTTTCAAAATAATACCCCATTTTATAAGAAACTAGTACAGGTATGAAAAAAAACCTTGTTTCTTATTCGACAAAACCAAGCAAAAAAACACTTTCCTGGAATAATTATATCATTTCCTGGAAGTGAAGATTTACAAATGCATATCAAAATAATAAATTTTTTATCACAATCACAGAGATTGCGTCTGAGTAGTTGATCGATAGTGCATGATTTTTCTAATAAGAAACTTTACCCTGATTTGAATTTTACCTCATTATATAAGAAACATGTCACACCTGAAATTGAAAAGGTTGTTTCTTATATGCGGGACGCTACTGTATTGCAACAGAAGCTTCTTAAATGGTACACTTACCAAGGTCGGATATTTTTTTCTGAACAACGCAGCTTGTCTGTTATGCTCACGAAGAAACAATGAATGATACATAAACAAAGTAGGCGCTGTATTCGATCTGACGTCACCAGCTACTCTTATTCTTGTTGGGTCACGCATCAATGGATTCTGATTTGGTAGGCCAAGGGTGTTTAGCTGTCGAGAAAACACGTATTTAGCAGTTAAGCTTTATTCTTGAAGAAAGTGTGCAATAGAAAATTAGTTCTTACCATACTTTTGAACAAAACATCTTTCAGTGGAGATTTTTGCCAATTTTCAGTGTTTTCGTTCATCAAAACTTTTACTGTTAAACAAACCTTTCTTTAAATATATGAATACGAAAGATCGTTTCATTTATCTAATGCAGAATGATGATCATAATCTATGTCCACTTATACAAAGTTTTATTGTGAATTGTGTAACAGCTTCATACGATCTAAAACGTTCGCTGAACACAGCCCCAAATGTAAAACCTGTATGATCTGCTTCGCCTTAATTTTAGTTTGTAGTCCCGTTCTTTTCGACCAGTGTTACTGTTCACTCGTTATTGTATTCATTTTGTTGTAGTTGTTCCTCAGTAGCTGCTTAAAGTATACAAGTTTTCTTGTACTAGGTTATTGATGGAAAAATGAAATCTGAAATCTAAAACTGAGTATGATACATACTGGTATGAACCCGTTATCTTCGATGAGTTTCCCATCAACCAATGTTCTAAGTGCACGTGACACTGTCTCATTTGTTGCATACACGGTATTGGCATCGATGAATGACGAAAGGACTGTTATGTGAGCTCTGGGGCATTTGCATTTGGCATTACCTGTGCATCTAAATAAAACAATAAAATCGTCATAATTGAGTCAAAGATAGTTTGGGGGTTTGCGTCAATCAGAAATTGTTGATTTTCACAAATTCAATGAACTAAAATCATTCAAAAGTGAGTAGTTCTTCTTTCCATATTTCTACCAAGCATCCGAAGGTAGTTTTAGAACGCTGAGAAGCTAAGCTTATCCAGGTAGCGTCCTGGACCTTCCTCTCTTTGTGATCACACCTCGTGATTCCTTTAGCCTTGCAGGTTTGGCGGCAGGGAGGGTACTGGAAACTACCAACCTTCAGATTGGTAGGCAAGCGTGCTACCACTGAGCCAAAATGAATATTACCAATTGCGTCTCACTATTTCCCAAAGAGAAATATGATTCAGAAATGTGTAGCTCTTGTGACAGCTTCCTTGTAAAATCAGGTAATTTAAAATCAGTGCATTACAAAAATTTTATCTGGCTACTTTCTTGCAAATTGTTACATGAAGAAATTTTTGAAATAATTTTGGAGACACTTACAAATCAAAATTGAATCTTCTCAAAGGTATGAAAGTCATTCCAGTTACATCGGGGTCGAATATTACATCTCCCTGAAAAACATTTCAAAGTGAAAATTTCTCAGATAGGACTGAAAAAATCTCAAAGTACTAAGAGAGAAGCAACAGAAAAAATGTAGAAATACAGGGATAAGAACGGACAATGAAAAACAGCACGTATATGCATAGATATAAAGGTGACATGGTACAAAGGAAAGCACCAAAATAGTATAGTAAAGGTTGCAAAGTAGAAGAAACAAAAGATCAGAAGCAAACTAAGAAGCGACGTGGTGCATGATTAGATATGCGAATTTGAACTTACAACTACAGCATAAGGCTCCAACTTTTCAAACCTTTAAAAGGTGAAAAAGGTGGGTGCAAAATTCTGTGACATTTTACTTTGAAATGAATGGCTTGAAGGGAAGTTATGGTACTGTGCTATAAATCTGCCGTGGAAATTTTTTGACATCATAGATGTTTTTCAAAATGGCGGCAATTTAATCACTTTTGAAAAAATTCATTGAAAATTTTGAAAAAATTTAAATCATCGTAAATCCAAAACCAACATAAGAAAGATGATATAACCTTCAAGAAAACCATAGTTTATAAAGGTCTACATTATGGTGGCAAGCAGAAATCCGTCTCCTTTCTGGTTTAGGATTTAGAAATTTGATGACGTCATAGCCTGAAATTTCATAAATGCTGCCATTTTGAAACCAATCAAGATATTAATAAATTTCCACGGCAGATTTACAGCAAAAACCACTAAGTTCCTTCCAAGCCATTTAATTCAAAGAAAACTGTAATGGAATTTTACACCGACCTTTTTAAAGATTTGAGCCCTATGTTTACAACAACACAAACTACTCCAAATTGCCAACGTCGATACATCAAAAATGGATCTGATTTGACTTACTTTTGGGACAGGAATGGGTAATTCTACATCAATTGGCTTCTCGGCTTCAAAATCCTCAGGCAATTCTTCTGTCAAGCTGATATCATGATCAATAAACTGTAAAAAATATCATGGGACGTCATCATTTGGCAAAGTATTTCATAATCTATCATAGTTATATGGCATGAACAAGGACAGATTTGGTAAGACAATAGCACAAGTTTGTTTTGATTGACACCGAAATTCAAAGCGATTAGCGATCGCAGACAAAGGAAATTCTCTCAAACAGTAATTCAAAACAAGCAAAGCCGCAAAAGTTTCTCTGAAACCCAGGTAGCTAGCTCGCTCGTTGTGCATTCCAAAATATGTTTTTAAGAGCAAACATGAGCATAGATCGAAGAAAGAAGGATACAAATTTGCCACAGGCATTTAATTTAATTGATTCAAAAGCCGATTGGGAGGCGATTCAATTCTCTTATTTTTTGGGTGTAATTAAAACACTTACTGCTCAGCTTCTGAACCAAAGAAATAAAATGCCCGTGGTAGATGTGTAGATATATCCTTCTTCTTTCGATATATGCTCATATTTGCTCTTAAAAACAATTTCTGGAATGCACAGCCAGTGCGCTAGCTACTTGGGTTTCAAAGAAACTTTCGCGGCTTTGTTTGTTTTGAATTTATGGTTGAAAGAATTTCCTTTGTCTGCAACCACTAATCGCTTTGAATTCAGGTGTCAACAAAGCATCTCATGCTATTGTGTTACAAAATATGTTCTTGTTTATGGCATGTTTATAGCCTGTTTGACTGCTTAGCCATTGGCCTCCTGACTTTAGATATCAGCTGTCCAAACAAATCGTGACAGAATCAATCGAATATAAAACTATTCTGAAATTAACATACATTTTCAGGATGAATAAACGCATTTGTTTACCTGTCCCCAGTAAGTAATTAGGTCACTCAACCCTCTTGGACTTGGTATTGGTTTGTTCTGGAATGAAAACAAAGATTTCGTGAGAGCTCCATGGAAACAACAGAAACGAAGTTGTCAGTCATAACGAGACTAGACTGCTTGGTAGTATGTCAAAGAAAAAGAAAGGAATGCGAAGTGTAAATTACGGTTCAGAAGCAGCTCAACGTCTCAGATGTTACATTCCAAATCAAAGACGAAAATCAGCGCTCGGCCTAAAGCTAAGGTATGTTTAGAATCATCCATTTGTTGAAACTACATTGATGGATAAGGATACGAAATATAAATGCGATACAAAAGCTTTAAATTTTGGGCAAACTGGAAGTCATAAATATTTTTCTACTATTTGCAAAAACGAATTCAACCTCACTTGCATAAATTGCATCCAACGAAATAAAAAAAAGATAAGTTGCGTTTACGCACCTGACGTAATAGAACATTGCTGATAACCCTTGCATTTGGTCTGTTAGAGCCAGTTCCACTAAATTCTGCTGGAAAGGGGCAAGTTCCCAATTTGATCTGTTCAGGGGTACATGCCCCAGATGGGATCGAAATATTATCGATATATCCATTTGGAGACAGTCTGATCAAATTCTCACCCGCTGCCCCCAGAAATATCATTTTCTTGTTGTTCAGTCTTCCATCCAGTGTTCTACAGAGAAGATGAACATCTTATCAGCATTTAATTCTTTACATCAGTTTCTTTTTCAAATTCTTTAGAAAGGGTGATTTTCAAAGGCAGCTTCATTAAACTTACAATAACACAATGTAAAAGTGATCTTGTGGTCTAAAAGTGGTTAAATAATGATAGAGATTCAACCTCCTTATGATAAAGAGGTTAATGAAGCTAAATTATTACCTCATTGCAAGGTCTTGCACAGATCCAACCGGAAATCGAAGTCGACCAGTAGGACACGTGACACCTTGGATTTCATCAGTGATCAAGATTGTCTTAGGCACATGGATGTACGGTGTCTGGCAATATTTTAGGTTGGAGTAGGGGATACTTTCGTAGCGTGATCTAAAAATGAAATTATCAATTGGTCAGTTAATCAAGTTAATCAATCAAACAAACAATCAAACAATCAATCAATCAATCAATCAATCATGATGCAATTAAATGAAAGACTGACAATAAAAAAAACTACATTTTGCAGAAAGGTAACGGAAATGTGAAATTACTAACTTTGGCATGATTGCTCTGATAACTTTGCCAGTTCTTACACCAGTAATAATAAGACGTTTCATTTCATAAGGCCAAAAAATCACAATTTTCGTTGGGTACCCATCCACATAGCAGTTGACAGTCTTATATTGCTCTGAACGTCCTTCCATATAACAGCGCTGTAAATCGATCGAAAGGAAAAATCACAAATCAAAGTTTGCCTTATACTTACTGCTTCATACTGAGGCATTTAAACCAGCTATAGCTACACCATGTTAAATTTCAGCCAATCAAATGCATTCGATTGGTTGGATTGACCAATTAGAAGGCCCCATTTGATCACTTGCTTTAATTCAAGCTGGTTTAACTTGCAAGTGTGAATATCATCAAACTCTCAACGTTAATCACAACAAACTTGAAACACATCTCCAAGAGGAGAATTAAAATCCGTCTCAAATCACATGTCACCTGAGATTTGCGACAACGCAAAATTCCTTTGGAAAACACTTCTATTGTTGTTATTCGCGGGCATTTGCAGGTGACATCTAATTTGAGGCAGACTATAATTCGATCTGTTACAATAAAAATGATCAGATGAGATTTGAAGATAAAAATTGGGCATACACTAACAATAGTGCCTACAAAATTGTCCCCCAATTGCGTAGTGTTTTAATATGCTTCCTGTTCATAATAAATCAAAACTAACTGATATAAAAACACATAAATACTGTACCATTCTTGGCTGAGGAAGACATGAGGTCATCTGGCCTCCGCCAAAAGCAGTACTCATAATTTTATTTCACAAATTCAACTTCATGAAAAAACAGAAACAAAAAGGCAATGTAAAAACGGTCAAAAGAAAGAAGGAGGTGTTCTCAGTTGTAATCTGTCAGCTTTGTTCCCTTTTGTTTTTATATGAGTAACGTTGATAACAGTAGCAATTCTACAATTCTATTTATCATTATGATATCACAAACAGCCAAGTGTAAGGAGATCTTAAGAAAATATGAATAATTGTTTCAAACTTTGCTTAAAGGGAATACAAGCATATAAAAGTGGCTCAAGCCACTTGCGGTCAAATTCTAACCTATCAGATATCAGTATTTCCTGTTGACGTAGATCAGTCACCCAAATAAGGTGCGGCACGTGTCACAGTCTATTGTCTTTGCACGGCTATTCTTAACACAGGCCTATATATGCTTAGGTTCCGTTTAAAGGGTTTATTAAAATCCTGTTACCTTTCTCCCATATGACGAAAAGACAGAGATTTCTGCTCCGTAACTGTTGCAAAGACGGTAGGCACATCTGCAGTGAAAGAAAATTTATTCAGGAAAAAACTACTTTGGTTTGAAATAAGATTGAAGAACAACAATCTGACAGAAAGAACTCCGACACTTTTGGTTCATCATACTTCATGTTCTAAGGACGTGATAAAACCATGAGACATAATGATTTGAATTTGCAATTGATACACATATAATGAGAATTTGCTAGAGTTCTTTTTTTGTCGTTTTCTAATCTTGCAATTACTGTCTGAATCTTATTTCTAAGCATATACAAGCGAAACCGACCACCATCTTGTTTGTATGAATTTTCGCTCCTCCGCAAGCAATTTGGCGAAACGCACTTGTGGAAGATGCGTGTTTTTGAAAGATTGCTTGCGGAGGCGCAAAGCTTCATTCAGAAACCGTTGATGCAGAATAATGGCGGTCAAAAAGGACTCTAGTTGTGATGATGATTGTGTTAGCTTGGAAAATGCGATTCAGGCTTTATTTGCAAGATTAGGAAACGACAAAGAAGAACTTGAGTAAGTTGTCATTATATCTTAAGTTGTCAGCAGAATGAGTTAACTACGCAGTCAAATCACGATGAGAGTAGCTTAGGCCATTCATCGTAGCTTAGGCCATTGAAATCACTCATATTGCCTCCTGGTGCTCATGATAAAGCGGGCCCTCTTAATTGGTACAGGATAGGAACTTGTGGAATTTTGGGTAAGGATTTCAGCTTTTTCTACAAGTTTTTGGTTGCACGGTTTTTGAGAAAAACCCTGGAGCACGGAGTATTTTCACCCACAACGTGGAAAACGAAATGATACCTCCATTTCTGAACAAATATGAGAATTATCATAGCATACCTGCGAAGCACTTGTAGTTTCACAAAATACTCTATGGATCGTTGTTGCATGTAGTAAGGGTCTGAAATAAATCATGACAGAAACTAAACAAAGAGTGTGATACAAATTAATTAAGAAAATTTACACAAGTAGAAAGTTTATCAAATCATGTTTGCTGAGTTAGTCGTAGATCAAAGCTATTTCACATTCTAGAAACGAAAGTAATATTCAGAGTTTTAATTTATCTTATAAAGAAAGTCCACACAAACTCTTTAAAGACTTACAATTCTCACTGGAATCCACTTCATTCATATCGTCCATCTACAAAAAAAGTTAACCTCTCTTAGAAAAGTTTATAAGATGAAATGAAGTAAACAGATAGGAACGTATAACGCCTTGAGAGAGATTATGATCTTGCCTTGGCAATTTTCTAGCGTAACCAACTTTCTGTTATTGAAAGGTATCTCTTACTGGACTGGTTTTCGAGAAACGCTAAAACAGAAAAAATTGATTGTGTTTTGAGCGACGACCCTAAAGATGCACTGGTGGACAAAACTAGTCAGCACTGAGTGAAAGACAAAAAAATGCAAAATACCAAATTAATGCCAGTCGTTTTTGAGTAGTAGGCCAAATTCAACAGCATAGTTTTTATGGTGATTTGCATTCATTTACGGCATAACTCTAGTAGAGATTTTCAACATTATTGAAATGTTTCAAAATTTTCGAGCTTAAACAATTTGGAAATTTCTTGCAAGTAACAACGGGACTATCCTGCAATACTGTATTTACTTTTCGCACAGATCAAAATAAAGTCAATCTTTCGAAAGTCTTCTGTTTTGCAAGGGCAAATTTTGAAAAACAGAGGATTCAGGTTTCCCGAAAAGACAGAGCGATTTACCTTTCTGAAGAACAGATTTCATACCGCTGAGTGCATTGAAATGAAATCAAAACAAGCAGAGAAAGCAAAGATTATGGTCGGCTGCGTTGAAGGTGTGAAATCTATTCTTGAGGGTGTCAAGTCGCTTTGTCTTAGACAGAACTGTATCCTTCGTTTTTACAAGATTCACCGTTGCTCGTCTGAACAGATGGCAGTCCAATAATCTTTTATACAGGACAAAACATGAAGTTTTTCGGACATATAGTTAGAGAAGGAAACATAGAAGAATTGATCACAACAGGAAGAATTGAAGGCACTAGGAACAGAGGGAGACAAAGAATAAAACAGCTTGACAACATCAGAGGTTGGTTACAACTAGACAGGAGCTGCGAAGTGATTCACAGTTGCCGAGATAGAGAGCAATGGAGGTCCATGATCGCCCAAGCCATACGGCATGGCACCTGAAGAAGACAGGACAAAAATAATAGGGACAGTTCTGACGGAGCACAAGAAACAACTACATGAACAACTAAGAATATGCTGTTCATGAGAAAAAGAGTTTGGAAAAGACGACACTCACCATTATTCTATCTCTGACATCGCCGCTATAATACGCTTTGCCAACAACGCATGATTCTGAGCCATAATTGTAAACAGAACCAGCGATAACTCTTGTGAAATATGCTTGGTACAACGCAGCAAACAGGGCTAGCCTGCCGTACAAACTGATGAGCATGTTGTAAAATAACATGTACCAAAATGTGGTATGTCTCTGCGATGCTCCAAAATGTGGTATGTCTCTGCGATGCTCCACAATCTGCAGTGCTCAAAGAAACTTCCAGATGTATCACGATTTCTGTATTTATAGGGTGTGAAAGCTGTTGTGACGTAATGAATAAGTACTTTAAGAAAGCATTAGACCTACAAAATAGCCTTATTTGGCAACCAAACATGTTTAATTGAACTGAAAAGTAATTTTGAAGCAATCAGAGAAATGATACATGATTTTGGCACTGTCGCTTACGTTTCCATGCATATCATGCGGCCAGCAAAATTGCCGGCACTAATATGCAAAATGTACGCTGTCGTTAATTTAGCAACAACAAAAACCACTGAAATGGAAGCCACAATATCAATAAGGTGCTGATGGGACAAATTTGACGAATCTGGTCAAAGTTTTTTCTCCTCATACTTCACGAGCATCAGTTTCAATATTGTTCTTGATATTTCTATTTTGGATAATGCTTGTACACGATCTTTCCAGAACCAGCTCTCAAGGCAAAGCATCCTTAACTTTAGATGACATGGACAACACTTTCAATGTTAACACGCAAAATCAAAGTATGTAGCCTCCAATGAAAAGATTTCAGAGGGAATTACACTATTTGCAAGATGAACATCGGAGAAAGGTAAGTCACAAAGGTATTAAAACAAACTTTATTCTCTAAACTCTCGTTCGAAATAGCCTGCGTGCAGACTCGACTATCCTAAAGTCTACACTTTAGGATAGTCGAGTCTGCACGCAGGCTAGTTCGAAATCGATTCCGTTGAAAATGTACTGAAATGTCCAAAATTTTATTCACGAAATTGAATGAAAGTTGTGTATTTATTACTCGCTTCCGAACTGAATAATCAAGAAATACTTCCTAAACCTTTAAGCAAACATACCGGGTCACCCCCTCCAAAAAAAATTCACGAGTTAGATCACGCCTAGCTTCCAGAAAGCAAATGCTATGAAAACAAACACGGTATCAGCATGTAGCTGAAAAGACGTAGCTATCTTTTGAGCTATTGCTTGGTCGGTTTCCGCCATAACTACCCTCCGAAAAACCAGTTTCAAAAATGTAGTAATCCATTCATTTCTTGCACTTTCCCGCCCATCTCTAGTCAATGTTTTGGAAGATGTGAAAAAGCAGAATTCCAAATTTGCTTCGGAGAACGAAATTGGAATACGAAGCAAAAAGCAGTCATTCTGAAAACAATGGATTTCTGCAGAATATTCCCAATCCGTCTTGATGTTAAGTTTTCACAAAATGCTGACTGGAAAAGGATGGCAATTATTTCACTCTAGATGTAAAATGTAGGATTCCAAATTTTCATTCAATCTGGGTTTTTGGACAGCAACTATTGCTTGAAGTGACCATGCAGCAACTCAAAAGATAGCCAACCCTTTCAACTAAACGGTGAAACAAAACATTTGTCAATAGCTCTCGATTTTAGAGAGCAAGATATGACCAAGCTCGTGAAGTTTTTTTGGGTTACACGGTAGAAACTAAAGTAGGTTCTACTTGGGTCAAATGGGAATGCTTGGGGTAAAATGGGTCAGGTGAAGAATGCAAATAAATTCTCAAAATATTTATCCACAGAATTTATCTAGCGACAACTGTTTGAGTTACCCTCCTTTAATAGTTTACAAAAAATCAAAACAACCCATCGTACCCCTGCAGACCGTTCATTGGAGAAAATTGAATCAAGGAGATGGTTGGCTTATGAATCAAATGTCAGGTTACCACAGGTTACCTCGTGCTATATAGTATTACTGTCAAAATTCGCATATCTCCAAGTATATAAACATTCAATATAAATCTTGCTACCCTACCCTGCGAAGAAACTTCAGTTACAGTTAAGCCCGAAATTACTCATACCTATGCCAAATTTGGAGTATTTTCAATCGTTATATTTGCTAGCCAATTCACAAGATATTTCATTCCTTGAAATGTCTCTTGTAGCACTTGTTTCAGCCTTTTATCACATTCTTACGAAACTTCAGCCACAGTAAAATTGGTCCTCAAATAGAACGATGCAAAATACTCAGAATTTGGCATAGGTATGAATAATTTCGGGCTTAACTGTACAATGACTATCGAAATGTACAATTCTTGCGTGTGTATTCTTGAATTTTCATTTGCTAGTCATACACGATGTCATGTTATTACCATTGCAATCTTACTGATGCATTCAATAGCTAAAAATAAGTTTCATACCAGTGAACTAAATATCAAACGACTCTCGACGGCATTTCAGTTCCATCTAACGCAGCCAATAAGTTCTGTGTCGCAAGTGTTGCCATATCTTTTCTCGTCTGCTCTTCTGCGCTTCCAATATGGGGTAGGATGACTGAAATGACAGCGATAAACATAAGCAAAAATAACAAGAACCTTGACACACAAAAACCAAATCCTAGTTTTGTTACAGTTAGTTTCCTGAGATATATAGCCAACTAAAGAGCTGCAAATGCAGGTCTAAACTTTGCCTATCGTATGTGATGATTTCGACACATGCAGGGACATTATGTAGCAAGAGGAACAATAGCGGGCTTAGGCGTTTCTTTGTCCTATTTATAGATTATCACTACTTAGCTCCGTCAACTAACTTTAAAGGCGCACAAGGATGCGTCCCATGCAAAGCACAAATTTACATCTTGCGTGGAAATTCAGTTTATTAAGTACAGGAAACTGAAGCAAGCTGAAATGGAAGCAACGGAGGAGGCGATCACGGTGGCAATAAACAAGACGCAACAAAAACAAAGACCACCAGCCATCATAAAAAATATAATCAAATCTTCCATCATCTAACTGAGCCATATACCAAATGTCCTAAAGGCAGGTAAGGTAATTCTCGACAGTTAAAGGATGGGCCTTGTGATTAAATTGTTATCTATTTCACCCCGTTTGTTTAATCTTTAATGGGCCTAACCACGTAGCTAAAACCACGAGCAGTGCACTTAAAGAGCCATTGGCACCCGGGATCCTTTGCGAGCACGTTGAAATTCCAGACTGTCTGAAAATCGAATTTGGCCTAAACGCTAAACGGAAACTATAAATTCAAAGTACAGTTCAGTTCGACAAGAGCAAAACTTACTTGTTTTATTCATATAAATACTACAATAAATTTTACATACTACCGTACTTTTATAATTACGATACAACACTACATGGACGATAACATGGGGAGCGAAAGACAATGACTACCCCATTGCCAACATAAAAAGACACGCAACGTTTAAGTAAATACAAGTACACTACGAACGATTAGAAAATAATTGATACTATACTAGATTCTATCTTATATCAGATGTAATACTTTTCTAACAGTTCAACTACTGCAGTGTGGATCCATGGTTTCCGCTTAGGCCAAATTCGATTTTCAGACAGTCTGAAATTTCAGCGCGCCTGCAAAGGACCCTGGGTGATAATGGCTCTTTAAGCGCACTGCTCCGTGGTTTTAGCTACGTGGTTAGGCCCATTAAAAATTAAACCAAAGGGGTGAAATAGATAACAATTCAATCACATGGCCCATCCCTGTGCAAATTCAATAACTGCATCCTCTTATGTTCTAACATACTGCAAAGCATTTTAGAGCATGACCACAGGAAGATAATGATCATTCAAACGTAGAAAAGTTTCGAACGTTAACATTTTTAGTGACAATTCAAGTGTTCGAAATTTTTGCAGTGAAGAACAATAACACAAAAGCAGTTCTACTACGGTTCAAAAACCAAAACGTCTTGCCTACAGAACATCGTCAATTATCAGATGAAAATTTCTGACGAGGAACCCTTTGCAAACTCAAAATAAGCAAAATCTTCCAACATTATTACTACAAAACAACCAAAGCAAACTGTGAATAGATATTTTGATAGTCGTCCAAAATCTCTGTAAAAATGTCCGAAAACACTTCGTTGGAAAGTTGTTACTTTGCAATTTCCAAATGAATGAAACCCCCTCCCCAAAAATCGTAAAGAGCAGCATAGGTTCCAGATCTTAAAAATGTCGTTGTAAAATTCTTTCAGTTCAAAGAGATAAGGTCATAGAATTTTTACACGGACATTTTTCAAAGATTTGGATCATATCCTGTAAAACGATTAAATGTATTAAATGAAATTCATGTGGGCTCTGATTTAAGAAAGATGTTCGATGATATTTCAACTTTTAATTGATACCTGAAGCATAATTATAACATCCATTCTGATATTCTATCAAGCCCAAAATCGTAGTTATGATGAATGCTATCAGGACTCAAATATGGAGTTCTGACGTTGCCGAGTGTCACATAAGTAGCTTTTGATTTCATAAGTGCTAAAAGTACCAAACTTGTGTTTTGGTTTCATTTCAAAGACTGAGGTCTGATATCACATTAAATAGCATCAATTAGGTACCAGTTTCGTTTTAACTGACTTGTTTACTTCGCTGTTTGCTTACAAAGAGTACTCTGTCATTCCACAACGTTTTGTCCGTAGTGCTCTGAAGAATTCCTGCATGGCAGGACGATATATTGGTAACAAATACTGTATGATTCATACACATTTGCTGTTGTTTTTTCGTTGAGTTGCGCGGTGTTTCTGCCTACAAATTTATTCATTCAGTCGTCACCGCAAGCATCTTCGGATCCGACGATCGACGCTGGTATCGTGGCCTTTCCTTTTTCGAATTATCTGATGAAAGCCTAGAAACTGTTTTTTCTGACCTGCCACGGTATAGGGCACGGTGAATATGCTAATAAGCTCAAAAGACTTTCTGCTATCAAACTGAATAGCATTAATCAGGTGCCAGCTTCGTTTGAATTAACTTGTTTATTTTGTTGTTTGTTTACAAAGAGTGGTCCGACATCCCACAATGTTTTGTCAGCAATTGGCAAGCCGTGAAACAGATTTCTTTTTTACCCTTTGCCGTCAAGGTATAGCGCACGATGAATAAACGAGAGATATGCCTGGGTAACGCAAAATATTGCCACAAAAGTTGGACTATTTTTATGCTTTCTTTCAAGAGCAGATTAAAGTGGTCTATAATTGCCTTGAATTTTGGGATTTATTTCTATGAGCTATCAGATTTTGAAACATGCTCCGAAACCAAGAGAGAAAAGTACATCAGAAGATTGTAAGGATGACTAATATGTTCAGTTGTTGGTGATTTTGGTGCAGTTTTTTTCGTCATCGGGTAGTTACAATTCTTAGGCAAACTTGCCTTGCTGATATAAAGACTAATATGTTCAGTGTTTCACGTCATTTAGACGGCAAACGTGAGATTTGCGATAACGCAAAATTACTCATGCAAAACACTTTAAGTGTAGTTATTCGCGGGAATTTTCACGTATCATCCAATAGCCCTTTTAGCTATTCTGAAAAGACTCAGAATCGAACAAAATTTTGCTACATTTTGTAGAATTTTCGAATGAGCACAATAGTGATAGAAGCTCTAACGCCACTCGATCGAACGTAGCGTATAAAAGTAACGCTCGATCCAGGCTCTTTTGTAGAATAGCTAAAAGGTCTATTTGAGAAAGACAGTAGTTTCGTTTAATTTCAGAGCCATGACACATAGTGTAAGTAAGCAGTTATTACTATTGTCCAGCAGGTGTGGTCAGAACAACAGATTTGAGAATGTCATTGATTACGCAGATCAGATGAAACCGAAATTACAACCACGTTCCAATTAGGTTTCTTATAACTGAAAGTATTGACGTTTTCAATGAACCACTATTAATTACTTGATACGAACTTGAACATTAATTGCGATGGGTTTCTGTCACTGCCGCAAAGCACCTAAACCTAAACAAAACAAATATTGATATGTTGATGAATAAATTAAACTAAGCCACCATCAAAAATTAACAGAAATAAAATGAATAAAAACACAACTGTTAAAATCAGGAACGTTTCGATTAAAAATCTTCGTCAGCATCTTATGTTGACGATTATTAATATTTCCCTACAGATCAGAGGGTTTCTTCATGTACGAAGTCACCTTGTGGCGTAAAATAACTGAATTTATTTAGTCCCAAGAGAATGAAAAAGAGTAGAGTCGTGGGTAGGTTAAGTTGCGGATACTAAGTTGTGTTCTTGCACGTAATCATCCGAAAAAGTTTAGAATTGAAAACAAGAAAAAGCTTCACTCACCGCAGTTGTCCAGAGAAAATAATGGATGATCAGTAGGGAGCGGTTCTGGTGTTGTCACATCCAGTCCTGCAGCCTGAAAAAGAAGAATGAAGATAAAGCTATTAGAAAAAATTAGCGTTCGAAGATTGAAAGATGGATCTGTTAGCAATTAAGGTAACTTCGGAATACTACCCTCTTAGGAATACTACCCTCGATGGTCTTCAAACAACTCAATATTTTGGCCCTAAACTTTGGAACACCCTTCCATTTTTCATACGTGTTGCTAGCTCCGTTGTAGTTTTTCGATCCAAATTGAAAACTCATTTCATTGACTCGTACGTGTCATTGTTTCTTGATTAAAAATCTCTTTCAAATCCATATATTCTTTCGATCTCTGTAGAACAAATCTGGCTAACGTTTTGGTTTGCTTTAATGAAATATGTTGTAGTGTTATTTGTTTTCATATGGGGGGGGGGGGGCTCTCTCTCGATTAGTTAACCTATTTAGAGAGCTCCTCCTTAATCAATCAATCTTAAATACAATCTTGTAAAGTTTTTCTTTTCTTTAATCTCTAAGTTTAATCTATTTTTGTGTGTATTGTTTATTGTACGGTATTTTGTAAGTATTTAGGTGCAGTGTAATTGTGTAGAATTGTATTTAGGATTGGTTGATGAATAAAACTGAAACTGAAATTGAATTCATCGTAGTTTTCGCTGGAAATTTTTATTTTCTGGAAAGTTTAAGAAAGCGGGATTATACAGGGCCCTCGTTGATAACAGCACTTAGTGTGTTAAAGAGGTTACCTTTTATAAACATTGTTATTATTGACTGAGGAAGATTTTTATAATCGAAACGTCTGGTTTTAACAGTTGCGTTTTTATCTATTTGTTTTTCTGATATTTGTGATGGTGGTATAAGTTTATTCATTGTTAAACTGATGAAGATTTTATAATCGAAACGTTTTGCGTTTAACAGTTTCGTTTTTCATATACTTTTTTCTGTTATTTTTGATGGTGGTTTTGTTTTAATATTTATTCATTGTTATTATTATAATTATTACACTTTCATCGTATCCCAATTATAGTCCAAGGCAATTGCTCTCTAACATTCAAAATTCAAACCAACCTTTATTTGTTTGGTTTTCAACGCTTCTACTAAATCTTCTTGATTTACAACGCCACCTCTGAAATAAAAATCAAACATATTCTTTTATTTTAGATACCCAATCGGTTAAGGTTTGTTTACAACCACAGTCAACTGATCAATCTCTTGATAAGACATCTTTTTGATTTCTTTAATACATTTCATGCCATAAGATTATGATTATGTGCCATGAATGTAACAAGTAAGATATTATTAAACCTTCCCAAGATAATAGTATTGGATCTTGAAATGTTCGAAACAAATCTTAGCCGATGTTGTCTATTCGCAGAGGTGGAAAAAGTGTGTGAAGCCGTGAAGGAGCTTCGCAGGAAGCTGGTTTGTCTGGAAGGAAGATAGGAGGGAGGAAAAAGAGAAAGCAGAAAAGAAGGAAGGAAAATAAAGGAAACGATGAAGGGTGGACAGAAGTTCTTGTTTCCTCAGAGAAAAAAGAAGAAGAGAAAGAACGAAGGATGAAATGAAGAAAGGATGAAAGAGAAAGCAAAGATTGAAAATATAAAGAGGAGAGTAAGGAAGACAAGAGGGCAGGAATGAAAGAAAGACGAAAGCAAATTTTGATTATGCTCTTTGCATTTACGATTGTGTGACCCAAGGAAGCTATCAAAATTAAGTCCAGTTCCTTGTGGATTTTCATCTACCCTGTATATAATTTTGCAATTCATGTCAAAAAATTGTTGATGAAAAAATGGGAGGAAAAATTTTATAATGGCGTTGCTTCGCCGTAAGGCAGATATTTTCTTCACCGCTGTCTATTCGAATAATTTACCGCTTACATTGCCATCATGAAGGTGACTTCAATTTCGTTGTCAAGGGAAGCAGAAAGAACTAAACACTGTTTCCAAGTTGATAAAATATCCAGGTTAACTTTTCACATAGCTAGGAATAGTACGGGCAGCTACGACGTGATAGTTCGATCTTTTTCACGCAGTGCTTATAAGCAAGGTTCTCCGGTTTCTAGGATATGTTAGGCCAGACTCCACAAACCAAGCATTTTAAAAAAAGTTGAGATTCAAGGAGACTTACCTACTTGTATTGATGAAAATAGCAGAATCTTTCATTTTTCTGAAAGCATCTTTATCAAACATCCCTAAAAGTAAAACGAATACTTGTGTTGATAAACAGATTGAGAGAACACTGTGCGATGTTGACAAATATTTTGACAGATAAGATAATTTGATGAAACTTACGCTTTTTTCATTCTTGCATCAAGATCAAAATGGAGAAATAGAGTGTAAGAGAATTGAATTACCTTTGGTTTCACCGTTAAGTGCACAGCATGCAAGAACAAAGTCTGATTTTCCAAGCAGTTCATCCATAGATGCTAGGAATAAAGCATATATCATAATAAGAGAAATATTTATACAGGGTAAAACCTTGTCAATACTACAAGTACTGTTATCAATAAGGGACCATCTTGTAAAAGATCTGTTAATTTCCTTTTTGGATAGGCAGATGACAAAAATCCTCTTTTGCTTTAAGGAGCAGAATGAAGGTAATTAAGGCATGGCGTGTAATTTATGCTTATTGTTATATTCGTGTAAATACTTCATGTAAGATACTTTTATGGCGTAGCTTGCTCCGAAGCACACGTCTCGATATTTGTCTCGGCCTACCATAGAAGTCTAAACATGGGTTGAAATTCGAACAAATAATAGATTGAACTTTCCGACACTTGAAGCACTTAAAGCATTTAAAAACAAACGACACTTCAATCAATAGTTCTAGAAACCTAAGCAATTTGCAAGAGGCATTTTTCATAATACATTGCTTAACGATATTTTGATAAATTTTGTAGAGTCTTCGAATTAGCGCAATAGTGAAAGAAGCTTCGACACCACTCAATCGAACCTCGCGTATAAAATTGTATAAAAATATTGCTCGATCCAGACTCTTTTGTAGAATAGCTAAAAGGTCTATTAGGTCATTAGATGGAGGAGAGGAGTAATTTGTCAACGACGGCTTTACTGCACTGGAAAAACAATCTCTTATGACTTTTCAAACAAGATTGTTAAAAGGCACTGCTTGCAACGCAGGTACAAAATATAAAAAAGTCCAACTTATTTCTAGACTCACAACGTGATCTTGATCTTCTGATTAGCATCTGGCAAACAAAAATTTGCCAAAATTCTCCATTCATTTGAGGAGTTTTAAATTCTTGCACCATTTTCAAGACATTAAAATCTCGTATTTTGTATTAACTTTGGTTCATGTCATAGTCAAAACAAATATTGTGAAAAAGGGGAGAGAATACTAACTGTAAATGGCTCCAACATCCTTTGCAGCTGTTGTAAGGGAAAAAAGAGATTAGCTTCAATCCTTTTTCTGTAAAAGTCAAGATAAATCTATACTCTAAACTACAAACCATCAACTGCTAAATTATGACAGACTTGTCCCCTAACCTAGACTTGCTCCAAGTCTCGTTCGCAGCTCACTACCAACCGAGTGGGCCCGAATACGATAACGAACGAGACTTGGAGCAAGTCTACCCCTAACCTTGTTGTGCATCTTTTTGCTAACTTTAGAGCAGCAGATCCTATATCTTAGTAGACTAACTCCATAACTCTCAGTCTTCCAAATTGAACTAGATCAAAGATACTGAGTGAATACAATGACCCACGCCGTAAGTCTAACATATCGTCAATGAAGAGAATTTTCAGGTGGGATGAAACTGTTTCGAATTGATGTATTTCACCCATAAAATTGTATGTCGAATCCGCAAAATATGGGGTAAAAGAAATGAGAAGATAACATGTATACCCTTGTCATTTGATTTTGTGAATACGCCTTCTTCTCTAAAAAGTCCCAACCTCCTTTCAGCCACCCTGTGGAATGTCTGAAACTAAATAAGCCCCCCCCCCCCCGGGGCCCAATAGAACTTTTAATCATCACTTCTTTGTAATATTTTGTGGAGTGTTGGTCAAAGGTAGGCAAGAGATCAATTAAGATAATGAAAATATTGCTAACCTGCTTCGTTCTCTTTTCTGCCGGTATATAAAATCGTCTTCGCTCCGAAAGGAATCAATCTTTTCGCCACAGCATGACCTGAAGGGAAAAAATAAAAACAAATACACGTATGTCTTTCAGAAGAAACTGCTTATAAGTCACTCAGCTCTCAAATCGCCAAAAAATTAAGAAACTCCAGTACTGGGGAAAATAAAACTTAAGAAACCATCTATTTCGATAAAGGAAATCTTTAGCATATCTTTACATGCCACGTCAGGCATGAGGTTTGAAATACTGACCTATTCTCCCAAGACCAACAATTCCGACTACACGATTTTTTACAGATGTTCCACACATCCATAACAAATCCCAGGAGGCATTTCCTCTGAAACGACAAGATTGTTTAGATTTTTACTGAACAGGCAAGACAAGCCTTATGCTCACATCCAAAAATGACAAGAGTGGGCTCCTTATCTACAAAAAACCTCAGACAGCGAAAGGTGGAACTTTGGCTGGAATCATAATCACACAATATTCGGCTAAAAAACTAACCGATTCGTCCAAGTCCACAGACTCCAATAATACTATTCTTTAAACCAGTCCCACACATCCATAATGGGCTCCATGTTCCCCAACCACCCCTAAAAACAATAATTTCAGAGATAATCAAAAATAATTAATGAACAGAAAGCAACATTGAGGAAAAATTGGTACCACTTCCTTCTCAATAAATTTCAAAGAATAAATTTTTTGCAAATTTTTCAGACTTTAAATCAATTTTGTGCTAAAAATGTTCATAAAAACTTGATTAAACGAGTCACAAGATATTCTGTGATGTGTTGGGACAAACAAGTGATTTAATTGGGATGTGGTCTCGCCATGAGATTTTCTTAGGATAAGATCAAACAATGAAAAGAAGAAGTTGATTTTTCTATTCAACATTTTCAAACAAAGCCTTTGTTTATACTTAACGTTTCACTTACTGCCTTGCTTCTTTATTGGCCTCAAACAATCTTCTTGAAGTTGCAAGCAACAATGCCATTGTTAGATCTGCCTGAGATGGGACAAAAACAGATTATCATATAATAATAGCGGGTGTCCCAAAAAAGTACCCATTTTGATTGGATTAAGGAACAAAATGATAAGATGTCAGAATTTTCTGAGTGAAGAACTGAATTTGTTAATCTGCAACTTAAATGCATGCACCTTGCATTCATAAATCGATCACCAAACACCAGAGCTACAATGAGGCAAACTCAAAATTTTAAGGTGCACCTAAAACCAGGAGAGGTTTTGAAAAGGGGTTTAGCCATGCTTTGATTGCTTTGAACATTTTTAAGATTTTGTTTTCAGTTGTTTCTGATTAAAGAAATAAGAGTGTGTCATGATTGCATTTAGAATTAATTTTGGCCAATGTGCCAAGGAAAAGTAAAAGAAAGAACACAAAAAGGAAGACCACGCAGAACATGGTTGACAGATATAAAGGAGTGGACGGAAGCAAACATCGGGAAATGTGTCAGGTGGGCTGCTGATCGAGAATGCTGGAGAGAGATGACCGCTAATCTACCGGTGGTAGTTGCGACATCCAGGTAACAAGGTTCGAAGGAACTTGCAGTACACAACGGCAAAGCCTTTACAACAAGCACAACAACATAATGGCTTCATTTCAAGCTATCCGGAATGTACATCACATCCCTCACTCAAACAACACCTGCAAGTGCGGATTCTTTTTTTAAAACAATGTTTTCAAAATTTATTTTACAGAAATATAGAATTAAGAAAATTTTCATTTTATATCCTTGTCATGATACTGGTCATGATCAGTGCAATCAGAGCTTTCTTATGAGCAATTTCGAAAATTTGACTAGACAGGTACTCAAAAGAGTTTGAATTATCATTCAAATTGTTTGCATTCAAATTATCAATTTCCACATTCTTATCAATTGAAAAATTAACATACTGTAGCATCCGTGAGTACATCTGGAGTATTGCCAAGTTGAATCCCTCTGCTCTTCAACTCAGACACAGAGATGTGATCATAGCCAACAGAAACAGTGCTAACTATCTTCAATTGTTTCCCTGAAAATAATTGCTTTCTTGGTAAAATACATTTTTCAACAACTTAATTGACAAAAGTACTGCAGAGCCCCATTACTCCTTTAATGGATTTTACAATACAGGCCTTGTACACATTAACATATAGCTTTCCTAGGAAATCGGATAACAATCGGATAGGAAATCGAATAACAAGATCAATAAGATCCATGAAAGAGCCCTAAGAATCATACACAAAGATAGTACTTCCAATTTTGAGGAACTATTAATTAAAAGTAAGGCAGTATCTGTTCACCAGAGGGATTTACAGCTGCTCCAGACTGAGATTTATAAAACCATAACCGGCTTTTATGGCAGAAGTATTTGTTAGCAAAGATATGCCATATAGCCTTCGTGGCAATAATAATCTTGTTTTGCCTAAAGCTAGGACAAATCAATATGGCATTGATACTATCAAGTTTATTGGTCAAAAACTATGGCAGACTATGCCAAGAGAAATCAAAGAGTCCCAATCATTGGAGATTTTTAAAAGAAATATTTAATCTATCAAAACTTTTGACTGCAGCTGTAAATTGTGTAAATTTTTTTTATCAAATCTAGGTTTTTTGCAATTAGACTTTTGTAAATATTCTGTATAATTGGCCTTAATTAGCTTAACGCTATTATCTTAGCTAACTTTAAATAAATTGTTTATTTATTATTTACTATTATTCCTGCCAAGGAATTACTTTTCAGAAAAATCTACAGTCTTTCATATGGCTGAAAAATTCTTATTATAAAAAATGTAGAGAGTTCTTGTCATGTTACTGTGCAGCACAAGGCCTGTACTTTACTTCCATTAAATGTTACATCTTTACCACTACGACAAACAAAAAGGAGAGATTGAATTACTTCAAAAATAGAATAAATACAATATTTTGGATTCGAAATAACTTGCATTTTTGACAATGATTTTTCATAGGGTTTTTCACCTTGATTTCACATGTGTTGATAAGCCTTGCAAGAAATAAGACATTCAATAACTCCTTGAAAATTGATGATAGAAAATATATTTCAGGAATGTAACTCTAACATTATAAGGAACTTTAACTGCAACAGGACAATAGCTTGTGACCTTGATCAAAATGCAATTTAAGTTTACAAATTTTAAAATAGATCTTACCAGAGGCATCTAGCAATTCCTGATCTATTTTTTCTGTGATCAAGCAAAGCAATCCATCAATCCCAGCAACCTTTTCAAGCAGCGTTTTCCTTGGAATTGGAATCTCAGAATGAGGCCATACATCTATTTGATGCCTAAAATTATAAGCTAAGTATTGTAATGGAATCCACAGCTTTGCATAGTGGTAGTGTAACAGTGGGGGATGAACCCCTCCCACCTCTGAATTTGTGGTACACTTCCAGTTCGTCCAAATCCATTTGGAAAGAAATTCCCCCTTTCATTTTTTGTTACTTTTTGGCTCAGAGACAGTGTCTTTATATTTCTTATTTATAGAAAGAAGGAAGGGATGATGTCATTCTGCATTTGACATGGTAAATGATTCAGCCTTTAATTATGTAATGTGTAATAACTTGAAGTTACAGAATTGCCAAAGTCTGCCTCGAATTACAATGGATGTCACATGAGATTTGTGAAACTGTAATGCAAAACTACCATGCAAAATATTTCAACTGTTCTTATTTACAGCCATTTTCATCTGACAGACTTCAGAAACTCACAGACTTAAGAAACTCTGGAAAATGTTGCATCATCCAGCAGTGACTTCATGTTGAAATGTAAGTGTAGGATTGGTTAATTCATGTCACATGACTTAAACACCTGTGACTCACAAATAATATTAAATGTAACCTTTGAACAGTGAAAATCTACTTGATTACCTTGAAGCTTTAAGAATGTCCATGGCAACTTCTGGAAGCTTCCTTGTAACAAATATTTTTGCTGTCTGCATTTTGTCTGAAAGAAAAGCATATCATGATGCAATCAGGAAATTTTAGACTCTCTTTATCAATGCCACAGTTAAAATTTGGCTTAATATGCATTTATTTATTGCTTAAATGTGTTGTTGATTTTGTTGTGTTTTTTAGCCCCAAGTGCTAGGATAACAGAAGTAGAGAAGACCTAATCGAGTCCGCAACCCCTTGTCATGATTCTCAAATGGTGAGGCTCTACCTGGGATCCAAATTTGTCCGCCTGATTATTCTGGCTCCAAAGTCAGAGGATTACACAACTGCGCCACAATACCTTCAAACATTACATCAATCATAGAATAAGGAATTTCTGCTTACAAATTTATTAACTCACTTGCAGAGCCATTGAACTAGGGCATGTAATTTAAGGGAATTAGGTGACAATTCGAGATTAGACTCACCTTGCGTTTGTACGTATATGTATATAATAGGCCTATGCTCCAAAAAAGGATCTTAAAACTTAAAATATCTATCTATTATGTATACAATACGTTTCATTCACTGTGTGTACTGTATTTAATGTACTATGCTACCTGTTAAGCTCGCAGCTTTCAATTGATATTATCTCACACGAAGGTTTTGGACCTGTCCAAGAGCTTCATCAGTTCCATTCCATTCCACCCCTTTATGCAGGCTCCAAAGAGTGAAAGGCAAAAATCAAGCCGCCCTTTTGGAATGGCCTCTTACTAACATATTGAAATGAGGCAAGGGAATTTCTTGGTAAATCGAAAGTAAAGCGGAAACTGAACCAAACTGAATAATGACGGAGGTTGCGAAATCGCGATGTTGAAAAAGTACAACACTATTGATGGCTGATGACGCTATAATTTGCTGAATTTGCCTCGGAAAAATGAATCAGGATGCAGTTCTGCCTATGTTGAAAAGGTTAATATTGTACTTGCAAGGAGATCTGATTGATGAGGCGGAGGCAAAGTAGATGCGGAGAAGCCAAACCGGGAAGTCCTGACTTGCAGGCCTAATTTCACAATAATGTGACGATAAAAAGGGAGTGGCTACAAAGAAACATCAAATGACAAAAGTTAAGGGACTTCCCTGGATAATATTTGACAATGTGATTGGTATGACGGTAGCAAGCAGCGACACGAAACACCAGCAGGCCGAGTGAATGATGCAAGCGCAAAGAACCATTTGATGGGAAATGCGCTGCTGCGAACCATCATTTTTATGAGCAGAGAGTAAACAACAGAGAGAAATGAGCAGGCAGCGTACACTTCCTTTCTATCCTGTTGAATACAGAGGTCCAAGCAATCCGATTCCAACGCCAGCAGCTCGTGGGGCGGTTCGAAGAGAAAGTTCAACTCCTTCTACTACCTCACATAACACCTTTGCAACAGCAGGACCTCGCAAGACTTCCACTGTTTCAACCCCAGCATCTTATGTTAACCTTTCTCTGAGTAGCTCTGGTTTAGCACAAAATCCCTTATCCCCCTTTTTTGACCTCTTATCTGAGGCAACATCGAGCGATCTACTGCTGGTCTCTGAGAAAGTAGCAGAGTGGGAAACCCTTTTGAGGAACCTTTTCTCCCCGGAAGATGTCAGCAACCTCATTGATCAACTAGAATGTGATGGACGCAACAAAGGATTCCGAGTCACAGATCTTTGTCACAGAGCTTTGAGTGAGTGGAAAAGGAGAAAAGCATCTCAAGCCAGTTTCCAAAAGCTTCTTGATTCTCTAGAAAAGATTGGAAGAAGGGATGTTAAAGAAGAATTAGAAAAAGAGAGACTTAACAACAGTAAGCTTTGCATTGTTTTTAACATCAAAATTTAAAGCTATCAAGTTAGGCCTCAATTTGCATTGCTTCGTGATATTTTATGTTCGTTTACAAATATCAAGGTATAAAAAGAGCTGATATTTTTGGGGTTGCAATGAAGCTAAACTGATATTTTTGGGTTGCCTGAAAATTTTTTGGACTGACTTGGTGGCCATGGCCCCTCCACTTTTTTGCAAATCATACCGTTCTGAAAGGCAACTCATCATGTTGTCCGGTGGTAATTTCCCACTTTTCTGTATGTGTACGTGAGGAGTGCCCTCCCCCCTTAGGCTTTGATGCTTTGAATTTTCAAAAGCATGATAATAATAGTAATACAGTTCTTTATAGAGGGGTTGCCTTTTCAGCAACAAAAGTGCTGTTATCAATAAGGGCCCTGTTAAAAACATAGAAGATCTTACCTTGGGTACCAGACTCTCTAACATAAAAAGGAGAGAGTCCATTTTATGTTAGAGAGTCTGGTACCCAGGGTAAGAAGATCTTAGAAAACATAAAATTAAAACCGACTGCTCTTAAATTTTTTCTTACGATGAAAAGCGTTCTCTCAACTTGTTTACATCTGTTGTTTTCCTGCTTGATTTTGATAGCATTTTCATTCGCTTGAAAGCGGCAACTTGTTTTTGCTGGATCATTCGGTAAGTGGATATGTCACATTAGTTTATTCTCGAGTTTATTTTTTTCTAGGTTTCCCCTCATTGTATCATAGTAGAAGTCATGGACCAAATCATTCGTTGCAGTCAAGTATGTCCAGTTTTTCAAGTTTAGGTAAGTGCGGAGCTCTCTTCTCAATTTACCTTGGAGAAAAATTTTGCTGCTCAAGGTACAAGAAATTTGACTTGGTTTTGAAATAAGAAGTTACATAGTAGCCGTAGCAAACATATTTGTAGCAAGAAGACCTCTTCGCTTTTATGGGGGGGGGGGGTACTAGACTTAAATTTGTACGGGGTGTACCCACAACTTTTTTTACCCTGCTCCAGAATTTTTCGCTCAAAATGATAACCTGTTCTAGAAAAAATTCGTGAAAAGTATACTCCAAAACATGAAATTTGACCGAAAAACAACCCGATCTAACAGAGTATTCCCTTTGACGTGTTTTGACAACCTGCTCTAGAAAAATTGCCTCATTTTGATACCCTGTGTTAGAAAAAATTGGTGAAAACGATACCCTTAAAAACGGCACATCCTCGTCGGACAAATATACGAAGTACCCCCCCCCCGGCTTTTATGAAACTCCCCTCTTGCCAACAGGAAATGCCCTTATTGGCCCTCAAAACACAAGCCTATTCATTGCATCATCCTGGTGCATCATCAAAACTAGTTAAAAATTTGAAAAACCGACCTTGAAATGAAAGCAGGGACTCGTCCCCTCCAATCTTCCCATCTTGCTGCCAATAAATTCATCTCGTGTCCCGTTTTTCAGTGCCTGTTAATAATTAGTCTTGCTATTTCGTTTCAGGAAGCTACATGCCTCACGTGCAGTGGCAACAGGACTTGGATATCTTAGGTATTTGCTTACTGCTATTGCAAGGCCTCCGACGACGGGGGGGCCGGGGGGGGGGCCATGGCCCCTCCACTTTTTAGCAAATCATACCGTTCTGAAAGGCAACTCATCATGTTGTGCTGTGGTAATTTTTTGTATCAAGTTTGCCCCCCCCCCACTTTTCTGATCTCGTCGGGGGCCTTGATTTGACAGTTTGATTTTATTGTCCTTTCCTCGTTTACCTCGAATGCACGATTTTTTCATAAGAAACTCTTTATGAAAAGCTCAACTCTCAGATCGCTAAAAAAGAAACTCCTGTATTGTGAAAAGTTATTCAAAGAACTATCTCTATGTGAGACACACCACTGATCACCGCGAGTAGGGTGGGTGGGTGGTAGCGATTACTAGGACTCAATCGTAATCAGTCTACTGATCACCCATCTTGCAAACATCCCCTTTCATGCTAGGCTCATTACATAAGTCTCAGAATTGCTCATTGAATTGGATGGTTATAGCTCGTCTTATATAAGAGCAAATGAAAAATCAGAATAAAAGCGATGAACTGAACGAATACATGTAACTACATGGTAAGTCTATTGCCATGCTTGTAAATCTCCTAATTCAAAGCAATTTTACACAAACGTTTCATTTTCCACAGAAAACCCAGCACGTCTCCTTCTGAATGACGAAGAAGATGACGGAGGCATCACGATGGGAGGCGAATCGGCCAAAGTGGCTCATGAGAAACGACCGTCGGAAGTAGACCTCTTGATTACGACCCTGAATAATCGGGAACAATCCATGATCAGCTTAGCAGGACCACCGAAATGTGGCAAAACAGTCACTTTGAACATCCTGGAGAAAGAGCTTGGTGGCAAACAGGGTTACGAGAAAACAAAGATCATAAAAATCCACTCAGGAAAACGGGAGGACTGCAACTGGCTTACGCGAACGATAGTGCAAGAAATCACGAAACAACTGAGGCAAGAAATTGATCAAACCAAATACGCAATAAGGCATCTCAAAGGCCTGCTAGATACATATGACGAGGCTCTGCTGATTGTTGACGTGTCCTTGAACCCATGGACTGATCGTGGGAGGAAGATTTTAGAGTTTCTATTCAAACTGAGGCAAAACGAAAAGTTAAATGAAAAGCTAAGTGTTATTGTTTCATGCGTTGGATCTCTTTCCAAAACAAGTTTGTTTATGCAAAATCGCCAGAGTTCAAGAGAAGTGAAGATGGAGCCTTTGACTCCTGATGACGCGATGGAGTTTCTAACTCAAGTAAATCCCGCATTTTCAAAACGAGCTGCTGCCTATATAGTTCAGCGAATCGAATGTTATCCCGTATTTTTAAAGAAAGTGGCAAAGGCGGATTTGGAGGAACTGTTTGTCGTTGAAAGCAAGGAAGAACTTTTGAGGGCCCTTGAATGCCAATTCGATGCCTTTCTGGAGATTTTCAAGGGGGATCATGAGGACGATGCCTTGGAAGAATTGTTCAAATGCCTGGAGCGAAAAGATCAAGAAATCGTAGCACAGATTTTACCTTTCAAAAAGGAGTTCAACATCGAACAAGCAATTCGAGTAATTGATTCTAAAGTTGACATAAAGAAAAGTTCATTCAATGCCCTTTGTGAGCAGGGAGCGCTGTTTTTAACAAGGGAGATGAAAACTACTGAAAACGTCACGTATACGATTCCTACAATACTGGGAGATCGTTTGCGAAGTATCGTTTTGAAAGATGAAAGTCTTAGTCAGATGTACAACAAGGCAGTTGAGAGACACCAAAAAATGTATTTGGAACTTTTGGTTCTGTTGAGTAACTGCTTCATGGGGGATTTACCCGACAAATTTGAGGAGGTCAGAGTGCTGGAACCTTTTACCCCTTCAGATGGTGTCCCTGACAATCTCTCAATCTTAACAGATGATCTAAACGAGAGAGTTCGACGAGTCGTGATGCATTTTCGACGCCATTGCGAAGATATCAAACAAAGCCTCGTCATCTACAGCAGTTCGAAAGAAAGTTACGCAGCTGCTATTTCTGTCGCAACACACGTAAATGTCTACCATTTCCTCACAAAGATGTTACGCCTGCACGAATCAAGGGAGATATACAGACAACTGAAGCGAAAAGCTGACCGTAAAGACCACATAGCAAGACTCAATGTTATCATTGCCTCGTTTTTAATCGATGCTCATGGACACGAGAGATACTCATCGGAATCGATGAGCCTGTACGAGGCTGCTCAGGTCATTCTTGAAAAGGAATTCAAGGATTGTACAGACCAAAAGCAGGAGTTTGAAGACAAGGGTAGTGACATTCATGATATGCATGCACTGTGTTTACGGGGCCTTGGGGTCAGTACTCTGGCAAAAGGCCTGCAAATTGTCCAGGCTACTGCCGAAGAGGCTGATGAAGATTTCTCGACACGAAGCAGCAACATCAGATTATCCAATGAGATTCTGAATAAAGATTTGGATCAAAGGGTTGACAGAATAGTTCGCATTGCTGACAGCATCAGGGTTCTGGCAGGTAAGAATTGAATTGAATTGATTTGGCGGGTAAGAACTGAGGCAAGACTTAGTATTTTGCTTAAAAACTACAGCTCAAAATAAGGTTTTCAACGTGCAATTTGTCTAATTTGTTGTATAGCAAACGTTTTATCATCGATAAATCTTTTTGGGTCCTTGATAAAACAAGTCAAAAAGAAAATTTTATCAAAGGTTGATTTTTGGTGATTTTTTAAACAGGAGTACTTTTGGGACACCCGGTACCTAGTATGATTTTTTAAAGAGTGGATTTTAAAAGATTTTTCCTTGACATTCTCTTTAATTCATTCTCAGGTGCCCAAGTAGAATATGGTTATATTGAAATGTCAAAGCTCACCTTGGAAGACCAGAATTGTAATCCATGCTTATCAGGATGTTTAGGAACGCGCCATCCCTTGACCAATAGCGGCAGGTTTGTCCAAAGCACAATTCTCCGAAGAAACAAAGAATTTGACGCTGCGAAAATCATACTGCATGAAGTTCTAGATGCACAGGAGGAGCTTTTAGGAGAACATGGAGACACAGCTAGGACCCTTGTCGAACTCGCAATGTGCATTTATGAGGAATTCTTTGACGATGACGAGTTTTGCCCTGAAATTGGAGAGATGACGCCAAAAGCTGTCCACATGGTAACGGAAGCTGAAATGCAAGGACAACCTCCTCCTTCTCCGCAACAACCTCCTCCTCAATTGCATGCTCTCGTACCTAGTGGAAGCTGTGTTCCCCCACAGCCCGAGAAATTGGGGTTGTCTCTTGGGGAAGCCGTTACAGTGGACGGAAACGCATATCAACAAGGGGATAATAGTGATGCACGGCATCGTAGTGCGTCAGTGGGGTCAAAACCGTATCGCTCAAGAACAGGTGAATTCGAGACGCAATGCACTTGCGAGATACGTTGTCAAGGAGTCTGTTTACATAGCAGAATAGGATGTGTTTCAATTGAGGACTTGCCCGCGACGTATCAACTGCCTGCTAGCCAACTGCCTGCCAAGAACCGAGCAACATCTGCTGTTTCTTTTAGTGAGGCTGTCGTGTCTTATTTGCCTCATCCCCTAGTGGCAAAAGACGTCGATGCTGTTTCTCTAGACGTCAACAAACGAATATCGTTCAAGCGGCTTTACTCTTCCAGTAGTAACAGTCTTTACGATATGGCAAGCCAATCTGATTCAGCGTCGACCGGCATAAGAATCCCGCAAGCCGCTCAGCAACATGAAGCAATAATGATGTGCGGCACTGCGGAAGATAAAGCAAAGTTATTGAAAGTGAAACATTGGCTAAGAACAGCCGCGCGGTATTTATTGCATGCCGTTGGTATATGTAAAGATGCTCAAGAGATTTTCGTGTTCTTGGCTAAAGTTTGCGGGCATCTTGGAGAAACTGAAAATGAGGAGCGGTACATTCGGAAAGCGATTAGATGTGACAAAAATTTATAAATATTTTAAAAAGTTGTAGTGTTTTATGAGCGTAGTCTCAGGAGCTTCTTTGTTTGTAGGGTTTGCATAGACTTATGACGATGAGTCCCTTGTATCCCTGCGGTAAACCTTGCTCAACTGGGACTCATAATGAAACACAATCTCGTCCCCAGAGTGAGTTCGTTGCTCTACCTCTACTCTGGGATACAGGAGGCCGTTCGACAATTTGATTGGCTATTCGAAAACAACAGCAAAATCAGATTATAACTGGCTCCCATTCAAAAATGGCCTTTATTGAATCTGTAATTTCACAAAATCAATGGGGTGTATGGGGCAAGTGAGGAGTTTAAGACGGGTAATGGACCACGGCGCATCCGAATTTCGGAGTTTCGGGGAATGTTGGGGTCATTATGACGTCATAACAGGAGGTTGAAAAATAAATGTTGCGATTTTCCGACCCGAGGTTACGTTTGGAGTCGATGCTCCATGGTTACAAGCCCGATTTCAAAACGGAAAAAAGTTTTCAAGAGACCATTCGTCTGCAAGTCTAATAACGTAATTTGGGGTTGAATATTGCCCCAGAAGCGGAGCGCGCGCCCCCCAAAAATGGGGAATAATTTCGGCCTACCCCATTTTACGCCGTAATTCCGTTTTGCGAGGAGTAAACGGCCGCGGCATGTCAAAAATCGACGGAAAACTGTATTCTTTCACTAAAACACTTTTAATCTCAAATTTATCTCTAAAATTCGCTGAATAACGAGCCATTCTTTTTTCAAAGCTGTGGGGGAAATTCTGGAAAATTTGAACTTAGGCCCTTTTTCCACCCAAATGGATCGTGCTCGTTTTCCTACTAAATGAACTTGCTAACCCCGGATTAATAATTAAATACCTTAAAAAGGGCTAAAATAGGGTCCTCAAAGTGTTTGTTTTTAATTTCTCAATTTATATACTTCAGAATTAGCGCTAGAGCAACGACCATTTTTCGTCGATTATCGTTGCCTAGCAAACTGCAAATCCATAATGGGGCGCATCTTGCCATATATTGGCAAGATTGATGCCAAGTGTACCAGGGTGTTCTTTCGGCTTCGTGACCAGCGTATGACGTCAGAACACCCTGGGAACGAGGTTGAATGAAACAGTGAAAAAGCTGACCCTGTAATATGCATTCATCAGTCGAATTCTGATGGAATCACGGCCTCGAGTCTCGAATAACGGCCTCTAATCTCGAACCTCGTCCGAATTTTATCAGTTGTTCAATCGAATTGACAGTTCCATCATAATTGCCATCACCATATTAATTCGCAAATCTCGCAATATGATTGGTACTCTAGGAAGCTGAGAGTTTGGGCCTAAATAGGGTCAGGTTTTTCAGAGTAATATTATGAGTCTCTGTTGACCGAAACGCCATCATCATGCCAAATAGCACAGGGAACAAAGGACTCCAGATCATAAGTCTAGGGTTTGCGGGGGTAAAATGGGCCCCAAATGGGCAGGCTAGGGGTAAAATTGATAGTGTTGTGTTGATAGCTAGAAAACAGTAGACCGTGAACTGATAAATCGACATCCACTGTGTCAAGGACAATAGTTAGAGTGGATATATCTAGAGGGAAACTGTGAACAAAAATTTCGGCAAAATTTATCCTAATCTTTTGCTATTTACCCCATACTTACCCATTTCACCCCCCAGCAGACCCTATTCATTTGCAAAGCAAACTGCAAGTGACCTTTGTAAATAGACCGGTTGCTGTTTTTCAGGCAACAGGCTCGAGCATTGCAATGATAAAGCTTGGGTTGTTTTTATCTGATCATAAAATTGATTTTTAATGGAATTGTTCGATGTGTATGTTTTGGATAACTATATAGTGTACGATTGAAGCAGAGTCGATTGAAAAGACTTTGATAAAAGAAGATGCAACAACGTAAGAAAGCAGGCATCAAATTTGATCTTTTGCGCATTTATTTTTCTTTGAATAAATCAATTGCTCTGAAGATGCCCTAGTGGGCGAAACTAGTCAGCACTGAAATAAAGAACAAAAAGCACAAAACACAAAATCGATGCATGTTTTCTCGAGTGGTTAGGCCCTCTTCAACGGTACACTATATCTGCTTTGGGTAACTAGTATTTAGACTAGTTACCTGGTAAGAACTGTTGATAAATATGAATATTGATAAAGATAAATCACGCATATTATTATGCAGACTTTTTCAGATAAATATGCTTCAGTTTTCTTTCAATCTTGTGTTTTTCTTGGCGCATGAAAATAGAATATCGGTTAAAGAATATAGCCAACCGGTCGCTTCTAGCAATTCATACATTAAAATCCCGCATATTTGGATGCGAATCACAGCTCAACATTCTGCAAATTCTGAAAGCAAATATTGGCATTATGTGGCCGATAGACGAATGCACTTGGACTAACTACCTCAATCCCAGTTTTTGCTTCGTTTATCCGCTTATCGGCTCGCCAAGGAGCGAAACGATTGAAATCAGGGACTAAAGATCGAGTCAGGGAATTTTTACCACGATACTTCGCGTGTAATGATAAATCGACCAATCAAATCAATGGAAACTCTTACAGACGCAAAGGATCATGGTTAAAATGCCCCAACGCCATCTTGAGCATAATCGTCTGTGGGACGAAACTTGAGTTTATTCGATACTGTATTTTCTTAATAGGTCATTGGGATTAGTAACATGGTCGATTACATCACGGAAGAGCCAACATTTCTTGAAAACTACCGGGTGTCCCAAAAAAAAGTATACAGATTTGGTTGACTCCACTGATGTGAATTTAGCTTTAATCAATGGCTAATCACTCTCAAAATGTTCCTCGATAGTTAACTTGAACATAGATACCTCGTTTGTTGGTATTGGTGTTTTGAGAGCAGAAATATCAATCTTGAAAGCTCAAAGTTGTGTCCACTTGCAAACCAGAGCTTTGGCCTTTTGGCCTAAGCAAATTCGTGAAGCACATCGAAAGTAAGAACTGAAATGAATGAAAAATTAAGAAACTGCCCAATGAGTAACTGGGGGTGACTTCTGGAATACAGAATAACACAAGATCTAATATTGTTCACATTTTATCAAGGCTATCGTTAATTTATACGCTGTGCCTCAAGAATTTGCTTAGGCCAAAAGGCTAAAAAGCTCTGGTACATCTGGTTTTCAGGAAGAGGCAAATTTGAACTAACAGGTCTGCTCTCAAAGCACCAACACTAACAAACGAGGTACCTATGTTCAAAACTATCGATTTAGCTGATTTGAAAGGCGAAGAGACCACAAAACAATAAAATTGACATGTGTACAGATTTCTTATTTATTCCTCTAATTCTATGTATACAAGATGCAATATATTTGTAAATGCGTTTTCGTCGATTTTCAGGTGTAAAATCACGTGACAACCGCCTGAACACATTATAAAAGCCTTATTTATGATACCAATTGTTACCTTAGCGACAAATTTTTGGGTGTAATGGCGGATGAGCAAGGGACATTTTTGTAATACAAAGATACAGATTCGGAAGAGAAAAAAACGATTTGAGAGGCTCAAGGATATATTTCCAAGGGTGTTAGGACACTCATGTTTTGATCAAATAATCAATTACCTTGTCTTGATCTTTGTTTTCTTCTTCGTTTCGTCTCAACTTGTGTCTTCAATTGGCCAAATTTTCCTGTGTGGTTTGCGGCTTAAAACTTCTCTTCTGCGAAGGCGCACTGCCATACAGAAATACAAGGGAGTTAGATTCGAATGACCAAACAAGAAAGGGTTTAGGCCAATCGAAGACACGAGTTGACTTAGTTGAGACGAAACTAAGAAGAAAACAAAATCAAGACAAGGTAAATAAATATTTAGTTAAAAACATGGGTGTCCTAGCGCCCTTAATATTTCAGCCCTTTAGCTCAGTCAACCACAAGCTCTTGCTCTGTTTATTCTGAACGCACTCAGAGTTTTGAAATATATCTAAAGAACCGCAAATCGCTTTGTCATATATGAACTTGGGTTCAAAAAGTTCGTTACTCTTGGCAAAAAGTTTAATGATGTATGCCTAATTTCATTTCTTGCACGATATGGCACAATTCTTGGTTGCTATATCAACAAATACAAATACAAACTGCATCTATATGCTTAAAGGGGCTCCGTCGCCAAATAGACCTTTTAGCTATTTTGAATAGAATCAGAATCGAATGATGTTTTGCTACATTTTGTAGAATTTTCGAATGTGCACAATAGTGATAGAAGCTCCAACGCCACTCGATCGAACCTTGCGTATAAAAATGTATAAAAATAACGCTCGATCCAGGCTCTTTTGCAGAATAGCTGAAAGGTCTATTGAAAAAAAATCTGTAAACACTACTGTTTTAAGCACCAGTCCATTTGTTGTCTGCAGGTGTTTGGTGGCTTCACCTGGGCCACCGAAAAGAAACAGTCAAAAATCCACTTATATCCGAGCAATCGTAACAGATATGAATGTTTGCTTTCTTCCTATGTGAAGTACACGGATTTATCGTTAATATAGTGCTTTCATGTTGAAAAAAAGATAAAAAGTCTGTGTGATATTGCCTTTCAAAAACTGCAAAATCATCACTTCGACAAAAATTTGGAGACAGAACCCCTTTAATGCTATTCTATCTCAGCTTCAAAATCAAAATTATTAGATACGACAATTACAAGTACCCATCTTTTACAATATGCAATGGCGTCCTGCAGGAAATGCAGCCTCTCCTTCATCCCTCCTGACCTCGTTTCCAAATACTGACCCAAGAACCTCGTGGTCTTTAATCAATTGCCAAGAAGTGCATAAAGTCAGCCTTGTTTTGGATGGGAGTGCGTGTAGGCCTCCCAAGATCTTTTCTGTTGCCTTTGTTTACTTTAATTTCAAGCAGCACAGGTCCTTCCATGTCTCTCAATGCCTTTACGCTGTCTGTGATTTCTTCTGGGGTTACTGCAGTGAATGCCTGCAAGGAAGGTAGAGAAAGGCTAGAGATTAGACAAAGGCAAGACAGGTAGACAAATGCAAGGCATATCAAGGGTAGACAAAGGCAAGTAAAAGAAAATTAGAACTTGGGATGCAACCAGTTGCCTTTGTACAATTTGTAAATAAACACTGAATTCCTTTGATTGTAAATTATGTATTACTTTTGGCTATTGTAGATAGTTGGTGTAAATTAGCTTTAATCTTTTAAAACTGTGTAAATATATGAATGAATGAGATCAGAGGGAATGATGGCTTTTTAAACAGACCATATTCCTACATACATAATAAATAAAAGAAGTTATGTCCTAGTAAAGATCGTTGGGAGACTTAAACTCCGTTGGGATTGTACCGATGCAAATTCGAATTCGTAACGAATATGTAAAGATCGCCCTCCAATTTACAATTTTCCTGCATAATTCGTGGCCTTCTTTACCAAAACCTTGATTGATTTATGTGGTCAATATTTACCTTCCAAAAGAAATTCATCGTTATACTGTTTGTTTATGTTTTTGTTTGAATACGAACTTCCTTTGTCTTCAAATATTGAAAACAAATGATACCAACTGAAATTTTCCGAAAAACTTTGCATCAAAAATGAGTTATTGGACACAAGAAAACTTCTGTTGCAGGCTTAATTGACAAAAGTCTAAATATAAATAAAGAAAAGAGAAAAAGTGCATGCAGAAAAAAAGGAAACTGATTTTTTGCCGTCATTATTTGCCCCTGGTGTGGAGTATAAAGAATTCGACGATAAACAATATTTTTCATTTCTTCAGATTCTCGCATTATTGACAATTCCGTGTTTTGATGTAAAGATTAATAATCCTTAGACAAGTCCATGTTAATGTACCTCTGGTCTACCATACATTAAACCCTTTCGAAGTGACCTCTTTTTTCTATATCCACTAAAAGATTACAATATATATATTACTTACACTACCTACAAATTACTATACAATACTACAGGAACGATACCCCGAGGAGCAAAGGACTGTGACTACCCCGAGGCCATTTAGACATGGAGCTAAAACTACTATGGTCTGTCTCAAATTACTTGCCATGAGAAATATCTGCGATCAGGTTGACTTTTGCTTGGATTGGTAAATAAGGCATTGTCGCAAATATTGCATGGCATCAAATTTGAGATAGACATCTAAAAATACACGACTTAACTAAAGAAAAACAAGAACAAAACATGGTGGCTGTGGTGAAGTGACTTATAACGGAGTTCTTTGGAATTTTCTAACCGAATTGACCAGATTTGGAAAAAAATGAGATCTAAAGCAAGTAAAAAACCATTGATCAGCCTACCTGCTTGTATCCAACTCCAAGGGCAACTTGCGTAATTCTAAAATCTTCCATCCTTGAAGCATCAGTGGGTTGTCCCCCAACAGAGTCGTGTGCACCATTATTGATCACAATATGCTTGAAATTGGCTGGAGAATGGTTGCCAATGGTAGCCATGTTGCCTAAATGCATAATGGCAGCACCATCACCATCAAGGCAGAAGACCTACAAGGAAGATGGCATCTCAATAATCTACATTTAATAACAAACCAACAATCTATATTTTTTTAAACGATTAGTTCACCAACTGACGACTGAAGTTATATGGCAATAAAATAATTTACTCGTCCCATTTTTGATAAAATATAAAAAATGATGAACTAAAGAAGGAGTTTAACTGTTCATTACTTTTCTAGTTAACTAACCCTGTGTCCCCACTCCCGAAAATTTGTTCTGCAAGTATCTCTTCTCGTTCAAAGTACTTTCGTTTTAAAAAAATTCTGATATGGCTCGTACTTATCTCTCTCAAATCCGGAAAAGAGGAAATCGTTTGTCTTCAGTTTTTCATCGCTCAAAGTTTTGTGTACGAATTAAAATAATTCATCCTCGTCCTTTCGTGCTATTCACACACAAATGAACAAGATATGATGCCACATTTCTTATTGTTGACGAAACAAGACTTCAAAATTTACCTGTCGCCTTTGTCTCTGTGTGGCGATTCCCAAGGCAATTGCAGATGCATGTCCCATGCTTCCAACACAAAGGAAATCCTTCTCATGTCCTTGTCCCTTCATCTCACGATATTCAAATAATTCCCTTGACAGCATGCCAGTTGTTCCAACGACAACATCACGGTCATGAAGGCCGTCAACAATCTTCTGAATGGCTTGCTCTCGATTCAACGGAAATCTGTTGATAAATTTAGAAAACGTTTAGAAAGTTATGACAAGCACTGAAACACATTTGATATTTCCGGAGCCCTCGAAAATAGGCCATGTTGTGAAAATAGGCCATGTTGTGAAAATAGGCCATGTTATGAAGTAAGCAAAACTCAAATTGTCATCGACACAAATGCACGAATAGGTAGATTGGTAGCGTAATTTTTAAGATTGGAAGCATATTTTTTCTTCGGTCATTTCGTTCTCAGATTTGAACGGATTAGACAATAATCAATTGCCTAAAAATACCACAGTTATATATGAGAGATCTCTTAGATTATTCCGGGTGATGGACACATAGGTAAGTTAGTTCCACGAAAAATTCCTCACAAAGGGTAAAACGCAAGTACAAATCATCTGTCATAAGAGTTAAAAACTGTAATCTTTGAAAATGAGAAGAGTTTTGTGATACAAGCAATAATTAGTCCATTCCTTGAAAATGTTTTATTCACAAAGGAGTCTATTTAAAGGGGCTCCGTCGCCAAATTGTAAACAAATCTGTAAATATCATTTTTTGAAGCACATGTCTATTGTTTTCTGAAGTTTGTTCAACGGCTTCACATAGTAACGAACAAAAAGTAACCGTTAAAAATCTATTTATATCCGAGCAATCGTCAGAGATACAAACGCTTGATTTTTCCTCTGTGAAGTACGAAGATTTATCTTCAAAACAATGCTTTTATTTTGAAAAAAAGACGAAAAGTCTGTATGATATTGCCTTTCAAAAACTGTAAAATCACCGATTTGACAAAAATCTGGAGACGGAGCCCCTTTATGACTTACTGTGGCTCCACTTTAGCCAATTTGTATGGCAGAAACGTCTGTCTTCTTACAAGTAAACAATAAGGTCCTTTGCTGACTTCCATATGCTTCCTGGCAGTATACAAGGCCTGTCATATGAAATAAACACTCATTAATATAACTGCGAACGACCTGAAGTATGCAAAACTGGTGTAATAACATCTATGATGTTAGGCAATTTCCTAGAACATTTGGGAGCATGAATCCTGCATTTAAAATCTCTTTCGAACTCGAACGTCTACAGTTCTACCTTAATAACAAACGCACTCCAGGGTCCTACAGCAATGCTTTGTCTTGAAGAAGGCTCTGTTCTTATTCATTACATCAAACAGACAGCGAAGTGTTCACCAGGCCCTTCTAATCATCTTTGTTGGTTTTATCAAGCAGGTTGGCATACTCCAACTTATCCTAGCCTTCAAATCACGCTCCTTAAAACTGTTACCAGGATTGTAATTTTATTCTGTCACAAAGAATCATCCCAATGAAGTAAATTCTCAGGTTAGCTTTTTCAACCAGCAATACTTTCAAATTTTCAAAAGTAAGTAGGGTTGACTTCAAAACAGAAGCTTAGCCAAGGAATTCCACCTGAAGAAGATAGAGCGTTGTAACTTTGCACTATAAGTTCTAGATTCTATTTCAAACTAGGCCTAAACGGAACCCATATCCCATAGATTAAAATACAATATCCAAATCTATCAAATCACAAGACATTCCTGGACTCAATCATTTCACTATTAGTTCTAGCTCTTATTAGAAACAAAGGCCTATGGGGAACACTTATTCTGCAGATTAAAATACATGATTTAGACCTTAAACTTATCTTGCCCAATCGGACATCTCCACACTTCAAGACGGTTTCTTGCAGCCTCTCTGCAAGAGATATTTTTGATTAGGGGACAAAGAAAAAGTATATAAAATAGAAAGAAGAATGTTTGGCTCCAGACAGAGGTGGACACATTCAGCTTCAGCCAAAATTACCCTTCACACTTGTTATTTTTGTGTAGTTTCGCTCCCCCGAACTGATATGTCGCTACAACAACATCAGTTCAATTCAATGAGCAAAGCTGAAGGGACTTGAGTTGTGAGTCTATGCAGCTCCTAATGCATGTGTCCACCAATGTCTGCCTGATTTGAAAGTGAGATTTGATGTTGTATATTAGTAGGTTAATGGAAACTTTGACTAAGTCCTTGAGCTTAGGATTCACAGGAGTTGAAACACGTTCTGGTTGCACAAAATTCATAATTGTTTTGAAAAGCGAAACGATTCCAAGCACAGTTTGACAGAAAAGATTTCAGCATTTTGCCTACAAAGCTGTTCTCAAATCTCACAAAAGAAATTGTGAAAGTCTTGAACAAATATATATAGTATTACAATATTCAAACTGAGCTTAAGAGAAGAGAAGAACAACAAAGATATCGTTGGGAGAAATAGAAGACTCTTTTAACAAATTGATATCCCTCAAATCTTCAAACTATTTTGCTACTTCCCTAAAAATGAAAGCACTTCTGTGACAAGTACAATATCTATGGAGATAGTACAGGTCACAGATGCCTCATATTTGCATTTTACTTTCTACAGCTCGTTAAGCTACTCCAGATGTCTTACACAATTCGCTTTTTAAGGAGATAAAAATAAAGTTTTCTTGCCCTATTTAAACCTAGCTCTAAATTTTAAGAGCTTAGATCATGCTTACAAAATAAAATTGAACAAACCTGCTCAGCTCCTTCCAGATAATCAGGTAGCACTTGAAATGGAATGCCACAGGCAGCTGCAAAGGAGAAAAATTCAAACTAGAAAAACAATTAACAGAACGTTTTCTTTAAATTTTGCATCTTGTTTTGTAAATAACAATGATGAACTGAACACAAAACACTTAATCTCTTTGCAAAGCTGTATTCTAAGCAGTTGCAATTAGGGTCGGTCTTGTACTGGGTGAGTAAAACAAAACAATCTCTGTTTGAAAAGCCAACTGCTCCCTGGATATCAGGGCAATGGTACCGGCAAGTGCATTATTCGATAGTGGACATTTTCAATATATTTCTAATTTTACTTGACTGAAAGTGGCCACTCTGTTCTGAAATAATGACAGAATTTCTCTTGACAGGCCCCTTCAAGAAACCTCAAAAGTTTTCTTGAGAAAATCCCTCATGATTTCAGAGTGGAGTGGCCAATTTGAGTCACATGAATTTTAGAATAGATTTGAACATGTCCAACAATAAATGAAATATTTGCCAATCTTATAAACTTGACATCCAGAGAGCAGTGACCTTTCAGGATTGTTTTTTACTACTTACTCTTAAAATTGCAGGAGTAACACTTACCAAACAGCACCCTGCTACCTAAGTGGCAAAATGTAATTTAATCATACCTAGCAAACCAGGTGTGGCCTTTCCTTGTACCACATGTTGTGGTTCATCTCTTTTGCCTGGTTCACCTCTCCAGCCAACAAAAAGAAGCATGGGGATACTGTAAACACTTGGCACGGCAAGGGACATCAAGGGGTTGACAATGTTACCAAGGCCAGAATTCTGAAAAGACAAGGGAAAAAGTTTGTTAGTTTTGATATGGCAAGGCAATGCAGCAGGTATTAGATAATATCTTGAATAAGCAAAGGAATATATCAGCAACTGATGTCAGATGCAAATTTGGCTTGAAGTATATAAAAATAGGGAATTCAACGATCAGTACATTTGGTTTTTTGGCATTCAAAAGTCTACCATTGCTGTAGTCTGTTACGGTATATAGTCTTGAGACCTACAGTAGCTTTCATCAAAGCACACTTCGTAAAATCCTTTGCTTTCAAAAGGGACCCCTGAAAGTCTCCAAAACGTCTTTGTTTTCATTAGACATTTGACGAAATAATGAAACTGATCATTTTGAGTTTTGATGTAAAAGTAAGTTACTCATTGAATTTGGTTCTCAAAACTCAATCTAAATTCCTGGCCTTAACTTATTGTGTGAAGTTTGGACCTAGCTTGCACCTAATTTTCCACTGTATTGCTCATCTCCTTAACAATAAGAGAATCACATTGTCTAAAATGTTATTTTTGGGCAAAAGAACTGTCCATCAACATCAAATCTACATGGCCAGTTTAGCTGAAATGAACAAAAAAATTCAGCTGAAATGATTCTGAAAGAAATTAAATGATGACTTTGTAGGATCGACGACATCATACAAAATTTTGCTACTTTCGTCAAAATTGAAAAATTATATAACAATTGCAAGGTCTTGTTGCCCTCTATCCAAAAAATGTATTTATCATTTGATTTTGCCCAATATATAGGGTAGTAGGATTAGAATATCAACAAAAATTTCATGTTTGTGACATCATCAAAAAATGTGACTTCTGGTCAAAATTTGAACATGCCCCAGGTTAAATCTGATTCAAGCACATCTCAAAACTCAAAATAAGTGTTCAGAAGTTTGACTAAATGGTTTCTTCGCATTTCTTTATGGTGACCTGTCTATCAAAACCAAAACTTATGTTTAAACCTTCTAATCCCCTGCCCCCTAATTCAATGTTGCTGAGGTCAAATGGCACTAGATTCAAGCAATATTGAAACCAGGGGAGCAGGGGGCAGGCACGCATCAAAGACTGAAGCATTGTAATTCTGTGATTTGTCTCAAGTACTTTGGCCAAGATTGTAGGTTGACAATAACGGACAGAGTTTGCTTCATTTTATCAATCATTTTCAACTTACTTGTAAATACACCAATGCTGTCTTTCCACTTGCTAAATGATACCCTGAAGCAAGAGCAACTGCAGTTCCTTCATTTGATGTGATCACATGATTATGTTCTGGTACGTTGTTGCTGACATAAGCACAGAAATCTTTGAGCAGAGAATCTGGTACACCACAGAAATAATCAATGCCATGTTTTCGCACAGCACCATAGAATTCTTTTGGATCCAGAAAATCTCTGACCAATTCTGTGTAGCTTCCTGCTTCTTCGTTTCTTTTTTGTTGGTTAATTATCTGAAATAAAATCATACATGACAGATTTCAACTTTATTTCCTTCAAAAGAATGAATGACACATACCTGTACCTGCTATTTTGTATGCTGTGTACCCCCTGGTGGTTTTTCTGAAATCAAACATCTACCAAAGTTTGTTTTCATCACACTACAAAGATCATGGTATCAAACATAACAACTTTTTCAGATAAACCTACGAATCATTTTCCTGCTCAATTTAATGTTATCAGGAACATTATCAGCCAACATGTATTTGCATTCTTTGATGGGTTCCATTAGTTCCTATAGAAACTGAAGCTCATTTAAAATATCGCAGCATTTGGTACTTTATGAAATCCACAATCACCTGGATTTCTTGATGGTCTTCTTGGTCTTCTTGATGTTGGGTCAAAAACTTTTATCAAAATTGACCTGTATTGGAGAATAATGCTCTAGTTTTGTTTCTGCACTTCACAAATCAAGCACACTGTTTGTTTTGAGTTTAATTGTTTGTCTCTGCAGAAGTAAATATTCAGTCACCTTCCTTACACTTTCCTTACTGCATACCTGAATGATCTAAACTTGTCAAAACTTTCAACATAATACAATCTAACATCTTCAGTTTCATTTTCTCAATGGATGAGATGATCCCTCTCAGCCTGTTCTCTGTTAATCAAACCGTGATTTCGCAAGAATAGTGGGAGTTGCCCCATCACGAAACATGCAAATGTAAGACACCATTTCATTACTGCAGTCAGCTTGTTTTACACTCGTTTTACCCAGGGTTCTACCTTGCAAAATGTCTGGTAAAAGGGGCAAAGCTACCTTTGTCTTTAGATCTGTCTCCGGTAGGTACCTTACATCTTTTCTGCAAGAAGCGAGCTTCTAGAACGCTCTAGGCAGCTAGGTGGAAGTTGTGGTCGTACGATTGCTGTTTTGGTTAGGCCCATTTTCTGATGGCAAAAAGTGTGCAGCAACTCAAAGTCAATTGGTTTGAAAACTTATCTAAACATTGCGTACAAACCAAAATTTATGATCTAACATCTAAAGATAAATTTATAAATTCAATTCAGTCTTACCTTATCTTGCCCTTCTTTTGTAGCCTCTAATGATCTGTTATCGGGAGTGGGTTTTCCACACAGACATGTTGTCGAGAAGGCCCTTGGTGGACTCGCCCTGGAAGATCGCAGAGTTTGAACCTTGAAAGGGGGAAGAAAAGACAAAATAAGACAAGTAATAGGTAGAGGATATCTTAAAGTATCAAACTGCGTATATATTTCGATATAATTATATACTATTGGGGTATAATTACCAAATCTTTAAGGAGTGATCCCTTTACACGTCGGCCAGCCATTGCAACTTTTCAGCAAAGACCCTTCAAACTTCTTGCGCAAAGTGTTGGCTTCATAGAACACTACATTCTATCCGACAATGGGAACACCATATAGGGAAAAAATGCCTTAATATGGCTATCCGCTAAACAATGAAAATAAAGGAAGGATACCTTTGATTTGTGATTCACTAGAATTTCAATAAATTTTGGATTTGCTGCTATTTTAGGGAAAGGCATCTATTCTTGCACAACCCGATTACCCGATCAATATTTGAATACACTGAGTGGGGTTCTACATGGGGGGATCTATGGGGGGGGGGCAAGCCAAGAACTGGCCGCAATAATTTACGAACTGGGGAGGAGCGTAGCAGTGTTTCTATGACACTCCAGAAAGTGATGAAGAGAATGTTCTACTTAGCCAACAAACATAAATCTACTGTAGATTAGGACGATAGAAGAGATACATCGATTCAAAAGCAATGATTGTGATCAAATCTATCAGTTTTACATTGTTGAGAAATAAAATAAATGAAAAAGGATGGAAAGAATGAATTTGGACGGAGAATTGAAGTTCTCTGAATGTTATTCATATCATTTTTTTAGTATCTAGCTTTTAACTTTTAGGAATCCGATGGTAGTACTAATCTTAATCATTGGGGGTACATAAGGATTGATTTGGGGGATTTGAAAAAGGCCACCCCATCTAACCACGCTATCATAGAGGCCTGGAACTAGCTGAGTCATAGCAAATTAGCCCCAAGTCTTCCACTCCAGTGCAGTGACAGAGCAAAGGGGGAGATGTGGGCCTCGTCCCCTTATTTCGTTCGAAGGTAAGTCTTCCAATTCATCAAAATCAGTTGCAAAAGTTTATGATGAGGGGTTACGGGGGGGGAGAGGAGGGGGGTTTACGTCGTTATCTCTTGAGTTTGACAGACAAACAAAGGGCATTTCTTGAGTAGGAAAAGGGAATGGTCCTAAGCCCCAGGCTCCATCTTGTTTCCTTCCCGAAATGTTTACAGCTGGTATTCAAAGTTTGAAGAATAGTAATGGATTATTTCGAAGCTGGAACTTTTTCAGTTTCAATATTTTTCAATATGTTCTTTGTTTCTTATTTCTGATGCGCAGCGAATAATATGTTATGTAACTCTTTTGCTACTGTTCTTTGTTTCGCATGGTTTCAAGATAATAAGATTATTTCTGCGGTATTCCATGGAATTACTGTATCTTACACTCAGGTTATCTTTGAAAAACTTCAACGTTAAAAAACAACATGATGAGAAACAATACTGCGTCCAAAGGACATTTCTTTAACTCGGCTCTTCTGGCCTCCTTGTCCCCCGTTTGTCCCATGCACGTATCTTTTACAAGAAATTAAGAATTTGAGCCAGAACTGAACTTTTCTAGCCTGCGTGCAGCCTCAACAACACTTTCCCGGAGGAGGATTGTCGAAGCTGCACGAAGGCTAAACTTTTCTTAAAATAATCAAATTTTGAGCTAGCAGACTTTCTCGCGATTTTTCTAAGGTTACATGACAGTATTCATGCTTGTCTGTAAACCGGTCTTGAAGCTTAGTTTCTACATAGGCCAAGCACTGAATACCGTCAGCTCTCAGAGGCAGGCTTTAAAGAACTCCCTTTTCCTGGCAGTTAAGACCTAGGATCAGAAAAAAGTTTCAAAATTCTTGGTCGACGGGTAGTTTGATTATGATTTCTAGCATGTCTACTCTGCTCAGAATTCAATCAACAGGTTAACAATCACCAAGCAAGTGCAACCTACATTTTACCTGAACAGGAACTGAATCAAGCACAACCATTTGACAGCTGGTATATTCATTGGGCCTTGATTTGTTTTGCTTGCCGCACCGTTGTTACGACGCGCGTAACCCATGAAGCGATAACGAGTGTGATTCGCTTGCGTCTGCTATACGCTTGATCATACATGCCCAAGATGATTTAATGCGCTAAAAATGCGACATGGCTGCTTGAACCTGCAAACAAGTCTGAGTGATATTTAGATATCCCCTTGAAGACGCGGTTTCATTTATGTTTGCGACAAACTTTACAACTTTCCAAGATACCTCCACAACATCGTATTTCGAATTTTCTGTGATGGAAGGTTTTGGCATCTGAAATCTCGTTGAAGAGGACAAAGATTGATTATTTCGAGTAAGTACAGTTATTGCTGATCTTCCTATTTCAGAATTGTGCCTTACAATTTAATGAAAATACGAACAGTTTCACGGGGCAATTTCTCTGCAATTCAAGTCTTTTGCAGTAGATGCTATATAAGTCCTATAATCATACTAAAATTTCGATGCAAGAAACAGAATACCAAAGTCTTGTGTGTCGTCAGTTCTCTTTGCGATTGTGAAGCATGGAACATACGTAAGAATATGGAGGAAAGAGTGGGATATTTGGAGATGCGGTTTTGCGGGGAGTGCTAAGGGTGTCACGGCACTGTCATGGATACATAAGCCAAGTAATAAAACAGAACAGTATTAGAAAGGGCAGAACACGCGCACTTTTGAATACAACGATTACAAAGCTTGAATACTTGGTCAGAACAGGAAAATTTGAAGGAAAAAGAGCAAGGGGCAAGCAGATTCACAGCTATACATTGCTAGTATGAAAAGAAGAATGGGACAATCTTGGGAAGAGACTGAAATCTTGCAAACAAAGGACAAACATAGTCGGCCACCATAATCATCAACGTTATAAAATTTCCAAAATTTTGCTGTTCAAATCTATTCCTTGAGAGAGGTCTACTACTTTCTGCCGCAAAATTTGAAAGATTAAAGCATCCAGTTGTCTGAAAACCCTGCTTCTTGATTATTTCAATGTATTTAGGCATTGTTTTTAGGTCTCTATTTAGTTTAAACTTCTAGAAGTCTTATAACTGAAAGTTTACAACGCACATTAACTACCAAGATTTCGAAAACTGGATTATACTCTTGCAAAACGATAAAATTCTAAAATCTAAGCAAACTGAAGGCGAAGCGCTTGCGTTCGAGCGCCAAGCGCTTGGATCGTGAAAGTAAAGAAGGCCTAATCAAGCGCAATCGAGTCCGTTGACCCCTTGTCATGACGCTCAAGTGATGGGGCTTTACCAGGCATTAGAGGAATCTACAACATAGAAAGAAGACATAACTTATTTCTTGCGCGCCCCCACATGCCCCGGGCCCCCTGGTAACTACCCTGGTTACCCCCCCCCCCCCTCTCGACGGTCCTGGGCATTAAGCCCTGTCCGCTTGACTGTTCTGGCTGCAAAGTCAGAGAATTACACCACTGTGCCACAACACCTTCAACTCTAATCCACAAACTCTAAACCACTCTAGCAAACGTGAGAATATCTTAGGGACACATCACACGGGATAATTTGAATTACCTAATGTACTAACTACTTTGTTTGTAAGATAAACATAACGCTCAGGTGAAAAGAAGGAGAAAATATGAAGTTGAACTATTCTCACTAAAAGATGTAGATGAAATATCGCCAGAATTCAACACCAGGAAGAACGACGGCACATCAAAACCAAAGGAGAAATGTTCACTGGTGAAAGGGGGGTAGATATTTACAGCGAAACAATACATAAACATTGTGCCAGCACCAGAAGGTGAAGGTAAAGTTGCGGTTCTTAGCGCCAAGCGCTGGGATCGCAGAAGTAGAATAGGCCCAATCGAGTCCGTGGCCCCTTGTCATAACGCTCAAGTGGTGGGGCTTTACCGGGTATCGAACCCTGTCCGCCTGACTATTCTGGCTGCAAAGTCAGTGGATTACACCACTGCGCCACAACAGAGGCTAAACATCAAATGCATATATTAGATCCTAAGCTAGTTGCAGAAACAAATTCCATTAATCAAATATCGTGAAATATCTTAGCGATTTATGAAGCCACCAACAATAATGCGAGACACTTGCCATGTTTCCAACAGATCATCGTGAAACAATATAATGTCTCTGGATTTAAAACTAAAAGTATAGGGCAAACTCCAGCAATAAATTGTCTCCTTTACGAGAACTCTCCATCTATATCATAATTGTCAAAGCCGCCATTTTGTTTTGTCGCGCCACCTTGATTTATACCTGCATATAATGCAGGTTTTTATAAAGCTGTATTCAAAGGGCCTAAGATTGTCGAAGGCCACGAATTAATAACTCCGATCTAAACCTGCTGATGCTTTCTCGAAGTTTCCTTGCCTGAATGAAAGTTGTTTTCGAAAAGCACAGGTTTTGGCGTATTTTGGCGTGGTTGAAAAGTTGCGTGACTTTGTGTGGACACAAGGGATGATCGAGCGTTGATTTTGGGCTGTAAATTTGTAACCTAACCACACACAAAAATGTCAATATCTACTGAACCTGTAGCGAATAATTATGCTTGTGTTCATGTCAAAAGATCGTAAGATCGAGAATTTCGTTGAGAAATTGAAAATTCGCCGCATTGATGTACGAAAATATAGTTTCAGCCAACCAGAAGAATAATATTGAATATTTTGAAATCTGAGTTAGGAATTTGTCCAAATGGCGGCTTCAAAGGTGAACGAAAGATGATTCCAAGATGTAATGTTTTTCATCAAGCTCATGGTTTAGAAGATGGTCAACTCTTTTACAAACAAACAAAATATCAAAGTTAGACAGTAATGCAAGGCCTTTTGATCTAATTGTGGGGACTACAGATATCAAAGGTGAATGGATTGATGAGCAGAGAACAAACTAGTGTTTCTGGCAGCCAAAGAAATGGAGAAAAAAGGGTCAGAAAAGAGCGAAAGGTCACAGGAAAGGTATATACGGTCTAAATGTCAATGATTTCCTATAATACTTTGAATTAATTGACCGGCCTTACGGGAATAACTTGCGTAAAATAGCGACCCTCAAACCAGCGAAAAAGACCCTTGGTTTACTGCAAAGTTACTAAATTTAACCTAGGGTTAGGGCAGGTTCTGAAGAGATTTGTTGAGAAAGAATTAATCGTATTAAGAAATTTGAGAGAGAAGAAACATGTTGCAAAATTTGATGCAAAAGATAATGAAAATCCGTGGCAAAACTGAGCAGCAAATTGTGAAAAGGTAAGGCTAGAACAGTCATTAGAAGGGGCAGGATTCTAGCTAATGTTAACAGCATCTGGGGGTGTGAGGAATAAGGTAAGGCTAGAACAGTCATTTGAAGTGGCCTGATTCTAGCTACTATAATGTCTCAAAATATTCAGATCACTGGCCCAAGTTTTCAAGAAAAACATCATAATTCATTCATCATGTATGTATCTCCTACTGTAAGGAATAAAACGAAATTAAGAACAAAAACGAAATATCTAAAGAGAAAGCAAAGAGGAGAAAGAAAACGTAGCCAGAAATTAATCAAACACGAGTCATAGCATAGTTACTGCTGTCGTCACACGAGAAAAGAGATGGTTAAGGTGCTTGGAGCAAGTGGACTTGATTCAATCATAAAAATTTAGAAATGAAGGGTGTCCCGAAAAAATTGTGCCCCGTTTGTGTGGCTTCTGTGGAGGAGCTGTAGCTTTAATTGTCTTTGTTTTATACATTTGCATAGGTCAGGCTTCAACTTAGAGTTTTAGACATGTTTTGAGTCTATCTGACAAATGTTTGCTGATTTATGGCAAAGGCAAAATAAGTGGTTGCTTCAAAAACAGCACTTCCATTGTTCTCGAGCGATATCAAAATCAAGTCATGTTTGAAAGAAAGGGTTCTAACATCATATTCAAATCTTCTCTGCACTTTTCAAAAGATTGACAATGTTGTCTTGCAGATAAACAATATTCATCCTATGATTAACACTTTTAAAAATGCACAACAAAATAAATAAGACGCTAGAACCCTCTATTTGGAAAGGTACTTGATTTTGGCATTGTTGGAGAAAAATTGAAGTGCTATTTTTGCAGTAACCACTTATTTTGCCTTTCCTCTTGCATAAATCAGCAACCACTCGTCAGATTGACTCACACAAGGTCTTAAATTCTAAGTTAAAGCCTGACCTATGCAACTGTGTAAATACCGAGACAATGAAAGCTGCAGCTCCTCCACAGTGGCTACACAAACGGGGCACCATTTTTGTAACACCTTGTATATGAAGCATAATAGTCCATTCTTGTGATAAAGTCAACTATCATGCTTGAGTTGCTGTGGATCCACTAAGCAGAACCGAAAACTTTCAAAATTAAAAGGGTAAATTCATTGATAAAATCTACGAACAGCTCTTCCACCGAACCGTGGATCAAATCAAGATAACTTCTCATTCATGGCAATTTTGCGTAACTAACCAAATCTACTACCATACGAAATGAATGGTTATGATTTTGTTTTCTTCGAACTGATAATTAAATAATGCAACTAATTGCTTTCTTCACCTTCTTCCTATTACCTGAATTTAAATTGTTTTCATAAACAATGTCACTGAACTACACATGCTAAAAAACAAGGGCAACAATCATTGACCCATGCTTGAAAATCACAAACAAACTACAAGAAACTTGGCCTAAGCTAGGAAAGAAGGTACAGGAAACAAGCTTTGTCTAACTTTACCTGACGAGATCTCGGAATAAAAGGAGAATTTTGGATGCGAGAAGAAGACAAGATCCTGCAGAACTTAGGAGATGTTGTGGTGAAAAGTTTGGTTAATGAAAGAAAGGAAGATAAAATACATTTTGGCGAAGTTTGACATCGGCAGCTTCCATTGCAGAACTTGGAGAAATCTTGGAAGATTAGCAGAAAGCTTGCAAAAGGAATATTTCAAGAAGAAGAAAAGTTATTCGACTTATTGCAGACATCAAATTTGTGGACCAAGAATCACTTTATGCATACACGGATTGCATAAGAATTCATAGAAAAATTAGCCACGGCAGTGACGAGAAAAACGTCGTAAAATATCGAAGCCAGAATCTTTGACTGAACGACTGACTGATGTTTTAACATGAAAACACTTTCTTTGACAGCATAGACGAACCAAACGTTGCTAATTCTGTCAAGAAGTACTGCAATACACGACAATAGGAGACAACTACGAAACAATTTATGAATGACTGATAAACTTCTGGTAATAGCTGTTCTTGCATTGCTATAAAGAGTATTTTTGTTGAGATAAATTAAGGTTTCGCCGAAAGAGCTGAATGAAGGAGTCAAGAACCAAATACAGAAATCAGAACGGAACTCTATGTTCTGAGCAGCTTCGTAAGAACCAACTAAGTATGAACAGAATGGGTATCTAGGGCATGACAATTCCACTTTGAGCCTTTAAAATTGCTGGCAAAGAGGGAACTGTAAACTAAACTGGAACTGAAGTCGCTAGACAGTAGTTTAACAGTTCAAAATGCACTTGGAAACTCCTTCCTTCCAGACCACCTTGCCATAGGCGTAGGCAATAGGGGGGCTGACTTATGCAATGTTATTTATTCACGGTACCCCAAAAAGATCCGACTTACGCGAATATCCGATTTACAAAATCCAAGTTAGGCAAGCAATTTCAAAGTATTCATGCCACTGGGGCCGCGAATACCTTTTGTACGACTTATGCAAAATCCAATTTATGCGAGCTTGACTGTAGTAGCAGTTTGCCACACAATTATAAAACATAAACACTGATAAAGATTTCTTTCGTTTTCAGCAAAGGCCAAGACGACACGATGAGCGAATGCGTGAAAGTTATCGTTCGTTGCCGTCCACTGAACGACATAGAAGTCGAAAGCAACACGGATTTCGTGTTATCAGTTGACCCAACACAACGCACGTGCATCCTTCGCAAGCCCGGAGACAAAATTAGCAGCCCAAGGAAAGTGTTTACGTTTGATGGCGTGTACGATGCTGATTCAACAAACGAAGAAATTTACTCGGATTTTGTAGGACCGCTCGTGGAGAGCGTGCTCGAGGGATATAACGGATGCGTGTTCGCTTACGGGCAAACATCGTGTGGAAAAACTTTCTCGATGCAAGGGGTCAATCAATCTATCAATCAATCGATCAATATGCAGCGTGGAATTATCAACCGCGCAATCGATCAGATATTCGAGAATATACAAGTCACAGATGTGACGTATTACACGATACGCGCATCGTATCTCGAGATATACAACGAGGAAATTCGCGATCTTCTTAACAAAGGGAATCGATACAAATTGGACATAAAGGAGCACCCCGAGAAGGGGGTTTATGTGCGAGGATTATCATCAGTGGAGGTTACTACTGTGGAGGAAATGGAAGAGGTTGTGGAGTACGGTGGATGGAATCGGGCACTTGGAGCCACAGCATTGAACCCTGATTCCTCAAGATCACATTGCATTTTTGTTATTGATTTCGAGCTCTGCTTCACAAGTGAGGTTGACGATAAAGAACATTTTCGGTCAGGACGACTGAATCTTGTTGATCTAGCAGGTAGCGAGCGACAACGGAAAGCTAAACTTGGTGAAGAACGTTTGAAAGAAGCCACAAAGATCAATCTGTCACTTTCCGCACTCGGAAATGTTATTTCAGCACTTGTGAACGAGAAATGCAAGCATATACCGTACCGAGCTTCAAAACTAACCCGGCTTTTACAAGATTCCCTTGGCGGTAATTCACGGACACTAATGATCGCATGTTTGAGTCCGGGTGAAAATAATTATCATGAAACTCTCAGCACATTACGATATGCCAACCGAGCGAAAAATATAAAAAATAGGCCAAGGATAAACGAGGACCCTAAAGACGCTCTTATCCGCCAATATCAGAAGGAGATCAAAATGTTAAGACAAATTCTGGTCAACCAAATGAAGATCTCCGATGTTCACAATATGCCGATCCTTCCATTACCTACAACTGCGGTGAGCAGCGACTTGGAAGAGATGAGCACGATAAAACCACCATTTCGTTCTGCTGTTGTTATTTCAAAACAAGCAAGACTTGAGTACGAACAGAAAATCAGCGAGCTTCAACATCGATTTGATTATGAGCATGTCAATAACGAAAAATTGCAGACGACACTTCAGAACTTAAAAACAGAGTATGATAATTATCGACTGCGATCTGAATATTCGTTGCAAAGATTGCAAGCTGAGAATAAGGCCCGTTTAGAAGCGATCGGCAGTCGCCATGATAAATCAGACAGTTCTTCATCAACTGAAGAGTTCCCTGTGTCTTCGACAAGTCCTGAATCTTGTAGTTCCTGCGAAGAGTTTTTCTGGTCGGAGAAGAGTTTCGAACGACCGTCATTTCAATCAGACTCAAATAATTTAGGCTCGGAAAATAACTCGCACCTGTGGTCTTCGAGCTGGTTACGATGTTACTGCAGCTCGCCGAAACGGTTGGCGCAAAGTCGAAAACAAGGATCAGAAGATAGCCTGCCAAGCGACAACAGTATTGATACAAGCGATAATCAATCAACAAACACTGAAAGTGATAAAAAGATGACTGAGAATTTAAATAACGATTCGGCAAACGAGGACATAGAGGCTGACGAAACGACGCCGTTTATCGAGAAGAAACAGATTCAACTCGGAAGCCGAGAGCAGGGTGATGGGAATTCGGATACCTCACCGGTGACACCGGAATTGGCGAAAAACGAATTGATAATCAACGATCAACCTTTGAGTGAGGAGAAACTGGAATCTGTTAAAAATGAGATCGAGAAGAAGGTGAGATTTGAAAATTGATTACACTTACTCTATTTGTGGCTTGGAATTTGGTTAGTACCAATCTACGGTATGATAAGATGAGGTTAGAAATTGTTGATCGTATCAGATGAATAAAATTATAAATTCTGTGAACAGAGCTGCTTTGATTTGGTAACCAAATATGAAAGATGTATTTATGATCTCAAAGGAGAGTCTACATCAATTCGTATACGGAAAAACTAGAGAATACAGTCTTTGATGAAACAAAGCGAACTGATACTGAACGGTTTTGATGAAACAAAGCGAACTGGCACTGAACGGTTTGGGTCACAGTCCTGACATACGTTATGTATTATCAAGATATTGAGATATATTTACATCCACGAACATATAATACCCCGTTTACACTATGCCGGTACGAAATGAATACGGCATGAAACTGTGCCGCATTGGCCTCCCGTTTACACTATGCCGGCATAGTTTTCACTAAATACACAGAAACATGCAACAATACAACTGGCTTCGTCGCCACTCATTGCAGGAAAGGACACGTAGTCATGTCGGTTCCCACAATAATAGTGACACTTGACAATTCGCTAAGGCATTAAACGCAAAAGAAAAATTTCGTGCAGGTGTCGAAAGGAACTGCAACGAAAAGCCATGATCTGCTGAGCAGAAATTCTGACTTCTGCTTGATAGAAAATTGGATTTAACTTCGTACGTCGATTGAATTTTGCTTGACTTTCTTATTTACTTTTCAGGTTGATCAATCATTGAGTTACTGGCTATTCAGTTGTGCATCATGTTTTGGTGAAAATATTGGACAAACCGAATCAAAATATTCCCAAACGACTGAATAAGGAAATAGGCTATGAACTGACGAGATGAACAAGACAAAGTTCATACCAGTAGTTAAAACTTGCTGATGAAAATGGAAGACAAATTGACCTGCAAATTAGGGTTGATATTAGGCTATCAACTGACACAAGCAAGAACAAGTTAAAATGTCAGTAGGCAAGACTCGCTGATCAAAGTGGAAGAAAAATTGAACTGCAAATCAAACTAGAAAGGACAAACAGAATCAAAATATTCGCAGACGACAGAATAAGGAATAGTTCATGAACTGACCAAGTTAGCAAGACAAAGTTCATATCAGGAGTCAAGACTTACTGGTGAAAATGGAAGAAACATTGAACTGCAAATCAAATTAGAAATGTCAAACAGAATCAAAATATTCACAGACGACAGAATAAGGAATAGTTCATGAACTGACCAAGCTAGCAACACAAAGTTCATATCAGGAGTCAAGACTTACTGGTGAAAATGGAAGAAACATTGAACTGCAAATCAAATTAGAAATGACAAACAGAATCAAAACATTTGGAGACGATGGAATAAGATTGCAGATGATGACGTAGATGGATATTTCATCGAAACAAGATTTATGACGACGATCATGATGATGATGATTATTATTAGACCCAAAACATTGTTATAAATAAACCTTTTAATCTTTTAGCTATACTACAAAAGAACCTGGATCGAGCAATATTTTTATATATTTTCTGCGAGAAGTTCGACTGAGTGGCGTTGGAGCTTCTGTGACTGTTGTGCACATTCGAAAATTCTTCAAAATATGTCAAAATATCGTCGATTTTGCACCTTATGAAAAATCATATCAAGCTAAACGAGAACTTTATTGACTAATTAATTGTATTTTTATGTGATAAGTGTATGGCAAGCAATGTAGTGGATGATAACATTTTTAACTTACGCATAAATCAGGGCACCAAAGGATAGTAGAAAATGGTGACGACTTTCCTTCAATATGGAAGCTAACAACCTGGACACAAAGTTCTGGATTTGGACCCAGTACTAAAAGTTAGAAATATTGAATTATTACATAGATTAGGTGGGACGATTGAAGAAGATGTAAAAACATAAGATTTTAGGGGGAATTAAATATCTAAAGCAAGGGAATGTATGTGGTTAAAGGTTTAGTTCAAGGGTAAAACTTGTAATATAATGCTAGGAAGACTAATTTAGAACTGAAGATTGGGGATAAATTGCTCTGATCAAGTAAGGCATACTCAAGATATTAGAGCAACACACTTTACTCACCCAAAAGAAATATGAAAAAAATCCAGACCTTTCCTTGCCTCAAGAAACATTTCAATCTTTTGGTTATAACTGCGCAATAATGATTTAGGTATACGATTTTGGACAGCAATCTTTGATTAGGATAGGTAACAATTAACATTTTGTAGATTTTAGTGCTGAAAGTATACAGTAGAGTATCAAATATTCAGACAGTGTTTGTACACCAGATTCACACATTGATGTAATCAAAGGCAAACGTACGATTTTGATTTATGTTCTGTAAAAAACATGTCGCAATACTTCAATCTCTTGGCTGTTTGAAGAACGTTTTTCGCAGATTGAAAGCAAATTATTTCGGTGTTATGATTTCTCCATCCAGGAAATTTCAGGTTTTTCAAAAGATTCTTACTTGCAAAGTCACAACATTGTTCTGTGTGAAAGTGGTGTTAGATTAAAAACTAAGAATTAAATTTAAGCTTTGTATACAGTTTGTTGAAATCTTTGTCGATAATATTTTCATTTTATAATTGGTACTAAAACCTCTTGCAATGCATAAGGCCTAAAATAACAACAATAAATTTACCTTGAAACAGAAAATTGCCAATTGATAAGTTTCTGAAAGAAATGAATTACAAACAAAGATTTCACCGAAGTATTTGCAAAAGTTCAAGTATTTGTTTGTTTGTCTCTCTTTACTTATATGTTTAGGAAAGTAAGCTTTTGATTTGTCAATAATATTAGATTAGTAACGTAACAAGAACATTGTAACATAGATGACAACATCAAAATAGATGACGAGATTTTAGGCTGACAAGATGTATTTGTAGTATTATTTAACATTTTAATCAAGATTATGTTCATTTAATAAATAATCCAAAATAGTGAACGTAAAAATAAATATATCAACATATTTACATTTCGCTCTTTAAACCATTTACCTGCACGGGTTCGGGGACTCTTGTTTCAATCAAAGGGATGCTGACATTTACATATCTAGAGGTTCTTTTGGGGGGTATTTCGTCGCAAAGATATATTTGCCTGACTCTGTAAAGCAGAGCTGAGAAGCAAATCATCGATTGATTGATTAATTGGTTGATTGATTGGTTGATTGAGTGATTGGTTGACTGATTCATCGATCGGCTGAATCATTGAGGTATCTTCACCTCATCAAATAATTCAGAATGCATTTTCAAATTTAGTTACAGTAGTAGATTGGTGTGATTAAATATTTGGGAGCAAAAATTCTTCAAAAAATCATTCCAGTCATTTTCGAAAACATCTTTTAGAAGGCAGCGAAGACCTTCTGACGTAAGCTTAGTGTCGCAAGCACTCTTTGTCTCAGAAACTTCTCGGGCTAACTTATCGCTTTTGAAGGGACTAAATGATAGCTCTTGAAACAAGCAATATAAGCAACGCCCTTGGGCTTTTGGAGCAGCAGTCATCGTAATAAAAGCAGATCAGTGATTGGTATTATCCAGTTAAAAGTGCAACAATCGTGCCTCACGCAGCTATCAATTCTAACTGATGTGGGGAATAGATACCTAGGGGGGGGGGGGGTTGGGGTAACAAAAATTATACCTGTTCCTCTGGATTGGGAGAAGCAAAATGATCGAATCAATGAGCTAAATACAATAATTCGATTGTACGATACAGTCGTAAAAAAATTCCGAAACTTATCAGTCAAAATTATGCCTTTAAAAGGCATTATCTTAAGTTGACATCATTATATACCCAAGCTCTAGGATTAAAACGACAAGGCCCACCAACCGAAATTGTTACGTGGTGCACAAAATCCGGAATAAAGGAATCAAGGGTGTGAAACGGGCAGCACCTCCCTTTATTTTCAAGAGTTTCATGTAATAAATAAAAACGCTTCTTTTGTAAGAAATTTGCCCGAAAAGTCGACACATTAGCAGCCATCAAGGATTTGAAGTTGGCCAGGTAGCGCCATTTATGCGGCCTCGATTTCAAACAAAATAGAAACATTGTAATGATGCTTGCTTAGCTACAAAGATTTTGTTGTTTTAATTTGACCAGTTATTAAATTTTCGAGAATTACCTTTAGTGTTCTATTGTTTTCGAGGAGCCAATCAAATTGCCGATCAGCTACTTGCACCTCATAGCAGAGGTGAAGCAGCAAACTCTGGGAACTGGAAACTAGATCAACATTTCCGAATATCATCTTAGGCCACGTAAATTTCATGGCGGGCCTGCCGATATGACTGTCATAACTTTTTGACCGTCATCATTGTTGGTTGATTTTATAAAAATTTACAGTCCTTCATTTTACAACTTGGTTCTTTTGTATTCATTCTTGGATAAGCCAATCCCTCTAGTAGGCTTTGTTGGGGAGACGAGATACGCTTCGCCCGATGAAATCCATGCTTCCCCCCGTGCAGTAGGTTAAAGCTCATGCGTAGTAGCGCTTTGGGGTTGAAGCTCTGACGGGCGCATGCGCTTTAACCCACTGCACGGGGGGACACATAAGTTTCATCTCCCCAACAAGGCTAGGGAGTGGATGAATCAAAATTTGACAGACGTATACCGCATTTGGAAGTTCATTCCAGATATTGTATGACGTATATCTTAATTGCGCATGGAATCAGTTCTCCTGCGCTGCGGATAATTCTGCAGTGCGTATTGATAAACTCACGAACAGCTGGAATGAGACGAATTTCTGTCGATGCACAAATCACAGACTGTAGGAATATGATTTGACCAAGCCAGCAGTTGATGCAGCTTCGTGGATCTAAAACAAGGAGCGAATTTCATTTCATTTTGATTTTAGGTTTGAAATTTTAACTTCACTGTAAATAGGTTTTGAACATTGTAAATAAGGTTTTATAGTTTCATTTATTTAATAGCTTTTTATTTTGTTTTCTAAATTGTAATTAAATGTTTTTATCGGAGGGCCCCTTGAAAATCAACTTGTTGAAGGGCAACCCTCCTTAAATGTATCAAATGAAAATGATACATCGAGGAAGCTGCAACATTTCATACGGGCAAAACTGCTTGTCGAAAGGTTGAAATGTGGGACAAAACTTGAAACTTTTGACGCTTGACGTACCAGAAAATGGCTACAACGTCATCATAAGTAAATCCTTATGTCATAAGGAGCATAAGTAAGAAGTGCACCTACAACATATCTTCAAGGAACTGAGATGGTGCGTTGTTACATCTTCTTCATTATTATTATTATTATTATTATTATTATTTCACATGTTTAAGGAGGGTAGCCCTTCAGCAATGCTGATTTTCAAGGGGCCCTCCACGATAAAAACTTACAATAATTAAACTATTACTAAAAACTAAATTAACCTAATTACAATTCAATATATTACAAATGCTATTAAAACCCAATTAAAATCTAAAATAAAATATCTACAATAAAAGAAAGTCCAAATGGCAAACCCTATTTACACCTAAACAAGACATTGTTTAAAGCTGTTCAGGGAGGATGCCAGCTTACACTCAGCCGAGAGGCCATTCCAAGACCTAGCACCTCTAAAAGAGAAACATTTCTGTCCAATATTGGAGTTTTTCTTTGGTAACCTTAGGTCAGTTGCTGTATTCCTAAGATTCCTGGAGGTCAGCTGGGATGTCCTTGTGAAAAGATTACACATGTATTGTGGAGCCAACTCATGAAGAGATTTGAAGACCATGGTATTAGACTCACTAGTAATTAGCTCGTCTATGGTCTTCCAGCCAAGTTTCCTTATGAGTGGCATGCCCAGCGCATCAAAACTGCTGCCAGTTACAATTAGCTCTAAGAGATTCTCAACATTAGCTCAAAGAGATTCTCAAAACTTAAAAAATCTTGGCGGAAGTCAGAGCTGTCATCTTTCTAGTTATGACAATGTAGATATACTAGATGGAGATAACAGTATCATGCACAGTATCCACCAAAATGAACGGCTATTCATTACAAATTCCTTTTCTCATGCTGGACTTGCCCCAATTCTTGCTCTTGATTAATAAACAAACGGGAGGGGGAAGGGAGGGGAAGAGGAAGAAGAAAATGGATGGGAAAGGGGCAGGAGACTAGGAGAGCGAGACTTGTGAACTACGCATTCCAAAAACGAGGTTCAGATTTCATATGCTCAATTTTGTTTGGGTCTCCCACTAACATGACAGAATGCCGCCGGTCAAGGTGCGCAGATCAGACAATGGAATCTCGTTTTCAAAACGCGTAGTTCACAAGTCTCACTCTCCTTCCCCTTTCCTTTGCCTTTCCTTCTCTTCTGCCTCTTCTCTGCCGTTTGTTTGTTGATCAAGAGCGAGACTTGGAGCAAGTCCAATCTCATGCACGATCAGGGTGCTAAAGGCCTACAAATCAAAATGAAATCACATGATCTACTTGCATTCAATTGGCATCACCAACAAGGGTTTGCCTCATACATACCTGTCTAAGATAGTCTTGACATTGCGTGGATGTTGATTTCAATAGATCAGCTTGTCCTTTCATTACTCGCACGTTCCACGAAAAGTTCTCCATCACCTTCAGACAAAAGAGAATTACTTTAGAATGACAGCTCAGGTCTCTTTCTATCCCAAAGGAGCTGGAATCTCAAACGTTGGTCACAAGGATTATACAGTGCAATTTTAAAACGATTAATACAATTCTCGATTACATTTTTAAAGAAATCAATTTATGGAATAAGACAATTCACTTTACCTTGGCTGTTCTCGTTTCTTTCAGCTTGTCCCTTGCACAAAGACTTGGCAGAGTCTCCTTTGGGAAGAATCAAATAATTGTTTAATTGGTTCCTAGTGAAGAAAAACTTTTACTCTCATCTTATTGTGGATATTCAACAGTTAAATTCACGAGACTAGCATTGATGACCAGAAGACTATACGATTGCACAACTATACGATTGCACAACTATGCGATTGCACAACTATGTGAGCCAACTGGAATTGAGGATAATAGGCAAACATATTTCAAGGTAGAATCCTTTGGTTAAACTTACATGCCATTCCAAAGCACCTCTCCTTGCATGGTTTAATTTTTGAAATACATTGCTTGAATTCTCAATCAACGATCGACTTTCATCCAGTAGCTGCAAAGATGAACATAAAAAGTCTGAACAAAGTAAACGTGTCATTCAACATAGGTTTAAGGTCGAGCTTGTATGAATTCTGGCGTTATGATTTTTCAAAACCGGTTTTTACGGTCAACACTAAAACTTTTCCTAAATGTACCTTTTAGCTATTCTGAAAAGAATCACAATAGACGAACACGCTAAAGATGGCGGCGAGGAACTTTTTACCAAGATGCAATGCGTTCTAATTACGAATCTTTAACGATTCTATAGGAATTCGATAAAAGAACGCAATGCATCTCGGTAAAACTTTCCTCGCCGCCATCTTTAGCGTAATCGTCTATTGAACGATATTTTGCTACATTTTGTAGAATTTTCGCATGTGTACAATACTGATAGAAACTTTAACCATATTAACTACGCTCTAACGGGACTCGATCGAGCCTCGCATAGAAATAGCGAAACAAAATATTGATCTATTCTATTGTATAAGATCAGGTCGATTCTATTGTACAACTGTAAGTCATGGTTCTCAGGTCTCTATCAATGATGTCTGCAGTTACGATCAACAAGGACAGATTTGGTAAGACAATAGCACGAGTTGGTTTTGATTGACACCGCAATTCAAAGCGATTAATGATCGCAGACAAAGGAAATTCTCTCAACCAGAAATTCAAAACAAACAAAGCCGCAAAAGTTTCTCTGAAACCCAAGTAGCTAGTGGGCTCGTTGTGCATTCCAGAAATTGTTTTTAAGAGCAAACATGAGCATAGATCGAGAGAAGAAGGATATATCTACACATCTGCCACGGGCATTTCATTTCTTTGGTTCAGAAGCTGAGCAGTAAGTGTTTCAATTACACCCAAAAAATAAGAGAATTGAATCGCCTCCCAATCGGCTTTTGAATAAAATAAATCAAATGCCCGTGGCAGATGTGTAGATATATCCTTCTTCTCTCGATCTATGCTCATGTTTGCTCTTAAAAACAATTTCTGGAATGCACAACGAGCCCACTAGCTACTTGGGTTTCAGAGAAACTTTTGCGGCTTTGTTTGTTTTGAATTTCTGGTTGAGAGAATTTCCTTTGTCTGCGATCGCTAATCGCTTTGAATTGCGGTGTCAATCAAAACCAACTCGTGCTATTGTCTTACAAAATCTGCCCTTGTTGTTACGATCGTAAATCAACGATCAATCTCTTTTTTGAGAGTAAGTATTTTCTTTCTGATGGTGAAATATGACATACCTGCTCATACGCTGTTATTGCTCGTTGTAAATGAGGAGGTAAATCACCTTCTACCTGCAGAGACGGGTACTAAAGGACAGAGAGAGATTTACTCAGATTTACTAAGATGAAGCACACGTCAAAAAATAATAATAACCATGGACTAGTCTAACATCAATTTATTTTAATTATTGATCGGATTTGTCATAACCTGGAAATGTCTCAAAATTAACTTGGAATTGTCAAACTTGGAAAGTCTTTTTGAATATGAATATGATTATCGTCGCAATTCTTGTACTCTCTTTTTTGGTGAAGCTTCGGTTTCCTGCCAATACTCTAACTGCAGCTATATCTAGTCTTAACTTGTGCCAGAGTTTGCTCTATAAACTGCCCTACAACAGAGGGAGTGGTGATGTTCTAGATACATTCAAACTTACCCCCCCCCCTCCACTTCAATAACCTACTGCTTAACTTGTAATGATGACTGGACAGTAACATTTTAAAAGCATAGGTGAATGACACCTGCAAACAATGCGAAATAAGGATTATAATTGTTTTATAAATCAAGTAACAAACCTCCTGGCTGATGACGATTTCCATATTTACACTTGCAAGATCCATGACACGTTTTGATAGTAAACGAATACACTGTTTTAGATTTGAACGCGGTGATAGTCCACAACATTCCTTTGAAGAAAATAAGAAATACATGAAAACCTAAACCAGAAGAAAATTAACTTGGCTAAATACAGGAATGGCAAAACCAATGAAAAGAGACTTGGCATTGGTAAAGAATAAGGGTGATGAACAGGATCAAGTTTCCGTGTTGGTAATGAAAATTCATATCGGTGTTCTTTCTTAGAGAGGTGCAACTTCTATATTAGGACATATATATAGCCAACTATTCTGAACTTATTTCATGCAGAACGTACCGTAAAATTATTCTATTGCAGTGACATTTAGATACCAGTCTAGCGAGAACCCCTTTTTGATTTTGCATTGTTCTGCAGACGATGGATCTACCACCAACTGGAATAAAAATAAAGTACGGGCCAGTTCTGCCTGCTGTAATAGTTTCAAGTGCGTAATGTTAATGAGATTTCTCAAAAACGTAAATGAAATCTATGAATGATTGTGGACCATATGCCCTTACCTTGAACATATTTAAACTTGCTTGAAAGTTTTCTCGAAGTACAGTTGCTTCTCGTAGAGGTTGAATTGAAAACTGTAGAAAAAATAAAATATCTAAGAAAGGCATTCACAATGAAAACATTAGAGAGAGACTAAGTCACAAGAACTAGACGCTTTTCGTAGAGGTTGAATTGAAAACTGTAGAAAAAATAAAATATCTAAGAAAGGCATTCACAATGAAAACATTAGAGAGAGACTAAGTCACAAGAACTAGACGCAAAATTTGATGGGATAACATGATGACTCATTTTATCTTTCTCAAAAAGCTGTTTATAAATTTCTCTGGTATGACGTATGCATTGAAGAATTATATTCAACCTTCGTGGCTTTCAAAACGATTCAAACTGTTTTCGAAGAGCGTTATTCAAGGTTTAAATATCCTACAAATATATTTATATAAAAGTCCTTTTCTTAATGGAATGAACCAAACAAAAGAGCAAAATTAAAAAGGACATAAATGTGCACAAAATACCTTAAACGTGTCATCTACTGCCTTTATTCCAACAGATTTCAAACTTGTGTACTGCAGAAAGAAGGTAATCAGTCAAGAAAAATTCAGACAGACCTTTAGATTAACCCTTATTTTTTCGTTACATATACGTAACTTCTCTTAAAAACCACCTTTCGCTTGCACAAGGCGAGAATTTGCCCTACTAGTTTTGGGGAAACTTTTGCAGCTTTGTTTGTTTTGAATTACTGATTGAGAGAATTCCCTTTGTCTGCAGTCGCTAATCGCTTTGAATTGAGGTGTCAATCAAACGCAACTGTTGCTATTGTATTACAAAATCTGCCCTTGCTATGTAATGATTGATTTTTGAGCGATTTTCTGAACAATACCAATGTTTCCTACTAATATCAACCATAGTGTATGCACCCTCTATGATCCAAGACAATAAGAAAGTACAGCAACAGCAAAACAGATTTAGTGGACGTTATCGTGATATGCTGGGTGAGTCAAAGAAAATTAACACGTTTGGCGGGCTGTTGAATAAAAAGTAAGCGGACGATTTTCAGAACTGAAATGTTAATCTATCAGTCGAAGGCTAACTTAGATGTGAAAGCAGTTAATTTCATTGTGCTAATTTCTGGGCCTAAATGACGAGTGATTTTACCGAACAAAAATTTTCATATCGAAATTGGCCTCTTACTAACAAAAGGGAATCAAATATTTGAAAAATATTTCAGACTCACCTCTTTATTTTTTCGTAATGATTTCACGAATGGAAATCGTTGAATTTTCAGTGATGGCTGCAGAAAAAGGTTTGGATGTTAAAGATTTATCACAGATAATTGAGAATTGGATCATCAAGCCAAAAATAATCTCTCGGCCAAAAAAAGAACAGAAGCTTAAGAGGCCCTTTACATGATAAATTTCAACCCGTGTTGAGTTTCAACATGGGTTGAGTATTAACAGCATTGCTTATTTTGCCTTGCGTTTACATGAAATTTCAACACGGGTTGAGTTGCCGAGTTGAGTTGAACCCGTGTTGAGTTTCAACTCGGCCTCCTTCATGTAAACGCGATGAAGGCCTACACCGTCAACCGAGTTGAAACTCAACCCGTATTCAACTCAACCCGGGTTGAAATTTCTCATGTAAAGGGCCTCTAAGAAAGAAAACAGAAAAAGTCGGTAGCTTACCATTTCGAATGACTTTGTCAGATTCACATGAACAAACAATGAAGCAGGTGATAATGATTCTCCAGTATTTGATAACAGTTTCACCATTCTGTACCCTACAAAAAATATCCGGAAAGAAAAATTACGAAAGGCTGCGATTACGTATTACGTTTACATACAGGGTGTCCCAAAAAAATTGTGCCCCGTTTGTCTGAAGATTGCGACAAAACAGCAAAAGATTCTCGCCAAACATTTGCATGATGGTGCTCTTGAGATGTTCAATTAAAGTTTGCAACCATCCCCATAAAAATCCGTTGAAAAATGATGGAGCTATGACCTTCAGAAGACCAAATTTGCCCGATCACTGAAACCAGCGGTCAGCCATTTTGTCTTACTATTTTGCAGCGATAAATAGCTTTATGGAATGAAAATGAAATAGCAGCCTCAAAGTTCATAGCTCTCGTGAAAACTCCGAAAATCCTCGGAGAGTTCCACTCTTTCTGACCTCACAAAAATTATTTCTTTCCTCACGTGAAGATAGTTATCATTGCAAAATAGTAGGACAAAATGGCCGACCGCTGGTTTCAGTCGTCAGGCAAATTTGGTCTTCTGAAGGTCGTAGCTCCATCATTTTTCAACGGATTTTTACGGGGATGGTGGCAAACTTTAATTGAACATCTGAAGAGCACCATCATGCAAAAGTTTGATGAGAATCTTTTGCCATTTTGTCGCAACCTTTAGACAAACGGGGCACAATTTTTTTGGGACACCCTGTACAAACCTTTAAAATGTAGAAAGGTATTCTCCAAAATTGCAGAATTTGACGTCTTTCCTTCAAACTGAGCATTTGAAAGGACATTTACCTGTTCTAGCACTCTTTCTCTCCAAAGCACCCCCCCCCCCCAAATTGCATGAGAATTTGAAAGAACAATTTGATAAAGAACAGTAGAGATTTGCCCAGTTATGAAAGGAACTCACACGAAAATAAAAGCTAGGTAACTCTGATAAACAATCACTCAAGGTTCTGCCGTCCAGTCAAGGTTCAACAATGGTATACTTTGTACGGTTTTCTGACGTTTCTGGCTAAGTTAGAGACGAAAACTCAATAGACTTTTTAGCTATTCTGAAAGGAATCAGAATCGAACGATATTTTGCTATATTTTGTAGAATTTTCGAATGTGCACAAAAGTGATAGAAGCTCGAAGGCCACTCAATCGAACCTCGCGTATCAAAATGTATAAAAATAACGCTCGATCCAGGATCTTTTGGAGAATAGCTAAAAGGTCTATTCCTTTCTTCAATTCCTTCTTTTATTTCTTTCGGTGCTGTGGCAAGGAAACAGCTGTAAGGGACAACTAAAGATAGGTTTTGAAGTAGAAAATAGCCTTCACAGCAAATATGTCAAAAGCAACCCCGCAATGAAAATATCAAACAATGAGACAACGGAAGAATACCTGATTGTAAACAGTCGACAGGCATTGTGAATTGACCAACGAAACCATCTCCAATAAAATCATCATCCAAAACAACAAATCTCAGCAGCGCTATTTCTGGTAAGTTCACGTGGAATTCGTATGTTTCGTCGAATACTGGATTGAAACCTGTATGAAGAAAACTGATATCAAAGGCGCTGTACAAGATTTTTGTAAACAATCGGAAAGTACGGGATAACCCGCGCACGTGACTAAAACCTTGCGCTTTTAATGGCGACCAATTTCATCGCAGCTTCAACGTAAGTTTCATAGTGTTTCTTGTCCATGTCTATGAAATGTGATGGAGCTTTTGATATCCATCAAAACTTTCAAATGTTCGGCGTTAGAAGATAACAACAAATCTTCCACCAAAGCTTCGATTACTGAGATTGTTGCAGATACTGTGGATTACTATTCTCTATGCAAAATTGCTATTAGATACGTTGTGTTTAGCCTAAACAAATTCGGTGATTTGACACGCAGAGGCACGCAGAGAGGACGGGTTGTACAGCCCCTTTAAAGATAAGTTTCCCAACAATTATTGAGGGTAAACAAGGTTTTTACATCGAACTCTTATCAACAGTTATACTTTTATGATAAAGAAATGTTTGTTTTCCACAATCCTTGCGAAGACACATGGCTAGGAAAAACGAGTCTTACTATTTATATAAAAAGATCAATTCAGCCTCTGCAAGAATATCTCGTATTTTGAAGAGAAATTCACAAAAAAGATATAATTACCTGGATAATACGGGGAGATACTATAACCAGCACAGCAGAGTAGTTGAGAACCATTATTTGTTTATTTTGATTGAATTCATTAGAGCTTTTCAGCAGAGGCACAGCACCATGCTGCAGTTAATGCAACTATGAGGTTTTTGACCGAGAACATGCGATTTCTTCCGATCAGGATGGAGTTCATCACAACTTTTAGCTATGTAAACAAACTATGCCGTGCACAACAAGACGTGAAGAACTGATGACGTACCATTGTGAGGAACGGTCCTCGTTTTGAATGTTTTTGAATCCGCTGGTATTCCATGAACCTCAAGAACTACAAATGGATCAACATCCTAAAATATGAGAGATCAAACTGTAAGCATTTCTGAAGTGAATAGACCTTTTAGCCATTCTGAAAAGAATCAGAATCGAACGACGTTTTGCTGCATTTTGTAGAACTTTCGAATGTGCACAATAGCGATAGAAGCTCTAACGCCACTCGATCGAACCTCGCGTATAAAAATGTATAAAAATAATGCTGGATCCAGGCTCTTTTGTAGAATAGCTAAAAGGTCTATTGCTATAGGGACAGCTAACAAAAGACGACGATTGAAAGCAAAAATCACAAAAAAATTGCATGTATACATACGTCTCCTTTGGCTGTTGATCCTTTTGGCTTCGGAAACTGATGACCACTGATTATCTAGAAGAAGGAGAGATAAATTCGCAAATCAGCCATTTAAGATAGACAATTCTTGTGAATAAGACCTGATTGCCCAAAGTTAGCTCGACATACAATGTGAAACGAACCTTAGTATTTATCAGTAGAAATTGTTCATGTGTATTTTTCGTAGCTGTACATTTAATTTTAGTTTAGTTACACGTTCTCTATGTTAATGACTGCGGAGTTGTCATGGTCTCTTGCACTCCGTGGTATTGTCCTTGTAGTGTAGTAAAGTAGCTCGTACGTAGTGCTTTAAGTAGTTTGTTTGTAAAATTTCATATTGAATAAAAAAAAAAGATAGACAAACAGACAGGCAGCTGAGAAAAAGTAATATCCAAAAGTTACGTGGAAGCTTAGCAAGACAGAGTATTTAGAACAAAGCATTTAGAGCAAATGAATTTACCTTCAGTTGTACATTAAACGAGCAATTTCCAGGGATTTCACCTTTCATGTGTGGACTATAATACGCAACTTCTGCAGGAAGAAATGAGATATCGTTGTAAAACGTGGACACAAATCTGTTTAAACAAGCACATGGTTAAATATTCAGATCAGAAAGAACAGAAAGAGTTTCTTGTTACAGTGAACAATAAAAATTGATAAAACGGTTAACCTTCTCTTAGAACTGCAGGTTTCAAGACATATCCACTTCTACCATTTTGTAAGAATCTTCCACGGTTCAAATCCACAGATAAACCAGGATATTGGTAATTCAATGCAACTGGAAAGAAGGAATGAGAAAATCGAATAACAATGAAGTTATTCGACGTTCATTGTTATTCGAATAACAATGTAGCCCAATGGATCTTTTAGCTGTTCGAAAAAAGAACCTGAATCGAATAATATCTTTACACATTTTCAAGAATTTTCGAATGTGCACAATGGTATTAGAAGCTCTATGCCAGTCCATCAAGCCTCTCGTATAAAAATGTATAAAAATATCTCTCGATCCTGACTGTTTAGTGGAATAGCTAAAAGGTCTCTTAGGAAAGAACAGATAAAAAAATTGAATAAAATTATGAATAAAACTGACTTGAGTCAAACAATTCAGTTGACGAAAAATGGTCATTTCCTTCTAAAAACTGAGAATCTATCTAAAAGCGTTGCTGTTAAAATCCTTGATTAAAGGATGAATTGACTTTTTAAAATTGAATAGGTTAATATATTTTAACCAGATTTCTTTCGCTTTTTCCTAAGAATCGAACGCTCGATCAGGTACAGATACCGCGGAAAGATACGTCCAGAACTATTTGCTCGAAACGTTGTGCTTGATTCAATTCTTATCAAAGGGCAAATGTTTTCTTTATTTAGTTGTTTATCTTCGTACAATTGCACTTCACGCAACAAGAGGAAATTTTGATCAAGAATTCTTCCCAGCATTAAATCAATGCAAAGTGTGACTGTTTTCATGAAAATAGAAGGTGAAGTTGCATTTTTAGCGCAAAGCGCTGGGATCACAGAAGTAGCTAAGCGCTAATCGAGTCCGCGACCCTTTGTCATGACGCTCAAGTGGTGGCGCTCTACCGGGTATCGAACCCTGTCTGCCTGACTGTTCTGGCTGCAACGTCAGAGGATTACACCACTGCGCCACAACACCTTCAGAACACACCTAACTCCAATTAATATCTATTCGAGGCGAATGATGCAAATCCCAGCACAGCAAGAAACCTATACCATGCCTATTTTGATGCAAATACACGTACAAAACTATTTCATGCGTTGCTGAGAGCAATACGCGCTTTTGGGATTTAGCTCCACATTTTATCGAGGCGAAGAATGTATTTCAAAAGAACTGACGTCATTTTTAAAAGAGTCTAATATACAAACAACAACTTTCCTTACCTAGTTGACAACCACAATTCCAAAATTCTTGAGGATTGAAATTACTTGAATCTACTCTTTTTCCAGCGGGATAAATTCGACTGAGAAATCTTTTATTGTAACTAATAAATTCTTCTGGTGCACTTTGGCACAAACGTCGAGCTGTTGTCTCTCCTATTGAACACATCTCCCAATATTTTTCTGCAAGGAAAGAATAATCTATTCAGAATGTGTTTAGACACTGCAAGATCATGACCTTTGCGTTTGCATGTAATAACCTACATATCTGAAAAAGAAAAGCGTTCGCAACTAAACATCCATTCACACGACCTTCCTGTGGAATGGCGGCCATTCATTTAGATAGACATTTACTGCCATTCATGCTAACAAAATAGTATTTAGGGGCACAGAAATATATGCACAAGCAGTCAGAAACACGAATCTTATCGTTGCGCAGCTTTTGCGAGACGGAGGCAAACTGAATTTGGATTGTTTAGCTATTACTGCCTGCCTTTACAGCATGACGACTGAGCTTCGAAGGTTCACGGAAATGTGTCTTTATCCGTAAAAGGTATCTGGTAATCCAGTAGCGGCAAAAACTACTGCTTTTCCTTATTTACTGTAACTTATAACGAATATTTGTGCGAATATTGTTTGCTCGTTAGGAAGTAAATATCTTTTACGACTAAATCTGCGTATGTTTACAACGGATATTCCAAATTTCAGCATTCTACATCTCTCCTGCTTTTAGTACATGCTCTGTGTATTCTGAATAAAAAAAATTAGATACCGGGTGCGCCAAAATAAACTTTGCACGTTTGGCAGGCCACAATAAATCGTACACTGGGCCGATTTTGAAGATTTATGACTTAATCGTTAGCAGAAAGCCTGAATTAGATACTTGGAGTTTTTGAAAATTTTTGCATTTTCAGTTTTTAGAGCTAGAAGCGAGTTTCCTAAAATGTTAGTTTTCGAAAACATTGAAAACGATCACAAATCATCGATCAAGTTTTCTAAAGAATCAACATCAATGGACAAAGAGAGAACTTGTTCGTGGTAATTTGCGATGTAGAAATCGATTAATTGTAATCTGCTGTACGAGAGTTCGTACTAAACCCCCTAAATCCCCCTGAAAACATTTTCTCTTTATTGATTCATGTTGAATCTTTTAAAATTCGATCGATGTTTTTTTATCGTTTTCAATGTTCTCGAAAACGGACATTTTAAGAAACTCGCTTCTAGCTCTAAAAACTGAAAACGGAAAAATTTGCAAAAAGTCTTAAAATCTAATTCAGGCTTTCTGCTAAAGATTAAGTCATAAATCTTCAAAATCGGTCCAGTGTATGATTTATTGTGGCCTGCCAAACGTGCATAGTTTATTTTGGCGCACCCGGTATAACCCCAACGAGATAAATCAAAATTAAAGATGTAACTTACGATTTTCTAGTGAGTATTGGAAAGATCGAAACCGTATGGATTTGCAAATATTGACGAGATCTGATAATTCTTTCGCTAGTTTAATCGTCTTGTTGTGTAGTGCGTTCTCGTCCGGCTGCTTAGAAATAAAAAAAAGAAGAGTTTAATCAATGATGGAACGCAATTCAAGGGATGTCTACTCTCATTACAGAAAGCACAGGGATTTAAAGTTTGAAGGCCTACTTTTTGGGTCACTAAAAACTGAATAACTATGTGTACGAAATATGTGATAAGGAAATAGGGAAGAAAAATATTTCAAGGGTTGTAGTAAAGGAGGTCGGCCCCATCTTGATTGTATAAAAAGAAGTGATCAGTGGCGGACACTTAGGGGGTGCGATGGCCCCTCGCGATGTTGGTTAGAACAAAGATATAATATAAATAAACAATGCTGTTTAACTGAAACCATAGCTTGCCCCCCCCCCCCAATATTTGGGAAAGTGTCCGCCACTTGGCGTAATTTTGTATGTCGAAAGATTGCGAGGAGGTCTTTATCCTTTTCATAGCCATGAAAGAAAACCACAAATTTCATTCGAGCAGCTTGCCAGACAAGGGAAATATTCAACGGCTATCGAACTAGAAAAGTAGAGGGCGAGAAGGAATATCAAATCTATTAGTTTAAACATACATGCTGTATGTCTTTTCAGTAAAAAGTTGAAAAACGGAAACGAAGAAAATAAACATTTTCATACCTTTGTCACGGAGGTTTTGTTTTTGTGAGGAAAACCCAATGCACCATTTTTAGTCTCATTTTCGTTAATCGTTTTCTCTTGTCCATTCCCATTACTGTAAACTACTGAATCATCTTCTTCCTCTTCACTGACCTCGCCTTCATCGCATGAAACTGAGGTTGGCAACTTTTTATTCTGTAAAAAGAACATGAACAAGAATTTGAAATGCAGAAGTTACAGATTCCAAATGTACTGCATTCAGCGTTGAAATAAGGTCCAGACTACATCTGAAACACGACTTCAGAGGAATATTCGTTGCAGCCTACAGAAGACAATCATAGAAATAAGCATTGTAAAGCGTCATAGAATTAACGATAAAATTGAAAGGACTCTCCTCCAGAGGTCCCTTTCCTGAGGCCGACATGATCGATGGTTGACACATAAACATTCTGCTAGAAATGGTAGGGAGGGAAATTTCTCATGATGGTGCTGAGATTTCTCAGTTGTCTTGGAGTCTCGATATTCGACGGTCACATGCAATGCGTAAAATAAGAGGCCACTGCTGCCATATTTTACGGATTTGTATATTGGTTCTAAAATGCAATGAGCCAACGAACCTACAATTTCTCAGGTAGGTAATCTTTCACAAAAGGTGGGCTACTCACCTTGACTAAAATTTTTCTTTTGAGAGATTCTGGAGATGGCATATGCTGAACATCTTCACTAACTGATTCCGTGTACAGCATATCTGATTTGGAAAAAATAACAGAAAAATTTCAACAATCAAAAGCAAGCAGGAGGTCAAGACGATGGCAAATCTATGTCCATTGATTGAAAAGTCACAGTTTGACTGCAAATCGCTACATCTGATTGTATTATCTAAATTATCTAAATTTTGACAGATATGCAGTGATTTTTAGTCAGGATAAGAACGATTGGAAATTTTTTGATTGCCTTTGGCTACAAAGATATTTATGATTGATTGAACTCAGTACAAACGAACATAAACGATAGAGATTGATATATTTCAATAAAGGTTTTTACCTTTGAAAACTTCAACTAAATATTCTGCCATGACTTTCTGTTGTTTTGTACTGCAGTGGTTCTCTATTGAAAGTATTACTGGATAGCTAAGAAGAAGAAAAATGTCCAATTAAATGATCGATTGAGCTCTCTATTACTCTATCATTTTCAAGAAAGCGAATATCCCTTTATCCCTCTGTGTATCCTTCCATAATTTTGAGCATTGAGAATTCCAACCTTATGCTGTAATAAATCATCTTTCCATACAAAAGAAATAAGCCCTCTCCCCCATTATCTAAACGTGCGTCTCTTAACGTATACAGCTCGATTTTCATTTTAGAAGTTCCTGATATTTAAAGGTGATTTGAAGCGAAAATTTTCATTGATGCTAATGAATACCACTGTTGAATGATAGAGACCTTTATTCAAAATTTTTTGATACCTTGTTTCGTTTTCGAGTTATCCGCTATTTTGTAGGATTGGCTGATGATGTCATTTTGTTTCGACAAAAAGAAGAAAGTATACATTGTTCACTATGCTTCCATAAGGCACTCTAACAAAAAAACTTTCTTCAATTAGCGTGCCTTTCTAAACATCTCATTAATTCACGAGACAATCCATTATCCATTTATGTAGCTTAGCTGAACATTTTCTTTCAACTGTTAACTGTAACCTTTCAAAGATAAGATACGGCTATATTCCATATAGTATCCTAGTAATTTGCAAACAAAATGACGTCATCAGGTGATACTTAAAATCAATGAATAATCTTCCAAAATCATCTCAAATCAGAATCTTTATGATATAACAAAAGTAGAAAAGTGGAGCAAAGAAATTAAGAGGAGAAGATTAAGCTGGCTAGGACATTTGCTCAGACTGCCAGAGGAAACACCAGCCAAACAAGCCCTATATGATGCACTAAGACCTGTGAAGAAACCCAAAGGCAAACCAAAACTCACTTGGTTAGGCCTCATCGACAAAGATCTAGGAGGACAAGGCCTGAATGTAAAAGACACAAACAAATTAAAGAAACTAGCAAATAATAGAAACACTTGGAGTGGAATTATCAGGCTCGCAATGTCAGGGACTGACGTAACAGCGTAAATGATGATGATGATGATGAATCTTCCAAACGACATGAGATATCAAAACAATTTCAACAGGATCTCTTATAATTCAACAGTGCTATTCATTTGCATCAATAAACATTTTCGCTTCAGGCCACCTTTAAAGAATGAAGGAAAGTCTTTCTCCTTTGACCAGCACACAAAAGAATCAACAACAGCAATCAATCGATCAATCAATCAATCAATCAATCGATCAATCAATCAATCGATCAATCAATCAATCAATCATCAATCAATTCCAGTCAAAATGTCAGCAGAATATGAATGAGGAATCGTAATTCAATGGAAACTCACTCTGATGTCTCGAAGGCATGTTCTTCTATTGAGACTAATGCATCGTAAAATGTTATGCGACTTGTTAATGTTCTGCCATGGTAAATAATTGGCTCACCATTTGGTCCATCCCAGCAATCGACTACAACAAAAATAGATGACAATAAATTAAGAACGAGGAAGAATAAAATCCAAAGCTTTAATACTAAGATAAGCACCCAAAGAGAGAATAAATTCACAGACTGGCATCAAAACACAACTAAAAATATGGGGAGTTTGAATTCTTACTACACAGCACCTCCTCTGCATTAGCTCCAGTCACCTTCCCCAAGAAACACTGACTGTTTCCTACAGTAATTAAAATCAAGTGAGCTAATCAGCCCCTTTTCTTAAAAGGCTAATCTCCTAAAAATCCGTTAAAAAGCTGGTAAAATCAAGGTAAAAGATTCAATCGATTCTCGCCTAAAATTGAAATAAAGGAGCATAGAGACAATGAAATCTGAAAATGAATAGTAACTCTATCCTGGGTCACAGACCATACGGAAAGGAAATCGTGTTCTCATTTGGTCTGTGAATCAGGCTATAATAAATCTAAGTTGCAAATAATTATGAATAAAATTAACAATGAAAGTAATTTTGAACAGCTTACGTTCAAGACAGCGACATCCTTTCTGCAATGCTCTGATGTAGCCTTGTACACTTGATTTTCCTGTGAGTTGATCTTCCAGAAGATAGCTATGGAAAATTTATGAAATAGTTACACATTTGAAGAACCAATTGATATGCACATACTAACCGGTTTTGTGTTGTACAGGAAAAAATAAAGCCCGAGGTCTTAAAAGTACAGACCGAGTTTGCGAGGTCTGTATAATAAGACTGACGGCTTTATATTTGTCCTATACAACTACAAAACCGGTTAGTATAAGTTTTATTACCTGATAGCTTCTGATTTTGACTTATGTCATTCAGTCAACTGCATTTTGTTACTGTTATGTCGCTTGAGTTTATTGCAAATCTCATAGGCCTAAATCAGTTGCTGTGGTGACAAAAACGCATCCTTGTATCGTATTATACAAGGCTACGGGAAAACCGTGGGAATTTGCGATTATCCAATTGAATATGCGGGATTCTTGTATTGCCTCGTTTTTGAAACGTTAGTCAGGTAATAATGCTTCATATTACACAAATACAGATCGTGATGCATTCACTTCAGAGCTAAAACAGATGCAACAGATGATAACGCTAATGATGGCGGCGAAGAATTTTACCAAGACGCATTGCATTCCAAAGACGAATCTTTGACAGTTTTGTAGGGATTGGATTGCGCAACGCATCTTGGTAAAAAGTTCCTTGCCGCCATCTTCAGCGATCATCGTGTATTCTGCTTACTAGCCATACAACTTTCTCATGTTAAACTGTTAAACTCTAAACGACATCCCAACTACCAAATGCAACGCATGTAACGAAATTCTCTCAAAAGAAGCGCTTTTAGTGAAAACATAAACAAAAAGGTTCATCGTATAGACTGTATCTGGCCAGGCCTAAGCATAGGTTCCAAATCTTTCAAAAGGACCGCTGGACTTATCTGAAATCTTCTATATTTTCAGAATTAGAGTGTTTTTCTTCTTGTTCCAGAATTTAAGAGAAAGTTTCGAAAAAACATAAAACCAGTCTAATTTTTAAACTGTTTGACGCAATATGAAATAATTTCGAAGAGAACCATAGTTTATGGATGCCTACAACATGGCATCAAGCAAAATTCTGTCACTCTTCTGGTTTATGAATTAGAAATTTGATGACGTCACATCCTTAAATGAGTTGAGACGTAAGATACGCTGAAATTTCGAAAAATATATAAAACTTCTGAAAAGTCCATCGGTAGAGTTATAGACTAGTATCTAAATTCCTTTCAAGCCATTCAAGCAGAAGAAATAGGTCATTAAATTTTACACCCGCCTTTTTACGCTGAGTTAAAGATTTGGAACCTATGCTCCAGGCCTATCTCTTTTTATAAAAAGAAGATAACGATAAACATGAACTGCTTACGTGTTATGTGATGATGCAATGTAATAATGCGATAAAGGTCTTGTCATATCATGAGTTATTTGTTTCGTTTGTTCTGGTGATACTACATCACAGTCTTTGTCCATTAAATACCTTGAAAATCCTGCAATCAAGGTTGAAAGGGTAAGAGATCCTATCCAGGAGTGATTTTACCTTATTCCTGCCTCTGTCGTATGTCATAAATTGAGGTACCCTTTAGTCATTGAGACGTTATTGTGTTATTGTTCAATAGTTTGGAATAGACTAGCCCCAAGGGAACTCATAACTCATGCGTTTGTAAAGTTGTTTACGACTGTTTCTGGGAGTCCTAAGTTGAGTGTTTTGAAAAGCATATGTCTCGTTTGGCTAGGCCAAGTTTAAGAAAACATAACAGTTGTCATTAACATTAATTAGCTGTTCCCAAAGCCATTTTCCCAGTCTTGCCGAATTACCCAACAATGGATATTGTCACCCACATACTGAGCCACTTCACGATGGCATCCATACCCCTGGGGAACGCTAGACCGATAAATGTACGGGGGCGTTCCACTGGGGTAAAGAGATGTTTACTCTCTGGTAGAGAACTTTTTTAAATTGATCACTCTGTCTTGGAGCAAATCACGAAGAAAACAAAGGAAACATTGCAAATTTGAAATTAATATCTTGTAAGAGAACAAATATTTGAAATTATGTACCCTTTCTGCAGCACCATTTAGAAAGTCAGGAAAATTAGCAATTCAATGTGATTCAATTTTGCTGAAAGGGCCCAAGGGCTGCTAGGTTTCATTCCAGGATTAACAAATTTTGGACAATTCAATCTTTGCCTTACCTTTTACATAAGATAGAGACTGGGAACGAGCGTGCTACTGGGAACTGGGAACGAGAGTGCTACCAAACTTACCATCAATTCCAAGAATTTGTTTCTTCCTTCCTTCTTCCGTTGGTTCACATCGATTTACGATTTCCAAACAATATTCTTTACCCACCCACGTCATCTACAATGAAGATAAAACAATATTTCTTTTGTGTAAAGGTATCAGAGTTATACGGTGCTCTGACAACTGAAATTAAACAGCATTATCTAAAGCGGAGGATGAGACAAGCGACGACAATCATTTTACACTTCATTTTTATCGACTTTCATTCCATGTTAACAGTTGACATTTCCAGGAGACGGTATATAAGAGACATAATCGGTTAAAATTTGTTGACATAAACATGTTTTTTAGAACGTTTCGAACCAGGCTTGGTTCATCTTCAGCAAATCTAAAGCAGAATCATGACAGAATACGTTCTACCAGTCTCAGAACGGTTAGTTAACATGCGGAAGTGTACATGAAATATGGTCTGCTCTTTTCAAAGTCTCAAATGGTCCCTCTTTTCAAACAAATGGTCCCAAGGGGGGCCACTCCCACATTTTCTTATAGTATCAAGCTCGTACAAAGGTTTACTATATGCACCTTAAACGTTGACCTGCTTTAGCGAAAAACATACCCTAATTGCAGAAACATTTCTTGAGAACATACCCTTTCCCGTGTCAAATAGAACTTCTCAAGTACAGGTACCCTAATCGCCGACAAGTCAGTTACTAAAATTGCTAATATTGCTGGTGTGATTTTAAGAGGAGAAAAATGCTCCTAAATTCCTAACCCATCTTGTGCAGGTCTGCTAAGTTCTTTGACTCGTTACAGACTCTATTTTAGAAATTTTGATCAAAATATCATTGCAGAGGAGTTTAAATTTATCAAATGCAAATAAGTGCACCCTAAGGAGATTTCCAATGAATAATATATCAATAAAGTTACATACCCCTTGTTCTGTCTCCAGAAAAATGAGTAAATCATCTGTAGTTAAGTATTTTCCATTACTAGAGTATCTAAGAATGAAATTATGAGAAAGTAAACTCCCAAAGTGCAGGTCAAAGCACAGTTACTGTGTGGTGAAAACAGACAAATTAAGCCTGAGGATCAGACAGAGCAAAAACGCGTTCCTTGCTGCAAAATTCAACTTAAAGCTTGAAGAAAAATGTGATTCAAGTCACACACATATTAAGGACAAATATTCTTCTGTGCAACTGGATTTTGGTTACACGAAGAGTTCTTCATATAGCAAGATTTTAAGAACGATCCTGCAGTTCACTAACAAACAGTTCCACAATAGACCATTTAGCCATTCTAAAAAAGAATCTAGATGGAACGATATTCTTATACAATTTGTAGAATTTTCGAATGTGCACAATGGTGAGAATTTTCGAATGTGCACATTAAAATAACGTGATAGAAGCTCTAACGCCACTCGATCGAATTCTTATACCTGTGCACGAATCTAACGAACGAAACGTCGTTAAAATAACGCTCGATCCAGACCCTTTTGCAGAATAGCTAAAAGGTCTTTTCGAGTAACAAGACGGAAATCAACTTGCAACCAAAGAAGAGCAGATAGGCTCAATGACCATAGCTTGGTGCAGAAACACGCCAACATTTTCTCTCACATTAGATGTCAAGCAAAATTTTCACCAACAAAAAATTTAACATATTTGCAGGAGAAATTTTGCGTTATCGCAAATCTCTGACATTCAATATAAGACAAACTATATGTTGTTTTTATCCCTAGTTTTACCGAGTAAAAAGACTTGAATATGCTCGTCGCAATTTTTTTAGCAAACAAATACAAAGAAAACTTACTTCACCATGAGAAAATAAATTTCAGTTCTCGTCGTGAGGTCTTTAAAGAACGAAACAAATTCATCTTGATTGAGGGAATTCCTTGTTGAAAGTGTGCCCTTTGATAAAGTTTCCTGGAAAGGAAAGGAATCTGTCAGAATAATGACTCGTTAAAAACTAGAAGAACTGGACAAGTTGTCTTCGAACGTTTTTGATTTGAAAGTTGCAACCGGAGTAACACCATCTTTGTGGTGAGTCCGTTACCTAAATTTGGCTTAGGAAGAAAACATTAAGGGTTTCAAGCCTTAAGTTTAAAGGCAGAAACACCGCAATGCGACAAAAAACAGCAGCAAATATGATGAATTTATTTTTTGCCAATATTTCAAGCCTTACACTGAATTTAGTTTAGCGTACTTGTGTCTATGGTATGATGCTGGTCGTGGTTTCTCCTCGTTTACTGAGGAAAAAGTGATTAGATTCCTTATGTCAAAACTGTTCCTGAGAGGTCGCACTACATCTGGTTGATTTCTCGAGGATTCAAAAGTCTAACCTGAGATTGAAACGCTTCCATTTTCGCTACACTAACCCCTATCCCGCTTACAGAAATGGAGCAAAAGCTGATTCAGATTAGACGACCCCCGTTTTTGTTTCCATTGATCAATTCTATCAAAATAGGGCTCATTTAGTAACTGCATTATTACGCTTTTAGAAAATATCTTATCTGTTTTGCTAGGATAAGCTAGTCCAGAAATATTTGAGTTTAAAACTGGAAAGCTTTTTATGAGACTTTAACAGGGACTCAAATATTTTGAAAAGATCGGGTGGTAGTATTTTCACTAATGACATTCAACAAAGAGATTGAATTGAATTGTCATACCTGACAAAAGTCTGGTCGCTGCACAAAGACAGCCAAAAAACAGAAATATGGCTCCTTACCTGAAATTTTTGTCTAATCATTGCTGTTGGTGCACTTATTCTCAGTTTTCTCAATAACGCTGTGATTTCTTTCTCACTTAATAATTCTTTGCCATTTGTATTAAAACTTTGGAATTGTTGGCACAACCATCTAAAATCACATATCAAGGATCGAAACAGTGTCAAAATACGATGTAAAATGAAATTGCTGAGCTTTAAAATGAGGCAAAATGAGGCTATTGAAGCCTGAAAAACGCTGAATAACCAAACATTTTCAACGTTGCTCTTTATTGCAGCAATTAACTTCTTTCCTCTCCTTTCAAGGTTTCAGGTTAATTCGTTGTTTCTCTTGCAGGATTTAATGGTTTTCTCCCTGGCTAGATGTTAATTTGGAACAGTTTTCTTTCCACAAATTACAGTGTAAGCGTTGCTCTTTATTGCAGCTATTAACTTATTTTCTCTCATTTCAAGGTTTCATGTTAATTCGTTGTTTCTCTTGCAGGATTTAACAGTTTTCTCCCTGGCTAGATGTTAATTTGGTTGTTATTTTTCACAGGAGTTAACAGTTTTCTTTCTACAGATTACAGTATCTAACGTTGCGTTTGTGGTTTTATTACGGTGAGTCCGTTATACAAGGCTATTTTTAATATACACATTGCAGTATCTAATGTTGCGTTTGTCGGAAGCAAAATTGTTCCTCACATTTGTTTATGTTACTTAGTAATTTTGGATTATTTCCCTGTCTACATATTCTTGGTAAATCGTTGTTTTGGAAATAGGAGCATTCCCACAGGTGCTCTAAATATTCCTCATGTTCTCCACACCTTCTGCATAAAGTGCTTTCATGTTTTCCTTTGTAATTTGTCTTTAATTCAGTCATGTTTAATTTTAGTTTTAGTAGTTTTGCACCTTCGTTGTGTTTAATATACATTGCAGTATCTAATGTTGCGTTTGTCGGTCATTACAATGAGTCCGATATACAAGGCTATTTTTAATACACATATCATAAATAGCAAAAATCTTTTCTCGCCTAGGTTGCGCTGTTTGATCACAAATTGAACAGTTCTTTTATTTATGTTTAGACCGGCTTATGGCAATATTTTGATACATAATTCAATTTCGGTTACTTCCAAGACCTCTAATTTCCGATTTTTGCACCTGCTATCTGCAACAGTTTCTATCATTTTATCAAAAATACATTTTCAGAATTATGTCATATTTTCGTTTATCTGCGATGTGTTCATGTCAGCAACAAAGTTTATTGGCATCTCATTCTGTCGGCAAGATAGACAATCATTGCTAGAAAAGGATACCGATCTCTCATGCCTTGACTACTATCATCTCCAGCTTCTGAAATGGAAAACGCAACTTGAATGGACAAAATGAAAACATCAATTTAAGCATGACTGGTCTATCATGAGTAACCACTTGCGAGAATACGTCTTACTAGCTACTGTAGCATACACGACCAATCCGTTGTTGTCAGCAAACCCAAATATATTTTCTTTGAAAACCTTTTGAAAATTTACAACTGCGCTTTAAAACTTTGTTTTTCGCCTCCCCTTTCTCAAATGCTTGTAAAGGTTACTTCTGATGAATCGACAATAAAACGCTCAACAAAATCTTTCAGCTTTTTCAGAGATTTCTAAGATTTCTTTTGAGGTTTTGAGATTCATGAGATTTTTTGGGATTTTTGAAGATTTTTGGGATTTTTAAGAAATTGTACGAGATTTTTGGAGCGACTTGCCTCTCGTATGATTGGTCATCATGCGTTACAAAACTCGAAAATGTGAACCGTCTCACATGAAGACATAAATATATTCTGCAAAGTTAAAACGAAGAAGAAAGGAGAATCTAAAGATCTGCCTGGTGGGTTTTGTTAATTTGATTCAGGAGCTGAGCAGCATTTGCATCATTTAACCCCTAAACCAAGTGCGCCTACCTTGTAGGAACTGTGTTTATTACCAGTACTGTTTCATGACAGAGTACACAGAGTATTTGTTGTCCTGCTAATCCCTGTATAACATGAGAAAACTTTCAAATTCTAGCGTCTGTTAGTGTTGACCAATAAACACAGTTCCTACAAGGAAGACGGCCTTGCCTAAACATGCGAATTGCAATGCCTCCTGCCCGGTTTCTGAATAAAATTCTGTAAGATGGACATACCTCTTCGCGTCAATAATCGAATACCGGTGATCCAAACTTTGGCATCTTCTGGGTTATGAGCAACGAGATCAATCGAATCAAAACTCGATCCCAACACGATTGAAAAACAACATTCTTCACGAAATTCACAGCCATATTCGTTGAAAATTGCACTCGTCTTTCCTGCTCTAACTTCATAAATCATGTCGATTGGTACTGAAAATTAACAAAGATTAACATGAGTTAAACCAATACTTTCATAAACTTCTTGGCAAGTACCAAGTGGGTTTGGAAATACATTGAAAGTGTTTAATTACACCCAAAAAAACGAGAGAATTGAATCGCCTGTCAATCCGCTTCTGAACCAAACAAATAAAATGCCCGAGGTAGAAGTTTAGATACATCTTTCTTCTTTCGATGTATATTGATATTTGCTCTTAAAACCATTTCTGGAATACACAACGAGCGAGCTAGCTACCTGGGTTTCAGAGCAACTTTTGCAGCTTGCTTTGTTTTTGTTTATAAGTTGACCGACCAGGCATTGAATTCCCTTTGTCTGCAGTCGCTAATCGCTTTGTACTTAGGTGTCAACAAAACGTAGCAGATCCCATAGAATATCAAAATATAATTTTATGGCTAATGTCCCTTCCAAATGAAATGACAAAAACTGTGAAAGATTTTCCAAGCGATTTCGGGGAAACGGTAAGTAGTTTACTTCAGTGGTGTATGTAGGATCGCTTACAATATGCCTCGCCGTAACAGAAAACATTAGCGAACGTTCATGCCCTCGTGTATCAAAACTCCCCGGTCACTGCAAGGCCTACGTCAACCAAAAATAGAACGAGCATTTTGACAGAACGCGTTATAGCTTGCGCACAGCTGGAGGCCCAGCGGAAGACCCTCCTCCGCTTGACCTCCTAATGTGCGCATGCTAAATGCGTTACTGTTTTATGGAATTTTTAACACATTATAATATATGAAACGGCAGCGTAGGCGGAACATCAGGTAATGCCATATGATGACTATTTTTGGAATGAGAGCATTTTGACACACATTAAAAGCTCCATTAATTCTAAAGTGATTGAGAAAAGTCAATACGACCAATACATGAAATAGTCAGGTTTTGAAGGTCTACAAGATGGTAGTAAGCAGAAGTCTGTAGCTTTTATGGTTTACGATTTAGTAATTTGATGATGTCATAACTTCAAAACTATTTTTGATTACAAAGTCCACTTTGTAATCTAAGAAGGGGCTTCGATGTCAGTCAGTGAGAAAGAAAGAAAGAAAGAAAGAAAGTAAGTAAGTAAGTAACCCACTTCCGTCACGCTCGTTAAAGCAATTGATGAACGTTTTATCTCAGCTAATTGGCACTGAAATAAAGAAAGCGCACATAAAGCGCATACAAGACAGAAGTTTCCCGCGATCCTATAGGAACATTTGACGTCGGCTTATTTCATGTTAGACAGATTTGACACCTTAAGATGGATAAATCACCAAGATGTTTACCCTGACGCAACAACAAATTTACCCAGAATTGGCACGTTCTTGACTTCATTAGCAGCTCAATTATGTCAAAACAATCGTTTTCTAGAACGAACGAATCATTAGCCTTATTGATAGTACTCATTATGCAAATAAGTCAACTTTAGAGGATGATGTAACCGGCGGCCTGCACAGAGGCTAGCATTCGCAGCATCACCGAAGGTAGAAGGATCCCCCTCCTACACAGCTACAGAAAGTTGCAGAATCCCAGCAAACAATGGTGCCATTGACAGGGGGAAGGCACGAGATCACACTGAACCAAACCATCTTTATGCATATCATTCTGCACAGAGGTTATCTTCGTGACTGCTTGTCTCAAATTAGATGCCCGCGAATAGCAACAATTGAAACGTTCTGTTGGGTTCTGCATAAGTAATTTTGCGTTATCGTAAATCTCACATGACATCTCATTTGACACAAATGCACCAATAGTTTTGTGCACGAACTAAGCAAACTAGGGGTAATGACTTTTGATTTTTGCGTATCATTCTCGTTTGACATAAAGACCAAAATATTGCCTTTGATGCGGTTCTTTTTCTTATCTTATACAAGGCGCTTGATTTTCCATTGAAGGTGACTTTAGCAGCAACACTCATCCCTCTGACTGTAGCTAAAAACAGCATCTACGATCATTTGTGGTTATGAAGAAATCAATATTCAGATATTCTTAGCTTGTTTAGCTTAGGACAGACTTTGTAATCATCCAAAAGGATCTTATGTTTGGGGTAGAAAAATTACAAACTTGATTTTAAAGTTTTGCAAAGATACCATGGGTATGAGGAAACAATATGTTTATTTTCTCGAACATAATGTGTTAATAAATCATACCCGTGTCTTTATTCTTGTTGTTTTCGCCTGCAATTTATGATCAAATCCTCAAATCAACTACCAAATTCAAATCTGTAACTGCCGCAAACGAGGACAGCCTCACTTTTACAGAACACAGAAAATATTTAGGCCGTTGAATTTGGTAGTTGATTTGAGGATTTGATCATAAATTGCAGGCGAAAACAACAAGACTAAAGACACAGGTATGATTTATTAACACATTATGTTCGAGAAAACAAACATATTGTTTCCTCATACCCATGAAGATACCTACCCTCCGAAAGGGAAGTAAATAATATTCTTTATATCAGATAAAGAATTATCATAGAATAATCACAAAATATGGTATCAATTCAGCTGGAAACTTCATTACCAATAGCAACTTTAAAGAAATTCAGATTCTGCTAACGTCACTGCAGTTTGCTGAGGAGTACGGTAAAAACCAGACCCTGAGACCCTAAGACCCTGGCACCCTAAGTACCAACGTGACAAGACCCATAACATCGATGGATCATCACCTTCAAAATACGATAGAACGATAATTTGTCCTTGTCTTCTCGCTGTTATTACTACTATTTTTTCGCTATTATGTAATATTCATTGTTTAGATAAAATTTTTTTGTACATAATTTTTTCCTTTGGCAACGTGAAATGCGATGTTGAAACACCACTTTTACAAAAAATACATCAAAAACCCGCGTATAAGAACCTACAATCTTGCATGTAAGCCTGGTTTCTTAACAATGAATGCAATGGATTGGTTCTTATAAAACAATGGACAATCTGACAATGAATACAATGGATTGGTTCTTATAAACAATGGACTATCTGACAATGAATACAATGGATTGGTTCTCATAAAACAATGGGCAATCTGACAATGAATACAATGAATTGGTTCTTATAAAACAATGGGCAATCTGACAATGAATACAATGGATTGGTTCTTATAAAACAATGGACAATCTGACAATGAATACAATGGATTGGTTCTTAAAGAACAATTGGAACTGAGATAATTTCAACATGTAGGTTCTTAATCCACTGGGTTCTTATACGCAGGGTTTTACAGTAGATTCCACCGTAATGTGGTCTGAACAACAAAGATGAAACAAACCGGGTCCCAGGACCACACGATGCCACAATCCAGTTTTTACTATATGCCGTTCGCTGATGATGCAAAAAGATCTGAAACACACGATCAAGATAAAAACGTACGAGATACTTACACAACGCCTTGTCGGGTTTCTTTGAGCTTGGCTTCCAAACCAGTGAATCTAATTTTGTACTCAGTTGATAATATCTTTGGTATTGACGCCCGCCAGGTCTTAGTTTGAGAAACTCAGTGCCGTTCTGCATAAATGAGTAGCAATCAGATGCTGGAAACAAAGAGAGATTTTCCTGATTAAAATAGCACCGACCGGGTTCGTCAAACAAATGAGTACCGGGTGAGGGAAAAAATCTTGATAGCAATCTAATTTGGCGATCTCACAGATGTATCAGAAATACATTCAGGCACTTAACAGCCTGTACTTTTACCAACAGTTTCGAAAATTTAGCCGCTTTTGCTCATGGTAAACCTGCCATATAATCATTTAGAACATGGGGCTGACCATCAGCCAATTTCGTACTGCTTCTATAGGCTGCATTGCTAGCAATTTGACAAAGGATTTTAGGCCTATCGTAAGATTATTATTCGAGAACGATACTACCAAGACCGACTTTAATTGACAAAATTTTTTGTGTCTTGATCAAAATTTAAGCAGGGGCATGGGAAGCAGTTCTCACTGGGAGCATGCCTTCCAAGGAAATGGGAGCTAGCCCCCGTCAAACAACAACAACAACCTGCATAATTTGCTAATTTTTTTACTGATACAGCAACCTGTAAAAAGCTAGAGAGTGAAAGCAAAAATATTAGATTCATTAGGGCAGCTGGAGAAGAACAAAACAAAATACAAATTAAATGATTATCTCAGAGGTGCAGCCTAATGTAGGCCACGTGTGCAGTGATTAAATTCTGCAGCATGTGTCTCGAATTTTTGAAGAAAATAGTGCACATATCTATCGAGGAGCCATTGTCACCCAGGGTCCTTTGCGGGCACGCTGAACAATCTGAACATCAAACTTGGCCTAAGAGGAACCATGAATCCACACTGCAGTCGTTTGACAATCTCGTCCCCAGAGTGAGTTCATTGTTTTACCTCTAGCTTCGTTGCTGGCTTCGTGACCAGCGTATGACGTCAGAACACCCTGAACGAGGTTGGTCGCTTGATAGAACTGGTAGAAAAGGCTTACTTTAGTTGAACTGTTCAGTGTAAAAACCCGCGTGTAAGAAGCTGTGATTTTTGGAACTGGCTGAAATGAGGCGCTTGAAGGGAATGTAAGCATATACAAGAATTTGATAAAAATAGCCCTGCAAAGACAATTGGCCGTGACATGTGGCAACCCATCTTTGGGTATCTGATCTACGTCAACAGGAAATACTGATATCTGATAGGCTAGAATTTAACCGCAAGTGGCTTGAGCCATTTTTATATGCTTACATTCCCTTTAATTAGCCAAATCAGGCTTAAGGTTCTGAATCCGCAATTCCTTTCATGTGAGTTTTTACTGCATCAGTTCAACTATAGACTTGCCCTAAGTCTATTTCAGATAGACTTATTACAGTTGACGAAATAGACTCGGGGCAAGTCTAGTTCAACTACTGCATTGTGGATCTATAGTTTCCATCAAGGCTAAATTTGCTTATGAGACAGTCGGAAACTGTAGCGTACCCGCAAAAGGACTCTTTGAAAGCTGACTTGAGTTCCTTCCATAAGAAAATGCTTTGATCTTGAACAACTAAAATATTAACGATTCCAAGCTTCTATCAATGAGATACATCATTGCTTAGCTGCAAGAGTTCAAGCTTCGTCAGAAACAGCGAGAATGCTGAGCTTTCATTGAGAAACCCAAAAATAGCAAATCTTATCTGTTTCAGAAGGAGATATTTTTCCAGTGAGGTTTTCTCGTTTCCAAGCAATTTGCAGGCTAAGATTATTTCATAATAGTTCTTGCTAGTGGTGGCTGGATCTCTTATAACTCGGAACGTTCTTCGAAAAATTTTGAAATGTTCACGAGAGCATAGGCAGCAAACATGAAGATTGTTATGGAGCCTTAAAGAAACTGGAAAGAAACTCTGAGTACTCAAAATCTGATAATTCTAAGAAATTTTCAGTACTGGCTCAAATACTTAGTTTTTATGAAAAAATACGTGTGAACTTATCTTAATGTTTAGTTATTTAAGAGGTCTGATTCTGTTAAAGAATTACCTAAAAAATATGTGTTTTTATTCCACGACAAGTCAGAGTTCCTCACCTTCTTCATTCTATGGTTGGGAAAGGAAAGGTTCCATTTGTTATTTAATCAATGGATTAGTTACCAGCCTTCCACAGCCACATATGCCCTTTCCGTTTCAGTACAACTTGATTTTTAAACATAGCGTACTTAACTTATTGAATAATGAAAACATAACCCTGTGGAAGGAAATTAAACTCTCAACGAAATTAAGAATCCAGATCAGTCGTGTGAAAATTCAAAATATGCAGAAGCCTGACTTCAGCGTGTTCTCAAATTGACCGTTGACATTGACGTCATTGTGGCCTAAATTCACAATAACAAGCAACCACGAATATAGCAAATCTATGTATCTTATCTTTAATTGTGTCTATCGCTGACTTCGGTATAATTTTAAAAGTACACTCTTTTTTTCTTATAAGAATATTGCTTATAAGAATATTCAGGCTCAGAATCATCCAAATTTTAAGAATATTACAAGAATATTGCTCAGCCTCAACTCGCATATTTGTGTCTCAATTTCCAGCAGTTTCCTGTTTTGCGATGTTCATAACATTCTTATTGTTACAATTGCTTAAGCTTTTCTTTCGTTCGACCATTTCTTCATAATGATATGACAATTCTTTGAACAATGTTCCCCTGAAACCATATCAGATTTGAAAAAATAAGAATACTTTAAGAATATGCTAAGGCTCAAAACGAAAAATTTCTTAAGAATATTGAGGCTGGAAAAAATTTATAGTATTCTTATAAAAAAAAAAGAGTGTATACAATGAATGGTTTACGATATTGATGGTTTACGATATTGTTAATTTGTGATCAGATTCTATTCCGCAAAAATACTTCGAAACAGCTTTGTTTCCTCTTGCAGTGTTCTGAGGCATCTTTCTAGTCTTTGCTTTTTTAAGAACTTGGATCAGCCAAAAGTCTTTTAATTTTGCAAGAAAGTGTCCATTTTCTAAGCTTTTAGTACTAAAAGTTTCTTCATTTGGTTCTTATCATTTGAGTGCATAAATTATGATATAGTTTTAGACACGGATACAGATACGTTTCTTGACATGTAAAACATCAGTCGGGAGGAATAATGTTGTGTTGTCGCTCAGCACTTCATTAACTTTATTAACAGCTATTTCTGTTTTGTCATAAAAATCATAAAATCGTGTGACAAAACTTCAGTAATTTTCGTTAAAAAACGGCAATGATAAAAGGTGGAATCGGCCAGGGCTGGCTCTGTGTGATTCTGGCTTGCTTAGGTTTATTGATGGCTATTGCCTGGCTTGGGTTTATTCCATTTTAAGAACATTGGTAGCTAAACACTGCTGGTGTGCTTCAATGGACGAGCGCTGCAACTATTTTTTTTAACTACGGAGGAATAATTTCTAAGTTCTGCGGAGGAGGTTGCGACAGACCGAAATGATGCTAGCTCCTCCATAGTAGTAAGTAATGTTTTCCTCTGCAAAAGCAAAAGCTGCGGGAATCAAGCACAAATGCGTTGTCTAACTACCCGTGCTTAGAATTGGCAAAACAAACAGTTTCTTCCACAAGGCAATGACTATTCCGTGCCAAGCAGCGATAAAACACTTTCAAGACATTGTACTTCAAGTATTTAACGATTAAATTGGATTCATTTTATGTGAAACGTCAAATTTACTGAAAGTAATTTCATATCAGTAACAAGATAGCGAATTTTCCACTGAATTTGACTTCGACAGATTGGGTCAACCCTATTATCTGAAGAGAAATCTTATCAAATAGAGGGAAGAAGTAATAAAATTGACCATCTTTATCACAAAACAGGACTTTTGGCAAACATTTCCGCATAATATGCTTTGGAGAACGAAATTCTAAAATCTTCGTGATTCAAAATCATTTGAAATTGTTGATATGAAATTATGAGATATGGAAAATAGAGAGCAGCTGTTTGCAAAACTGCCCAGAGAGAAAACACAAATAAGTCATGATTTGGGCTGAGCACAAACTTTAATGTCTGCCGATGTTCACAAGAAAAAGATGTCCCACAGGGCAACAGTACTTTCATTTTGGCTGATTTCTGGGAAAATGACAACTTGCTATTCATGGGTATCCAACATTGGGATAATTTCTGTGATAAACACTACAATTGTGTTCACAATGACAAAACAGACGACTTAGGGCCATATAAGGACATTTTCTCAAGGCAAATAAATATGTTGGCTATGAGAGAGGGGTTTGAAATTCTCAGAGGGGATACATAAAATGTCGAGGGTATGGGGGTATGAGTTTGTGCTAATGTGGGCAGGCTTTAAGGTGCAAGATTCACCAAACATGGGTCTGTTTTGGTTACGATTTCGGCTTTTGGTTAGATTTGAAAAATAGTTAACTTTGCAGAAAATTTCTCGTATGTGCACAGGCAAAAGATGGAAAGTATACTTTATATGGAGGTCAACATTGATTCCTGGGAGACATTATCTTAAGGAAAAGCGCAATATTGTAAAAGTAGTTTGTAAGTAGAGTAATCCGTAACATGTATTTTAAATTTTTAATGGAATATATAAAAAAGAGGGTATATTAGTAGTATATTTTCATGCGACCTGATTGGGAGGACAGAGCATAAACTGGGTAAAATCACGTTGTTGTGTATCCAACGTAAGGAAGCGCTTGACCACACAAGCCTTTCAAAATGATAAATCAAGAGTTTAGGGCTAAAGGAGGAAAATGTTAAGTGTTGCCTGCTTTCTGGATCTGTTTCAAGGAGCAAGGGGGCTCAGAGTTACAATTTTGTATTTTCACGCACAGTATCTGCTCTGTTGATTGGGAGTTCTTGTCTCTCACGATATTTTGTATTTTGAAGCTCTTATTTCCTATTGGCAAATTGATACAAACTTACATATGAATCGGTCTCAAACCCTCCCCATGGAACCCCACATTCGGATGCAGGCCAAACTCAAGAGACATCATCAATCAACTATGCTAAAATTTCTGCTTTGGGGAAAGCAACAGACATCCTTTTATTTCAGTTGCCACCACAGTTAATTGGATTTGTATTGATTAGCTAAAAATCTAGAAATATCTGACATTTTTAGTACACCATTCTGTATCTGTGGTTTATTTGATCTTGTTAGAACAATAGTGTTTGCTAACTTTAAGTTATAAAATCTGACATGATAAATACTTTTTCTCTTCTGTTGTTGTCAATACATTCTAATACAAAACAACAAATTCTTGAATCTTTAGGGAGAAGGGAAAATAGTTTATTAATCCCTGAGCATGGATGGAATATTTGGCATCATTTAATTACTTCATAAATCTTGGCCTATATCCACTCGTTTTTACAAGAAACTAAGGTATGGGGGTGGTAGGTAGTTTCTTACATTTTAGGACATTTTGCTATCAAGAATGTTCCAATGAGATTCCTCTATTTTCAATGCTGGAAGCGTAGAGTTAGTCAATTTGTGTTAGAAGGCCTCCCAAATTACTTGCCAAGATCTCAAAGCAAGTAATACAAATCAAAACTTTGCAAAGCAGTTGTTATTACTGTACAGTGTGAACATTTTTCAAGGTTACAAATTTCCTACCTTTTTCAGTCCAGGTAGCAGAGTTTCTTAACTTTTGAAAAAATTGAGCCTCCATTTATTATGTTGTAAGCTATTTCTTATAAGGAAGGTGTGTAAATTAAAAGCCCTTCCTTCAGAGCTCACTCTAAGGCTCTCTTCAAAAAGCACGCCTTTTATCATCATCATGCCTACCTTAGTAATAAATTATTTCATAAAAATTTCCAACATTCTCTTAAAATATTCCTGTGCTCTCATAAAAAATCTCTCATACTTCTTTTTCATTGGAAAATATGGTCTTCTGCTGCGTATGCATATGATTCTATCTATATGACTCTATCCAATGAATAAATACAGTTTAAAACACTTGCTGTAAAAATAAGATATTGTGCATAGAGTTTGGATTGAGCAATAGAAAGATTGAAAAACAGGTGGCTTCATAGAAATCCCTTTTGATTGTAGATTTTACACTGTGCTGGGATGATTTTCAATAACACTTGTTGTCCAGATGGTACGACAGTTTATAACCATGCTGATAGGAAGTTTCCAGGGCAAAGGTCTACTTCAAGGTGGTGCAAGATGAAGTTATTCAGAATTTAAAATTAATCTGGGGTAAAAAAGCTGGACAAATTATATCAAACCTTGCAACACATTTGCATAACTTGCAGAATGATATAAGTACAGTGCAGGACTTGTTCACATTCACATGATTTTCCTGCCAAGGAATTTTTTTTAGAAAAATCTACAGTCTTTCACATGGCTCAAAAATTCTTAATCATAATGCAAAGAATTCTTGTCATGCTCATGTGCACAAGGTCCGCACTGTAGACTGTAATTAGCTGCACATTTACGTTCAGTCAAACAAGAATTTCTATAAAACTGTACAATCAAAAGAAACTGAAAATTTTGGCCAGCATTGAAAATTTCTTAAAATTATCAGATTTTGACCACTCAGAGTTTCCTAGAGTTTCTTAAAAGGTTCCATAACAATCTTGATGTTTACTTCCTTGATAATCTATGTAAAAGCCTGAGAGCACTTGGTATAAAAACCTGCAAGCATTCTTTGTGGTTTTGTGGACCAATAACAAACCATCTTCCATTCAGTTCTATTCCGTTCTTGGCTCTACTCTTAGTGTTTTTCAAGCCTTGTTTTCAGATGCTAGAGCAGTGCATTAAAAATGTGCTTTGACATAATCAATGAAGATCAGTGATTATTCCAGAATTACAACTTTCCTGAACCTGGGAAAAATTTTAGCACACCCAAGAATTTCAGATTTCAGGGATTCCAAAACACAGTTCATAAAAAAGCATTTAGTGAAATTCCAGCAAGCCCATAAGTAATCATGCTTTTAAGATTTATCATAAATGTGGTTACGCCAGGTGGGCAAATAATCTCAATGTTTATGCCTGGCCATGTTGGAAATAAAGACTTAGTGATATCTGTGTAGAATTAAATATTTACATATTTTATAACCTCAAAACTTCAAAATGGTCCAAGTTGCTCCTTGTTGCATTTTCTGTGAAACCTTGCCTATCTATATGTACGTATTTTTGATAAAAAACTAACAATTTGAGCCAGTACTGAAAGTTTCTTAAAATTATCAGACTTTAAAACTCAGAGTGTCTTCTGACAAGTTTCATGACAATCATTATAAGTTTACTATTTGTGCCCTTGTGAACATTTCAAAACAAAGTTTTTTGCAGTCTTTTCCAATGTTTAGACATGGCTAAAGTACCTTTGTTTAAAGTATATGAAACAAGAAACAAGTGAAAATAAAGTAAAACAACATTATGATTTACATTATTAAAATAAAAAGTTCCTCAAGTTATATTTTCCTATTTCTTAATTTTTTGGTGATCTGAGAATTGAGTTTCTTATGAGTGGTTTCTTATAAAAATGAATAAGTGTACTGTACTGCACTGTGGGTAGACACTTGACCTCATGACGTTTAGTAGTTTCGATTTATAAAATGAAATCCTTTGTAGAATCATAGTTCATAGATAATGGAATGGAAATTTTGAACATATTTTTGTTTTGACTCGGCGAACAAATGAACAAAATGTTCATAAACGGACAACAACCAGTCTATTATCTGATATGGCCCTATTCTTCCCATTTATTGGATACGAGAGGGGTGAAGACAATCGGCTTTCACAAGTTTCTAGTTTCGACGATACAATCTTTTTATAGAACCTTGATTGAACAATTTTATTTGACTTCCTGAACGGTTGACCAAAATACCAATAAATAAACTAAAAATATATTCCATTCACACTCACCATTAGAAACTCTTCTCTCTGACGGAGACGATGAAAACGAGACCCTCTTTTGCAGTGCACTGGGAGTCCGAGGTCTGTCATCCCTTTTTAGGACACTCCGCTTGCGAGCGTGGCTGCCTGTGAAACTTGCGGGAGCATCTTTATCCAAGGGGCTGACCTCATCTTCTTCAGGACTAATAGGTTCTTCAGGGATTCCATTACTACTTGATGTATCTTCGGGTGTTTGTTGATGTTCGTTGGAGTGCATAAGTTGGATATTTGTTGGCCGTGTGTCTTTATCACAACCCGCTTTGTCGGCCATTTTAACCTTGTATTGAAATGATTGAAATTCGATGTAATGATATTTTATATCAGCAATTCAATTCAATAACAATCCAACTCAATGACATTTAGACTCTTGAAAGGTCAATATTTCAAGAGTGTACCAGGAGGTTGACTTTTGTTTCGCTTTTTCATCCGTGGAAAAATTTTAGCAAAGCAAACTGAATATACTGTAAATCTATTGAGGCGAAGTAAAGTCAACATAAGCACCAAAAGACTTGAAACTACGCGTAGTAAAAAGTATGTAACTCACGCTTGTTTACCGCGTTTTATGACTATGAATATGACGCCTTCTAGAACAATGACTATGACGCCGTTTGCACAAAAATGGACATAAACTATGTTAATGTACATAAACTATGTTTATGTGCACATAAACATAGTTTATGTACATAAAGTAGGTTTATGTGCACAATATTGGACATAAACTATGTTTATGTACATAAACTATGTTTATGTGCACATAAACACAGTTTATGTACATAAACATCTTGTTTTCATGCTCCAACTCATTCCAAAGCTTTGATCCACGGAACGAAAATGCTTTTTGGCCATTGCTTGTTTTCATTCCTTGGTATAAATTGCCATGTTTATTTGATTTGATTTGCTAGAAGATGAAACAAGCCTGGTTCGAAACGTTAGTCCTCCTCTGATCTGCTTTCACTTTATCCACTTGAGACTTAGGTCTCGGGTCCCCTTTCGCGTAGGAAATGTAACTCACGCTTGTTTACCGCGCTTTATCTTGTTTGTTCCTTGGTATAAATTGCCATGTTTATTTAGTAAAAATTTGTCTTTACTTCTTATACCTTCGTGAACAAATCGAAACGAAATTTTTGAAGACTTTCCATCGTTAACATTTCACGTATTTCTTCATAAGAAATTAGAATTTAGGCCAGTACTGAAAGTTTCTTAAAATTATCAGACTTCGAGTACTCGGAATTTCTTACGAGTTTCTTAAATAAAGGACAACCTTCATGTTCCTTACCTCTGCCCTCGTGAACATTTCAAAACAATGTTTTTTTTGGACAATTTCCACCAATTAGACATAACTCAAGTACTGTAAAATGACACGGGAAACGAGTTAAAAAAAAGTAAAAAAAAGTTAAAGACTTCATTTCTTAAGTTATATTTTCCCAGTACTAGATTTTCTTAATTTTTGGCGATCTGAGAGTTGAGTCTCTGGAAATCTTGTAATCAATAAAAAAGATCAATTTCTACTGTTGTATGGAGCTATTTCTGTGGTGGGGTGGTCATGATTTATGAATAACATGGAGAGATGAAGATCATAGCTGATCGAATTTCATATATTTCAGAAAAACATCACCAGCTAAATACCTCAAAGTTCCCAAGATACAATCCTGCATCTTACAGGAGCATCAATTAACTCGTTGATTGAAAGGTGCGATTAGGTAAAAAAAATAAGTAACTAACCATTTTGATTTTCATAAAAAGCTCTTGTATCTTCAAATTCTTTCAAAGCTTGCTCTTCTCAGTCTCAGCAAACTCCTCGCTTGTGCATTATTTCCCTTATTCCTTATTCTTCTTCCTTGTTCATAATCCCAACAAATTTATGGATTATCTTATGGGATCAACTGAATAGAATATTTTCGAAAAAGTCGGCCCTTTAGCCACAGTAGCTACACCACCAAATATTCTTGTGTATCTGCTGTCCGTTGGTTGTTCTTTTGGGAAAATCTCCGGAAATTTTCTTGCTTCGTATTGTTATTACCTGTTATCTTTATCTCCAAGGCACTCTCTCTAGAAATTGAACAGCTTCTTACTGGCGCCCCCGTGATCGAAACTTGCAAAGCAAAGGCATCCTTGCAATATTACCTTTGTTTAGATGCCTCTATAAATAACAGCAAAGTAGATAGGATCGGGTTTAAACAATCAAAAACAAATTTGTTGTGTTCAGATAAGACAAAATAATCAATTCACTAATTATGTTTTTGACGTAAATCTGTTTTGGAAGCAATAATAGATTGATAGATTTTCATTTTCCAACTTAAATTTTCTCACGGAAAAGGCACAATATTCATGACACACAAGAAACGCAAGATAAACACAAAATAAAAATTTGGAATTCAGCCTCTTTGATATTTTCTTCCATTTATCACTTCGATATTGGAAATCAAAGAAAATATCATGCAACGTTGACCAGCAAAGAACTTCAACTGTTTGAAAATTTGTAACGGGGAAAATACTAAACAGACTAAAGGTATGAATCAAAGTTTGATTGACAGCTAGCTGAAGTAATTTTCGTGATCTTTTCAACAAGGACAGATTTTGTAAGACAATAGCATGAGCAGCTTTTGATTGACACCTCAATTCAAAGCGATTAGCGATCTGAGACAAAGGGAATTCTCTCAACCTGTAATTCAAAACAAGCAAAGCCGCAAAAGTTTCTCGGAAACCCAGGTAGCTAGCTCGCTCGTTGTGCATTCCAGAAATTCTTTTTAAGAGCAAACATGAGCACAGATCGGAAGAAGAAGGATATATCTACACATTTGCCTCTGGCATTTAATTTGTTTGGCTCAGAGGCCGATTGGAAAGCAACTCATTTCTCTTATCTTTTTGGGTGTGAGTAAAATACTTACTGCTCAGCTTCTGAAGCAAAGAAATAAAATACCAGTGGTAGATGTGTAGATATATCCTTCTTCTTTCGACATTTGCTTGTGTTTGCTCTTACAAACAATTTCTGGAATGCACAACGAGCGCGAAAGCTACCTTGGTTTCAGAGAAAATTTTGCGGCTTTGTTTGTTTTGAATTTACTGGTTGAGGGAATTTCCTTTGTCTGCATTGGTTAATCGCTTTGACTTCAGGTGTCAACAAAGACAACTCATGCTATCGTCTTACAAAATCTGTCCTTGTTGATCTTTTCTATTTTTTCTGAGCATTGTAAAATCTAAGTAGAAATTGATTTATGGGAAACTGTCGGGGAAACTTTGATCTTGCTGTTTTCTGATAAGCTAATTTATTGCGACTATTCAACGAAAATTCAAGTGCGAAATGAAGTGTTTTAAATCATTTTCCTGAATCAGCTGTACAACGCTTTAAAGGGAATAGACATAGCTATATCGACAAGCTGCTATAAATAGTCTGAAGAAACGCCCACAAACTCGTTGTTTCTTCCGCCACACAATGACACAGCAGGTGTTAAAGTTGTCAAATACAATAGATTATATTTTTACCTTGGCCCGGGCCAGCATTTAACTATGTCGATTCCCTTTAAAAAAAATAGCAACAGATTCTAATAAATTAATGATCGCAGATTTTGGTTATGCTTTCAAATATTTTACTATTCCAACGATTGCTTAGCCTGCGTGCAGACTCAACTATCCTAAAGTGTACACTTTAGGATAGTTGAGTCTGCACGCAGGCTAACGATTGCTTGGATACAGAACGATTTCGAAAGGGAGTTGAGAAAGGTCTTTCGCCCAAAGGCGAAAACCGTGTTGGGAAATCACAGCTTCCTTTATTATAACGGGAATTTTGGGGAATGTACACATACAAATGTCGATATTGGCTTGTCAGATCCAATGTTTGGCTGGTGTTTACCTTTCCATAGCCAGCGTAGCCTGCGACAGCACAGCCCATTTGAAATGCATGAAAAGGGGTAAGGACGGTAACGGTTTTGGGCCTCTTTTCACGCATTTCGAAGTTATGGGTCAAAGAGAAATTACGCTTTTGTATCTCGAGAGATAGGACAAATGAAATTGGACAAATTGGACAAATTGAACAAATGAAATCACTCAGCCATCTTAGCTTCTATTTTTATTAGCGAGACATTTCTCTTCCCCTCCAGTCGACTTCGCCGAAAGAGGCAAGCTCGTCCCCAGGGCCTTTTTTCATGGGGACGAGGCTGCGATGGAGGTTGCCTCGTGTAGTTGCTTGGTTGCAAAAGGAAATCGGCCATTTTGAATTTCTGAAGCTTCGAAGCTGTGTTGATAAAAGGTTTGCTGTGTTATTTGGTTAAAAATCTCCATCAAAATGTTTGCTAAGTTTATGAACAAGAAGTTCTTTCACCCTGGCTCATACCCAAACATCAAAAGAAGATGGATGGCTGAACAAAGAGCATTAGCGAAGGAAAAGAAAGAACAAGAGATGAAAGAACAATACGAGAAAGAGCAACAAACGTACCAACACAAAATGTTAATGGCGAAGAAAGACGAAGATAAAATCAAATTAGGCCTTAATTTCATGTATGACCTACCGCCTGGGATGAAAAAAGATGACCAACAAGATAATAATGAAGGGGAAGAAGGGAAAGAAGTGAAGTTTGAATGGCAAAAGAATGCACCAAGAGCTAAATACGCAAACAAATTAGGCCTAGATGTTCATGACCAACCTTTTGGGGTCTGTGTTCGGAATGTGAAGTGTTTCAAATGTGGGAAATGGGGCCATCAGAATGTTGACAAAGAATGTCCAATGTACGATAAGAATACATCAGAATCAAAGTCAGCACTTGATAGTTTGTTATTAAGTGATCCATTGAGACTGATTTCTGATATGAAAAGAGAGCATGGCTTGACTTTAAGAAAGAGCGTTATCGGTAGAGAAATCGATCCAATGGCTGAAAATCAACAAATTTTGGATTCAGATGATGATGAAAATTCTGAAGATGAAATTGCTTATATCGAATCATTAACTGATAAACAAAAGAAGAAATTATTGAAAAGATTGGAAAAGATGGAAAGGAAGAAAAATAAGGAAGAAAAGAGGAGAAAAGAAGAGGAAAAATGTAATATGAAGGAGAGAGAATCCTTGTCAACAAGAAGTAAAAGACCTCGTCAGGAAGAGAATTTTGATGATGATGAATGGGAAGAAAGGGCCCCAGAACAAGCAGAACATCATAGACCAAGTAAAAGGAAGAGAAATGAAAACAAATATTCTCAGGATGACACTGATAGGGTATTGGAGAAAAGGTCCCTTGAACGGACAGAACAACATAGATCAAGGAAAAGAAACAGAGCGGACAAAAACTGGGATGAACTTGCATGTACAGATACAACATTAGAAGAAAGTAAACATTATAAGAACAAGAAAGACAAACATAAGAGACATGAAAAAATGAAAAGGAAGAAGATGTACAGTTAATCACACAATCACTTCTTTGTCATTTTGAATCCTTCTTTTCATATTTTAGAATTGTTGTTTTTAACGACTGCAAATTATTGAAGGAAAAATGCCAACCATTTTTGGTTCAAAAAAGACAGTTATAAATGTTAGAATAATGTAAATACCAATAACCTGATCATTCCTACCTTTGTACAATTATGGTTTATAATTCAATCGTTGAGACATGGTTGTATACATTCTTAATAAATTGTTCACATCTTCAGTGCTTCTTGCTGGTTTTAATTTACCAGAATCTCTTTGCTCCATCTACAAAAACAATTTAAAAACAGTGTTGAAATTGAGAAATTTAAAAACAGTGATAACATTGAGAAAAACAAGTTAGAAATTTTCCAAGGTCAGTCAAAAAACAATCCCCCTTTGAAAGGCAACTGCTCCATCAAGGCATTCAAATACTGGCTAGTATATTATTAAAACAATGGACTGTTCTGAAATTATGAGGGAGTTTCTCAAGAAATCCGCATCAAGAAACCTTCAAAACATCAAGACCAATTTGTTTGACCTACAGCAATGACTGTTACATGATGTAACATATCATGTTATCCAGTATTGTGGACAATAATATCATCGCTGGGAGCAGAGCAACATAACATCCTTCCAGGCAATTTCATCCTCCCAAGAGGATAGCGGGTGCTGAAATAAACATATATTTGCAGGGCTAGAGGGGCATTCTGCAGAAAATCTCCCATATCCATTGGAAGGAACGACCATTGAAGCCAGGTACATTCACATCAGCAATGAAACAAGATGGTTTCACACATGACAGCCCCGAAGAAGTCCTGCATGGCAGGACAAAATATTCGCATTAAATAAATTTAACTAATTGCTATTGTTTTTGTCGTACTGCGTCGTTTCTGCCTTCAAACTTATGGTTTCCAATATTATTAGTTTTACATTCAGGGACAAAAAGTTTTCTCAAATGCCATGTGCAGATTTTCTTTTACTGAAGGTGAAGTGAAGTTGCGGTTTTTAGCACCAAGCGCTGGGATCACAGAAGTAGAATAGGCCTAATCGAGTCCCTGACCCCTTGTCATGACGCTCAAGTGGTAGGGCTCTACCAGGGATTGAACTCTGTCCGCCTAACTGTTCTAGAAGCAATGTTAGAGGATTACACCACTGCACCACAACACCTTCAAATTTGGTAAAAATAGCCATACAAAGACAATAGGCTGTGACAAACCATATTTGGGCAACTTATCTACGTCAACAAGAAATACCGATATCTGATAGGCTAGAATTTAACCACAAGTGTCTTGAGCCACTTTTATAGTATGCTTACATTCCCCTTTAATTTTAAAGTTTTGAAAAGATTCAATGCCTGTGCTCTGCATGGTATAGACGAAAACTAGATATGTGGAAAACTCACAGCTTCTCTTGCACAAAACAAAAATGATTGTATTTCAGGTGTGCATTCATTGTCTACGTATTTGTTCTTTTTCAGGCATGCCATCATTTTTGTCATTTCTTCTATGCATGATGTCTCTAGAAAACAAATAAACAAAATCAGTCTTGCTCAAATATTTTTTATATAAAACACTAGTGTAAAGATCGAAAAATCTGATGTAGGACATATTCTACTTTGCCACAAACTTGTTTTTGAAAAGTCCTTCTTTGGTACAGAGCTTAAAGATCATAGTAAGGAACAGAATCCATTTACAGTATGCTGAGTATTTCAATCTGACACTGGTTACAGCAAATGGCCAGATAACATCCTCAACTGCATTGAACATGCTACGGTCAATAAATATATACAGCATGCACAGAAAATCAGCACCCACTGCTAGCAACCGACAGAGTCCTCTTGCAAACCCACATACAGCAAAACCACAGACTTGAAACATTGTAGGATTAGCTAAATCATTATTCGGCATCATTATGACATCATTTGATACGGAAAAACAAAGTAGGTTGGGTTTAGTTGCAATGTAAAAAATAATACTTATCATCAATGAGAGCATTTACAACTTGCAATACTTTGAAATCAGCCAATCAATTTTTCCTCTCATAATCAAATAGACATAATGAATAAATAAATTGGTTTTGGTTGGCAAAAAGGTTCTTCCTTCAGGCACTCTACTTGGTGTGCACCAGCCTCAAGGACTACAAAGGATGCTGAAGGATCCCGTGGATGTGGTCACATGTTTGATTTTGTAGCAAAATGTTTGCTGTTATATTAGCCAGGCTCGATTGATTGAGCTGAGCAGCTTTTGGGCGGCTTCATACTTACGTCCTTGGTCTCTTCTCTTTGGAAGTACTCTTGGTCTAAGTGATGTTGGGATCTTCCCTCTTTTGACACCATAGAGAAGACTTTGTCCTCTGCCATAGCACAGATTAGTGATGTTAACCATATTCAGCAAACTTTATGGCCTAAAAATTTGAAGTCTTTTTCTATTTTCTTTGGATTGAATAAATTGGAGCGTCAATAACGTATGAAGCCAAGATTTGTAACTCTGAGGAACTTGTCAGAAATCCGCCATCTTCTCGTTCTAAACACAATGGTAGTAACAAACTTTTCCTGTAGCCATAGACTTCAGCAAACTTTTCCAAAGATGAATTTTGTTCAAATTTTGCAGCAGCATCTTGTATTTGCCTCGTTTTCGTTCCGCAATAAGCAGCGACAACAACAACATACCAGAAGCTGCAAAAATTTTCGCATTGCGCGCAAATTTTCTGCACGTTCCAAAAATTATCAAACGAAATACGCAATTTTGAATAGTCCAGACTTCTTATCGTTTTATGGAATACTTCTAAATCTGAACATAGCAGAGATAAATTGGGACATCCAGTGAGAGAGTTTACCTTTTTAGATGCTACCATCTTTCACAGTTTACCAGAAAACAGCTTTTGAAAATAAATGTTTTTTACTGTAAGATCACTTTTTCTCAACCAACTGCTCTTTGGGTCTGAAGATTTAACAAGTAAAGTCGACTTCACACTTTACTTTTCATGAACATAAAAACCCTAACTACCCTGCGTACAAATTCGAATGGTTTTTTTTCAGGCAAACATCTCTGAATAGATATCAACAGTTTACCCAAACGGGAGGGGAATTCAAATCTGGAACCAAGTAAAAATATTCATAAAACAGAAATGTTATTATCATCTACAAAACGAATTCACACAAGTAAAAACTATTTCAAAGAAGATGTAAATGAAGTTCGGATGCAAAAAAGACAAGATGCTTAGCACACCGAGGCCTTTCTGACTTGTGTCTTCATCACAAGACACAAGTCAGAAAGGCCTCAGTGTGCTAAATATCTTGTCTTTTTTTGCATCCGAACTTCATTTATACAGTTTATTCGTACAACTTTCTACCAGTGGTGTAGAGCTGGGGGGGCTCAGGGGGGCTCAGCCCCCCTAGTTATTTTTCCCGTAATTTTGGGGGGGCTTTAGCCCCCCTAGTTATTCTGAATAAATTTTGATTTTCTTAATTTGTTTATTATGACCAAAATGACAGAACAAGGTAATGTTATATTCTTTTAAAGAAGAGATCCTGGTGTTTGGTTTGCACCAAGATGAGATCTTCAATGACTGTCAAGCTCTTATCTTCCTTGATGTTTATAAGCATAAATGGGCCTCATGTACATCTATGGGATGCCATTAATGTTACATCAAAATGACTTCAGAAACAAACAAGTGCAAATGACAATAGAACAAGGAAGTGCAAACAGACATCATAAGTGGCAATGCGATGAGGGTATAGGGTGCCCCCCACTTGTTTCGAAAAATGGTCCTCGATATTCCTTTAACACGGAAGAGAAATGGCTGGGTATAGGTTCGGTGAGAATTTTACCGTGAAATGCCAATTGCTAGAAGGGGATTATACATAATTGAACTGTGTTACCAAAGCTTCCATTTTAGCACTGGTAAATATGGAGTCAGGGGATGCCTTCTGAGCCAAAGAAAAGGATGTTTTTTCAAAAATTTTCTTCGTGCTCTGATTTGTAGGATAACTGTCAGTTGTCACAAAAAAACTATCAAGGTTGTTGCTAATGGCAAGCATGATATTGGGAGATGCATTCTACGCCAAAGTAAAGGATGTTTCTTCAAAAATTTTCTTCTTGCTCTGATTTGTAGGATAACTGTCAGTTGTCACAAAATTATCAAGGCTTCCTCACTGCTAATGGCAAGCATGATATTGGAAGATGCATTCTACACCAAAGTAAAAGGTGTGGCTCCAACAAATTTCCTGGTGCCACCTCTCTACCGGAGCCCCCCTAGTCATTAATCTAGCTCTACACCACTGCTTTCTACCATTATTAAAGAAGATATATGAATTCTTAATTGAGGAAATACGGTATTCGATGTAAAAAAGTTATGGGGGAGAGAGAGAGAGAAATCTATTAGACTCTTGCAGAGGGCAATCCCCTAAAGTTATGGCACAATATTTCACGGGGGATATACCTTCTAGCTATTCCGTAGAAGGTTTGTATTGAGTGAAATTGTTCTAAATTTTGACCGGTCCACATTTTAGTTACACCTAAACAGTTTTACCCATAGCGTCTATCATGAAATCACAGAAGGTAGCTATAGACCTTTTTTGCTATTCTACAAAAGAGTCTGATCGAACCACCATAATTTTATACATTTTGTAGAATTCTCGAATGTGCACAATAGTGATGGACGGGGCCGCCGCGCCGAGAGGTTTTAGAGGCCTAGGGACAAAACTGCGGAATGAGGCCCCCTGCGAGCGAAGCTGGCAAAATATAGAGGCTCTAAATAGAGGGCTCTATATTTTGCCAGCTTCGCTCGCAGGGGGCCTCATTCCGCAGTTTTGTCCCTGGGCCTCTAAAACCTCTCGGCGCGGCGGCCCCTCTATTATAGGAGTCAACCTCGTCCCCAGGGCCTTTTGTCATATTGGGACGAGGTTGGGGAGTATCTTACTTTATGAGGTCCCCTAGACCCTAAGGCCCTTGGGAAAATTGCCCAACCTCCTCCCCAGACGAGGACGAGGTCTCCGTCCCAATATGACAAAAGACCCTGGGGACGAGGTCGCAAATTGCCCTCTCCCCCTGCCCCACTCTCGGCGGGCCTGGCCTGGTGATAGAAGCTCTAACGCAACTCAATTGAACCTCTCTTCCTCTTATACAGGATCCCTCGATCCAGACTCTTTTGTGGAATAGCAAAAAGGTCTATCAACTGCTATTATCTATTATGAGTCTCTAAATGGAACAACAGTCTTCACACCATCCATTTTAACACCTTTCTCATTGTTGGGAGAAGAAGTTTTTGGCTTCGCACCTTGTTGTGTTGTTGGCCTATTTCCTTGACGAGATGCTGCTTTTTGAGGACCCAGGACTTTTACACTCGATCTGGACGCCAATTTCACACGGATATCTATCAAAGAAAGGAAACGTCTATCATTATTGCTTTTAATGAAAATGTACCTAGACCAAAAAGGCCTCTAACCTAATTACAATACAGTTAAATATTTAAACCATAACAGAACGCGCAGTAGTGTCGTGGCCAGGGGGAGCCAGGGGGCCACGGTCCCCCTATGAAAATATTGTCCGAAAATTCGTTAATTTTTTATCCTTGTCGGAAAAATTGAAAAATTGAATTCATCAAATTTCCTTTCATGCTTCCTATGGCAAGCAAAATGTACACATAAAACGTCACTATTTTTTGATCGAAAGTCTTGCTTTTTACTGAAAAAGTAGGTTTTTTGGCAAAAAACTAGATCCTGCGTTCGTTTCTCTACTATTGGAATAGTCTATTCCCACCGAAAAACGCCGAAAAAGTGGGGTTACAGCCCGGGGGGGGGGGGTACTTGACTTAAATTTGTACGGGGGTGTGCCCACGAAAAAAATTTTTTTACCCTGCTCCAGAATTTTTCGCTCAAAATGATAACCTGTTCTAGAAAAAATTGGTGAAAAGTTTACTCAAAAACATGAAATTTGACCGAAAAACGACGCGATCTAGCAGAAAATTCCCCTTTGACATGTTTTGACAACCTGCTCTAGAAAAATTGCATCATTTTGACACCCTGTGCTAGAAAAAATTGGTGAAAACGATACCCTTAAAAACGGCACATCCCCGTCGGACAAATATACTAAGTGCCCCCCTGGGGGTTACAGGCGAAAGGTGCGCTTTCCATTGGAAAAAGTAAAACATTGAGCGCAAAAAGTTAGGGACGAAAAAATTTCGGACAACATTTTTTCGGTCAAAATATCCTTGCATGCTTATAGAAACGAAGAATTATGCTCTACAGACGAGCAGAGAGCAGAAAGCAGTTTGTCTTGAAAAAAATGCTGATGCCATTGAACAAAAGACGTGGCTCAGTTGCGCAGACTCCCAGGGTGGAGCGCGGGCCCGTGTTTAGGGGTGCCAATTCGACCAAAATGTAAAAAAAGGATGCACTTTTCTGCAATTGATAAATTTAAATTGTTCTACAATGATATTTTAGTCATGATTTATAGAAAAGAATTCATAACGAGTCAAAGAACTTATCAGGCCAGCATAAGGTGGGAAAGGAAGTCGAGAGCATGTTCCTCCTTTTCAAACCATACCGGCAATATTAGCAAATTTCGTAACTGACTTGTCAGGATTAGGGTACCTGAATTAGAGAAGTTCTATTTTGACACGGGAAAGGGTATGTTCTCATGAAAATTTTCCGCGATTAGGGTATGTATTTCGCTAAAACAGGTCAGCGTTTAGCAGGAACGCCGGAGAGGGGGGGGGGGTGCGGGGGGGGGGGGGGCAAGCGCCCCTCCTGCCCTTTCCTAACGGGGGCAAGGGGGGCAAAAGTGCCCTTTCAATGAAAAACAATAATTTACTTTGAAACTTGATAGAAAGGCAGCCATAGCAGACTCCCAGGGTGGAATCCATGCAGCCTAGGAGTCATGATAATCTATTGTTCTTCTTTGTCCTTCCATTGTTTTGGCAAAAATCTCTGGCGTGGACTTTGCTCTAGATTCAATCCAATCGTCCCAATGTTTTCACTCCATTCCATTTTTGCTAGCATTCGCAGCATCACCGAAGGTAGAAGGACCCCCTCCTACACAGCTACAGAAAGGTGCAGAATCCCAGCAAACAATGGCGCCATTGACTGGGGGAAGGCACGAGATCACACTGAACCAAAACATCTTCATGCATTTAATTCTGCACAGAGGTTATCTTCGTGACTGCTTGTCTCAAATTAGATGCTCGCGAATAGCATTAATTGAAACGTTCTGCAGGGTTCTGCATAAGTAATTTTGCGTTATCGTAAATCTCACATGACATCTCATTTGACACAGGTGCACCAATAGTTTCGTGCACGAACTAAGCAAACTAGGGATAATGACTTTTGATTTTTGCGTATCATTCTCGTTTGACATAAAACCAAAATATTGCATTTGAGGCGATTCTTGTCCTTATACAAGGCACTCGATTTTCCATTGAAGGCGACTACACGTATTTTTTTTATAAGAAACTGCTTTTATAAGAAACTGCTTATTAAGAAACTGCAAATAAGAACCGCACATTGAGAACACGCATAACATTTTTGAATGGATTTGTACGCAGCAGGCTTACATATGGGTGCCATGCATGGCGACCAACACAAGCAGAACTTTCCAAACTGAATGCAACTTACAACAAATTCCTACGAAGCATGACAGGGACGTAGGAAGCTTCTCAAACTTGAGGGGGCACGACACCTCAAGGGCACTTTTTTCATTAAGCTAAAGGGGCACTTCCTGAAAATAAAAAGGGCAATTCTTTGTTTATTGCAAAATCTTGGGGGGGCACGTGCCCCCAGTGCCCCCCCGGTTCCTACGTCTCTGAAGCATGATATGGAATGGATTTAAAAGAAAGCAGGACCATTGTAATGATAACGATGAAGATACTACAGAAATAGATTGTTCATATAAAATAACTAACGAAAAACTCTACGAAATAACTAATACAGTCGATATAACCACCTATTATGAAAAACAACAGAAACAATGGATAGCACATGTCATCGGGAGAGAGAGGGGTACTTCGGGGTTTGCGGTATTGCGGTATCGGGGGTAAATTTTGTGCGGTATTGCGGTAATGACGGAAAAAACTTGCGGTATTGCGGTATCGAACTTTCACAGCGCGGTATGCGGTATTGTACGAAAATTAACATCCAAATTTCCTGTAATGCCATTTTCCTGTTGAGGAACGAAGCATCTTGGAGACGAATTGATATAGAGGAAAGAACAACGAAGGAGAGGGAAGTCCCTTATCTAATCTCTCTCTCTGTGTGCCTGCTCTACCTGCTCAACCTTGAAAAAGGTACTTGCGGAGGAGGGCACGCAACATTTTTATCTGAAGAAAAAGAATCAAATATTTGCACGAATTAAAACTTTAAATGTGGGAAAATCACCCCTGCTTTCAAATCAGGCAATCTGACAATGTTGGACAACTATACGCCTATCACGGTAATTCCTCCTCTATCAAAAGTTATGGAGAAGATCATTTATAATCAACTGTCCCAGTACCTTGAGTCGAATGGCCCATTGTGCCCACATCAGTTTGGGTTTAGACAAGGGAGATCTACGCAACATGCAGTTACCATACTGTCAGAAAAGGTTGCACAGAAAATTGATAAAGGGCTATGTAGTGGTGCTTTCTATATTGACCTCCGTCAAGCCTTCGACACAGCATGTCATGTAACCTTGCGGGAAAAATTACCAGGTGATGTGGAATTACAATGGATAGGTGATTATGTCTTTAATAGAAAACAAAAAGTAATTTTTGATAGCACCAGCTCATGCGAAGAAAATGTTACATGTGGTGTCCCACAAGGATCCATCTTGGGGCCCCTTATTTTTAGGCTGATAATCAACGACATCATTCCATATTCCGCTCACTGATGCTGGCATTATATTATATGCCGACGATAGTGTTTAATATTGTGCACGAAAGAACTAAAATGAAATAGAACATCTACTTAACAGTGCACTGCAAACAGATGCAGACTGGTTTAATGAAAATAACTTGTTCATTAACTTGAAAAAAGGTAAAACTGAATTTTGCTATATGGATCACATCAAAAGTTGTCCAAACAGCCAAAGGTGGACATCAAAATCTACAATCAAACTATTCATGAGACAAAATCATACAAGTACATTGGTGCCGATTTGGATAACCATCTGAACCTACATCAACATTTTGAAAATGTGTACAAAAAAAGCATCCGCCAGAGTAAAGCTTTTATCTCGTATTCACGAAAAAGTCAACCGTCATGTAGCAGAATCGATATACATAACAATGATACGATACGGCCACTACTGTTGTACTGCTACCCACTACAGCTTTCCCTACCACAAGGAACAGTAAACAAGCTACAGTGTATGCAAAATAGAGCAGCCAGAATTTTCAACCCAAGAGCAAAGATAACAACAACAAAGATGACAACAGAGACAACAGGGACAACAAAGACCTGAATGGTTACTTCAAAATATCTCAGCATGACATTAACACTCTTGTGTTGTTTTACCGAAAATGCGCACTGAAACTGGAAAAAAATCGTTTGCCTACCAGGGGGCCCGCATTTTCAACCGACGAAATATCCATCTTGCTATATAAATAGAAACTAAAACCATCGAAGTCTTTGTAGATGTCCAAGAAAAACGTATTTGACTCTAATAAATTCTTATCCTTTAATTGTACATTAAACTATTTTCATTTTATTCTACTTTTTGCCTTAATTTCAACTACAACGATTGTCAATAGGTAGGATTACAGGTCCTGGAATGATAACAGATAGTTTTATGCTGAACAAGTCAACCTGTCAAAATATTAGTTATTATTATTATCATTATTATTACTTTTTGTTTTGAAAAGTTTCCTTTCGAACCATGTTGCTTTCGAATACATTTGCACCTTTGACCCGGATATTAACAGTACCACTAAAGGGTAAACAGTTTAGATCAATGATACGACTATGATATAAGATCTGTTCTATATATTCATAATTTCTGCCGTCAATGCAGTTTTATTAAAAGCACATCGATGAAATCTTTCCCCATCGTTCTCACATCACTATTTTGTCTGTAAAACATCTAACTACGATCTAATAGATCAGACTACAAATTTTGATGGAGGAAGGTGGATTTAGGTGGCATCAAACTGCTACAGACCGGTGTACTGTATTAATAGCTTTGTTTTTAGTTTTCTAGCTTTTGCGGTATTGTGCTATTTTCTAGTGCGGTATTGCGGTATTTGGTGTCTTTTTCGTGCGGTATTGCGGTATTGGGACCCCCCTGAAGTGCCCCTCCAATTGCTTCCAAATTTGGAAGCGGCTAATTCTAATTATTATTATTATTATTATAAGAAACTCAACTCTCAGGTCGCCAAAAAATTAAGAAACTCTAGTACTGGGAAAATATAAGCCAAGAAACTATTTATTTTGATAAAAGAAATCCTCGACATATTTTAATTTATTTTCACTTGTTTCCTGTATCATATTACTCGTAAGGTACTCGAGTAGTGTCTAAACATTGGAAAGGCATAAAAAACTTTGTTTTGAAGTGTTCACGAGGGCACAGGTAGTGAACATGAAGATTGTTATGGAACCTGTAAGAAACTCGTAAGAAACTCTGAGTACTCAAAATCTGATAATTTCAAGAAACTTCCAGTACTGGCCCAAATTCTTAGTTTCTCATAAAAAAAATACGTGTAGCAGCAACACTCATCTCTCTGACTGTAGCTAAAAACAGCATCTACGATCATTTGGGGTTATGAAGAAATCAATATTCAGATATTCTTAGCTTGTTTATTTACAGTACGTACGCTCACTGCAACGGAAATACGTTGTTGCGCAGGAGCATAAAATGTCGAAAAATTCAATTCAATTATAAAAATGTTGTTGCTGCTGTATCTTCGCAGACTCGACTTTTTCCCTCTTCAATTTTTCGCAGAGTCTGCACGCACGGAGGCCATTGATGATTGATTCCTGGTATCAAAATGACATTGGCCGTAGGCAAGCAGCCAATACTGCTTATTGGGATCACATTAGTTGCAGTTTTACTGTATGCAGTAGTGTATTTCTCTGGCGGAGACATCGCTGGGGTGTCTAATAAACGTTTGCATTCTCTCGATGGGTCAACGGCACCACCAGCACCGCCCTTCATACGACCCCATTTTAGTTTTAAACCAAGAAAGAAAAGGAAGAATTTAGTCGTGAAAAATATCACAATTGAAGATAGAAAGATATTTAAGTATTACTCGTTTATTAAAATGGAGAAAGAGAATGATGTACCCGTTATTACAAACAAAGATGGCTGCCCTGGCAAATCTAGGCCTTCTTCAAGCCCACAAGAAAAACTGCAGCTGGTGACTAACTTTCTTTACTTCAAGCATGAAAATTACAAATCGAATCTACACTATGGATATGGGCCTTTAACAGATCATGTTTTAGAAGCTAGGATTATGGAAGTACTTGACTGCTTGCAAGCTAATTTGTTGCATCCTTTCATTCATAGAGTTCATGTTCTTATTCGTGAAAAAGAAGCTGTTGATTTTCTCAAGAGAATTGATTTTGAAAATGCAGATAAGATGGTGATAAAATTAACTAATGAATCTGTCACAATGAAATCACAGCTAATTTACGCCTCAAGTTGTCTTAAAAACTCTGTGGTAGCAATGAGCCATCAAGATAATAAATTTGGTGCTGGATGGGAAAAACTCAATCCTCAAGCTCTCTTGAGTAGAAAAATTGTTTACGCATTGACAAGGCAGACAGCTCTGAATATTAGTTGTGCTGGTTCAAAAGGGTCTGCTAATTGTGACCCTGGTTACCCCTACTTGGGAAGTCATGATACTTTTGTATTTGGTGTTACGAAAGGATTCACACCGGAAGAACTCAAACCAATGGAATCTGTCACTCCTAATCTCTATGGAATGGAAAATGTCATGATTTGGCTTTTCCAAAAACTGGGCTACAAAGTTACAAACCCATGCCCCCTTTTGCATATACATCATCATCATTGTGTTGCAGTTAGAGACAGGGGCAGGAAAAGGGTCAACACAGGGGCTACATCTGGGTCAGCCCCATTTACATATCACCTTGACTAAGATGGCCTTTCCCCCTTTTTTGTACCCACATGCACCAAAGAGGACCTTCTCCTAACCAAAGGCTTCATGTGATCCATCCATGACCCTCCTCATCGGCATAGGGGGAGATAAAATTTGGGGGGCTGCCCGATAAAAAGTCCATTGTTTGAGAAAATTTGGCCCGACTTTAGGCGGATTTCTGCCCGATTATGGCTGATTTTTGCAAATTTTTCTGACGTTGGGGGGCTGCAGCCCCCCCTGTCCCCCTGTCTCCTATGCCTATGACCCTCCTCTGTTTACAACTCTTCATGAAATGAAAATACCATAGACTGTTTCCAAGATATTGGATATGATCTTTGAGCTATGTTCAAATTTTTGTGAGAATATGAACCTAAACAACCATCTAAGATTGTCTTAAATTGGTTCACCTTCCGTAAAGCTCTCTTTAGCCCCCTCTCTAATAAGTCTCTTCCAAGCCAAGCTTAAGCCATTCCCCCACGGGGGGGGGGGTTTCTTGCCCGAATTTTGGGTAGGGGTCTGCCGTGAGCATATTCAAAATGGTACTGTTGGCTAGACTAATTTTTACGAAAATGGTACCCTTGGCTACACCAATTTGACCATTCTCTGGACCAATTTTTACGAAAATGGTACCCTTGGTTAGACCAATTTTGACGATTTCCTAGACGAATATTGTCAAATTTGTACCAAATATGATATCATGACTGTTTGCTAGACCATCATTGTCAAAAATGATACCCTTGGCTAGACCGTTGTAGGCCAAAAATGCAAAAAAGTATACCCTTGGCTAGACTAGAAGTCCGAAAAAGTATACCCTTGCTCGCGGCACATCTTGACTATGGAAGAACCCCCCCCCCGTGCATTCCCCACATAGATTTTAAATTGCATATTTGAATTGCAAAATTGTATTCTATTCTGCAAAATATAAGTAAAAGATCTGGAAAGCTATCAATAGACATGTCATTTAACTCTGTGAAAATGCCCCCTCTAAAGTCTCTGAAATTACGTGTGTCCCCAGGGCTTAATAGAGCTTTATGGTAATTGCCAGGTCTGCAAAGTTTCAGGGGGCTTTAAGGCCAAACTCCACTGCAGTAGTTTTGGGCGGCGACCAGCATGTTTGTCTAGTGGGCATGCTCTCTAACAACGAAGCGTGCGTCATTGACAAACGTGCTCTTCGCTGACCAAAAGTACCGCAAATGGAGATCCGACTCTAGGGCAACCCTCAGTGAGACTTGAGGTCTTGTGTTTTTTTACTCAATTGAGGTTTATCATAATTATGCACATGCAGGTGGATGCTAAGGAAGTGACAGATTTCTGGCACACTTTCTTGGCATCCACCTCCTTCATTAGTACATATTAACTTTTAGTAACCAGTATTAACCAGTATAACCAGTAAGTTTTAGTAACCAGTATCAAGTGTTTTAGGTTTACTATTGCAGGTGGATGTGCTCTTTGGGCGGCAGCCCCCAATAATAATGAACTAAACAATACATCAATTCTGTCTTTCATGATTTCTTCCAACTTAGCCAAACTATCCACTTGCATGGGACTCGTCAGGCCTCTAGAGGTAATCTGTTCCCAACAAGTAAGAATACAATACAGTATGGTCTAAGATCAGTGCAGTTACTGCAGTACTTTGGTTCAAAACTATGGAGATATGGAATACCATCCCATTTTATGTTAGAATTGCCATCCATTTCCATTTCAAATCTAAATTGAAATTTTTTGATAAATGCTTATTTATTTCAACCATGATCATCTTCGGAATTTACTTGTTATGTTATTGGTATAGGAAACTCGGAAAATTTTCCGAGAAATCTTGGAAAAGCTCGGAAAGCTCGGAAAGCTTGTTTGGAGTGGACTGCAGAGTTGAAAACTTGACGAGCGAGGATGTTGGCCTAGGCTAATTAGCTAAAAACAGAGCTCTGTGTTTTTCAAAAACAGTTCTGAGAAAAACAGAGTTCTCGATGTGAAATTTTTGCAAATAACTGGGACTAAAAGCAACACTTTGAAGAAACTTACCAACTTGCTTGCTTGCGTCTTTGTTTTATTTTGTATTTGAAAGCATTCTCGTGAGTTCATGTTCAAGATCGCTCACGAAAATCGACGGCAAGGCAAAAGCGAAGATATCATGCTGACGCCATATCGAAGCCAACGAGTAGATAGCACACATCCGAGAAATCTTAGAAAGCTAGGAGCCCACTCACTTCAAATTTTCATTTTCCGAGCTTTCCGAGCTTTTGCATTTTCTCGGACTGGCTGAAAAGCTCGGATTCCTAGGAAATTCCTCGGAAATCCGAGCTTTCCTAGCTTTCCACCGAGCTTTTCCTAGTACGGATCTCTCTCGATTAGTTTATCTACCGGGTGTCCCAAAAAAAGTACTCCCGTTTGAGAAATCACCAAAATTTGATTACATGGCCGATCTTCAATTTTCTTTTTTTGACAAGTAGACCAAAGACCAAATTATTTTCCAAGACATAGCTGATCTTGTAAGTGGTTTAAAAATGAGCAAATTTAGCTTTTTTAGGGCTACCTGGTTTTGAATCATACTGCAAAAAAGCACTGATGATTGCCAATTCAGGGCCTCCGACGACGGGGGGGCCGGGGGGGCCATGGCCCCCCCCCACTTTTTTGCAAATCATGTCTTTCTGAAAGACAGCCCATCATGTTGTGCTGTGGTAATTTTTTGCATCATGTTTGGCCCCCCCCCACTTTTCTAATCTGGTCGGGGGCCTTGCAATTCAATTTCTTTATGCATGTAAAACTTCTAGTAGGGTCATAAATGACAGAAATATATGCACACTATCATTGGAGACTTCAATGATGATAAAAAATATGAAAATTTTGACTCTTAGGCAAGATTGAGTATTTTGCTTAAGAACTATAGCTCAAAATAAGGTTCTTCAACCTGTAAATTTCCTACCTTGCTGTTTCAAAAGCAAACATTTTATCATCTATGAATATTTTTGGGTCTTTGACAAAGCCATTCAAAAAGAAAATTTCATCAAAAGTTTGATAATCAATTTTTGGTGATTTTTTAAACAGGAGTACTTTTTTTGGGACACCCGGTACCTAGACAATCATTCTAAATACAAATTTTAATGTTGACTATACGTAATCCTTTAACTTTCAGTTTTTTTTGCATGTAGATTGGTGACTTCATGTATTTGTTGACTTTGTTATTGTATTTATTGCAGAATGATTGTTGAATGAAATGAAACTGATACTGGTTCTTGATCATAGGATTTTTATTGCTTTGGGGGCTGCTCTGCTCCCAATAATAATGAACAAATTAAAATCTCAATTACCGTTTTCTAAATGGGATCTTTATTTCTGTTCAATTTACTCTCTGTTCTTGTTGGAAACTGTGTCTGGCAAACTGCATTTGACAAAATATGTTTGCGCCCCCAAGCAGAGCTTATCGAATGGTAAAGTGGTCAAAGGTCTGGGGTAAGACGCTTACAAACAAAACAGAACTTAAAGGGAGTGCAAAGTTGATTATAAAATCAGTTATACAATATGAGGTCATAAAATATGAGGTTAGAAAACAGTACAATATCTATTAGAAAAAATAACCACTCATTGCCCATATTTGCAGTTGTTTAACATTGAGCGCCCCATAGGTCTGTAAAACGACATGTTATACAATGTGAGGTCATAAAATATGAGGTTAGAAAACAAAATACGGCAAACATAAATAAAAAAACGGCAGTAGTTCACCAGCTCTATCGTATCAAACGGCCGGCAGAATAACGACTTGATTTAGACATCGTATTTCGCCTATGCACGCGAAAGTCACCACAATTAGATAAACCTGGTTTTTCACCAGATAAACTCAGTTTACCACCAGATGAACCCAGTTTTTATCTGAAATAGTCACTATTTATGCAGATAAACTCGGTTTATTACAGATAAACTGACTGTAATCAGGCACTGCGCATGTGGATTTTGAAAAATGGCGATTTTAACCATATGAAGTTCAATCCGACACGGCAGAAAACTATGTTTAAATCAGATTTTTAGACACGGCAGATTCTGCCGTTTTTGAGATTTGACACGGCAAAAAACGATGTTTAAACTAGGCCTGAGTTGGGCCTAAGTTGCTATCAAAAGTAGGGTATTGCCTCATAGCTTGTCAGGTAATCTCCATAGCAGTCATGGGGATACTTGCACACATAAAGCCATGTGTCATAGTTTCGTATTTCGTAATCTACGCATGCAAGCCCCCGATGTAAGCATCCTGCAGCCAATAATATTGGTGAATGTATTTCTTCCTTTCATATTTGGCCTAATCTGGCAAGACTGACTGCTAATAGATAGGACAAACAGGACACGACGCATAAGAGACAAACTCAACGGAGGCGTGAGAATAATTACAAGGAAATAAATTTTCAAACTCGATCATGATAAGGCACTATCAAATAGAGACCTTTAGGAAGATTCGAATTGTATTCAGATTCTACAAAGGACAAAATTATTTTGTGATGTTTCTCAAGTTTTTACGCTCATCGGAAATATAGGTACATTCAATTTTTTGAAAATTCTTTGGTTGTAAAATGGATCAAATCTTAGTTAAAAATAGCTGAAAGGTTGAGTCGTAGTTTTGTAGCGTTATCAGCTATCATCGGTTCCCCAGAGCCTTGAAAGATTGAAATATTTTTTCGAATCTTGGGTACCGTAACCAGGCCAGGCCTGACCGTAACGACAACTTGAACAGTCCTCACCTTCAATTTCCGCCTCCGCAGTGCCAGGTCTAGGCTTTTCTTTCTCGAATATTTTGAAGGGAGTACTTGGCTTGTTTGCAGCTGCGTTGGCAGACCATTCATAGTCAGCATATGCCGCTCTGAAAAAAATCGGATTGATGAATACTCTAATACAAAGAAGAATTATTAGAGGACATTAAATTGCAGAAAGAAATAGAAGGCTGCAGGGAATCAAAAAGTCAACAATTTAAAGGGAATCTAAGCATAGCCTGTGATAAAAATAACAGCGCAAAGACAAAGGATCGTGACACTTGTGGAGCCATATTTGGGTAACGGATCTACGTCAACAATAAGTACTGATATCTGATAGGCTAGAATTTGACCGCAAGTGGCTTGAACCACTTTTACATGCTTACATTCCCTTTAAAGGGAATCTAAGCATATAAAAGCTTTTGATAAAAATAGCCGTGCAGAGATAATAGGCTGTGACACGTGCCGCACAATATTTAGGTAACTTATCAAAAACAACAGAAAATACTGATATGTGATTGGCTAGAGTTTGACCGCAAGTGCCTTGAGCCACCTTTATATGCTTACATTCCCTTTAACTAACACTTCAAGAAAGAGTATCTCGAGAGTTGGTTTCAAAAGAGAGACTATCATAGAACTTTGATAAAATATGATATAAACTGAAATATATAAACTGAAACCACGGGTAGCTAGACACTGCTGGTGTGCGTCTATGGAGGAGCGCTGCAACTAATATGTACCTGCGGAGGAATAATTTCTATACTTCTGCGGAGGAGGTAACGAAAGACCGAAATTCTTTTTCTCAATCTTCTCATCCATAGTAGCAATAATGTTCTCCTCCGCAAAACAAAGCTGTGGGAATCGAGCACAACTGCGGTGTACATTTTCCGTGTACAATTGTACCGTGTGACCAAAAAAATGCGAACCGAGAAAATTTGTCACACAAGATGAAGTTAATCAACATAACGTACAGTATCCAACAAAAACGGAATAGCAAATAAAGCTAAGATTCACGACAAAAAGAGCTTTTAAACAAGGTTAGTTGCAACGCTTCTGGCACCAAACAAAACTGGCTTGAAACAAGATGATTCTAAGTGACGTAAAGGCCAGTGGTGGAAAAAATATTTGCCTTCCTGCGAAGCACCATCAAACTAAAATTCTTCCTTTCATTGTTTTATAAATTTTCTCCGTGCCAGATTTCAGTTGAACTATTGTACAACACACATTTCAGTTTCGTGAACTGTTTAGAGTCACTAGGTGTGGTCTGGAATTTCTATTAATAGCTTTCTTGGACCATACAACTGCAAATGGAAAGAGCATAATCCAAACACTGCTTTCCTTCCTCTCTAATCTTTCCTGACTTTATTCCTTCCTTTACTATTTACATTTTCAAACTTTGTTTTCCCTCGTTCTTCCCCTTCTCCTTTTTCTGTCTTTCCTTCTATTCCGCATTCTATCTTTCCTCCCCTGTTCTTCCTTCCAGACAAACAAGCTTCCTGCGAAGCTGCTTCGTGGCTTCGCGCATTTTTTCCACCTCTGGTAAAGGCTTTCGGAAGATGCTATATTAAACATAACACATACACTCTTTTTTTTTATAAGAATATTTTGAATCTTGTCCAGCCTCGATATTCTTAAGAAAGTTTCGTTTTGAGCCTGAACATATTCTTAAAGTATTTATGCCAGTCATGCGATTCTCTGCTTTGAATATCACAAAACAGGCAACTGCTGAAAAATGAGACACAAATATGTCAGCTGAGGCTGGCAATATTCTTATAATATTCTTAAAAATTGGATGATTCTGAGCCTGAATATTCTTATAAACATTATTCTTATAAAAATAAAAGAGTGTAGGCTAAAAATAGTTAGAAACTGCTTTACTCTGGATATAAATTAAAGCTGGATTCTAAGACGAAAATCCAATAAAGCCAAAAAAACAACCTCCATCAAATGCATCCTTGACCGATCCTTGATCCATGCTAAAAATAAATAATTCAAGTCACCTACTCTTTTCTATCTTTTTCCGTTGCTTGCTCATCCAATTTAGCTAAGATCGATTTTGGTTTACTTTGCCTTAGTTTTTCTTCTTCTTTCTTCCATGCTTCGTTATATTTCCTTATTTCTTCATAATCCACACTGGATTCATGCTGCAGTAGCTGATCTTCATACGGGGGTCGTTGCTTGTCTGCTTCGTCCTTCTTTTGTTCTGTTTCGAATGCGGGGTTGCGTATTCGTTGCAACCCTTCTCTCAGTTGCTCATCTGATGAACTGACAGCCTTGATCATGTCCATAACAATTTGCTTCTCTGAAAGAAAACAAGAATTTTACTTTTGGCTTAGACTTGCCACAAGTCTATTTTTGGAGTCCGTCGGATCGATCCCTTTCTCTCATATCCCGGTTCCGCCATTCCAACATTCCGTATGGAAAAAAGGAGATTTCTTCTTTCTTTATCTCCTCTTGTGCCTCGACGGAATGTTGCAAGGGCAGATTTAACAGCTTCGAGAGTTATCGAGAGAACTTTAACAGTAGGTAGGAGGGCGTGCTCCAAAGAATTTTCAGCGCCTTAGGGCCCCGTTAGTACCCACTCCTGGGGAGGACCATGAGCAGGGGACGAGCAGCAGGAAAGACAAAGCATCGTTTTGGAGCTTACCTCGATCAGGAGCGTTTACCAGCCAATTTTGTATTGCTTGTACCGAGTCTGTTTGAAGTATTTGAGTGAGCAATCCAAGCACCTGCGAAAAAAACATTTCTTAGTTTTGTTTACAACCAAGACCAATGCTTTGACAGCAAACATATAAGTCTTGAAAGTTCAAATTAGTGTGTGCATTTTTGGCCAAAACAAATTCTTGAAGCATATCGAATAAATCGACGATAGCCTTGACAAAATATAGACAATATTAGATCATGTTATATTCTGTTTCCTAGAAGTAACCCAGGCTTTCTCTGGAAAACCTTTCATAATTTCAGAACGGAGTGACCAATTTATTCAGGTAAATTTCAAGATAGATTTATAGATTTGAACATGTCTACCATTAAACTATATAGTTGCCGATACCATGATCTTGATATCCAGGGAGCCGTGACCAATCAAATTGGGATTCTTTTTATTGACTCACCCGGTATGAAAAGTCATTCAGGCGATTCCATTCTCCCAAGAGGATAAGATATATGCTAATATATGTAAGTGTCATTATTGGTAGGAAGGAAAAACAAGGAAATTTTGCTCATCATTTTCACTCGTTTTAGCAGGTTTTCGAATGGAGTTTTCTGCAGAAAATCTTCCATATCTACGGGAAGGTATGATCGATTAAAGCAGGGTAAATTACTGAACCTAATTGAACATATCAGCAATAAAATGAGACAGCTTTCAATAATATTGCTTTGCTATTCAGGGAGCAATATTTTTCCAATAGCTGTGCGTTTTTTTATTCAACTGGTATAAATCACAAAGTAAATGATATTAAAAACTTAACTTACAAATTCTTCATTGGCTTGTTCCACAACATTCATATTTCCATCTCTTGTCACTGAAGGCCTTGTCGGTGGTCTGTCACCCTCTTGGTTAGGCCCTTCCCCAGACAATCTTTGGCCGCCACGCGAAAGTGAGTTTCTAACAAATTCATTCTCCATCTTTCGAAGAGCATCTCGGGAAGCCTGCCTGGATCCTTGCCGGGTGCCTTGCCTTGTTCCTTGCCGTGAGGGTAGGCCTGGCATTGGGTTTGTAGGCTGTGCTTTGGGGAGTGATACCGGAAGATTGATTGCCTCTGTTAGTCTTGTGAGCTCTTCTTTCCAGTTTGGTATCATAGGGACTGCAAAAGGAGGAACAGGTCAAGGTAGCTTAAAAAAGAGACGTAGGATCTGGGGGCAATGGGTGCCCTTTTTGTTTCAGGGAAGTGTCCCGGTAGCTCAACGAAAAGTGCCCTTGAAAGTGTCGTGCCCCCCAAGTTTCATAAAATACCTCGCCAAAATGGGAGTGAACGAAACCAGCTCTTGAAGCGATATGGGTCAGAAAGTTCCTGATATTCATGCAAATGGGCTCGGAATTCTTGAATAGTGCGTCATTCAAATGGGTCCTTTTCTCAAAGTCTAGATGCAGGTCGAATTACGTTCACAATGAAGTAACCCCCCCCCCCCCCGGAGATAGCGTCATATCAACGGGCCTCGGGGGAGGTACTTGACTTTCAATTGTACGGGAGTGTGCACTCCAAGAAAATTTGTTTTCATCCGGCTTTAGAATTTTTCCCTGGAAATGATAGCCGGCTTTAGAAGATATCGGCGAAAAGTATACTCTAAAACGTAAAAATTGTTCGAAGAACAATGAATTAACACTTTTGATACCCTGTGTACCAGACTCTCTCAACATTTTATGTGAGAGAGAGTCTGGTACCCAGGGTACACTTTTGACAACTGGTTTTAGAAAAATTGCCTTGGGCTAGGAACGATTTGCCCCTTGCTTTTTACAGTTGTTATCAGGATGTAATGCGTGCCATATGAAGAATCGATAGTTGATTTTATCGAAATTCGACATTGGACGCAATGCATCCCGGGAAAATGCCCATCTGTACAATATTTCCAGTGATTTATTCTACGAGTTTCGTTGTATGGTTGTTTTCTGCATAGAGCATAAACTGTCCTTTCAAGGAGCCTTATCTTGCAGTACAAATATTTGGTAGTACAATCCACTTGCTAAAATAAACATTTTGATCTGGTTTATTTGCCTGCACGAGGAGCTTTGCATAAGGTATAGCGGTAACCATGGAAATGCCAAAAGCCCTAGCAAGTCCAAAGGCAAAGAAATTACTGTCGTCCCAAGGAAAATTTTGCGAAACAGAAATCTAGGTTCTCAATAGTCTCAACGTTTCAGCGAAAACGGAATGATGGACATACAATTCCGTAACATCTTTATTTGAAAACGGTACTGTTAACAGGACCTCGTACACATACTGGGTTGCCTCGCTCTGGTCAAACCCAAAACAAATTTATCCGCGAAAGAAACATGTGCGCGTTACGTCAGAAGGTTTTTATACCTTTCTCTATGCTTTTGTTAGCCCTATTACATAGGGTGTTAGTTTTGATAACACTAAAAAGAATCAGATTTCAGGTTTTAATTTCTCCCATGATCAAAGATCACTAGGCAAATTCACCGCAGGCCCAAGCTTGTTATCATGTTTTACGTCTCAAAATACATCATGAACCAGAAGTAAACAGATTTCAGTCAGATTTGCTGAATAATTTTTGAAAAATTTCACACAAAATTTTTTTTAGATCTTACCAAGTCCCATGCTCGGAATAGCTTTCTCTTTCAATCGATTACTCGCACCAGGCAACTTGAGGATCCCTTCAAGCTGTTTACGTCTTTCAGCATCCATGTTTGGTGTCGAGACTGAAAATCTTGATCCTGGACGATCCTCTCCTACATCCGCGTCCAAAACTGTGCAAATGGGGACATCGAGTAACCCCTTCATGTGCTTCACTCTTGCAGGATGGGGGCTATTTCTTGCAAAATATGAGTTCTTGTTCGATCTGGCAGGGTAGCTTCCATTTGATGACGAATTTCGTCCACTGTTCATATTGCCTGTAGGCCAAGCATATCGACTTGTATTTGGTAGACTGCCCTTTTCGCCTGATCTTTGAAGCAAGGTATCCAACCCGCCAGTGTTCAGGTTAACTGTTTTCATCATCTTTGCTAAAACAACTGCGGCAAATTGCTTCTTATGAAATGTGATAAAACGAGAGTTGTTTCAAATCAAACATCTATTCTGTGGTATCCTTGGTGAAGAAAAATTGTGTTCATGAGATAAAACATACCGTTTCTTAGCAACTAATACATTGACATCTGCTTTGGCGGTCTCTTTGTTTTGTGCCCCAAGACAATCCCTCTTTTGTGAATTAGAGAAAAAGGAAATTGAAGGAATTTCTGCTGTTAGCTGTTTGGAGAATTGTTTTACCCTCCTACGCAGAAGTTCCTTCTGTTTGAAAATCCACTACGCAGTACACGTATTTTTTATAAGAAACTAATAATTTTGGCCAGTACTGAAAGTTTCTTAAAATTATCAGATTTTGAGTACTCAGAGTTTCTTATGAGTTTCTTAGAGGTTCCATAACAATCTTCATGTTCACTACCTGTGCCCTCGTGAACATTTAAAAACAATGTTTTTAAGCCTTCCAATGTTTAGACATTACTCAAGTACCTTACCAGTAATATGATACAGGAAACAAGTGAAATAAAGTAAAGAAATGTCAAGGATTTCCTTTATCAAAGTAAATAGTTTCTTAACTTATATTCTCCCAGTACTGGAGTTTCTTAATTTTTGGGCGATCTGAGAGTCGAGTTTCTTATAAGCAGTTTCTTAAAAAAAATACGTGTATCCTAATCTAGACATGCTACACCTAGAAGGAGCGTCGTCTATTAAACTAAACAAATTTAAGCTATCTAATTAACAAAACATGAATACAGAATAAATGTCTCAATAAATACAACAAGAACTATAATGAAGAGAAAAAAACTAACAAGGAAACTAGGGATGATGTATGCGATGACAACTGATTACGGGATATTAGGAGCAGGGGTATTCGAGCGTTATTCAAAGGCGTCTCTTGCATATTTTGCAACCTCCAAGACTAGTTTCTAGTCTTCACAAGACGGCAAGTAAATGAACTTTTGTTGACTGTCAACAGAGAGAAAAGTTTTATTTCTTTCTCAAACGCGATTCGCAGTGATTGATACACTGGGCATTCCAGGAGGAAATGTTCTTCATTTTCAACCTTGTTTAGGGAACACTACCCTGGGTACCAGACTCTCTACTAACATAAAAACAGACACTGTTTTTTATGTTAGAGAGTCTGGTACCCAGGGTAAGGGAACACAGGCGGCAAAATCGCTGTTCTGCTGGAGTATTTTCTCTTCGGTATTTTCTCTGCATTAATATTGTTTGTTGATTTCAACCAATTTCAACTCAGATGGAAGACTGCACTTTGTTTGTCCTATTTATAGATTCCACATAGCTCCATTGGTTCACTATAACTATGGTTCGAGATCATTTACACTGCTCTAAGTTTTTCTGTGTATTTTGTCCCTAGAAAAGGTGATTTTACCTGTCGCATGAGCACTCTAGGAAATGGAAGAAGAAAAGAACGAACTGAATTGTTCACCCCAAAGCCAGCCACCAGATTTCAAGCAACTATGCAAACACTGACACCCTGCAATAATGAAGCTAGACAAAACAATATACACGTACTTTTTTTATTAAAAACTAAGAATTTGGGCCAGCACTGAAAGTTTCTTAAATTATCAAAACAGGTTCCACACCCGGTGGGTGCAATCTTAATGAAAACATGACACCACGTTCCTCCATGATTTCGCTGAGAAAAGGGGTATATTCGAAGCAGAATCCTAGGACCTAGAATCTCAGAAAAAACGGGGTACTTTTCTTCAGAAAATATCCCGACCCAAAAACAGTTAAATGCTGGTGGACTCGGGACCCTACAATAAAAGTCAATTTCACCTGGTCCAAGCTTGATACCCAAGTTTATTGGATTCTACTATTTTCCAACAAAAAGATATCAGAAAAGTGAATTGTAATAAAGTGCAAAAATCCTAAACCTTTCTCTCAGGACCAGTTTTTGTACTTTACAGATTTCTTTAGGGCTCAGTGATACTCCTTTAAAGGGGGTTAGGGCTACCTTCAAAATTTTCCATGATAAGGGGTATTTTTACCAGCTAGAAAGTCACAGAAACGGTTATCCTATGAAATGGTATGGACGAGCGTGGTGTACCTTTTACTATTGAATTGCACCCACCGGGGTTCCACAACGGTCTTCGTGTTCGCTCTGCCCTTGTGAACGTTTCAAAACAAGGTTTTTTTCAAGCCTTTCCAATGTGTAGATATCATTCAAGTACCTCCCAGTATTATGTACCGGGTACAGTGGAAATAAAGTAAAAATATGTTGAGGATTTCCTTCATCAAAATAAATAGTTTCTCATAAAAAAGTATACTTTCTCAGTACTGGAGTTTCTTAATCTTTTGGCGATCTGAAAGTTGAGCTTCTTATGAGCAGTTTCTTATAAAAAATACGTGTATGCGATGCTGTAGAGTCAGAAAGGAACCCGGGCAGAGGAATTGTTTATTGGAACGTTCAACCAACTGAGATCAAACATCAGGCAAAGGAAATTACTTGTAAAAATTATTAAAACAAACTGGAGAACTATGGATACCTTTACCCTTTTGAAACTATGTATACTCTATATGTATGTATGTATGTTGGCAATAAAGAAACGATAAAATGGATACTATTATAAGTGCGGATGAAGAACGAACGAGAAATAGACAAAAATTTGATGCTTTTATATATAGCACACTATGTATGCATGTACACTCTTTCTTTTTATAAGAACATTGTTTATAAGAATATTCAGACTCAGAATCATGCAAATTTTAAGAATATTATAAGAAAATTGCTCAGCCTCAGCTGGCACATTTGTGTCTCACTTTTCAGCAGTTGCCTTTTTGCGAGGTCCATAACGGAGAATCGCATGACTGATGTATCTCATTTTTTTCAAAAAGAATGTTTAAAACTTTACGATTGTTAAGAACATTCTTATTGTTATAATTCCTTAAATTTTCCTTTCGTTCGACCATTTCCTCGTAATGAAATGACATTTATTTTAAATATGTTCCCCTGAAACCATATCAGATATGAAAAAATAAGAATACTTTAAGAATATATTCAGGCTCAAAACGAAAATTTCTTAAGAATATTGAGGCTGGACAAAATTTATAGTATTCTTATAAAAAAAGAGTGTATGTGTGTATGTATGCATGTAAAATTCACCTGACTGAGATCAGCAACTCCTAGTGGGGACGACATTTTCATTCTCCCAAAGGGATGAAGACTTGACAAGAAACCTCTCTTCAAATAAATCAGTTGAGCCTGCACTGCTAGATACTATTTTTGCTAAAACGTGCTAGATACTGCAAAAGCAGAAATTTAGTGCTAAAACGTGCTCAAGTCATAGCTGCATTGAAAAGCCATCCCTGAAATATTAGTGCCTAAGGAATTTATATATATTGTAAGTTTCTGATAACTATTATTTTTTTTAGGCCATTTTGAAGGCTTTTCAAAGAGATTTTCTCAAGAAAATACATTTTGTATAAAAGCAGAACAGAGTGGCTGATTTCAGACAGCAACAATTTTGAAGCATGATTTAACATTTTTGATGAATAAGATATTACAACTGTTACTGTTTCGATATTGTATACATGTTGTCACATCTCCAAAACTGTACAACAATTCCATCGTCTTCTTCTCCACAGTTCTAACAGGTGCGTAAAAAGAAGTTGAAACATTTGGTGGGTCTCAGAATGAAAAATAAGAGGCCAATATTTGAAACTAAATGTCAATCTATCAGTCAAGCGCTAACAAAAATGAAAAAAGAAAATTTTGGTAAAAGCACTCATCTTTTTTACCCTGATGTTAGGAAAATGCTAGAAAAGAATTTGCATAGGATTGAAAATTACTCTGATGTTTTTACTCTGAGAATTCCAGTTGATTCTGGTCCATGATTTACTCACTATTGATATTTGAATTCTATTTCTTAATGGCAAATAAATTATGGACTAGAACAGAACATGGAATTCTTGTTACCACACCAGCATTTTTCTAATTTCTGGGTCTGAAAGATAAGTGCTGTTTTTACCAAACAAAATTTCACATCTAAGTTAGATTTTGACTGATGATTGACATTTTGGTTTTGAATATCAGTTATGTACTTTTCATTCTACAGCCCACAAAACATTTTAACTTTTTTCCCTAACCTGGTCTGTAGATGTCAAGTTTACTCACTGAACACCAAGCTCATTAAACTGTCTTCCACCATAATGTGAACTATTACCCTGTTTCCTTGTGTCCCAGTTAGGATTTGTCACACACAGCTGAGGCTGATATCTCCACACATGGTGAAACGTAGTCCATTTGAATTTGATATCCAAATTACATGCAACTGAGTTTGTAAGAAGTGTTTCATTTTTTAAGTTATACTTTCCTCTATGTAGCCATAGATTTCGCATAGTATTGGGGTAGCTCCCGTGTATTCCAGCAAAATTCTTACAAACATCTGCAGGGGTTTTGAACTTCGCTAGGGCCTCTGCAGGAGGGTCATGGTGCAGTCTTTTGTCAGTTCTGTAAGTTATTGGAATCTTTGTCTCTTCAACCCAAACACCGATGAGCTGGTCCGCCCAGGGATGACAAAATGTTTTATTTTGCGCCTGTGATAAAAATGCTTTCACAACGTCATATGAAAACATAATAATGCTCTCCTCTGGTCTTACGATGTCTTTAATGCAATGCGTCCAGCCCCAATGAAACAATGGCAACATCGGTAAAGGCAATTCATTCAAAATTTTATCAAGACACAAAAAATAATCATCATCCATTCGAACAAAGTAATCAAAGTCGTAATTAGCAACTGCCCAATATAAATGATACATGTATCTTCTGCCAAATTCCACTCCTCCTTGAAGATCTTGTAATTCTACATCATTATACTCTTTCATCTCTTTGTTGATTGTATCATAGTGTATGCTATCATTGCTTTGTTTGTCGGTCATGAAGATGCATTTTACTGTTACCTAGAATAGAGAAAAATATTCACAAGTTTACTTAAACCGAAATCTGTTAGCAGCAGGGATGCCAGGCAGGGCACTTTTTTAGGGGAGGAGGGGCAGAACTGCAAATTTGAGGGCCTGTATGGAAAGTTAAATTTTTGTGCGCTGGACATTGCACTGGACATTGCATTAAGAGAGCGCGTGGCCGAGTGGATAAGGCGACTGACTCGTAAACCAAAGGTCAGAACGGCCGAGGTTCGAATCCCGCGCTGGACAGTTTGGTCGCTGTCCGTAACTCTAGCTCGGGTCAACCAGAGCCATGTGAGGGAAATCTGGTAGCTGCGGCGGTTGATGGTAAAACATCCGTGGCCCCTGCTGGAAATAAGTCTCTCTCAGACTTTCGCAGGCTAGCCACGTTAAATATGATACCTACCTACCTACCTACTGATAAAACAATGAAACCTATGGAAATTAAGCGCTCTGTGTGCCAGACATGTCCAGCGCACGAGGTTGGAAAACTTGCTTTCACTCGCAGCTATGAAACTCTGTCAAACTCACTGCTCGCAGCTACAATAACGGGTTCTCGCAAGCCAGAACAAAAGATCTATTGTTAATTTTGCTTCTCTCGCAGCTTTTTAAACTCTTTTTAAAGTCCACTCGCAGCTCGCACCTTCAAATTTATTTCACTCGCTACTACGCGTAGGCCAAATCACGCAAGTTTTCCAACCTGGCCAGCGCAGAAGCAATTATTTCCATAGAGGTTTGAGGGCAAAGCAATAATAGAAAAATAAATAACATATTTATCTAGGCCATTTTCGAGAGAGGGCAGGAGGGCCAGTAACCCTTAGTTCTGAAATATGGAGAAGTGTCTGTTGTAATGGCATCAATCAGAAGATTCATTTTCCTTATTTGACAGTTTCCCCAGATGCTGAGAAAAAAATGTAAGTCTCAATTATGCTTCGTGACAAATGGGCGTGACGATCTAGATGTCACCTGAGATCTAGACGCACGCTCAAACATACCAATCTACGATCTCTCTCTCGCATCGTATTTCTGCACAATGTCCACCATGTTTCTCGGATGCCTGCTCTCCTATCTGATCTCTTTGGGGCTGAAGAAACAACAAGTAATAAATTGACAGACTGCCTCCGCTTTTTCAGCTTCACTCCAAACGATTTGTAAATAGAATTAGTCCTCAATGCTGCAAAGAACTTCGATTTAGACTGGCCTAAACTGTCGAAGTAAAAGTCGTAATTTGAGACATTCGTTTGTCTGTCAAGCCCCACAAAACGCTTCATTTCCATCTTCCGAAAGTATTTCTCCATGATCAATAGAATAAGACACATCTGAACTAATGCAAGGATCGTGATAAACAGTTGTTTGAGTGTACATCTTCGTTGAAAGGAAATCGTTGCCATCTTCATCTACATCTGATTACGCGCCGATTTGTGTTTCGTCTGGCGCTCCCCCGGTGCTCCCTGGTTTAGTTAGTAGTTTGTTGTTGTGTAGCTTGTAGTTAGTCTACGAATAGGAAACACAACAACAACTTTTGACAGCTCTGTTGTTTTAGTCTCTCTCTCAAATGTGGACTTGCTACAAGTCTCTATTTTGGTTCGTGAAAAAGAGACGGAAAAACGAGCGGAGATTTTTTATTTTTATTTTCTTTATGGATCAAACGATAGGCTTGTAGGAAGTCCATCTCAAATGAAAACTTTTGAAATTCTTTGGTTCCTGGTTGCCACGTGAATCTTATTATCTCGTTATCGCATTTACATTTTAATTGGAATCAATAGCGGTTTCTTTTGAAAAAAAAAATTACGGACCACGGAACCATGGACTACAGAACTACGGAACCAAGAACTATGGACTTCGGAACTAGAAACCGGCGGAAGAGTATTTTTATCTTCAAATTCTTCAAAAATAACAGTCTTGCTCTTCCATTCAAGTCCATTCAAGTCAACTAGGCCTAAACAATTTCCTCTCATCGGAGACGTAGGAACCGGGGGGAGGGGCACGGGAACACGTGTCCCCCAAGATTTTGCAATAAACAAAGAAGAGAAGTGCCCTTTTTATTTTCAGGATGTGCCCCTTTAACTTAATGAAAAAAGTGCCCTTTAAGTGTCGTGCCCCCCCCAAGTTAGAGATGCTTCCTACGTCTCTGCCTCTCATCTAAAGAGCTAGGAATACACTCTTTTTTTTATAAGAATATTGTTTATAAGAATATTCAGGCTCAGAATCATCCAAATTTTAAGAATATTATAAGAATATTGCTCAGCCTCAGCTCGCATATTTGTGTCTCATTTTTCAGCAGCTTCCTGTTTTGCGATGCTCATAACATTCTTATTGTTACAATTGCTTAAATTTGTCTTTCGTTCGACCATTTCTTCATAATGATATGACACTTCTTTGAACTATGTTCCCCTGAAACCATATCAGATTTGAAAAAAATAAGAATACTTTAAGAATATGTTAAGGCTCAAAACGAAAAATTTCTTAAGAATATTGAGGCTGGAAAAATTTTATAGTATTCTTATAAAAAAAAGAGTGTAGGATAGGTACCGTGTGTCACAGCATAGTTTTGTTTCAGAATATATGCTTCTGCGGAGGAAAATTCATATCTTTCTACGCTAGCTCCTCCGTAGTAATAAATCATATTTTGCTCCGCAGCAGAACAAAGCTACAGCAATGAAGCACAACTGCGGGGTCTGACCCATTTCTATTTCTATGGAATGACCACACCACCACAAGTCACCAAAATTTCTGTCAAAATGGCGGAATCAGACTTTCAGCCCGACGATTTTGATAATTTGATAATGCCATATCAAGCGTTGATACTTTGCAGCATTAGCAATTTCAAAAAAAGAATAGACCTTTTAGCTATTCTACAAAAGAACCTGGATCGAGCATTATTTTTATACATATTTATACGCGACGTTCGATCGAGTGGCTTTAGAGCTTCTATCACTATTGTACACATTCGAAAATTCTACAAAATGTAGCAAAATGTTGTTCGATTCTGATTCCTTTCAGAATAGCTAAAAGGTCTATTGCCTTCGACTATTGACTGCACCCTGTAGTAAAGATTTCTTTGTAGTTCTCTTCTCCGAGACATCTCCCTCCTGGCAGTCATCAAACTTATTCAGGTAGGGGAGGGTAAAGTCATTTGCACACCCGGAGGGGGGGGGGTTGCACACCTTTCGAACCATTTACACCCGGGGGGGGGGGTACTTGACTAGGGAAGTGACGGGGGTGTGCGGAAAACCTCTCCACACCCTGCACCCTGTCGCATAAAAAATAGGCCAAAAGTATACCCTGTCGCATAAAAATTTTGCAACTCAAATATAGTGTAGAATGCAATTTTTGCTTGTGATACCCTGTCGCATAAAAATTCTGCATCTCAAATATAGTGTAGAACGCAATTTTTGCTTGTGATACCCTGTCACATAAATTTTTTACCTATTATAATACCCTGTCGCATAATTTTCGTTAGAAAAGGACACCCTGTCGCATAATTTTTACCGTAAAAGGACACCCTGTTGAGCGGCACATCCCGTCAGGTCAAGTATGGGAGTGCCCCCCCCCCCGGGCATTTACACTTAGTACACTGCCAATACTGTTGCCACTGAACTCATGTCTTTTCAAGTCGATTTGGAAGGTGAAAAGCAACAATTTGAACGGACACAAACAGCTCTCCACCAAAATATCAGGCCTACAACTGGGCATAACAGTCGACTTGGGGACTGGGTCGACTGACAGGCCTAATATTTTGGTGGAGACACACGAGGAACACCATCAAACAAGAGAAAGACGATATGGAATATAATAAGGTTGCAGATGCTAATTTTTTACTAATTTTACAACCATATGCTGCTACCTGTGACTAAATGCATGTCAAAAGCTTTTGACACGGTCAGTCATTCAAGCCTTCTAAACAAGCTGCCTTCCTTTGGGATTCATGGTACTGAGTTAAACTGGTTCACTGATTACTTGTTTAACCGGAGCCAGTTTGTTCAAAGTAATGGATGTGCCTCTGATTTCACGCCAGTATTTTGTGGAGTACCACAAGGATCGATTATTGGTCCTCTGTTGTTTATAATGCATTTTAATGCGGCTCACACTGTTCTACACAATTCTAAAATCATAACATACGCTGATGATACAGTCATATTTGTGTCAGGCAGTTCCTTAGATGAAATTGATAAATAATGACCTGGGACACCTAAAAGCCTGGTTCGATGAAAATGAACTACTGGTAAACTTGAAAAAAGGAAAAACAGAATCAATGATCTTTGGCACAGCTAAACGACTAGGTAAAACAGAGAAAAAGGAGATGAAAGTTGAAGTAAATGGAACATCGATTGCAGGGACCCTAAGTTACAAATATCTTGGAGTACATCTAGATCAATCATTGAACTTTGCAACCCACTTTGACAAGATTTATAAAAAGGCTACAGGAAGATTAAATCTACTTCGACGCACCAGGAGCTCCATTGACTCTGCGAGCGCTGAAAAGATCATCGCACCATGATAATGCCTGTTTTTGGATATTGTGGTTCACTGTCCCTCGGATGGTCTTCATCATACAAGAAAAGAATTGAAAGTCTTGAGCGTAGAAGCCTTGATGTTATTAGATCGACCAAGGTTGCATCTGTCAGCTTGCGTGTGCCTAGTAAGCAGGAGTTGCAGGCAATGCTGTGAATTTTTTTATAAATAATTTCGTTAAGTTGCCTCAACCATATGCTGCTACCTGTGACTAAATGCATGATTTTTGTGAAATTAACATTTGACTCTTGTAATTAGTTTTTAGATCTTTTACCATTAATTTATTAAGTATCAGGACCCTAATGATAACAGTATGTATTGTACTGATAGGTTATCCTGTTAAAACATTCGATTATTATTATTATTATTATTATTATTATTATTATTATTATTATGATTTTTGTGAAATTAACAGCTTAAATTTTCTCATGTCACTCAAAAATTGTTTCGACACCGTACAATGTCAACAAATTTCTCGATATTGTTTTGAGTTCCAATTCTGTTAATATATAAACTTGTTTCCAAAAAAGACTACGGTAAGTACTTTGGAAGCCCTCTTACAAAAAATTAATCAGTTCTGCACTTTTTGGCATACAAATTGCAAGAAACTCATAAGAAACGTTTGGTAGCAAAAATGTCCTAAAATTTAAGAAACTAGCTACCAGCCCTGATCCCAAGTTTCTTATTAAAATGAGTGTAATAACACGATATTGTCATCTAAACGTAGGAACAACTGTGCAACGATATTAGTAGTTAGAAGTTAACTAAATCAGTTTAAAAACGTTCACGAAGTATCGTCAGAAAAATTTTTATTTTGAGGATCTAATGTTAAAATACCCCCTAAAGGAATGCGATTTTTCAAAACGCAAACACATATACCGGGTCAGTCAGACAAATGTACTTAAGATAAGAAACGTGGTAGTTGTTGTTGCTACAGCAGTTTTGTTTCCCTACTTTCCGGCATCCGTTTGTCTTGTATCCCTGTGTCCTTCAAATTTGGATTTCCCGGGCACAACAACAGCAACCTTCACGGGCATAGGGACATAGGGCGGAAAAAACTGTTATAGGATCAACTACTAGCCTTACTCCACGAAGTCCCTCAACTTTTGCTCATTCAATCTCATCTCATCTCATCTCATTGATATTGTTGTTGTTGTTGCTTCAGTGAGGGCCTTGCTTCCCTAGAGCTGTAAAACCGGACAAAAATCTCAATCGGCGACAAGTTTTTGTCGCAACGTCGTGTGCTGATCAGAATATGGCTTAGAGGAAGGCGTTTTTTGCAAATATGATTGAAAAAACATTCATGTAAGTACTGATAGCTAGTTTTATCGTACAGCAGTTCTGGAAAACTGCCTTTGTGGTGTTTTAGGATCGGTGGTTTTAAGAAATAAATAGCAGGTTATTTAGGCCATATTGAATCAGTACGAGGCTAATTCTTTTTTTCGAAGCGTGGGGGACTGAGTCGTAGTTATAGCAGTATGAGTTAAGCCAAAGAAGAAACTAGACATATACTGAGTCTAATCAACTACCACGTTTCCTATGGCCCATGATTCACCAGGCAAACAAACTTCTCTTTTTCCTGCCAAGTCCTTCTTGCCTTCCACCAAAATTCTTTCCACCACCTTGCTTCGAAGTGTCCCAAACAGGGTTCGTTTTACACAATCTTGGTTCGTATCTCCAAAAGTTGATGAACTTGGCCCAGTCAAACAACAGATCTGACTGACAGACATTCGAGGTCTCTAAAAATGTTTCTTTTTTCAGTTCATATTTTCCACGATGATTCCATAACGTTCTCATAGCATCAGGATAACTTCCATGGTAACCAAGACGACTACACGCGTTAGGGTCGTTCAGAAAATGTGGTAGATTTCTTACTGGTGGATCATGATGTAGCCGGGGGTCATGTCTCCATTTTAATACATGTGTCCAGCCTAAGTCTTGTACCCATAATCCAATCTGTTGATCCGCCCAGGGGTGACAACGCATCTTCTCTGGGTCTTGGAGTAAAAATGTTTCGATAACGTCTTTTGAAAACACAATAACGCTCTCCTCAGGCCGTGTGATACCATTAATACAATGCACCCAACCCCAATGAAATAATTTCAAAGGAGGCATTGGTAGTTCGTTGATAACTTTATCAAAACATAAGAAATAATCGTCATCAAGTCTCATGAAATAATCAAATTCAAAATTCTTTACAGCCCATAACATATGATAAATAAACCTCTTTCCGAATTCTACTCCTCCGCCTAACACCTGATATTCCATATCTTTGTGCTTCGCAGCTTCCTCTGCCAGTTGCTTCTCGTATGGGTCTCCAGGATTCTGATGGTCAGTCATGAATAGACACGTGACTTTAACCTGACAGAGAGAAAAGAAAGAATGATCGGAAAGCGAAGAAAAGTAATAAATGCGTGCAGTAGGTGGGGGAATTCGAAAGTAGCCGACAAGAGAGCACTCTTCAGTTCTAATTTCGTTCTCGTAAGGTTAAATTGTTTTCTTTTACGCTCACATTGAAGGTCAAATTAGTTTTAGCATTATAAAACTTTATGTATCTTATGTTTTCGTCATTAACTGTGTGCTGACCGCAATTTGCTGCATTTCATTGCTAGGTTACAGCTGAGAATGGGCCTAAACAGGGTCATCATCACTGTTTCATGATGAGTCCCTGTTGAGCAAGGTTTACCGCAGGGATACGAGGGACTTAGGTAATCAGTCTAGCTGCGGAGGTCTTCCGGGAGGAGAACAAATTTTTGAAGAGCCAATGTCACCCAGGGTCTTTTTTGGGCACGCTACAATTTATTTTTTTTATATCACAAATAAAAACAACTAAATCCAACGAAATATAAATATTCTGTGGCTGCCATAGCTGGAAAGGACATGATGTCATCGAGTTCCAACTACGGCAGCCACTTACATCAATGGAAAATATGCATCAAATTTTAAGAAAGCTACAATTTCATGCTGTCTGAAAATCAAATTTGGCCTAAGCGGGAAATATAGATCGATATTTGCACAGACAAGTCAACCGAAGTTAAAGTTTGCTATCAGTTTCAATACTGCAGTATTGATCCATATTTGCCGCTCAGATATAGACTCATTACATAAGTCTCAGAATCACTCATTGAATTGGATGATTATCGCTCATACTGATATACAGTATGAGAAAGAATAAAGTTGCAGGCTAAAAATGTTGAACGAATAGAAGGAATCACGTCGAAAGTCTGGCTGAATTTCATTTTCAGACAGTCTGAAATTTCTGCGTGCCTGCAAAGGACCCTGGGTGATAGGGGTTCTTTAAAGACAAATGACGAAGATAAAAGGCAACTTAACTTTGGGGCCTGGTCAATCTACATATAGCGCAATGTACTCTATTGTATTTGATGATCTCGAGAGATTCTCAAAATAATTGAATTGGACAAATGGACAAACGTGGCGTTCCTTTGTTCTATTTCTATAGACACTATAGATCTTACTTATTGATGAACAAGCTTCTCGAGACGTTTCATTTGATGTTGGTTCGATGTTTTAGAACACTGGACAAGTCTCTCAGCAACACATTTCTATGTTCTCGTTGTCTGTTTATATATGGATTAAATCGTAATGCAACGTTTCAAGTAAAAAGAATGATAGAATTCGAAAATGAGATCAAACATCAAGTTTAGATTCTCATTTAAACGTCTTCTCTATGACAACGTGCATATTGCCAAAATATGTGTTTAGTGTTTTCGCAGAATAAAAGGGGCATGAAAAATTATTGAAATATGTGAACTGATTGCAGATGATAAAATGTTGGATACAATAATGCCACCTGCATACACGACACAGTATTACCCCGTCACTAAGAAATTGACATTCAACGACGAGATCTTCTCGCTGGAGTTTCGGATCTACTACGACCATTTGCTGATATCACCAGTTTTTCAAACGATTTTCTAATGCACCTTTTATTATATGGTGACCAAGACCTGTCTAATGACCTGAATAGAAATATACTCGAACTTACTATACGATTCATCCACAATACTGGTCGGTTTGACTAAGATCATATCAAGTTTCAGTCACATGTCATGCAACCACCAAGTGCCCACCAATTGTCTGAAGTAAATTTTCTTTTTGTTTGTAATTTCTGTCTCACATTAGATGTCAGGTCCAAAATAAAAATTTACATTTTTGGGCAAATTACAGCCCCAACCAGACATCTAATGCTAGACAGGCCACAGTCATCGCTTTTTTTTTTTTTTTTTTTGTAGCATTGTTTGTAGCATCTATGTAAAATTGTATGCAGTTTAGCATTTTTTTTTAAACAATGCCATGGGGTAGACATAGACTTTTGCTCCTCGTGGCATCGTCCTTGTAGTATTGTAAAGTAGTTTGTAGGTAAAGTAGTCTGTAACATTTATTGTAAAATTTTAATTGAATATATAAAAAAAAAAAAAAAAAAAAAAAAAGAAATTGACTCATAAGAAACTGCAGCCTGCCAGATGATACCACGTTCATTGTCCCAACATTTGGTTTTAATAACATTTATATGATATTCATAAGAAACCAAACAGCGTGGTTTAGCAAAATTAGTTTCTTAGTGGCGGGGTAATACTGTACTCTATCTGTTTACTTCTACCCCGGTGGATGCAATTCAATAGTAAAATACACCACGCTCATCCAGCTCGTCCGTACCATTTCATAGGATACACTTTTCTCTGACTTTCTAGCTGATGAAAAGATCTCTTATCATGGAAAATTTTGAAGGCAATCCCCCTTTAAAGGACTATCAATGAGCCCTAGAGATATCTGTAAAGTACAAAAACTGGTCGGAAAACAGTAGAATTTCATAAAACTTGGGGTATCAAACTTGGACCAGGTGAAATTGACTGTCATTCTAGGGTCCCGAGTCCACCAGTATTTAACTGTTTTTGGGTTGGGATATTTTCTCGTTTTTAATAGCAAACCCTGATGGTGAATCCAAAAACGACCGTTATCTTCATTTTTTAAATTTTTTCTAACTTACCATTTGATTGGAAAGTATGTTTCCTTCTCTGCTCTGCGAAGTCTACTGTTTTCACAACTGGGTAGGTTTAGAATTACCAAGCAAACCCATCCTTGAAATGGCGTTTAACTGTATTCTCTTTTGGTTCTCGTTTTAAAAACAATTTCCTGGCTTGTACCACGCGAAAAGTTTTGAAAAAATATCTATCATGGAACAGAAAAAATTATTAGAATTCTAACTTACCCTTGAAGTGCTCTTACATAAACTCCACCATGTTTCTCTAATTGCATCTCTCCGGTCCATTCTCTTAGGAGCTGATGAAACGATCACGAGTAAGTTCGTCCGCTTTCTCTTCTCTCGACTTAAAACTTTAAAATGTTTGTAAACTGCATTTTCTTTAATTTTCGTAAAAAGTTGTGATACTTCCGGGGTTGGAACTTCCGTAACATCATTCTTGGCATTCGTAACATTATGTTTCCTGTATCGTCCAACAAATTCATTACTAAATCGAAAGATGTGAGTATTACCGCTGTCCAAAAAATACTTCCCCATTAATGCGACCATGGAAAGTTGTAAAACAACCAGAATTGTGACAAGAGCCTTCTTGTCCCCGACCTCACAAACAGCCATCTCAAGATTTATTTGTGATTTCAATCAATTTAGTGTTTGCAGCTTTTTGAATGAGGGCGATGAGCTGGAATGAAAATACCAGTAGCTCGAGTAGTGTTTGTGCAACGTGTTTCAAGCTTCATCAATAAATAATTAAAGTCTCTGGCAGTCGCCAATTAGCTTTATTCTTCTGCATAATCAGACGTCTACGATAAAAAAAACTGAATTATAACGGACATTTTTCTATGAAAATAACAAGTACCTCTATTTTTACTTCAGTGTTTGCCAACTTTGCCAATTTTGTCTGGATTAGATTAGGCCAGCCACGACAACATGTGGTTGGCCTAATCTAATCTAGACACTTGTTACTTTATACTGAGTTTTCCCCGTTACCTGTGACCCGTTGTGAAATTATGAGGGATGCTCTCCAGAGAGTCCCTTAAAAAACCTTCACACCAGGACATTAAATCTAAATTCACGACCAAATTTTCCTAACATTTCTGCCTGGCAGTAATGACTTCTACACGTTTTAGCATGTGCTATCTTCTTGGCAGGATGCAACCACCCCGAGTAATGTTGTTATGCTTCCTAAGTCATTGCTGTAAGGCAGAAAATTTGGTTGTGATCTTGGGCTCTTTCTTGAGAAAATCCTTCATAATTTCAGAACGGAGTGGCCAATTTCAGTGAGGTAAATTCTAACATGGATTTACCTCACTCAAAACCAGACAAAGTTCGCAATCAAACTAAAGAAACGTGTTATTGATCAATACTAATCTGACTGCCATTCAGCTTGGCTAAATAATAAAAAGTTAAGGAAAAAAGACTGATAAAGGTCATACAGTTGATTCATATGTATTTCAAGTAACTGTTCCTTATTAACCCTTTACGGTTCCATCATGAGCGATAGCACACCAAATGTGTGAAAATTTTATTGGTAGCCAGCCACCTTAGCCAATTGCTATTTTTTTTATTTTTACCTAATTTTTACTTGGTAGTGAGCCACCTTATCGCTGTTTTGTCATTTTGAAATATTTCGTAGTGAGCCACATTAAGTGCAGATCCACCTTAATTGTAAAACCTTCAGAGGAAAAAACACAAACTCAGGTGACTAAGGCAAACTTATAGACATGCAATATTAATTCTTCTTGAGTTGATTGCATCATCTAGGGCCTGTCTATGAATTTGCAAATGTTCCTTTTCCCTCATCCGCCATTAATAAAATCAAACAAATTTTTCCAATTGGCATAAAACTTAGGCTAACTCCTAGTGCATTCTAAAGCATGGTTAAAATGAAGTATAAACATTATAAAATCAAAATGTCCCCCAAAGGCAGATTTGAGAATTCCCAGCATAGAGAATCAAATGAAGAAGAGCAAATGCAAGTTTGTTTCTGACTGCTTACAGAAGAATGGATGTGAACCATTTAAGGATTATTTCGAAAGAACAAACCACGAAAAGTGTACAAGGAATAATAACCATACTGGTAAACTGCCACACATGAAAACGAAAACTGGACAAAAGTGTGTCATTTTTTATGGTGGGAGGATTTATAATGAATTGCCACTCGATGCAAGGAAGATTGAGTCCAGGATTGTCTTTACTTCGTTTTTGAATGAAAACTTTGCGTGAAGAAACTATTGTTACTTACCTATCCTTTTATAAAACAAACACGTAATGTAGCTATAAGTTCTTTTCCTTTTAATTTTATGACAGGACCCTTAAGATAACAGCATAATCATCATGCTGATAGGTTATCCTGTATAAATATTCATATTAGTGTTTCTACTAAGATGGTTCTTGTGAAAATTGAATGTTTTAAAGCATTTACTTTTGGCTTATCATACTTTTGCATTTTTCCCAAGCTGTCAGCGTTTTCATTTTTCTTACAGAGCCACTGAGCCAGAACTAAAACTTATCGGTAACTTGAGTAAATTCTAGAAAATGCCTTATTTTGAAAGGCAAAGCATATACACATATATTTTTTATAAGAAACTGCCCATAAGATACTCAACTCTCAGATCGCCAAAAAATTAAGAAACTCAAGTACTGGGAAAATATAACTTAAGAATCTATTCATTTTGATAAAGGAATTACTTTATTTTCACTTGTTTCCTGTATCATATTACTGGGAAGGTAATGCAATGACTTGAGTAATGTCTAAACATTGGAAAGGCTTCACAAAAATTTGTTTTGAAATGTTCAGATTGGAACAGGAAGTAAATATGAAGATTGTTATGGAACCTCAAAGAAACTCATAAGAAACTCTGAATACTCAAAATCTGATAATTTTAAGAAACTTTTAGTACTGGCCCAAATTCTTAGTCTCTCTGATTAAAAATACTTGTATGTGACTTCTATGACCAAGTAAAGTCTGAATGATACCATCAAACATCATTTTTTGCAGTAACAAATATTCGCCTGAGTCACCCGTGTTGCCTGAGTTTCTGAGCAGGCCGTCTATTGTCTCAAAACAACTTTCCATTCCTGTTTGATGCTACCTTCTTGATGTGGTCAAGTGGTTAAGGCCTGGGGGGGGGGGGTACTTCATTGTTAAATGATACTGGACATGCCGCTCATATGGGTGGATTTTTTCATCTGAAATTCTCTACATATGGGTCTGTTTTTAACCACAATTCTGGTAGATGGGTAGTTTTTTGAGAATGTTCTTATCAATGGGCCCCATAATGATAATCCACACCAAACGACTAAAATTTTCCTTTGTTTCAAATCAACAAATTCATACACATGGGTCAAAAATGTCCTGATATTCATGCAAATGGGCTTGGAATTTTTGAATATTCTGTCATATGAATTGGTCCTTTTCTTAAAAGTCCAGATTCAGGTCGTATCATGTTCACAATGAAGTAACCCCCCCCCCCCCGGGTGCAGTGTTTTAAATCATGTGGTGTTTGAGTCCTGTCGCTGGAACTACAAACCAGAAGCCAGCAGCCAACTCAGCAGTCCACCTTTCTGAAGTCGTTCAATGAGTACTCAAGGGGCAACTCTGAGACCCTGATGGAAACCATGCAAAGTCCACACAGGAGATTTGTGCAAAACAATGGAAGAACAATAGATATCATGACTCAATCAGCTGTATTGCTGCCAGAAACCTAGCCTGCATTAACAAATAAATGTTGCTTGCTTTCTCCTGAGTGACTACCACCACCATCAGCATTTAAAAAACAATTTTAGAGTTGGTAGCTTAGCTCCTGAATGTTGCTTGACCCATGGGTTTTATCTTGACTAGATAGGCTAGTAATTTCAAGAATGTTTGTTGTGTTGCCTGGTTGCTTCCTTAAAAATCCCTTTCAAAATTCAAGTGCATCGTTCAAACTAAAAATTCATAAATCCATTATTGTTTGCCTGAACCTACATAAGATGGTAAATATTCGTCCTTTAGCTTGTGCATTTCTTTTCCCCAATGAGGTTGGACTGCCCTGTGAATCAGAATCACTTTTCAACAGGGCCTAAAGAAATGAAAGGCCTAACAATCAGCCTCCGTTCTTGGTGTTCTCGTGAAAACATTTCAAAGCGGATGTTAACCAGTATTTTGGTCATCGAATGCCAAGAAGGAGGCTTATACATACCTAGGAAACCATAAATATGAACTGTAAATTTCTTGTGGGTAGGCTTGACCGCTTCTCGCGTTCGTTGCTTGTTCTGTGTTTGATGTTGTGGCATAGTTTCTTGCCACCCATCCCCAAAATTATGACATGCAAGGCAAACAATGGTACTTTATCGTACCTTTTGTACCTTATTATTGTATAGTAGAGCAATGTATATTGTCCTTCCTTTTTCTATTATATGTCATGCTTTACAAGGTGACTCTCAGAATCGGAAATCAGTGTTCATGCGTAGGCGCATTTCAAAATGTCTACCAATTGGTGACGTCAATCATGCAATGTTGGCAAGTTTCAAAAATCAAACAACTACATCAATTTATCAATATGTATACTCCATTCAATGATTCTTCTAATTTACTAAAAGCTTAGATTATGAAGCTTCACGAAAGCTTGAAAGCAAAAGTTTTGATCTTTTAAGTTACGAAAAGAAACGTACTGCTGATATCTATATGGGATAATAACTGGAATAACTGCCGTACAATACTTTATTATTGACAATAATATCTAATCGAAGAGTCTTTTTGTGGTGCACAGTTTGAAGATAGACTTGAAGCCTGGAACCATAATGTAACATACTGAATGCTTTTCGTCAGACACTTACTACAATATGCAATGTCTGATGGTCTGATGATAACCGATGAACGCGTCCAACTTCACAAAAATTTGCAGTTTTGAAGAATAGGTTTCATACCACTGATCAGTGTTTCATACCTTCATTGCTTTATTTGTCTTTTTTCATTTAATTGGGTGCATTGAGAAATGAGAAATCTTTCATAAGAACTGCAAATTGCTTGATCATATCGGAGAACTGGTCCTTTTTGTGTTACAAATTACAAAGTTATTTTGAAATAAGCCAATCAAATACAATCTAGGCTAGAGCGATGTTTGAATATCAATCAGTGCTATGCAAGTCAGAGTGAACCAAATGCGATTCATGTCTTAGGTTATTGCCAGAGGTTTCATATCATGGTTAGTCTGACGGGAAATCTTTCAGTACGTACCAAATGAGTAAAAAAAAGTTGCAGCTTTCGAACGATTATGGAATTTGTAACTCGAGCAAACATTTTGTATTAAAATACATGAAAATATCACTCGATTCGGACTCTTGTAGAATAGCTAGAAGGTCTGAAGGTGCAACATCATTTTTACTAAAAACCCATGGTTTCAGTCTGCAAGGTTGTCTTCTTAGAACAATTAACAATACGTTCAAAACAACACTAGCAAGGTTTTCAAAACAACAATCCAGAAGCATTACATAAATGAAAAAGCTACCGGGTGTCCCCAAAAAGTACTCCTGTTTAAAAAATCCCCAAAAATTGAATATCAAACGTCGATAAAATTTCTTTTTGAGTTATTTTGTCAAAGACCCAAAATATCTATAGATGATAAAATGTTTGCTTTTGATACAGTAAGGTAGAAAAAGTACCTGTTGAAAAGCCTTATTTTGAGCTATACTTTCTAAACAAACCACTCAATCTTGCCTAAGAGTCAAAATTATGAGATTTTTTATCATCATTGAAGTCTCCAATGATAGTGTGCATTTCTTTCCGTCATTTATGACCAAACTAGAAGCTTTACGTGCACAAAGAAATTGATCTGGCAATCATCAGTGCTTTTGTGCAGTATGATTCAAAACCAGGTAGCCCTAAAAAGAGCAAAATTTGCTAACTTTTAAACCAATTACAAGATCAGCTGTATCTTGGAAAATAATTTGGTCCTTGATCTACTTGACAAAAAAGGGAAATTGAAGGTCGGCCATGTAATCACATTTTGGATATTTTTCAAACGCGAGGACTTGGGTTTTAGGACACCCGGTGATTTACATTCACATCAAGGTGCAAAATCAAATCCAAGGTGTAAGATAAATGTATTGTGTTTTAATATGTTAAATACTTGACGAGTTAAAATAACTTCATGGTCTGAGTTTAACTATTTACATATCGTTACTGATGCTTTCTCGCATTAGATCTCATCAAACCCTAATGTCTGGGAAAAAATTCCTCGTTCATGGAGATTTCTAGAACCAAAAGCTAGAACGTCCTATTTTAGAAAGGATAAGCAGGTCCCACAACGGCATTGCTGCATACGACCTTTCAGGCTGGGGATGTATCCTTGTCAAAAGCAAGACCTGAACTAAATATGGTAGCAGCCCGACTTTAGTTATGTATTGCCATGTCTATAGTATTTACATATCATGCAAATTCCAAGCAAGAGTTGATTAGGGGGCAAGCAACTGTTTCCTTTATCAAAAGGGACACAGGGTCCATTGTCTGAAAAGGTAGAACAATAGATCTAAAGAAGGGACGAGGTGGCGATTGCCAACCCAGCTAGTATGTTGAAAGAGGCTTCGGGGGCGGCTAAAATGAAGCAAGCTTGTCCATCCGGGAGCCTACTCTACTCACATTCATGCATCCAATTTAGCTCATTTATGTGCCCGCACTAATAAAACAGTGAGCGCTGGTGCACTTTTCAGCCCCGGGAGGGGGGGGGGTACTTGACTTTCAATTGTACGGGACGGGAGTGTACACTCCAAGAACAAAATTTTTCACCCGGCCTTAGAATTTTTCCTTCGAAATGATAGCTGGCTTTAAAAGAAATCGGCGAAAAGTATACTCCAAACATGAAAATTCGCCGAAAAACAATGAAATAACACTTTTGACAACCGGCTTTAGACAAATTGCCTTCTTTTGATATCCGGCCTTAGAAAAAAGAGGCGAAAACGATACCCGGGAAGGAGTGCACATTCCGGCAGCAAAATATACTAAGTACCCCCACCCCGCGCTTTCAGCTCTATGTAGGCATTTCTGTAAGCATTTTATGACTACCGTAAAATCTTTATAAATCTAACAAGGATGAAAGACTCAGAAGGGAGGATGGGGAGGCGGTAAGGTGACAGTACTATTTCCGATAAGAATAAGGGATTAATCTGTCGCTAAAGATACCAAAACCTATTGCTTTGGGCGGCCTATCTCTCTTTCTAGCTAAGTCCATACTTTCAGCAATCCCACCCCTTGATTATCTTAAAAAGCTCATATATACAAACACTAAAACCACGTTCACACTATACCGGTATAGTTTTGATCCATTACAAAGTTGTTACTGTTCAAGAGCATTTACATTGCTCCACAAAAAATTGTGTTTATAAATGCAAGGGCCAAAACTGTAAAGGCTTTGCTGGACTTGCTCCAAGTCTCGTTCTTGATCAACAAACAAACGGGAGGGGGAGAAGAGGAAGAAGAAAATGGAAGAAAAAGGGGAAGGAGAGCTCCCCTTCCCCTTCCCCTTTTCCTGCCCTCTTTCTTCTTCCTCTTCTCCTCCCTATTTGTTTATTGATCAAGAGCGAGACTTGGAGTAAGTCCAAGGCTTAGCATGAACAGTGTAAACAGCAGGCTGAGCGTTTACACTTTCGTCATGAATTCAAAACAGTATACCATACCGGTATAGCATAAACGGGGTCTAATACTTAGGGCGCTTATGATTTAACCCTGGCACTGCAGTCTGTAAAAGTCGTTTGTTGTTGTTAGTAAGTCTGTAAAAGTTCACGATCTGTTGTTAGGCCATTGAAATTGTTAAATTTGCTGTTGAAGACAGTTCACTTGAGGGCACGTGACAAAATCCATTGGTATGACTGGCCTTTTTGTTGTCGTCACTTTCAGCACTGTTATCGCTGTTATCGGCACTGTCATCGGCATTATCTCTCTCTAACGTCTTGTCTGTCTTTGAGAAAAAGAGCATCCCTGAATTTGGCACGATACTAGGCAAGATCCTTGGTGAAAAGCCATCCTTTAACTCGGCAGCATAATTCACTATGCCTTGCTGTGAAGATACTCCATTTGGCAACTCAGACGAATCCAACTCATCCTTCTCCTCAATAGTGACTGATCTTCTCGATAACTTTTCCTCAGTAGTATCACAGGGGATAACATTCAAAGACGGAGCTGAGGTTTGTCGCTCTGGTACTTTCCAAACAGGTGACTCGTTCGGGGAAGCTCGGCACGAGCTACTTCTACCGAATAACTTGTTACAGAATGATAGTTTGCTTGAAGAATCACTTTGTTTCCTCGAGTTGGCAGGTAGTGTAGAGCTTGTTTTTCTGCTTGGTTGTAGAGAGTCTTCGTTCTTGTAACTGCTTGATAGCTCATTCATTGAAGCTGACCAAGCCGTTGCATCGAAAGCGTCTAGGCCTGTTTAGATAAAACAAAACAATAAAATATATATTATATATTTGGAGGAGAACATTTATAAAATATGCAAATAAAACTGGTAATCATTTATCCATTCACATTTTGTAGTGGCTCTAATTTAAAAGTAACGAAATTTACCAACTTTTGATTTTGAGGAGAATTTTTATGATGAACTTTTAGGAGAAAAACCCCCGTAAGATCGACCAGGTAACCCATAACCCATGCTTCATTTCACAAGTTTCAAAATCACCTTCTTAGAATCTGCAAGAAAAGCTTGAATCGAATGAGGCTTCCATGGAATACAGTAAAAACCCGCACATAAGAACCTTCATCTATTAAGAACCTACAGCCTCAAATAATATATTTTGTACACAATAAACAAGAACCATTTCAGGCTGATATCTTAACTAGGTTCTTAATAAAGGGTTTCATTCATTCATTGGGAAATAAATTCAACATTTTTGCCAATTGACCTCCTTCATGAACTCCAAAACATTACTTACAGAACTGTGATAGGCAGGGCCTGCATGGGTAAACTGGGCAAGATTGGGTCGAAATGGATAGCGCAAAGAGTGCAAATAAGGTTGGCTATGATTTAGATTGACATATTTCCCTATATTAAGAACCTACACCCTGATTATTGGATGTGCCTCATTGCATAAGAACCTAAACAGGCTGAGTTCAAAATCATAGGTTCTTATGTGCGGGTTTTTACTGTAGTTCCATTCGTTGCTGAATGAAAATACAACAGAACCGTTTTTGTACCGTCAAGTAAAATTCTGGGCCATTTGAAACGATTCGTCTTGATAATTATGAAATCAATTTCGGCCACAATATCAAAAATCATTTAGCCATATTCCAGTTTTAGCCACAAATCGATAGCAAAATAACTGGCTGAAAATCAGGCTGAAAGAGCATAGGTTCCAAATCTTTAAATCGGCGAAAAAAGGTGGGTGTAAAATTCAATGACCTATTTCTTCTGATTGAATGGCTTGAAAGAAACTTTAGATACTTATCTATAATTCTACCGTTGGACTTTTCAAAAATTTTGAATATTTTTGGAAATTACGGTGTATCTTACATTTCAACTTATTTTAGGATGTGACGTCATCAAATTTCTAAATCATAAACCAGAAGAGTGGCAGACTTTTGCTTGATACCATATTGTAGGCATTCATAAATTATGGCTGAAAGCAAACATAAATAGTCAAAATCGGCTAAGGTTTGTCGACAGCCATTTCAAGTCATGTGATCAATCTCTTGATAAAACATCTTTTAAAACATCTTTTGATTTCTCTAACATATTTCGTCCCATGCAAAGTTATGCCATGAATGTAAAAAGTAGCATAATACTAAAACTTCCCAAGAGTATGGTTACATGATTTGAAATGGGTAAAACAAAGCAAAACAAACCTTAGCCGATTGGGTCTATTCTCAGAAGTCAGATCCATACCTTTTTCATGAAATAGCAGATTGATTCTGTTTACAATGTACATTCTTTTCTTTGATTTTTAGAGTGAGCAAACCTCTTTAAGGGTAATTCGGTCCACAATCAATGAGACTGTATTCTGAAGGAGATCATGGTAAGAAAAAACTACTTTCCTTACCTGCTGATGACGCAAAGCTAGACATCGTTGTCACTGACTTTTTCGGTGCTGAAAATCCATAAGTTGAGCTTTTATCATCACTCAAAAGTTCTCTTGAAGGAACTCTGCCAGTACCAGAAAGGGTTGAAACTGCGCGATGCTTGGACATGGAGATCCTTGAATTCTCAGTTGCCATATCAGCGTTCTTGCTGAACAATAACGTAAGCTACAATGAAAGTAATATGAGATGTAAGCCTGATGGTATTGAAGATACGGAACACTTCTTGTTGCTCTGCCCTTGTTTTGATGTACAAAGACGAGACCTCCTCGCTGGAATCTATGCATTAATACGACCACTTGGATATGTAAATCTTGCAAATGAAGCTTTACTACAACTTTTATTGTATGGCAATAAAGATTTTCCTATTTCACTAAATAGACAAATTCTTGAGCTAACGCTACATTTTATCCATGAAACTGGTCGATTCGAGTGAATTTCTGTAGCCACTTAACCATCCCTTCATAAGCCACCCGATTTTGTCCCATAGTTAAAGTAGTTTCTTTTCCTTTATTATCTTTATTTAATGGCCTCGGGGTAGACACAGCCTTTTGCTCCCTGGGGTTGATCGTCCTAGTAGTATTGTAGAGTAATTTTGTAAGTAATGTAGTTCGTACTTTGTATTGTAAATTTCATTTGGAATATATCATATATAAAAAAAAAATAAAAAAAGATGTAAGCCTGGTTAACGAAGACGATCAAGTAAATTTGGGGTAGCGGCAGATGTTGATTCGATGGAAGATTAAGAGCTTTAATGATGAAATGACAGAAACTCAAAACTATCTATATCATACTAAAAATTACACAAAGTTGTATGTGTCTTCACTGGCTAAAACAGTACTCAATGCCATGTAGGCAGAGTGAATTATAACAGGATTGAGACAAGAATAGTTATAAAATTATTTAGAAAATTATTTAATTATTTATAAAATTATTTAGTAAAGAATAGTTATAAAATTATATCATCATGATGTTCAATGCATAAATGCACAAACATTGAGTAGAGTTTTCAGTTGTCTGCTAAACGCTGTATAGCGTGAAACTCTGAGAATGTAATCTTTCTTATTGTCTCAATCCTGTCATACTAAAGATTATAAAGTGTTGGCATTGAGGCTAGCTAATGAAACAACGCCTTGAGAATTTCAGTCACTGAGAGGCATAAACCAGCCATAAAACCTATGATCATGATCAAATAAAATCTGCGTGGACCCATGGAGAATAAAAATAGACTTCTTCATGTTGCGCTGAGAACGCAAAAGTCCGAGAAAGTTTTAATCTGTGTTCCAAGTTACCTTGATAGTTATAAGAATTAAATAAGTTCTCTTATAACTCAACTCGACTTTATTGCGATAACAGAGAAAAGAAGGCACCAAAGCAATATCTATACAAAATCGAACAGATTCAAATACACTTCGAAGGCTTCGATTAAATTGCTGTCGTGACCGAAGGTGAATTTCAAGTACTGCACCATTGGGAGATTGTCAACAAATGACAATCAAAAGGAACACTAATGTCTGCAAGAAACACAAGGCAATGTGTAATGGTATTGCAAAGAATGACCAAGTTGCAAAATGGTGCCGTGACCCTGAGCAAAATTCAAGTTATGATAAAGAATGACCAAGTTACCTTTGGTAAGAAGACAAGGCACAGTTTGACAGTATTGCAAAGAATGACCTGTAAACAACACATGATGGCCTTAAAAGGACAAGTTGCAAAATGGTGCCGTGACCCTGGGCAAAATTCAAGTAATAATAAAGAATGACCAAGTTACCTTTGGTAGGAAGACAAGGCACAACGTAACAGTGTTGCATAGGATAATGCAAAGACACACAATAGTATAGCTGGCTTGGCTTGAAGATGAATTACTCAATGCGTATGTACAAGTGACACCAATAGCCGAGATAGCTGCAACATTGTAAACAGCCATGCCAATGAATTTTGAATCGTTCAACGCTGGCACCTGAGAATAAAAGATATATTATCAATATGAGCCTGAAGTGATACGTGAAAGTGCCTGGCACACGCTTTAGAACTTTTCCATGACGATAACATCACAATGAAGGTGGCAGAGGTGACTTTGCAAGAACGGAATGGACATTGATCTAATAACACAACATTTTTTTCTATTCAATAAATACTAGAACCTGTTTCACATTGAAAGTCAGGCCAGCATAGGCGATAATGCTGAACAGCAGAAATCCCGGCTGAGGGAGCAATATCGACAACATCTGCCGCAGCTGCTGCTCCCCTGCCAGAGTCCCCACCGCTCAAAAACATCGCACCTATAAACAAGCATTGGTGATTGGGGGAAGGCAATGCTTGCCCAACAAATTGTGATATTGTACAATCCAAAAGTTAAAGAAGTGTACGATCTTTGCAGCAAAATCCCGTATAAATTGTTTATCGTCATAAAATCAAAATCACAAACACTAGGATTATGAGTATTTGTATCTACTCAAAAGTTTTGATGCTAAATCTGAATCTAGGACCAACAATTTTATATGAAGAGAGTAAAACGAGGCCTTTAATTGAAAAAAGTTGTAAATGAAAGCTGCATTACACAAGAACAAATTTTAAAGATCTGTCTTGAACTAAAAATGTGGTCGTCTTTTTTCTTTATTCAATGAAAACAATTAAAAACAAACAACAAGATTTTTTTATCATCATCAAAACAATTAAAACACAAAAAGATTACTTGTTAACTGTGCGATCCAAAGCAGGAGAAGATACAAGGTCATCTGGTCCCTACTTTGGATGACACTTACAATTATAATACTTTAACAAACAAACAAACAAGGAAGAATGTAAGGTAGCTTGGTACCAAATACCACAGATTTTCAAAATTTGTGATCCAATCTGGATAAAAAAAATATACAATTCAAGGTTCAATTACCATAAGATTTAAAAATTACATGCTATCCATAGCGGGAAAGGATTTTTTTACATATATATTCAAGATACAATACAATGATACCTCCTACTATACTCTCTAATTACAACTATACGACACTACAGAGACGATACTAAGAGGAGCGAAGTGCAGGAACGCCGGAGAGGGGGGGCGCGGGGGGGCAAGCGCCCCTCCTGCCCTTTCCTAACGGGGGCAAGGGGGGCAAAAGTGCCCTTTCAATGAAAAACAATAAGTCACTTTGAAACTTGATAGAAAAGCCGCCATAGCTTCATTCCTTTATCAGAAACACACCAGTAACGAAAAATAAGTGGCAATTGCAACTTCAAAATAAGCAATATGCGAGTTTATGCGATTCGGAGTGAGAAATAGCCGAAAAATTTCATGAAAGAATATGATTAATGTTCGTTAAAACATTTTTAATAGCATTTTAAGCCAATCTGAAGGGCGTGGCCACAAAAATTTTTCCGGGGGAGTACCCCCGGACCCCCCAATTTTTAGGCTCACTTCGCTCGCCTTCGGTCTTGATTGCCCTTACGTTCCTAGTCGCCCCCCTTGCCCTACCACCGCTCCGGCGTCCCTGGCGAAGTGGCACGACTACCCCAAGGCCATAACATGAAACAAAAAACGATGACAATACCAGAACAGTGTGTAAAGGGGTCAAAGAACAGAACGAACAGCATACAAACATTAAACTAAGCTACAAGTCAGGACAGCCTGCAACCAAATAATTTAAATTAAATGAAGAGCCTAAACTTTAGACCTAGATATCACTTTAGACCCAGATATCATTGGGAAGGATTTATTGTTGCAGCGAGTTCCCACTGTTAATGATACTTGATGATCTTTCAAAAACACCAGAATATTTTTGGGCGACAAATGAAAACATGGAATGGACATAGAGACAGACAATTTGTTATAACTACCTCGACATATCTTGTCTCCCAAGCAAGAAACAGGCCAAAAAGCAGAAGAATTCCTTTATATGCAAGAGCAGTCGATGAAAAGTAAATTCCATAACTTGCTGAACATTGATATAATTGAGTCACTTCGATCACATCTCTCAAGACGTTTTCCTACGATGAGAAAAAGACACAAGCTGGATGAGTAAAAATAAATTTGCTGTATTGTCCTATTCTTATTGCTGTGATAAGCGTTTGTAACTTTGCTGCTGAGGAGAAAGTCCCACTTGATATGAAACTGTATTTGGTAAAATCATTCCCACTGTTCCACAGTTATAATGAGCAATAATACTGAAAATGTCCTTTACAAACTTCAGGGAGAACTGCATTCATTTCCCATGTACACGTAAACTTTAGCACAAGTTTACTTTAGCAGAGCGGGCAAAATCTTACAAAATTGAGGGTTAGTCGGCCGTAAAGACCCCCCCGTAAAGTTTTATTCAATTTCAGAGTGATATTTCCTTCCATGAACAATACAATTCCCGCCCGCCATAAGTATTCTCCAATTTGCGCATACTAACCGGTTTTGTGTTGCACAGGAAAATATAAAGCCCGAGGTCTTAAAAGTACAGGCCGAGCTTGCGATTTAGTAGGAGAAATCTGATGCTTGTACCTTCTTCGCGAAATACACGGTCGCTTTGACAGGAAAGCTTCTAGTGTAGCTGATAACTTTAGGAGATTTGAAACACTTAAACTTTTCGTAAAACAACCAGTAGTTTTGACAGTTAAGCTTTCAGCGTAGCTGATAACTTTAGGAGACATCTAAAACTTGAAAACCTCTCGTGAAACACCGGGCAGATTTGACACGGTAGCTGATAACTTTAAGAGGTACCTAATGAATGATTAAAACTGTTTTAAACATAAATTGAAACCGAGAGTTGTACCAGCTTGACATAGGGCGTTTCATAAGACAAAGTGGTAAGGGTTGACAGTTAATTTCAATACTTTCTTAGCACATCTGTCTTGAAATTTACTGGTGACTCTCTTAACGATTTTGGTGTTATGTTATTCAGCTCCGCTGAAGAAATAAGAAAATCGCAGCATTGGAAACGGTTCCTCGAAGAAAGGAAGGTCCGACTGTTTCTTGCTATTTGTTGTGTGCAACGTATCTCAAGAGTTCTCTTTTGAATAACTAAGAAAATCGCAACTCTGGACATAGCAAAGGATATTAAGCAAGAAGATTTGTAACAAAAGGGTAAGTCTCCCGGGGGGGGGGGGGGTAACTTAAGTTCTCCATGGTACAGGGTTGTTCAAATTTTTAGGGCACCTTTTTTATGATAGGGTCCGGATTTTTGGGTATGGTTTTCAACGATATTTTGTATTTTCCGGATTTATGGGTATGATTTTTGTAAAACATCATTTATGGATGAACTTTTTCTGCTCGTTCGGATTTATGGGTATACTTTTCAGAAATTTTCCGGATTTATGGGTGGTAGTTTTACGCTTTGAATGGCACAACCCCGTATCATGGAAAATTAAGTTACCCCCGGGGTAAGTTTAGTTGCTTAATTGCTACTTGTGGTGGTACACTCATTCTATTAATAAAGAAGAGCGTACAAGAAACGGTAGGCTCAATTTTTCGAAAGTTAAGAAACTGTGCAACCTGGATTGAAGAGGCTTTTGTAATAGACCTTTTAGCTATTCTACAAAAGAGTCTGGATCGAGCGTTATTTTATACATATTTATACGCGACGTTCGATCGAGTGGCGTTAGAGCTTCTATCACTATTGTGCACATTCTAAAATTCTTCAAAATGTAGCAAAATATCGTTCGATTCTCATTCTTTTCAGAATAGCTAAAAGGTATATTTGCAGCTTCAAATCAAGGACTTGTGTACATTCTTTGATATAACCTAATGCGCTTGAGCAGACATATGTAACTATTTGTACGAACATTATCAAAATAGCAAACTAAATACTTACCACTCTTGAAACTTCAAATGCTTTCAGGCTGTAAGGTGACAATGTCATCCATAGTGTCAACAAGATGACATCAACACCAAGAAGAACAATGATGATTCCAAATAAATGACGGTCAAGGATTGCCTGTCAAGATAAATAGAAATAATTCATACTGCTTTAGGACCAAAGTCAACTAAATTCAAACTTTTCTATTAGTTAAAGGGGCTCAAAGGGGCTGTGCAAGATTTTTGTAAACAATCAGAAGTACGAGACAACCCGCGCAAGTGACCAAGCCTTAGGGTTTTAATAGCGGCCAGTTTCATCGCAGCTTCTACGTTAGTTTCATTGGAGTATTTTCTTGTCTATTTCTACGAAATGTGATGGAAATTTTGATATCCATCAAAACTTTCAAATATTTGGCGTTAGAAAAATAGAGCAAATCCTCTACCAAAGCTTCGATCACCCAGATTGTCGCAGATACTTTGGATTACTATTCTCCGTACAAAATCACCATTAACTATGTTGTGTTTAGCCTAAACACATTCGACGATTTGACACGCAGAGCCACGCAGAGAGGACGGGTTGTACAGCCCCTTTAGCTGCTGCAATATGGATCCATGTTTCCCGCTGAAGTCAAATTTGATTTTCAGTTTGAAATTGCAGCGTGCCGCAAAAGACCTTGAGCGACAGTGACTCTCTAAGGCCGGTTTCTACTTTAGTATATGGTGGCACGGCCAAGCGGTCACCTATCTGGGCATGCGCAACTCATAACCCTAGGAGCAAATCATCAAGCTTAAAGCTGGATCAATTTTTAACGCAATCTCTAGCCAATTTCATACACAACTTCCAAACATCAGCATAGGGCTCAAATCTTTTCAAATTTTTAAAAAGGTCGGTGTAAAATTCTTTTGCAGTTTTCTTTGAATTGGATGGCTTGAAAGGAACTTATGGTACTTTGCTGTAAATTTGCCGTGGCAATTTTTTGATATCTTGATTTTTTTCAAAATGGCGGCATTCATTTAAATATTACAATATAAAGGATTTACAAGCTACATCTACTTTACAAAATTACTATACAACTATAAAATACTACTGGATGAAGGTCTACAATATGGTGGCAAGCAAATATCTGTAGCTTTTCTAGTTTAGGATTTAGAAATTTGATGACGTCATTGCCTCAAATTTAATAAATGCCGCCATATTGAAACTAATCAAGATCTTTTTAAAGATTTGAGCCCTATGTTCCAAACATCATTACCCGTAGCTTTAAAACTGTTTGAGTAATTTCAATAAAATAAATTTTTACGTCCAAGTTAACTTTTTCACTAGAAAGTAATTTACATTTTATTGAAACTTAAGGACGATCCACGATCACAAATGACGTCTAACAGCAAACATATTTTGACGGTAAATTCGTCATAGTTCTTGAAATGAAAGCCGCTTATTTGAAAAGCTCTCGACAGAAGCAAGCCTTACGTATACTGAAGCAGCTTTAAGAGTAAAATAAATCTCTTAGTTAAATCATGGTTTAAATGTTAGCAAGGTAAATATGGTTTTAATTCATGACGAATTTTGAGCAATTAATTCTGGACAAAAATCACACGTAAAACCATGATTTTGTCGGCAATTAAAAAGTACACATAAAACAAAGCAGCTTGCGAATAAAATTCAAGGAAAGTTCAAATTCAATTACTAAAAAGCTCGTTAAAGCAACGGATGTTTTGTAAACTAACTCAGTTTTCATACCAAAGATGTGTGCTTGATTTTCATTATAATGTCATATGTAAAACAAAGATCTATCAATTTGTAAATATTATTTCTCCAGTTAAAAGTATTGCGTGATTCAAAAGTTCAATGAAAAGCGTGTGCTTCTTTTGGAAATGCTCTTTGGAAGAGAGATTTGGATATTTTTAGTTCGCAAGGCCAAGTTTTTAAAGAAGTGAAGCAGCTCCAATGAGAAACGCTGCGTGAGTATTTCGAAGTGATCAGAATATTTGTATTTCTTTGTAGTTTAGTTGTTTTTATTTATGATAAAAAATATGCGGGTACATAATTAAATTTGGATAGACAGTCTCTTGAGGATTGGTTTTGCTAAGGGTGAGATGTTCTTGGAATAATCTATGAAATTGATAGGTCTACAAGAGTATATATAAGTATACATAAGAGTATATATAAGAGTATATATTATATATATAATAGTATATAGAAGTTTGAAAGTTAAGTCAAAACTGATAAAAGATTCAACTTACGACTCTTTCCATTGACTTTGCTGCTGTGAATATTTTGTAAACTCTCCATGTTTTACTAAACAGTGCACCAAATGACAACGTGAAGCCAAAACTCAGAACCCAAACAAATACCTACAGAGAGAAACATATGTGTCATGCATCTGGTGTTCAATAGATAGTGATACCCTTTCCTAGAAAGAAAACTCTTGTAAATCTTGTTTCAAGATCTCGTCCAACGGTCAATACAATCCGACAGTATGTGTGTGGTAGTCTAAAAACTGCATGCATGTTTGAAGGATTGTCAAAATTGGACCTGAACATCAACCTTGAAATAGACGTTTCGAGAATTCGACCAAACGATTTTTCCAGCTATTGCTTCTCCTTGTGATTTCCAAATTGCAAACATCAGGAATTTTTCAAAAGGAGACTTGTTAAACATGTTAAAGCTTGGTATCGAGACCTGACTTTCAAAAACTAAATATGCAGTTTTATCTCTCAAAAACTGAATGTTTGACAGCTGCCTGGGTTTCAAGCAAAAGAAGAAAGCTCATCGTTTGATAATTCTTATCCTACTCGTCCTTTCGTTATCTTTAAAGAGTGAAGAATGTTCGACTAGAAATGTCCAGTCTTAAAAAAGAGCGAAGGTTGTCAATGCTTATAATAATAAAGATGTTGTACGTACATTGCACATTCTTGGAATAAATCTTTTGGCAATAACTCTTGTGTCCAATCCGAAAAGTATCACAGATACGTAACATAAGATACTTCCAATAATGATGACGTTGTTGATCAATGGAGATGACATCTTAATTAATCTAGGAGAAAGGAAAAATATTCAATTAAATACCATCGAGCCTAGAAGCGATTCTTGTGGGATTCTCAAAGAGAAAAATAAAATCAAACTTTTTGATTTTCTTTTGATTAATAAGAAAAAGAATTACAAGAAGCTTCACGTTTCAATATCCATTGATAAAATTTACAATATTTCACAGTATATCCATACGGCATCATCAGGTGAATGAGTAAAGCGTAAACATCTAAAATCTATATTACATACAATTGAGAATGTGCATCCCTAAGGGTTTACATAGATCAGTTAGAATCTAAATTTAAAATTCAAATCAAAATGAAAGTTCCTGGCTAATTAAACAGTTTCAATGGGTATGATGTCTCTTGTGTATTCATTGTAGGCACGTATTCACTAAATAATAGCGCTTCACTGATTTTTCGTTTGGTCGTCGAGCTATAATTTAAACCTTATATTTTGAAATCCTTTGTCCAAACATGTGGGTGTTTGCTGTCCCTAGAGTGATGTAGGACGTGGGAGAATCTATCTCGTCTATTATGATCGATGATTCGTTCACTTAAAAATTCTTCTTTTCATTTCTCCAATGTATTGTTCTAGACAATATTTTTCAGGACATTTGCACAAATATACCACATTACTTTTATGTTCGAATTCTCTGTGATCTTTTACTTTGAACTGCGTGCTCAGTTTTCTACTTTATATAATTCTTTTATATAGAGCACTATTGCGTTTTGATGATGATAATGAATACCGTCAAAGCTTTATTACGCCCCCTCTCTAATAAGCTCCTCCACTCTGAGCCAAAATTTCAAATAAGCCCCCCTCTCTATTAAGCCTCCCGTCACTTATATCAAATTCCAGACGTTACCAAAGATTTTCCATTTATTGAGCTAAATAAGTTTGCATGTTAATTTTGATATGGTTTGAGATAAAACCATGTCGAATTTATGCATTTGACTCGTAAAATTGTATGTTGAGTCCGCAAAATATGTTGTGAAAGAACTAAAAAGCTATCGTGTATATCCTTGTCATTTGATCCTGTGAATAAGCCCCCTCTTTTTTGAGCCCCCTCACTTTTAAGCCCCCCCTCTGGAGTGTCCGAAATTAAATAAGCCCCCCGGGGCATAATAGAGCTTTTACGGTACTCGAAGACTTTCACTCACACTCACCTGACTTCACGATATCTGATATTGAAATAAAGGAAGAAACATGCAGCCGCAAGTCCAAACACAGCAAAACTCCACATCACTGCAATGACAGCCGTTGATAATTCTTTAGCAATGTATGCTACGACGGTGTGATCCAATGGCGGTTGTTTACCTGTAATGAAGAAATAATATCTAATAACTTAATTCTATCACCCATTTCTTCGAGCTGAATGGCTTCAAAGAGACTTTAAGCCTAGGGGTGAAGCTTCCCAAGACTAGGACGGGAACTTGAGTTGGAGACCAAGACAAGGTACCCCCAAGACTGGGGATAATAATTTGAGAGGACCACACAAGATTGGGTTAACTTTTAAGATGACATATTCAAAATTAGGGAATTCTTGTAACCTCACACCATCAAAGACATTTCAAATGAAAACATCCTTTCTTCTCAATTCAAACTGTGTAGAAGCTCTAAAAGTGTATTCTGCACAAAAAGCAATGGGCAGGGGCCAAACTAAGCAGCAAAGTTTTTGATGAAATATCTTTATCATTCATTTATTTCTACCTAGCATCCGAGCGTAGGGAGTGGCAGGACACAGGGAAGATAATCTTATTGAAGCAGTGTAGTGAAGCAGTGAAGCAGGGATGGGGGATGTGCTGTGCGGAATGTGAGGTCCCCTTCACGATGCAGGCACTGGGCTGCGGTTGAACTGGGGAATTGCTCCCTAGCAGCGGCGACCGCAGCTTAGGATATGCGTGTGGGGGTTCCCTCGCGCGGTGTGTCCGCCGTTTCTCTGGGAGGTGGGCGTCACTCCGTACCTCGTAGGGAAGGCATGCTTTTATCTTGTATATAATCCACTAAATGTTTTTATTGATTAGCTTTAGGAATTAATTTGTAAATTTTGTAAATTTTTGTAAAGTAGGCCTAAATTAGCTGTAATTTAGCTATTCTTTTTATTTTACTTAGCCTACATTAAATAAATTATTGATTGATGATGATGATGATGAAGTGTCCCGGTCCTTCCTCTCGATGTGACCACACCTCGTGATTCCTTTAGCCTGGAATTACACAGGGTTGGCAACTCCACTTTGAAAATTTACAGAAAATATTACCATTGAAAAGCTTTGCTCGCTGTCCAGGATAAAAGGTTATATTGGCATCTTTTGAATAATGAAGGGCGACATCATATTTTTTCCCTGGAAGGAAAAAGTTTATCATTAACAGTGAAATAGTATGGAGGGAAACATTGCCATCTTTGTTTGCGAAACTGCAAGACTAAGACCACGTTTACAGTTTTTGATCCGTTAAGAAATTTTCGCTTCAATGAGCATTTACACTGCTCCTGAATAAAATTGCTCTTCAGATCAAAGGAACAAAAATGATACGGATTTACAGGAAACTGTAAAGGGTTTAAAGGAATTAATTTTCTTTACAGACTCGCTACAAGTTTAGTTTGCAGGTTTAACAGGGATTACTTGCTCTCCCTGTTGCCAACCTCATTCCCAGGGTGCTTATACGCCACACGCTGATTACGATGCCAAAAAACATTCTGGTACACTTCGATCAAATCTGTCCAAAATAAAGGACAGATTAGTAGCCATTATGGATTTGCAGTTTGCTAGGCAATGCTAATTATGCGACCTCGATTCCAAACAATAAAGCAAACTTGTAATGGTTGCTGCTTAGTGACAAGATTACATTGTTGTTATTCGAATAATTTGGAACTAATGTTAAATTCTAAGAAATATGTTGAGCTTGACATAAACTTCGTGATTTCTCCAGAGGCGAATAAGAAACGCAGTTTATTTGAAGAGTACCTGCATGACTTTATCATACGAGATTTGATTTAACAAGCAAGGAGATAGCATTGAAAGATAAAGCAATCAACTCAAAATGTAGCGTCAGCAAGCAGATAAACCTCGTAAGAAATTTATGTTGAAACATGAAATGCCATTAGCAATGACCACCTAACACCATAAACAAAAAGGGGAGGTCATGTAAAAACTATGATGCATCGTTCCTGAACCTCCTGAACAAGGGGACATTTTCACGTTGGCTAAGAGCCTTTAATAATAATAATAATAAAAATAATAATAATAATAATAATAATAATAATAATAACGAATTTTTAAACAGGACGAAAACTTCAACAATTACAAAATTGTTGTTTGTCTGTTTGTCTATTTGCTGTTTGTTTGTGTTTGTCCTGTAAAAAGAAAGGTGCTTTAATGCATCAATGTGCTTTCGCTTTGTCATATTGGAGATCTAAAGGTTTTGTTTTGCAAAATCAGCCTTGCTAGTCTTGTTTACGTAATTTTGGATCAACGATTTAATGAATTCATATTTTACAGAATCAATGTGTTAATTTTAGCGAGGCTGGAACAGCCCTATGCTGGTTCCTGCATTCAACAGGGTGCCGGATTCATGGCTTTTAAAAAATGTAATGGTGTGATAGCGACGCGTTTGAAGACGTCCAAAAGACGAGCTGTGTTAATAACTTGCTGTCATTCAGCATTTATCATATGTTGTGAGTGGTCAGAGCAGAAGGTGGTAAGGTGGTAAGCAAAGCAAGATATCCCTTCATTTTGAAGATAAATTAAGAGCAGAGCAAGTCAACATTAACGGCAATGTGTCCATGTAAGTACAGCCGCGTCAGACACAACCCTGGGAATGTCAAATGTCGCATATAACATTTCCATTTGCTGATTCTTTTAGCATTAACGATACAATTTGGTGATAAATGTATTATTTTTGTAGAAGTATGATGAATAAGGAATAGATCTGATAATTAGCTCTATCCACCAAGTAACAAGGAATGATTTCTTCAATGAGGAGAAGAAATTATTTAGAATTTAAGAACTTAAAATGTCGTTGAAAATCTGAAAAGCAGTTTATCTCTTATTTTATAAACACATTAATTTTAATAATTTTTCAATAATTTTCTCTCTTAGCTAACATATATTTAATACTGTTAGTATCTTAGATAAAGGTATTACGTTATTTCCCATTAGCTGGCAATATTTCTGCGTATAGATATTTTCAAATAAAATGAAAATGATGAAATCCTTATACAAACATTTTGAGCATCCAATTTCTCTGTTTAAATACAAACATTATTGCCACTCAAGGTAAAACAGCAACCAAACAATACATCTTTAAATATTAACATGAATTTTCTAAACTACACAGGTGTTCTATTGCGTGATGAATATAATTAATGACAAACATAATTAACGATAAACATAATTATTCAATTTTATTCTAATTCCGGCAGAGAGGGCAAACAGAGAATCATAAACACATAAAATAAGGCGGAGATAAAATCAGCTGCTGAAAATATGGTGTTAAAAATCATTGGCATTCTGGTGGCTTTGGTTTGGTTTGCTGAAATATGTCAAGCCAGTGAAGGTATCAACAATTGATTGTTTGTTCTTCCCTTTAGATTAAAAAGGAAATCTTTTACGTAATCTCAATTTTGAAACTTAATCACTTTCATGTAAAGTATAGATAACTTAGTCGTGTTTGTTGAATCTTGCTTTCTCTTTGCTCGGCTCAATTGATTTCGAGTCAATTGATAACGAGTAACTTGGTACTGTAGTATATACTAATAATAGGTACTAGGAGAAAAACGGACGCAAAAACAGACAGGTTTTTCAGCACACTCAAACTTACGTTATCATCAGAGTAGCCCTCCGGAAAATTCTGATAATCATCAGAGAGTTCAACTATTTCCAACCTCACAGTTAGTCACACTCTGATGACAACGTAAGTTTGAGTGTGCTGAAAAATCTGTCTGTCTTTTGCGTCCGTATTTCTCCTAGATAACAAGTATATGCTGCCAACGTCGTATTTTCCAACATCTACACTTTATTTGGTATTCAAATCATCTGTTCATCATATTATAGATATCTTAGGTTGCTACATCTTGACGAGGGTTCATAGTTTAGATAAGACAATAATTTTCAAGACAGTTTGGGTGTTTCATCTACAGGGTGTCCCAAAAAAATTGTGGCCCGTTTGCCTGAAGATTGTGACAAAACGGCAAAAGATTCTCACCAAACGTTTGCATAATGTTGCTCTTCAGATCTTCAATTAAAGTTTGCTACCATCCCAATAAAAATACAGTGAAAAATGATGGAGCTATGACCTTCAGAAGACCACAATTACCTGATGACTGAAACCAGCTGTGGGCAATTTTGTCTTGCTATTTCGCAGCGATAAATAGCTTCATGGATGAAATGAAATAGCAGCCTCCATTGTCATAGCTCTCCTGAAAATTCTGATAATCATCAGAGAGTTCAACTATTTCTAACCTCACAGAAACTATTTCTTACCTTACGTGAAGCTATTTATCACTGCAAAATAGTAAGATAAATGGCCGACCGCTGGTTTCAGTCATCAGGCAACTTTGGTCTTCTGAAGGTCATAGCTCCATCATTTCTCAACGGATTTTTACGGGGATGGCAGCAAACTTTATTTCAACATCTGAAGGGCAACATCATATACAAATTTGGCGAGAACCATTTGCCGTTTAATGACAATCTTTACGCAAACGGGGCACAATTTTTATTGTTATACCCTGCATTTGAGAATATTTCGTTAGTGTCAGTTATCTGCTCCAAGGTACGGCAAGATAGAGAGGGAGAGGGGTTTCTTTCTGATACGCCCCGTTGAGTTGTTCTTTTCTTAAATAATTTTTTTCATTGGCATAAGTTGATGCCGTAGATGGAACTAGATGAGATCATGTCCTTTCCGGCCATAGCAGCCATAGAATATTTATATACAGTTGTAATTTAGTTGCTTTCATTTGTGAAAAAAAGAATAATATTCTATCATCTTGCATCCTTCAGGCAACGAGAGCCATGTAGACTATGAAATTGTGCTGGTTGAAACTTTGACGAAACATTACAAGAAAGGTGGAAGACCAGTCAAGTCAAATAAACAACCTGTCATTGTCTATTATGATCTGAAAGTAACCAAATTGGAGAAACTGGTGAGATGGTTTTACTTCTTCAATTCTTTGATTACTTTACCGCTCATCACTGACATATATACCGGGTGTCCCAGAATGATGTATTATTGTTTGATTGCTTATATCTCCATAACCAATGAACCGATTTTCAAAACTTTATTTTATCCGATAACCGAAAGGCTAAATTGTATTTGAGGATGTTGGTTATGGTTTAGGCTGATGTCTTCATGTCGAAAAGAAGATCGACAAACCTGCTTAAATTCAAGCCTTTGATGGCACGAAAAAGAAACGGCCTACTTTCCCAGTCAACATTTATATGTGATGCAAAAGGCTGAACTTATATGTCGTTCAGAGAATGTGTGTCGTTCTGAGAATATGAATTCAGTTAATACTGAATTCAGAGAATACGAATACGAGTTCAGCCTTTTGTATCACATCTAAACTGTTGACTGGAAAAATAGGCCGCTTCTTTCTCATGCCATCTAAGGTTTGAATTTGAGCAGGTTTATCGATCTTCTTTTCGACATGAAAACGACGTGGTAAACCACAACCAACATCTCAAAATACAACTTAGCCTTTAGGCAATGAAATAAAACAAAGTTTATGAAAATCAGGTCATTGGCTATGGACATGCAAGCAATCAAACAGTAATACATCATTTTGGGGCACCCGGTAGATTTGATTCTGACAACCATTTTGAAGCATTAGAACAACGCAACGTGTTGCTTATATCCACATATCCAAAGAAAATTTGTAGCCTCAAACTAGACCCAATCATAAAACAGCAAAAACGGAGTGACTATCAAACAATTCAGAGAGTGAGATGGATTGGCCATGTATATAGACTACCAGAAAATACGCCAGCTAGATTAGCACTCGCAGAATCAGACAGGCCAGCCAAAAATACCAGAGGCAAACAGAAAATCAAATGGCTTGATGTCACAAAGAAACAACTGCCGATGGAATGAAGTTCCTCAACTAGCAAGAAATAGAAAGACCTGGGGCAATATCATAACAAGCTGGAAGAAAAAGCTGAATACTGAAAACTCGCTAGAAACAGTTTATTAGTAGTAGTTGCATTGTTTGAAGCATTCTTGCTGCTGGATAATATCATCCCCAAATAAGAATTTCAGGACTTATTTTGATCCTCGAAATTTTTTGAAAACAAATAAGGTTGGAAACTTAATCAGTGTCTTTAAAAATGACGAAATATTTTAAGGATTAAAAACAAAATTCTAGTCTTCATCAAGCAAATTCTCCACCGGCAAATCTTAAAGATGAAAATAAAGTTACAGCTATCTTCTTTTACTTTTTCAGCTCACAGTGAATCAACTCCTAATTATACACACCTATGTTATGATGGTATGTTTCTTTATCAAGTCTTCTCATTTCTTTCATATTCTAGACATTTGCCTACCGTAAAAGCTCTAATAAGCCCCCCTCTCTATCAAGCCCCTCTCTCTAATAAGCCCCTCCCCTCTGAGCAAACATTTTAAATAAGCCTCCCTCTCTATGAAGCCCCCCACTTACATCATATTCCACAGGTTACCAAAGATTTTCCATTGATATGGTTTGAGATGAAACCGCGTCGAATTTATGTATTTGACTCGTAAAATTGTATGCTGAATCCGCAAAATATGGTGTAAAAGCCCGGGGGGGGGGGTACTTAGTATATTTGTCCGACGGGGATGTGCCGTTTTTAAGGGTATCGTTTTCACCAATTTTGTCTAGCACAGGGTATCAAAATGAGGCAATTTTTCTAGAGCAGGTTGTCAAAACAAGTCAGAGGGGAATATTCTGCTAGATTGGGCCGTTTTTCGGTCAAATTTCATTTTTTTGAGTATACTTTTCATCAATTTTTTCTAGAACAGGTTATCATTTTGAGCGAAAAATTCTGGAGCAGGGTAAAAAAAAATTTTTTCGTGGGCACACCCCCGTACAAATTTAAGTCAAGTACCCCCCCCCCGGGTGTAAAAGAACGAAAAAGCTATCATATGTAGAATAACTGATGAAAATCTATGATGTAAAGCGGCTGGGTCCATTGCATGGTTTGATGTGGAACTGCCAATCCCCTTTTTTCTTTAACTGTTGTATGTCGTTATTTTCCTTTCCTTTTGCTTGGAGATGAATTTGTAAAAATGTCACTACCTTTCTTGGTGGAGGCCAGATGCCCTTGTGTCTTCCTACGCGAAGAACGGTACAATACTTGTGTATTTATATCAGTTGGTGTTTAATTTTTCATGAGTAGAAAAAATAATCATAATTGGGCTACAGTTCAGTTACTGCATATATAGTTCGCATATTCCTCTATTCATGTATGATTCGTTTATGATTATGCTATGATCTATATGATTAATCAATAGGTTTGGAATGATCCGCATTTAACATGGAATACGACAGAATTCAATGGCACAGAAGTTATCACACTGGAACCATCCTCTATTTGGACACCAGACATCATGCTATATAATACGTATGTATGATTACTTTGCTTAATCATTGATTCTTGATTTTGATCACTGATTCATCAGATATTATGCTCTATTACCGTATTCACACTAAGACAGTTAAACTGCAAGGTTAAATTAAAAAAAATCAACTGCGTTCAATTTGTTCGATTGACCAATCAGAAGGCCCCATTCGATAACCCGGTTTAATTTAAGCTGGTTTAATTTGCATGTGTGGATGGGGTATATAATACGTTTGGCTGATTCTTCTGCTTGATCACTGATTCCTGATCCACAGTTTTTCTGACTTCCTGCTTTCTACGAAAATTCGGTAATCTATTAGTTGCTTCTCTTAATATCTCCTTTTCGCACCCAGCACGAGTGAATTTATTGGCTACTCTTGTTTTAAGAGATCATATACAGCGTGCTTTTTCATTACACTTCTGGCTGGCCTAATGGACGTAAAAATACCTTTGTTTCCAAACGCTATTTCCTTTGTCTTAACGTTCCAATAAAAAACAATGGATTATGCAATGTGTGAGACTTGTACACTTCAAGACTCTGGTTGAATATCATCAATATTTCACATTTTTGAACATTTTCTAGGGCCGATGATGAAAACAGAGGGATTAGTGACATATACAAAGCACCGATCAATGTCTTTCCAAATGGCACAGCAGTTTGGTATGTTCCTGTGGTATGGAAAAGTTCTTGTATGGTAGATATCACTTGGTTCCCTGTGGACACCCAGGTATCAGCATGTTTCATTTAAAATCATTCAAAGTCTGTCTTATATTGGATGCCAAGTGAGATTTGCGATAGCGCAAACTTACCCCTCCAGATCTCTACAATTGTTTTAATTCGCGGATATTTTCGCCCGACATTCAATGCAAGGCAAACATTAGTCTTTTCATAGTTTTGCGACTTGTTTGTTAGCTTGTTTCTACCTAGCAAACAAAAGTTCCTCAAGGCTCTGGTTTTGGTCTCCTGCTATTTATAATGCAGGTGTGCAGTATTCTTCGATGACTACCTTACAAAATTTCCTACTGCAAAAGAGGGCTTTGAAGTAGCCTCCGTGCAGACTATACCCCCGGCGAAAAAGGCAGTATAGTCTGCACGCAGGGGGTATAGTCTGCACGCAGGCTAGCCTTGCAGTGGCTGAAACAATCTTGCCAAGGGCGGCTCACAAGGCCCTTGTTTTTACAAATAAACATTTTCACAATTCGCCACAATTTTCAAGACAAATCAAAATAGCCACGCATAAAAACCCAACAGATAAAAGGGTATGGATGACACCAATGTCCCACCTTGTTAATGAGAGAAACATCTCTCCAAACATCAGAAGAAATAAGAGCAAAAACATACTAATCAAGAGATACAACAAACGTTTTCATGTGCAACCAGATTTTTCAAGAAAAATCAAGTATGTCAACAGTTGCATCGACAAATTGAAATGACAACAACGCAGTTCTGAAATCACTTATTCCAATTTCAGACTTGCAAGATGATCTTTGCCTCATTATCATACACCAAATCGAGACTGCAACTTCGATATCATTCGCTGCCAGAGAATGCTGATGAAACTAAGGGTAACGACCTTTTCAAAAATGTATCATTTCTCCTACTGTATAAACCTAACAATCAGAAATCAAAGACGAAAACTCGAAAAGCAAAACACAGGCATCAAATCCTTGAAAAAGATCACACGAATTGTGCTTTTGCTAGAACTGTTTCCTTTAGCAAGGACAATTTACAAAAAGCTTGAAAAATTGAAATAATCAAGGGTGTTAGGACAAGAATGTTGGGATTAAATATCTAGTTACCTTGATTTGATCCTTGTTTTTCACATCGTTTCGTCCTCAACTCGTCTGCTGAACGTGGTTTTAGGCCTAACGGCTCTAAGTTATTCAAATATAACTCTCTTGTATTCCTGTGTCTTAATGCGCCTTCGCAGAAAGATAAGGTTTCAAACCGCTTCCTAACACCCTTGAAATAATCTTGAAACCTAAACTAATAAAGAAAGACGGCACAGTCTTCCAGAAAACCATATCTTGTGAAGGTCTGTCATATGGCGGCATGGCGGTTAGCATAAATCCGTAGCTTTTCTGGTTCAAGATTTAGCAATTTGTTCAAGATGCTTTCTAAAATTGTCTTCGTTTCTTTCTAAAAATTTCCTTTATCCAATGCGATGGTGCAATGAGGAGGAACGGGAAGTGGAAAGCGCGGATCCTCCTTCGCAATTTCCACTCTTTCTCCTCCGCACTTTCTGTTCCTCCTCACCGCACCATCGCAGGGAAAACATGAAATCTTTAGAAAGAAACTAAGAAAATTCAAGAAAGCAATCTCAGTAGTGGATTTCCTCTGATTTGATGATACAGTTCTTTAAGTTATATTTTATTTCGCATTTCTTTTCACATCTTGATTCAGCTTCAAGGTCTCATGCATGCTATTCTAACTCTACAGGTAACAATCACGTGACCAATGGTGAATGGGATTACCAGGGGGTGAAAATCTCCTACGCAGAGACCCATTATGGTTGCTGCAATGAGCCCGTGCAAGAAATCATCTATGAAGTCAAAATAAAACGAAAGCCACTCTTCTTTCTACTTTACATGATATTCCCAGTATGTGCCGTTGTGTTGTTGTCTCTCTTGAGCTTTGTGATCCCTACTGATTCGGGAGAGCGGGTTGGTTTTGGAGTGACCATGCTTCTTACTATGGGTGTCTACTTAATGGTGATTTCTGAAGATCTGCCCAAGACAGCGCAGCGAGCACCCCTCATTGGTGTTCTATACGTCACTCTGTTCTATATTATGATCATCTCTTACATCGCATCTACTGTTACTATGTCATGTGCGAACAAAGAAACGAAACCACCGAAATTCTTACGAATGTTAGCGAAGGGCCAGGCGAAACCAAGTGAGCACCATCGAATAAACTCGTTTCGAAACAGGACGAGAAGCTCGCATAGCATTGAGAATGGTTGTAACGGAGGTCAAACTAGGCTAGTTGTTGACTTCGAAGGTGGAGAAAGAGATGGCAAAGATCAGCTAAAGATGACAGAGTTTCAAACGCATAAAGTCAAAGATGAGGAGAAATTGTTGGTGAGGGAAATTATTCCTGATGATCATGATGAGAGACACAGAAACAACGAAGAGTGGATACGAATTGCTGCATTTCTGGATAAAGCATTTTTCTGGCTATTCCTAGCTCTGATATTCATATCAACAGGGACTATCTTTCTTGCACTGGAAATTATGCACACTTAGGACTCGATAAACTGATTGTCATCGCATTTATCCAAATAAAGATCACAGACTCAAGTTAAAGGGAATCGACATAGTTAAAAGCTGGCCCGGGCCAGGTCAAAAATATATTCTATTATACTCGACCACTTTGACGCATCCGGTCTCATTGTGTAGCTGAAGAAACAATGGATTTGTGGGCGTTTCTTCAGCCTATTTATGGCGACTACGAGATGTAGCTATGTCTGTTCCCTTTAAGGTCTTAAAGGGATGATTTAGGGTAAAATGGAGCTGGAACTCACAGGACAATTTCAACACAGCCCATAATAATTCTATTGACAGAAAAATGGACCCAGCATTGCACACAATTGTCGATGTGTAGACTCTATGTCGTTAGCTGCTGCTCCCCTGCACCCCAGCACCCCAGCACCCCAGCACCCCAGCACCCCAGCACCCCAGCACCCCAGCACCCCAGCACCCCAGCACCCGTTGTTATGCTTGTAAGCTTGAGTAGTTATTTAGTTGATTGCTAGATGATTAGTTACATGAACATTGGACACTTACTAGGATTTCATCTCAACTGAAATAGACATTTTCCCTTGCTAGAAAAGAGGCTTGGATCGAGCGTCCAAATCTGGTAGAGTATGGGAAGGAAAACGAAATCACGACCCCTTTTCTCAGTGGATGCACTGCTAGCTGTAGCATGAAGTGGCTTCGGATCTTTCGGATCTCAGAGAGTTTGTTATCAACTACTTTGCGTAAAGTGAGTTAGCAATGCTTTAGTTTACACACAGGCAAGTTTTATTGGTCTTCTTGTTGTTTCTCGTTATTTTCATTCATTATTAGCTTAATTTTCTTTCATTTGAATAAAAACGGTTGAAAACACAAACTTCGATTTGCATAGTCGCAAAATGAAACTGTTGCATGCTCACACTTTGTTTTGAAACTGTTACACAACAAATCCAGCTAACGATAAATGAAAATAATGAGAAACGAGGCCAGAAGAAGGCAAACAAAACTTGCCAGTGTATAAACTGAACCAGTCGTAAGTCAATTGGAGCAAAGTTATCGTTGCTTAACTCGCTGAAAAGTGTTCTGAGATCCGAACGAAGTTCTTGCCGCATCTAGCAGGCATCTATCAAGAAGGGGGGTCGTGTTACCACTTCTTTTAACAAAATTTACCAAATTTGGATGCTCGATGCAAACCTCTTTTTTAAGAAGTAAAAAGGTCCATTTGCGGTGTATCTTGTTTGGGCAGATTTTCGTTGCTTCGCTGATTTCGTTGATTCGTTGCTCACATTAGCCAGAGCCGATTTTCGTTGTTATTCGTTGCTCACATTAGCCAAACAAAATATATGAAATTAAATGTGACACGTGACAAAATGCTAAAGCAACAGTAGTTAAAAGGGGCTGATTTCAAAGAGCTACGTACTAGTTCGTGAAGTTTTTTTGAATCATAAATTGAAATAAAATAGAGAGATTCTTACCATTTCTGAACTGACCAATTCGCACATAACCCATCCTTTCAAGTTCTTTGTCAAATTTGAGAGGCCCCTGAAAAAAAGGACAATAACAACTTAAAAGTAAGTATGCAGCAAGAAAAATGTCCAACACTGCTTGAATCTTAGATGTAGCTACAATCGTGGCCAAAAGTTATTGGACGATAGACCGAAACCTAGGTTTTTCGAACATCAAGCCCCCCCCCCCCCAAGTCAATGTTGTTGGAACAGATAGAAAGCAAAATGAGTTCACGAACCATTTATTTATGGAAAACTACAACATTGACCTCGGGGGAGGGGTTTCGAAACCAAGAGAGGGCTATAACTCTAAAGTGGTGGCATTTAGGCCTTCTTTCACGGCTGTCCACTAACAATTTGACCACGATTGTAGTTTTGTCTTAATTACGAGCATTGCGTATATCTGAAGTTTCTGAAATAATTCCTTATGAACAACAGGCGTACAGCTGCAAGAGAATTTATGTGATGATACGATTGAGACTAATGCAAATAATGTTTCTTTAGATTTATTTTAAATAGTTTCGAGTTTCCCGATCGCAACTCAAAGCAATTCGAGGCCAGTATCAAAACGAGACATTCGCCCCAGGTCCCTAGATCTGCGCACGAGGCCGCGTGTTTGTTCTTGTGAGAATATTCTTACGATTTCGGCCTAAAAAATAAGCTTTATTAATATTCCACTGCGTGTAAAGTTTATTGGAAATCAAACTAGAAACTATATTGAAAGCGTTTTAAATCGTGTTTAACCTAGCAAGGCTTCGGCCGGAACTACCGCCTTTAACACTTAGAGGCATAAAGGTGCAAAACAACTTACCGAGATGCCTTCAAATTTTGTCTTCGATAGTACTTTCCCATATTTATAAGTTCCTGCATAATTCTTGTATGCATAAGCTGATAAATTGTTCGTTTTACTGATTTCGCTGAACGCTTCTGCTAACAGCCAAACTGCATCGAAGGCGTACGAAGCGTAGGTCTGGGCGGAGGGTACTCTCTTCTTTAACGTACTAAAGAATTCAGGTGCTGTCTAAAAATACAAGAAAACCAAGCGTCAAATAAATGGTACATAAGATGATTAGTAGTCGAGTAAGTGTGGGGTGAGTGGCTGAGCAGCTTAAAGGGGCTCCGTCGTCAAAATGTAAACAAAACGATGATTTTTGCAGTTTTTTGAAAGGTGATATCACACAGGATTTTCGTATTTTTTTCAAAATGAAAGTTGCTGTTTGGGCATTAATCCTTGTACTTCACTAAGGAACAAACCAAATATTCATATCTTCTACGATTGCTCGGATATAAGTGGATTTTTAACGGTCACTTTTTTGTGGCTTGGGTGAAGCCACCAAACAAACTGCAGAGAACAATGGATGAACAATGGATAATCCCCGACACGTGTGAGTTTACGGATTTGTTTACTGTTTGACGACTGAGCCCCTTTAAAGGGCTTCCTGGGGCAAAATGGGTAGGCTGGGGGTAAAATAGGTAATGCTGGTAGGGGCGAAACGGTAGGTCATAAACTGTTAAATTAACGATTGCACCATCAACAACGGTAGTTCAAACAGTTGCAGCTAGAGAAATCTGAGGCTTTGGATTATCATGAAATTCAATCTTACGTTGGAATGGCCTATCTATCAGCTACATGCTGATACCTTGTTTGTATTAGGAGCCTATGTGCAATCTAGCTTGTGAAGTTTTCTTGGGTCACCCAGGATGAGAAAAGCGATTGCATTTATGGAAAACAAAATTTTGTAACCCGAGTCAAAGCAGGCATCCTCTTTGTATAGTTTCAAGAAAAGTATTCAAAACAGGGGTTTCTTTTGATCTGTTGGTTTGATTTGTTTTGAATATTTTAAATAGGGTTTTATGGTTTAATTCGATCATCAACTTTTTAATTTACATTTCTTAGATTGTAATTATTGTTTTATCGGAGGGCCCCTTGAAAACCAGCTTCAGCTGAAGGGCAATCCTCCTTAAAAGAATTAAATATGAATATAAACATGAAAATATCCGTTTGGTCTTACCCAGTTTACAACAAGCTGACCCATTTTACCCGCAGTAGACCCTACATAATGATATCGTTCCCTTTTGGTTTCTGAAGTTAAGCTTGGTCGACAGAGGTCAAGATTAGGATGGGCGATCTTCCACATTCTTGACAAAACAGCTCACTTTACTGCTTTTTGAAAGGCGCGTTAAACCCTATTTCGATGCGTTAAACCAACGTTGAAGTGGATGTACAATACAACCCATCCTCTCTGCGTGGCTCTGCCTGTCAAATCATCAAATGCGTTTAGACTAAACACAACATAGCTAATGGCAATTTTGCACAGAGAATAGTAATCCAAAGTATCTGCGACAATCTTGGTGATCGAAGCTGTGGTGTAGGATTTTTTCTATTTTTCTAACGCTGAATATTTCAAAGTTTTAATGGATATCAAAAGTTCCATCTCATTTCATAGACATAGACAAGAAAACACTGCAATGAAACTTACGTAGAAACTGCGATGTAACTAGCCGCCAATAAAAAGGCACAGCTCTGTTTAAGAGACTTTTTTTTCTATATCATTAAAATTTAAAATACAAGAAACAAAACTCAAATTTAATTATTGTTGAGGTGGAGGCAAAGAAACAAAACGTTATCGACTGAGCCGTAAGAGGCTGTGCCTGACATGCAAATTTTTAAAATACGGTAAAATTCTACGTTGAAGAAACCTGATGCCAGCCAGAGAAAGTGAAACAATGGAAACATACCATGCCACTGGCTGTTTTCTTCCCATCAATTCTCAAGTCAAGTCTGGTTGTATAGAAATATCCTTCAATCGCAGTTTTTAGCTCTTCTGGGCGGCAATAATTATACGGTTTCGTTGTCACGTACCAATCGTCATATAAAGCAAAACTGACCATCCATACATAGTTATCTCCGTACATGCCATGTTTATAAGCCTGTTGGAGAGAGGAATAACAATGAGAAGTATATGTTTCAATTAAAAATTCAATGAACTACCGGGTGTCCCAAAAAATAATGTATACAGATTTGTTTGACTCCAGCGATGTGAATTTAGCTTTAATCGATGGATAATCACTCTCAAAATGTTTCTCGATAGTTAACTTGAACATAGATAACGCGTTTGTTGGTATTGGTGCTTTGCGAGCAGAAATATCAATCTTGAAAGCTCAAATTTGCGTCCACTTGCAAACCAGAGCTTTGGCCTTTTGGCCTACGCAAATTCCTGAAGCACATCGAGATTAAGAACTGAAATTAATGAAAAATTAAGAAACTTCCCAATGGGTGACTGGGGAGTGACTTCTGGAAAACAGAATAACACAAGATCTAATATTGTTCAAATTTTATCAAGGTTATCGTTGATTTATACGCTGTGCCTTAAGAAATTGCTTAGGCCAAAAGGCTAAAGTTCTGGTTTGCAGGAAGAGGCAAATTTGAGCTTTCAAGATTAACATGTCTGCTTTCAAAGTACCAATATCAACAAACGAGGTATCTATGTTCAAGTTAACTATTGAGAGACATTTTTAGAGTGATTAGACATTGATTGAAGCTAAATTCACAGCGCTAGAGTCAACCAAATCCGTACACATCTTTTTGGGACACCCGGTATTTCCTTGAAATAAAAAGAAAATTTAACTACTTTGCCATAATTCTACCGTTGGAATTTTCTGAAATCTTCAATATCTTCACAATTAGATAGACTGATTACGATGAGTCCCAGTAATCGCTATCCAAAACGAGACTATTACGCCAGACCGAGACCGCTCTTACTGGGACTCATAATATTACGGCAATATTTTTGGACTGACTTTTTTCACTTTTGAACGCCCTTGGGAACGAGGCTGCTATACACAGTCATGTACAAAGTATACAACCAAATACAACGCCATTAGAATCTCTGCAAATTCGATTGATTGATGTTGACCAACGGAAACTCGAAGCTCAAAGCAGAGTTTCAAGGAGTTTGGCCGGACAGAACAAAGTCTTACGAACAAGAATACCATGAAAACAGTTGGCGACAATATCGAATTTTGTACGTAGGTACTATTTTGCTGCTTTCGCTAAGCATTAACTGATTTATTGTGAAGTTTTCAAATCAATGTGTTTCATTTGAAAACTACAAATGTTTGTGCTTTTCTGCGCCTAGGCCCTTATCGAAACGAGGCAGGCATAGTCATTTCAAAATAATGGCGTTTGATTATGAGTCGTAGTTAGGAGCGTCTGGCAGTATTTCAATAGCGATAACTACGACCATATCATCAGTCTAACAATTAGAGTGCTTTTTTTCTTTTTCAAGAATGCAAGACAAAATTTTCAAAAAACCCAAAACCATCGTAATTTCTAAACTGTTTGATGCAACATGAAATTATTTCCAAGAAAAAGGTTAGTTTATGGATGCTTAAAATATGGTGTCAAGCAAGAGTCTGTCACTTTTCTGGTTTATGATTTAGAAATTTGATGACGTCAGGTCCTCAAATGAGTTGAAATATAAAATACGCAGCAATTTTGCTAAATATTCAAAATTTCCGAAAAGTCCAATGGTAGAATTATAGATAAGTTGTTAAAAATTACAATTGAGCATTGACAATAAAATAAGACAGTTTTGAATATTATTGCTTTGATATTCAGGGAGCAGTGGCCTTCCAAACGGGGATTTTTTTTCACTTTCCCGGTATATAAAAAGTTATTTTGCCTTGTTTTATCCTCTCGCGGTTCAATTCATGTAACTTCCTTCTCATCTTCCTCTCTCATTCATAAATGTTTCCTAATCCTTCTTCTCGTTCCTCCTATTTTCCCTTGGCACTCTGTTTACCCCACAGTTGGTCGTCATTTTACGCGGTGTCACCTTTTTACCCGGAGGTTTCCCGACTCCATTGGAAGAATATTTGCCCCTGCTCAAACAATGTGAAAAGCCTTGGCAGATAATTCGTAGAACACTTACCTCACAAAAAATTGTTTGTGCACCCCATTTTGATACTTCAGCAATAATGATCCTCGCGTCTAATTTCTGAGGAAGAAATAATTGCATGTTAATTCCAAAAATATGACGTGAAGGACCTACTCTCTAATAAGCCCCTCTGGAGTCTTTGAAATCAAATATGCACCCTGGGAGCTAAATAGAACTTTCACGGTACTTTATTGTGTTGTGAACAGTTGCGACTTGTGTCATACAAAACGATTAAGCATGAAGAGAATTGGTCTAATATTCAGCACAATCCTCGACGCCCGAACTACCATAAGAAATTGTGACAGACGAAAGAATACAATAGACATTTTAGCCATTAAAAAAAATGCGTTCAAATCGAACAATATCTTGTACGTTTTGAAGAATTTTCGAATGTGAACAACAGTGAGAAGCTCCAACACCACTCAATCGAACATTGCGTATAAACATGTATAAAGATATCGCTCAACCCAGACTCTTTTGCAGAAAATGTAAAAGGTCTATTGAATAAAAGGATGTAGATAATTGATAAATTACCTTAAGTCGGTCCATTTCATCTTTTGCCGTGCCCCCAAAATCACTTGAAAATCCTTCAATGGCTACAACATCGAAACCTTGTGATTTCAAGCTCTTTTGTAACCTGTCCACGCCCTAAAATGAACAAAATATAATAAATACAGTGTTATCAACAAATAGCAAAGGGAGAGACGTTAAAGGGGCTCCGTCGTCAAACAGTAAAAAATCCGTAAACTCGCACGTGTCGGGGATTATCCATTGTTCAGCCATTGTTCTCTGCAGTTTGTTTGGTGGCTTCACCCAAGCCACCAAAAAGCGACCGTTAAAAATCCACTTATATCCGAGCAATCGTTGAAGATATGAACGTTTGGTTTGTTCCTTAGTGAAGTACAATGATTAATGCCCAAACAGCAACTTTCATTCTGAAAAAAATACGAAAATCCTGTGTGATATCACCTTTCAAAAAACTGCAAAAATCATCGTTTTGTTTACATTTTGACGACGGAGCCCCTTTAAACTAGGGGTCCCATACCTGGATGTGGCATGAATAGTAGGCCAAATCAGCTATAAATAGTTAGAAATCTTTCCAGTTTATTTAAAACAAGGTAATTGAAAAAGCACTTACTTCGAAATAAATATTGCGACTGTAATCATAAATGATGCCAACTCTGTTCCATTTGAAATGCCTCATCCATGCCAATTTGGCATCATTGAATGCAAGAATGGAAGGGGTGCTTCGGAAAAAGAATGGGTAAAGGAAGCGATTTACCAGCTTTGGTAGCAGAGATGCATAAGTAACCTAGAAGTAAATCGACAAAACGTTAAACTATATCGACATAGGTACCGGGTGTCCCAAAAAATTACTCCCGTTTGAAAAATCACCAACATTTAATTACACAACTGATCCTCAATTTTTCTTTTTTGTCAAGTAGATCAAGGGCCAAATTATTTCCCAGACAAGCTGATTCTTTAATTGGCTTGAAAATGAGCAACTTCAAGCTCTTTTTAGGGCTACCTGGTTTTGAATCATACTGCAAAAATTCTGCATCAATTTCTTTGTACCCTAAGGTTTCTCTATAACGATCATAAAAGTTCACATATCGATTTGCTTTCGAAATCGAGTAAATGCACGATGCAGGTTGCTCGCCAAAGACTCCTTTGCATTGAAATATTCAAAACTCTGAATCAATTGAATCCACCATTTATGCAGAGCATTTTTGAATTACGCTCTTCAAATTATTCGTTAAGAAATCCAAATAACTTGGCCCATGTCAGGCCTAATCAAACAACAATTCGGTCCAAAAGTCTCAAGTCTATCGGGCCACAGATTTGGAATGGCTTACCAAACGAAATAAAATCAGCAGAAAATTTGAAAAGTTTTAAGGTTTTCATAAAACAATGGGATGGTCCAAACTGCAAATGTAGTGCCTGTAAGTGCCAACCAATTTATTTATATAGTTTAGAAAATATTTGTTTTTGATTGTGTCCCCCAAAAAATTGTGCCCCCTTTACCTGAAGATTGTGACAAAGCGGCAAAAGATTCTCGCCAAACTTTTGCATGGTGGTACTCTTCAGATATTCAATTAAAGTTTGCTACAATCTCCATAAAAATCCGTTGAAAAATGATGGAGCTATGACCTTCAGAAGACCAAATATGCCTGATGACTGAAACCAGCGGTCGGCCATTTTGTCTTACTATTTTGCAGCAATAAATAGCTTCATGGATTGAAAATGAAACAGCAACCTCTAATGTCATAGTTTTCGTAAACATTCCGATAATCCTCAGAGAGTTCCACTATTTCTGACCTCACAGAAATTATTTCTTACCTCACGTGAAGATACTTATTACTGCAAAATAGTAAGAGAAAATGGCCGACCGCTGGTTTCAGTCATCAGGCAAATTTGGTCTGTTGAAGGTCATACTCCATCATTTTTTTAAACGGATTTTTATGGGGATGGTGTCAAACTGTATTTGAACATTTGAAGAGCAACATCGTGTAAAAATTTGGCGAGAGTCTTTTGCCATTTTGTCGCAATCTTTAGGCAAACGGGGCAAAATTCTTTTTGGGACACCCTGTACTTAACATGACTCAATGCCAGTGAGTATACATGAATGCAAAAAGTACCTGAATGATAGAATTGATGGTGGCAAGCTCAGCAACTGGCAGCGTAGCAGCAGAATATGCTGGCCCAATAAGACCAATCTTTTTAGGACCAGTTGTAATGAAGTTGATGAATGTGTCCAATGCAATTGGTGCTTGACCCTGCAAAGATACAATTGAGATTCTACATGCAGTGAACGATGAGAAAGAAGAGAGACAACATCTTCATAGAACAGGCAACGACTTGATCTTTTGCGCTAGTCATTTTCCATTCAGTTATCTGCTAACTAGTTTCGCCCACTAGGGCATCTTCAGAGCAACTCTTGAGATTCTACATATATAAGATTACATAGATCACAGATTACATCAGATTACGTTAGATTATATCAGATTACGTTAGATTACATGACCCGTGAGATTACATAGATTGCATTACACATTCGATCAATCACTGATATTTTGTTAGTAGCTTTAATTTGTAGTTCGTGGTTAGACCATGTATCCTTAATTATATTGAATCTTCGTTGGAAAAAAGATTATCGAGGTCACAGATTGAATTAGATTACATTAGATTACATTACCTTTTTTGGGTTAAATAAGATTACATACATCAAAGGGATTTTACTGTATACTCACGTAGGTCTCCCCAAAGTGAATCTGTATCGTGTGATTTGGCAAAATATCAGTTCGATTATTGATATGTTCAACTGCCATTTCAATCGCATTTTTGTACCCAAATTTATCCAATCTAACAATACTTTGTTTGTCGTAGTACTGCAATTCAGGCACAAATGCTCCAAAATGAATTATCTCTGATCCGTTGCGTGCAGAAGAGCATTTCATGAATGCTAACAGAATGAGCATCGCAGCGAACATGATGCTCCCAGTAAACTTCGTCATATTTCTCTTTGTTCAACTGAAATGGATAAACATATTTCAGGGCGTGTAGTTTCAAAACAGTTGCCTTTTATAACTTTTGCGTTGCATTAGTCTTACTCAAATCAACAGAACATCTTGATGATTTTTTTATGCATTCTGCTAAAAATTTACAATGCATGCAGTTAAGCCCGAAATTATTCATACCTATGCCAAATTCTGAGTATTTTGCATCGTTCTACTTGAGGAACAATGTCACTGTGGTTGAAGTTTCGTAAGAATGTGATAAAAGGCTGAAACAAGTGCTACAAGAGACATTCCAAGGAATGAAATACCTTGTGAATTGGTTAGCAAATATAACGATTGAAAATACTCCAAATTTGGCATAGGTATGAATAATTTCGGGCTTAACTGTATGTACTTAATTACTATACTTACAAGCTACTCTACTCTACTACAAGGACAAGGCCATGGGGAGCAATAACATGGCAATGATGATTTGATGATCTTGATCATTTACATATGCATGTTGTTTTTGACAAGAAATTGCTCAGAAGAAACTCAACTCTCAGATCATCAAAAAATTAAGAAATTCCAGTACTGGGAAAATATCTGCAATTCTAATAAAGTAAGTAATTCGCATCTTTACTTTATGTTCGTTTCCTTCCCGTATCATAAGAAACTTTCAGTAATGGCGGATATTCTTAGTATCTTATAAAAAGGATACACGAAGTAGCAAATTCTCATCGTTGTGTTTTCAAAACATGTTACAGTAACTCCCCCAGATTGACTGACAATCGCTGACAACTTGCTGCATAACTGAGAGGTGACTAACGTGACTTGTAATAGACATGTCTAGGCATGGTCAATGACTATTGAATGGTGGATAAGTTTCATTACCTTTCAAGGTTCTTTTGGAAATAAATATTCACTAAATACGGTTCATAATGATAATATATTCTAAAAATCATAACAAATGAAACGAGTTGTCTTAAGGTCATACAATATTATAAATTTTGCATTTATAGATTCATACCTCGTGAAATAAGATGCCTCTTCCCTGTCTTCCAAACTTTCTCTTCCTGAGTCTTGCCAACAGCCTTCTTCGCCAGTAGCCTAGAACCAAACAATACCAGGATATCAGGTGACTGGCAGTAACGCAATGCCTTTTATGGAATACCTACGCAAGCAGTGCAATGAAATACCAGTGCGTTGGATGCAGAAAATAGCAAGTAAATGCTAAGACCATTGCAAATAATCTTCAGAGATTCAATAAACTTTTCTATAGTGTCTTAATCAAGCTCTTTCTCGAGTCAGCGAATAAAAACTCTTCTGCAAAATTGGGAACATCTGCCGATCACTTATCGTCAAAACAAAAGGCGACTTCCGTATGTTCCAGATTTCGAGCGAGGATTAGATATTTCTAAAATATGTACAAACAAAGAATATCATTCTTGTTTTTAAAATCAACACTTTGGATGGCTAAGTCATATCCGAGGCAAATACATCAATTATTGTAAACACGCCAAACCTTCTTCGTGTACAAAATAGAAAGCATTTCAACGCTAATATTTGATCTTCGAATTTTCAAATCATTCCACTTTGAGGGCGCAATGCAAATAGCGCATGCATGTCTTTCAAAGGTTCCAAGATTTGCAGGGGAGTTTTGTTTCTGAGTGCCTGGGTAACGAACGCTAGATTTGCCCAATACAAGGGCTATAGTTTGCACAAGAAAACTATCCGCTATGTGGGCGCAATGCAAACAGCGGATGCCTTCAAGAAGTTTCAAGGATTTGCAGGGGAGTTCTATTCTGAGTGCTTGGGTAAGGAACACCAGATTTACCCAATGCAAGGGCTATAATTTGCACAAGAAAACCATCCGCTATGTGGGCGGAATGCAAACAGGGCATGTCTTCAATAAGTTTCACCGATTTGCAGGGGAGTTTTGTTTATTTGAGCTTGGGTAAAACTGACCGGAGAGGGTAGAGCCATTGAGTGAAGTCTGATCAAGGCTTAGAGAAAGAGGCGAAGCTTGAAATGATACCAGAAGATTTCCAAGTCCTCTTCAAAGATTATGTGTGGCAGTATATTGTCTTGAACAAAAGTTCCTACTATCAAGTAAACTGATGAGTTATCCCTCTTTTATCTTGCTCAAGACACTCTTTAGAGACCTTCGTGTTCATTCACCGCTGAACTGTTTCTCGAGATTCTCTCGAAAACTTATGTGCTTCAGCAAAAGAGCCCGGTGCATAGGTTACCTTTAGACTTACTGCTTGAGCTTGAGCCCCCGTTTCACACCTCGTTTTATGAATAAACCATTTAACTATTCTGAAACAAGGAATCGAAGCTGATTTCCTGGGTTCAAATGATTGGCATCAGAGCTTCTATCCTAATATTCCTCATTTTTTCGACTAACCTCTCAGACGCTCTTCTGTTTTCGTTTCTCTTTTACTTATAAAATAAACCGTAGAATTTTTAGTGATCTCAATGGTGGGGACCAAATGACCGCATGTTTTTCCCGCCATGGATGACGCATGTAAATAGTATTTATTCTTATTTAAGTTTTGAAACTATGTTATTGTTATGTTATTTCATTAATGGATGAAAGATATTAGGTTTTGTTGATATATAAGAACAGCTTCTGTCCCAATGCTGAATATACGCAATTTCTCAACATTTCTACAAATCATAGAAACTTTCCGCTCGATCAAAGCCCTTTTGTACCTGGAATAGCTATGAGTTCTCTGACTGATCATTGATGTGTATACCCTCCTTACAAATAAACATGCAGGAAACATTTAATCTTTTAATTTTGTTTCATGTGCTTTTAATTACATCCTGTGTAATAAACAAAACAACAAAAAAGAGAAAATAAACAATATTTGTTCAGTTCTTTTGAACTGTTTCATATTACCTAGTATTTGATCAGCTATTCTTGTTCAAAGGTCAATACACAAGGTCAAAGGTTCTTGTTCAAAGGTCAATACACAAGGTCAAAGGTTCTTGTTCAAAGGTCAATACACAAGGCCAAAGGTTCTTGTTCAAAGGTCAATACATAAGACCATTACTCTACCAGAAGAAACCTCTCGTTCCAAGCCTCCTTTGAAGTAAGCTAAATATTTATGTGTTGTCTTGCGTAATAAAATATTCCTAACAATATCATTCTTAATTAAGGTTATGATTGTCAAACTTGAACAAAATCACTGGCTTCAGGAATAACCTTTGCCGACTTAAGAAAACGATATATCTCAAGGCCAGACAGAAAATTATAGTTCTCTTTTTCAAAAACTCTTTCGCCCTGTGTCGGTCCGTCATACAGTACATCCTACCGAAGAATTCTCCAGTGTTTCAAAGTCTAAGTTTTCATCTGACTCAAAATTCTTATCAGAATGTGGAGAATGCTGGAGAATTCTTATCATGTTATTTGTGTGGCAAGTTATTATTATGAAATTGAAATAAACCATTTTGACATTTAAAAAAGTGCCTGGGCAGAGCAACATTTTTCTGGTAAATGACTGCCACAGTTCAATTCATCATTCGTGAAAGCCCTGTGGCAGCCATTTACCAGAAAAATACTGCTCTCCCCAGATCCTTGTTCTAAATGTCAAAATGGTCTATTGAAAAAATTGAATAGAGCCTAGTACCTAAGGCATGTTCTGTACCAACACTTGCTCATTAGTTCTGTTTTAAGTCACACTCTGATGACGACACAAGTCAGAAAGGCCTCAGTGTGCTAAATCTTCTCGTTTTTTACATCCGAATCTTTTTACAATTTCTTGTTAAGTACCTTAGCCACCAAAGTTAGCTTATGAAATGATCATGAAATGGTGAACAGGAAACATGGTCAACAAGTAGCTTTCGTACAACTCCAAATTGCGAGGCTAGAGTCATCAAGTAAACAAGCATAATAAAAATTTTATTGCTTCTTGTTTTGGCCGAGCAAGACAGTTAAGTGTATTTCACAGATGCAATATTGTGATGTCGAGAAAACTGACAACCGCAGAAACCAAAACAACCAAAATCAAATATAGCAAAGGTCATATCATATAAAAGGTCGTCTTACCACGAAAACCGCAAAAATTCTTGAAATTTACGACCTGTGCCTAAGATAGATCTGAGGCATCTCATCAAAAATTCATTTTTACGGAAGACTAGACTTGCCCTAAGTCTATCTCTTCAGTCCATCTTACCGTTCCCATTTCGGTAGTTCCTGGATCCGCCATTCCAATATTTCGCGAGGGCACAAAGGGAGAGAGCATGAGAGATCTCTCTCGCTCTGTTGACGGAATGTTGGAATGGCGGATCCAGGAACTACCGAAAAGGGAACGGTAAGGCGGACTGAAGAGATAGACGGAAGACGTATAAAGGTAAAAGCAGGCTCTCCTTGGTACAAACCAATTGATTGTTATTTTTTGACACTCAATTTCGTTTCTTCCCGTGTCAAATTCATATTTACCAAGCCTATAAAGCTTTGGATCCGTAACAAAAGTGTAACGGATAATAAGCCTCCCGTTAGACTTCAATCTCTTGCAAAAGTGTTGGACCCCTACCAAAATCTACGTTTTTCGGAAATATTGTCCCCCTCCCCCCATTTCAATGTTGCTTGCATTGGTGAATCATTCTTTTGGTGGATCTGCATGAAAAACACCTCTTTGCAGGGCAATCAACATTGAAACGGGGGGAGGGGGGACAAAAATTCGAATTTTTCAACAGGGGTCTTACTTTTGTAAGAGATTGTTGCTCCAAGTCTATTCCGTTGTCAATCCACACTGAAAGAATATAATTACCCCTGCGGTAGCGTAAGCAACTAAGGGGACGCTGCGAAGGAGAAACGAAAAACCTTCGGCTTCTTCTTTTTTCTCCTTCGCAGCGTCCCCTTCGTGGTTTACGCCCCCGCAGAAGTAATCATACTCTTTCAGCGCTGATAGGCCACGAAATAGACTTGAAGTCAGTCTTGCCTTAGACTGACAACGTGATTCCTTGTATTCGTTCAACGCTTTTAATCTGATGTTTTAATTTTCACTCATACAAGTACTCAAGACCAAACAGATTCAAAACAGAGACTAAAATTCAGTTTGAAGCCATAACATCATCCAATCCAATTCAATGCGGAAAACTGAGACTTGTGTAATCAGTCTAGTCTAGTCTCCTGTTTACACCATCCTTGCTAATTCGCACCAATTTTGTTCCCTCTGTCAGAAATAATGTCTTTCTGGAGCAGCGTAAAACGCGCTTGAGCCGTACAACTTGCAGCTGATCAAAACCGCACAGGTGCAGTGAAAACATGATCTAAGAGACATTACTGCAGAAGATTTCATCAAGAAAACGGATTACAAAGAGTGCGGAGAGTGCTTTCGTATCTTGATGCTCCGTAGCTGATCTTTCTTAGGTGATATTCTAAACTCCTACAGAATTGAATATATCATGAAGCTTACCGCAAGTATATCTTCTTCTTTGAGAGTCTCGAACCAGCCCCCTTGATGAACAGCTACAACGAAATGATAAGTTCAAAAAACAGACAAGCAATCAAAAAGACAAATTTCATCATTAGCAACACATTTTGATGTATTACTTGTCGACTTGAAATTAATTGATAATTACGGACACATCAGTTACAATAATAATACGCAATTCATTAACACATTAAGTTTGGTCGCCACTAGCAAACACTATTTGAATGATCATTAAATTTTTTTATTTTCCCTACGCCTTGTTCGAGTGTATGGTTTGCTTGTTTTTGGCGCGACGTTAGGCGTTTTAACGGATACGATATCATGATGATGTCAGTTTGAACATTTCCTATCGTTTACTGCAAACTTTTGTTTGGAGTTGGGTGGCATAAAGATGTTTAAATTGATGATATTTTAACGAGGGTCGTGGATAATTTCATAATGATTTGATTTCACGACGTCATATCAAAGTTCTTTATCCATTCATTCGTTCACTTGGTCATTATTCGTTGCAAAACTTGTTTTGTTTCAAGTTGGATGGCATAAAGATGTTCTATCAAATCATGGGTAGTTAGACACTGCTGGTGTGCTTCTATGGAGAAGAGCTGGATAATATGTATCTGCGGGGGACATTTTTTATAGTACTGCGGAGGAGATATCTGCGGGGGAAATTTTTATAGTACTGCGGAGGAGATATCGGAATTAATATTTTCATCCTTTCGATATCTCCTCCGCAGTACTACAAAAAATTTCCCCCGCAGATACATATCATCCAGCGCTCCTCCATAGAAGCACACCAGCAGTGTCTAACTACCCATGATCAAATGGGAGGATAATTTCATAACAATTTGATTTTCACGACGTCATATCAAAGTTCATTCATCTATCCTTTCATTAATTTGATGTCAAACTCATTTTGTTTGGAGCTGATACCATTTATGGGTGGCACAAAGATGTGGAATTCAAACAGGAATTTAACGAGAGTTGGGGGATAATTTAATAAAGATGGGATAAAGATATAATTTCAAGACGTCACGTCACACCAAAGTTTCTCATTCATTCATTCATTCATTCATTCATTCATTCGTTAATTCATTCATTGACTGATCCTTAATCTGTTATAAAACATGTTTGTTCGAAGTTAACCTATATATGGATCTCACAAAGATGCTCTAAGCAAGGAATCATATTCAAACGGGATTTTAACGAGGGTCGTGGATAACTTAATAAAGATCTCACTTCAAGAGGTCATATGAAAGTTCTTCGTTCATTCTTTCTATAACTTATTCATTCCTTTGTCATAGAACATGCTTGGTGGCATAAAGATGTTCAATGGGATGGCATTCTAACAGGATTTTTACGAAGATTGTGAAATGCCTAAGTAAGGGGAAATTGAATGAAAGGTGTGATTTCAAGACATCATCCGAACATAAACTCCCTCCATTTATTCATTCGTTTCTTAATTCAGTCATTCAATTTACGAAGAAAATTCATAAATTTCCACCTGAATTCACTATTTACTTTTTCGTGCAATTTAGTGACGTCAGCTGCACTTAAAATATTCCAAGTGCCAAATAGACTCATTAATGACACCATTTTACGAGGTTCTTTGACAAAGAAAGCCATCGCAATTCGCACGCTCATTAGTAGCATCGCTGTTTCCATGTGACTCTTCACTCTTTAGCCTGATGTGACTCACACAGATGACCTACAACAAGCACAATAATATTGTTTTCTGAAGGAAAAGCCGAGGAGAAAATCACTGTCTAGAAGACTCGTATACTTTCTCCAGAAATCCATTTGTTTCTCACGAAATCCGTAAAATCCTCTAGAAATCGTTTTGCTCTACCGCCAATCTCGTACGCTTTTCGATGGAGTGATACACCTCTTGGGAAGAACAATTCGAGTCTGTACACAGTCTTTTCCAACAAGAATTTTCAGTCGAGGACTCGCAAAAACAATTTTCTTTTCAACGAATTTTTGCTTTTCGAGTTTCAAACGAAGTATTTTCTAATTTCTATTGAGTAGGGAAGGGAGCAGTAGTAGATGCTATGTAGGAAATACCAAATTATGGGATTAATCATTCATAAACCATATGCAAGCATGAAATAAATTAAAACACAGTGAATTTGATTTTCATACGTATTTCTTTTTCATTCCAAGTTCAAATAGAACCTCCTAGGAGGCAGAAAAAGGAGAAAGAAGCAAACAATACACCTTCCTTCCTTCCTCATACACAATTTTTATTCCGAGTCAAAACAATTCTTTAAATCAAGAACTCGCAATCAAAATGGTATTTACGACTAAATTTTTGCTTTAGATTTTCAAAGGAAGCATTTTCTAATCTCCTGTTGACAAGAAGTGCTACAAAAATGTCGCCAATGTTAGGTAGGGGATATCAAGGGAAGAGAAAATAATTTATAAAAACTTGGTCAAACAGGAAATTTGTCTCGATTCCAATTTCGGGCCTCCTTGGTGGTGGAAACAGCAAACAATGTACTCTCCTCACCATAAAGACTTTTTATGCCAAGTGAGTCGAAAAAAGTTCTGGCGTTTTCATCAAACTAAGAAAGCATGAATTATTAATTCATTTCATTTAACATTTTTAATTATGAGACTGCAGAGACTGGTTTGCAGGGGGCCCTGCAAAAAATTTTACAAAATGAAAAACCTAATTCACAAATTATTTATCTAATTAATCCAATAATAAATAAAACGAATTTAAATCAAAAGAAAAGTAGAAGAGCAACCCTCTGCAAATTCTCTTTTAGCTTCTTTTTGAATGTAAGAAGGGAGGTGAGCGGCCGAGCGAGTGGCTTATGCACTTTCCTTCAGGTGACTAAAGTTAAGCTCGGTCAAGTGAGGTCAAACTCCGGATAGGTGACCTCGGAGGCTTGACCTTGCAACTCGCCTCGCCGTCCTTCGGAAGGGACGTTAAACTATGGCTCCCATGCCTGGATAGTGGGTTTAAATTAGCCTTAAGTAGCTAGAAATGCTTCCTGCCCACTCAAAATAAATTACTGAAAAAAGGGTGCATGTTTGACATCTAAGCTTACTTAGTTCCAAATCTTAGGCCCACAAAATGAAATATGGTAGACTTCTGCACATTTGACATTTTGAAGAGAGGAAAATGCAAGTCAGCTTCGGTGTTTCTTAGTCTCAGTTTACTATGTTTTACAAATAACTCAGACAGATATTCAGGAGCATGTCTTTTTGTTGACTTACAGTGGCTGTTTCATTTTGAATGATGTCAGAAATTGTTGGCCGTTTCAGCCTTTTTATCAGACTAGCTGCTTAAACATTATGAAACTGCTACTTGTAACAATTCTGGCAGCTCGATTTTGTAACTTTTGGAAGGTTTCAATTTGAGTTTTACCACAACATCCCTATACTGAGCAACAATACCGAAAGTTGGGTTCAACAATTCCTCTGTACATTTTATTCAGCGTTTCCTCGGGCAAAAATTTCTTTGTATACTTCAAAAAGCCTAAGGCTCAAGAGACTTTTGTTCTCGTACACTTGATATGCTCGAATCCCAAACAAGATGACTGTCCGACTGAGCACCAAGGTATTTAGTACTACAGACAGTCTTCATCTGTGTGCCATTAAAAATTAATAGAAAATTGCTTGAAAATCGATCAAAGGTTGTGAGCCACAGGGGTAATGATGTCATCTCAAACACCTCTCCATAATGTTTTCATTCTTCAAACATAAAAAGAAAGCCTGCTTAACCACTTCATCAGAATGACTTAACCAAAAATGTTAATCTGCCATAAAACATTGAAAGTGAAGGTTTATTTCACCAAGTTAATCAACTTGTCAAAGCTTTTCATTCCTGAGATCACCAATTTTGATGAACAAAATCTATTTTCTATTTCAAAGTGAACTGCCCCATAGTCCATTATAAAATGATCTATCGCCTATTGAAATTGAAGAGAACAAACTACATGGGAAAGAAAACATCAAGCACATCAGGTAACAACGACATTGCAACCTAGTTTAATAAAATAGAAGACTAATATTTCAAATTTCTTTAAATTGTTCTTATTTTCAATTGTTTAGAATAATTCAAAAAATGTTCACCACCCCCAAAAAATATAGAATATAAGCATCGGTTCCAAATCTTTAACTTGGCGTAAAAAGGTGGGTGTAAAATTCAATGATCTATTTCTTCTGATTGAATGGCTTGAAAGAAACTTTTGATACTTATCTATAATTCTACCATTGGACTTTTCAGAAGTTTTGAATATTTTTCAAAATTGCAGCGCATTCTAAATTTCGAAATTGCAGCGTATTCTAAATTTCAGCTCATTTGAGGATGTGACGTCATCAAATTTCTAAATCATAAACCAGATGAGTGATAGCTTTTTGCTTGATACCATATTGTAGGCATTCACAAACTATGGTTTTCTTTGAAATTACTTCATGTTGCATCAAACGGTTTACAAATTCCAATGGTTTTAAGTTTTTTTGAAACTTTTTGTTGATATCTTGACAAAGAGTAAAAACATTCTAACTCTGAAAATATTAGAGATTTCAGAAAAGTCCAATGGTAGAATTATAGAGAAATAGCTAGTTTCTTTGAAGTCATTCAGTTCAAAGAAATGGGTCACTCAATTCTACACCAGCCTTTTTAAAGATTTGGAACCTATGCTTAGAATATACCCTTTTAAAAGGAATAACCTGAGTTAAAAGATGAAATCTCACTGGTTTATAAATAGCCTATTGTATTTGGTAATCCAACATGTGTACTTTGTTGCATTACTTTGCTTTTTGATTATCTGTAATGCATCAAGAACAATGCTTCAAGCCAGACTGGAAAGTTTGCATAGCACACGCAATATCTTGCAAATGCAGGAGCTTACGCGGTTTTCAATCTGAACCTCACAGTTGAATTATGTGCAAAGATCTTCCAAGTGCCAGGCTGGAAAGTTCGTTTTTGGTACGCCAAAGGTTTACGCCACGCCAATTGTCTGAAGACAACAGGCCTATTGTTTTGCCATTGTTCTTGATGTCGCTATACGCCAAAGATATTTGGCGTAACATACATGTTTTCCAGCGTGGTCCAAGTGCAGATAGCATGCTTTCCAGTCTGGTGTTTAGATGTGTTACAGGCTATTACTAGCCAAAATTTGCACTATAAATTATCATTATTATTATCATTATTGTTGGCAATAAACAAAAGGTCTTCGTTTATATCGTTTCTATATTATTATCATTATTATTCTTATCGATGACGAACATCGCAAACTATTTGCCGGAAAAATTTTCGTTTCATTTAGAAGGGCAAAAAACCTTAAAGATACTTTGGTTCGCGCTAAATTGCAAACTCAAGATCAGGAGCTGATGCCAAAGGGAACTTTTAAATGCAATGGTAGGAGATGTCTAATCTGCCCTATCATCAGAGAGGGCTCCAGTTTTTCTAATGCGAATGATTCGCGATCTTTTAAGAATTTTTCGGGGGCGTACGATTGCAATTCGATAAACGTAGTTTATATGTTGCAATGTACATGTTGTAACAAAAAGGATGTTGGCAGCACAAAAACAAAATTTCGTCAAAGATTTAATGTCTACAAATCATATTTTCGGACGTACAAGCAGAAACGCAATACTGGTGCTCTTGATACGGGAAAGGCAGTCCCACAGGCAAGTTTTTTCGCTCATTTTTCGAGGAAGGCCATCAGGGTGACTTCTCCGTCGTTATTCGTATCATCGACGGAGCACAGGATGTGTACTCGCTTCGTAGGAAAGAGCTCTTTTGGCAATACAAATTGGGTTTGTTTGCACCAAATGGCCTAAACGAGAGGGCGGCTGATGTTGAGCTGGATATGTTTGCTTGTGGTACTGCCTAGTTCTCATACCATTGCATTGAAAACCTTGGGCAACACAATGGCAGGGATGTCGGCTTGTTGACTTCGTGTATAATTACACGTAGTGGTGGGGTGGAATTCCCTATCGAGCTATCCTGGATTTAGCAATTTAAGCAAATCTTTGGAGGGTCAATGGCCGATATCCCTTGCCTGTTGTCTCGGGTTGTAAAAGTTGTTGTCGCGAAGAGCTTTCAGTCCCTTGTCTATAAGATTTAGAGATCGTTTCTTTCTATTCAAATCCAAAAAAAAAAGGGGCAAAACATCTTCGAGTAAGGTCATTGGGGAGTTTTGTGGAAAGAAATTCATGCCTTGTTTTTTGCGGCTTTGTCTATATGTAATATAAAAACATTCTTTTATGTTTATCTTGTTGATAGTATTCTAAAATAATATTCTTTTCTTTTCTTTTATTTGTCTAGGGTATAGAAACTATTTTTATGTAAATTTTAGTATAAATACTTGGCTGTCTAGGATTGTAAATACACTGAAGAAGATTTTATATCGAAACGTCTGCCCTGAAACAGTTGTGTTTTTTATCATTTTAATTTCTGTTTTACTTTGAAAGTGGTTTAGTTTATATCATTATTATTATTATTATTATTATTAAATTAAACTAAAAGCACCATCAAAAAACAACAGAAAATAAAATATATAAAAACAAACTGCTATTTGTCAAGACGTTTCGATTAAAATCTTCATCAGTTTATTATCATTATTATACTATTGCTAGACCCTTGCTAGGCCAAAATTGCAAAAAAGTATACCCTTGCCTGGCTAGACTTAGAAGTCCGAAAAAGTATAACCTTCGTCACGGCACATACACATAGGGAGCCTAGTGAAGTAGGCCCCCTGCCCTAGCATACCATTTGTTTTCGTTATTATATACTACCTTGTCTCGTAGTCTGCAACTGAGCAGGTCAGACTCCAGTGAACCTTTCATGTCTGTATCGGACTTTTGATGAATTCTTCAAGAAGGTTCTTTATCATACGTCCAGCAACCTGCTTCGTTTCTCATATACTTCTGCTGATCTCCTGAGCTTCCTTTCAAAATGGCCGCTTGCTGCTTGCTTTGCTTGCTTTTGCAGAGCTCTTGCGCATTGGCAAATCGTTTTTCGCGCCTCTTTACCAGTCCCCTCATAAATGCACAAATTCTGGCACACCATTTCTCTGGTTTGCACTTTGCATCATTATGGGGCAAGTTTGATTTTGCTCTTACAGCAGGCAGGCTGTATTTGAAATCGACAATTTCTACTAAAATATCTATTAAATGATAAATAGTTTCTGCATATCATTAGTAAAAGGTATCTCGCTCTTTGGGTTTCCTAAAATATGCTAAGAAACTGCTTCCAGAAAAAAATTTATTCAACCATTTGCTGTTGTTTTTGTTGTATTGCGGTGTTTCTGCCTTTAAAGTTATTAATTTATTTGTCACCGCAGAGTTGGTCACCGCAAGCATCTTCAGATCCGACAATCGACGCTGGTATCGTGGCCTTTCCTTTTTCAAATTATTCCAAAACATACCCTGAGTCAAATGTATAAAGGTATTATTGTTGAGCCCCACCACCTCCACTACTGTTGCTCTGTGTGGGCCTGTGTGGTGTGTTGTGGAGACTCTCGCCTGTTAATCCTACAAAAGTTACAAAATCGTGCTGCGAGAATAGTTACCAACAGTAGCTATGATGCACCAGTAGTAAACTTGATAAAAGAGCTCAAATGGCCGACAGTCCAAGACATGATCAAACAAGAGACGGATACCATTGTTTTCAAAGCAATAAATGGCGCCCTACTTACCTCTCAACTCTATTCATGAGAAACTCGACTTGGGAGATTGTAAATTTGAGAAATTGTGAGACTGACTTGCTTGCTCCACGAATGAAAACGAGCAATGGCCAAAAAGTATTTTCGTTCCATGGATCGAAGGTTTGGAATGGATAAGAACATGAGGTCAAGCTAGCCCCCTCTCTGTCTACTTTTAAATGTAGATTAAGCAGAAAATAGCTTTTAAATTTTACATTTATTCTAATTTAACTAAAGGTTTTGCCATGGCCCCCTGAAAAGCAGCCAATCTTGGCTGATGGGACCACCGTGTATAAAGAATTAAAATTAAATAAAGGTAAGATTGTACATTCAGATGGTACACATTATATCTACTGAAATCTTATCATTTTTTCAAGATTTCAATTGAAGCTGTATGGCGTTCTTTTCCTGAAAGACTCTGTGTAAGACTTACACAATCTGGGTCACTCTTGTGAACTCAGCATTCAATTCTGCATCGAAACATTATTGCTAAAAGAAATCAGTTCGGGGATGTGTGTGGCACCACGGTACTTAGCAAGCTTCAGAAGCTCAAAAATCATGCAGCTAGAATCGTGACAAATAGCTCCTATAAAATGTCTGCACCACCTATCATCAAGTAGTTGGGATGCAGCCTCGTCCCCAGGACCTTTGTTATGACAAAAGGTGAAGGGGACGAGGATGGTTGGGATGGCTAACGGTCAACGATCTCATAGAAATAGAAACAATTAAAGGAAAATTATCTGTAGGTTAGGTCCATAAACCACGAAGCGCATGAATATCTCACAGAGCTGTTCCAAAGGTTATCTGAAACCAGATCTATCGCAAAAGTGAAATATCTCTAATCCTGCTACAGTTACAGCAGTCTGAGTGACTTTTTTGAGCTCAGCATTCTATTCTGCATCGAAACATTGCTAAAACAAATCAATCAATGGTTCATTATAAATTTCTCACCTCCATGGAATAGATGCTTTTCTGTGGTAGTGATTCTCTACCAAATTCTCGCATCTATTGCAATCTATCGCAAAAGTGAAATATCTCTACTCCTGCTACAGTTACAGCAGTCTGAGTGACCTTTTTGAGCTCAGCATTCTATTCTGCATCGAAACATTGCTATAACAAATCAATTAATGGTTCTTTATAAATTTCTCACCTCAATGGAATAGATGCTTTTCTGTGGTAGTGATTCTCTACCAAATTCTCGCATCTATTGCAATCTATCGCAAAAGTGAAATATCTCTACTCCTGCTACAGTTACAGCAGTCTGAGTGACTTTTTTGAGCTCAGCATTCTATTCTGCATCGAAACATTGCTATAACAAATCAATTAATGGTTCTTTATAAATTTCTCACCTCAATGGAATAGATGCTTTCCTGTGGTAGTGATTCTCTACCAAATTCTCGCATCTATTGCAATCTATCGCAAAAGTGAAATATCTCTACTCCTGCTACAGTTACAGCAGTCTGAGTGACCTTTTTGAGCTCAGCATTCTATTCTGCATCGAAACATTGCTATAACAAATCAATTAATGGTTCTTTATAAATTTCTCACCTCAATGGAATAGATGCTTTCCTGTGGTAGTGATTCTCTACCAAATTCTCGCATCTATTGCAATCGATCGCAAAAATGAAATATCTCTACTCCTGCTACAGTTACAGCAGTCTGAGTGACCTTTTTGAGCTCAGCATTCTATTCTGCATCGAAACATTGCTATAACAAATCAATTAATGGTTCTTTATAAATTTCTCACCTCAATGGAATAGATGCTTTTCTGTGGTAGTGATTCTCTACTAAATTCTCGCATCTATTGCAATCTATCGCAAAAGTGAAATATCTCTACTCCTGCTACAGTTACAGCAGTCTGAGTGACTTTTTTGAGCTCAGCATTCTATTCTGCATCGAAACATTGCTATAACAAATCAATTTAATGGTTCTTTATAAATTTCTCACCTCAATGGAATAGATGCTTTTCTGTGGTAGTGATTCTCTACCAAATTCTCGCATCTATTGCAATCTATCGCAAAAGTGAAATATCTCTACTCCTGCTACAGTTACAGCAGTCTGGGTGACTTTTTTGAGCTCAGCATTCTATTCTGCATCGAAACATTGCTATAACAAATCAATTAATAGTTCTTTATAAATTTCTCACCTCAATGGAATAGATGCTTTTCTGTGGTAGTGCTTCTCTACCAAATTCTCGCATCTATTGCAATCTATCGCAAAAGTGAAGTATCTCTACTCCTGCTATAGTTACAGCAGTCTGGGTGACCTTTTTGAGCTCAGCATTCTATTCTGCATCGAAACATTGCTATAACAAATCAATTAATGGTTCTTTATAAATTTCTCACCTCAATGGAATAGATGCTTTTCTGTGGTAGTGATTCTCTACCAAATTCTCGCATCTATTGCAATCTATCGCAAAAGTGAAATATCTCTACTCCTGCTACAGTTACAGCAGTCTGGGTGACTTTTTTGAGCTCAGCATTCTATTCTGCATCGAAACATTGCTATAACAAATCAATTAATGGTTCTTTATAAATTTCTCACCTCAATGGAATAGATGCTTTTCTGTGGTAGTGATTCTCTACCAAATTCTCGCATCTATTGTCATCTATCGCAAAAGTGAAATATCTCTACTCCTGCTACAGTTACAGCAGTCTGGGTGACTTTTTTGAGCTCAGCATTCTATTCTGCATCGAAACATTGCTATAACAAATCAATTAATGGTTCTTTATAAATTTCTCACCTCAATGGAATAGATGCTTTTCTGTGGTAGTGATTCTCTACCAAATTCTCGCATCTATTGCAATCTATCGCAAAAGTGAAATATCTCTACTCCTGCTACAGTTACAGCAGTCTGGGTGACTTTTTTGAGCTCAGCATTCTATTCTGCATCGAAACATTGCTATAACAAATCAATTAATGGTTCTTTATAAATTTCTCACCTCAATGGAATAGATGCTTTTCTGTGGTAGTGATTCTCTACCAAATTCTCGCATCTATTGCCATCTATCGCAAAAGTGAAATATCTCTACTCCTGCTACAGTTACAGCAGTCTGGGTGACTTTTTTGAGCTCAGCATTCTATTCTGCATCGAAACATTGCTATAAAAAATCAATTAATGGTTCTTTATAAATTTCTCACCTCAATGGAATAGATGCTTTTCTGTGGTAGTGATTCTCTACCAAATTCTCGCATCTATTGCAATCTATCGCAAAAGTGAAATATCTCTACTCCTGCTACAGTTACAGCAGTCTGAGTGACTTTTTTGAGCTCAGCATTCTATTCTACATCGAAACATTGCTATAACAAATCAATTAATGGTTCTTTATAAATTTCTCACCTCAATGGAATAGATGCTTTTTTGTGGTAGTGATTCTCTACCAAATTCTCGCATCTATTGCAATCTATCGCAAAAGTGAAATATCTCTACTCCTGCTACAGTTACAGCAGTCTGGGTGACTTTTTTGAGCTCAGAATTCTATTCTGCATCGAAGCATTGCTATAACAAATCAATTAATGGTTCTTTATAAATTTCTCACCTCAATGGAATAGATGCTTTTCTGTGGTAGTGATTCTCTACCAAATTCTCGCATCTATTGCCATCTATCGCAAAAGTGAAATATCTCTACTCCTGCTACAGTTACAGCAGTCTGGGTGACTTTTTTGAGCTCAGCATTCTATTCTGCATCGAAACATTGCTATAACAAATCAATTAATGGTTCTTTATAAATTTCTCACCTCAATGGAATAGATGCTTTTCTGTGGTAGTGATTCTCTACCAAATTCTCGCATCTATTGCAATCTATCGCAAAAGTGAAATATCTCTACTCCTGCTACAGTTACAGCAGTCTGAGTGACTTTTTTGAGCTCAGCATTCTATTCTACATCGAAACATTGCTATAACAAATCAATTAATTGTTCTTTATAAATTTCTCACCTCAATGGAATAGATGCTTTTCTGTGGTAGTAATTCTCTACCAAATTCTCGCATCCATTGCAATCTATCGCAAAAGTGAAATATCTCTACTCCTGCTACAGTTACAGCAGTCTGGGTGACTTTTTTGAGCTCAGCATTCTATTCTGCATCGAAACATTGCTATAACAAATCAATTAATAGTTCTTTATAAATTTCTCACCTCAATGGAATAGATGCTTTTCTGTGGTAGTGCTTCTCTACCAAATTCTCGCATCTATTGCAATCTATCGCAAAAGTGAAATATCTCTACTCCTGCTATAGTTACAGCAGTCTGGGTGACCTTTTTGAGCTCAGCATTCTATTCTGCATCGAAACATTGCTATAACAAATCAATTAATGGTTCTTTATAAATTTCTCACCTCAATGGAATAGATGCTTTTCTGTGGTAGTGATTCTCTACCAAATTCTCGCATCTATTGCAATCTATCGCAAAAGTGAAATATCTCTACTCCTGCTACAGTTACAGCAGTCTGAGTGACTTTTTTGAGCTCAGCATTCTATTCTGCATCGAAACATTGCTATAACAAATCAATTAATGGTTCTTTATAAATTTCTCACCTCAATGGAATAGATGCTTTTCTGTGGTAGTGATTCTCTACCAAATTCTCGCATCTATTGCAATCTATCGCAAAAGTGAAATATCTCTACTCTTGCTACAGTTACAGCAGTCTGAGTGACTTTTTTGAGCTCAGAATTCTATTCTGCATCGAAGCATTGCTATAACAAATCAATTAATGGTTCTTTATAAATTTCTCACCTCAATGGAATAGATGCTTTTCTGTGGTAGTGATTCTCTACCAAATTCTCGCATCTATTGCCATCTATCGCAAAAGTGAAATATCTCTACTCCTGCTACAGTTACAGCAGTCTGGGTGACTTTTTTGAGCTCAGCATTCTATTCTGCATCGAAACATTGCTATAACAAATCAATTAATGGTTCTTTATAAATTTCTCACCTCAATGGAATAGATGCTTTTCTGTGGTAGTGATTCTCTACCAAATTCTCGCATCTATTGTAATCTATCGCAAAAGTGAAATATCTCTACTCTTGCTACAGTTACAGCAGTCTGAGTGACCTTTTTGAGCTCAGCATTCTATTCTGCATCGAAACATTGCTATAACAAATCAATTAATGCTTCTTTATAAATTTCTCACCTCAATGGAATAGATGCTTTTCTGTGGTAGTGATTCTCTACCAAATTCTCGCATCTATTGCCATCTATCGCAAAAGTGAAATATCTCTACTCCTGCTACAGTTACAGCAGTCTGGGTGACTTTTTTGAGCTCAGCATTCTATTCTGCATCGAAACATTGCTATAACAAATCAATTAATGGTTCTTTATAAATTTCTCACCTCAATGGAATAGATGCTTTTCTGTGGTAGTGATTCTCTACCAAATTCTCGCATCTATTGCAATCTATCGCAAAAGTGAAATATCTCTACTCCTGCTACAGTTACAGCAGTCTGAGTGACTTTTTTGAGCTCAGCATTTTATTCTGCATCGAAACATTGTTATAACAAATCAATTAATGGTTCTTTATAAATTTCTCACCTCAATGGAATAGATGCTTTTCTGTGGTAGTGATTCTCTACCAAATTCTCGCATCTATTGCAATCTATCGCAACAGTGAAATATCTCTACTCCTGCTACAGTTACAGCAGTCTGATTGACTTTTTTGAGCTCAGCATTCTATTCTGCATCGAAACATTGCTATAACAAATCAATTAATCGTTCTTTATAAATTTCTCACCTCAATGGAATAGATGCTTTCCTGTGGTAGTGATTCTCTACCAAATTCTCGCATCTATTGCAATCTATCGCAAAAGTGAAATATCTCTACTCCTGCTACAGTTACAGCAGTCTGAGTGACCTTTTTGAGCTCAGCATTCTATTCTGCATCGAAACATTGCTATAACAAATCAATTAATGCTTCTTTATAAATTTCTCACCTCAATGGAATAGATGCTTTTCTGTGATAGTGATTCTCTACCAAATTCTCGCATCTATTGCCATCTATCGCAAAAGTGAAATATCTCTACTCCTGCTACAGTTACAGCAGTCTGGGTGACTTTTTTGAGCTCAGCATTCTATTCTGCATCGAAACATTGCTATAACAAATCTATTAATGGTTCTTTATAAATTTCTCACCTCAATGGAATAGATAATTTCCTGTGGTAGTGACTCTCTACCAAATTCTCGCATCTATTGCAATATATCGCAAAAGTGAAATATCTCCACTCCTGCTACAGTTACAGCAGTCTGAGTGACTTTTTCGAGCTCAACATCCTTTTCTGCATCGCAACATTGCTATAACAAATCAATTAATGGTTCTTTATAAATTTCTCACCTCAATGGAATAGATGCTTTTCTGTGGTAGTGATTCTCTACCAAATTCTCGCATCTATTGCAATCTATCGCAAAAGTGAAATATCTCTACTCTTGCTACAGTTACAGCAGTCTGAGTGACTTTTTTGAGCTCAGCATTCTATTCTGCATCGAAACATTGCTATAACAAATCAATTAATGGTTCTTTATAAATTTCTCACCTCAATGGAATAGATGTTTTTCTGTGGTAGTGATTCTCTACCAAATTCTCGCATCTATTGCAATCTATCGCAAAAGTGAAATATCTCTACTCCTGCTACAGTTACAGCAGTCTGAGTGACATTTTTGAGCTCAGCATTCTATTCTGCATCGAAACATTGCTATAACAAATCAATTAATGGTTCTTTATAAATTGTGAAGGTGAAGGTGAAGTTGCGTTTTTCAGCGCCAAGCGCTGGGATCGCAGAAGTAGGGCAGACCTAATCGAGTCCGCGACCCCTTGTCATGACGCTCAAGTGGTGGGGTCCTACCGGGTATCGAACCCACTCCGCCTGACTTTTATGGCTGCAAAGTCAGAGGATTACACCACTGCGCCACAACACCTTCAATTTCTCACCTCAATGGAATAGATGCTTTTCTGTGGTAGTGATTCTCTACCAAATTCTCGCATCTATTGCAATCTATCGCAAAAGTGAAATATCTCTACTATTGCTACAGTTACAGCAGTTTGAGTGACTTTTTTGAGCTCAGCATTCTATTCTGCATCGAAACATTGCTATAACAAATCAATTAATGGTTCTTTATAAATTTCTCACCTCAATGGAATAGATGCTTTTCTGTGGTAGTGATTCTCTACCAAATTCTCGCATCTATTGCAATCTATCGCAAAAGTGAAATATCTCTACTCCTGCTACAGTTACAGCATTCTGAGTGACTTTTTTGAGCTCAGCATTCTATTCTGCATCGAAACTTTGCTATAACAAATCAATTAATGGTTCTTTATAGATTTCTCACCTCAATGGAATAGATGCTTTCCTGTGGTAGTGATTCTCTACCAAATTCTCGCATCTATTGCAATCTATCGCAAAAGTGAAATATCTCTACTCCTGCTACAGTTACAGCAGTCTGAGTGACTTTTTTGAGCTCAGCATTCTATTCTGCATCGAAACATTGCTATAACAAATCAATTAATGGTTCTTTATAAATTTCTCACCTCAATGGAATAGATGCTTTTCTGTGGTAGTGATTCTCTACCAAATTCTCGCATCTATTGCAATCTATCGCAAAAGTGAAATATCTCTACTCCTGCTACAGTTACAGCAGTCTGGGTGACTTTTTTGAGCTCAGCATTCTATTCTGCATCGAAACATTGCTATAACAAATCTATTAATGGTTCTTTATAAATTTCTCACCTCAATGGAATAGATGCTTTTCTGTGGTAGTGATTCTCTACCAAATTCTTGCATCTATTGCAATCTATCGCAAAAGTGAAATATCTCTACTCCTGCTACAGTTACAGCAGTCTGAGTGACTTTTTTGAGCTCAGCATTCTATTCTGCATCGAAACATTGCTATAACAAATCAATTAATGGTTCTTTATAAATTTCTCACCTCAATGGAATAGATGCTTTTCTGTGGTAGTGATTCTCTACCAAATTCTCGCATCTATTCCATCTATCGCAAAAGTGAAATATCTCTACTCCTGCTACAGTTACAGCAGTCTGATTGACTTTTTTGAGCTCAGCATTCTATTCTGCATCGAAACATTGCTATAACAAATCAATTAATGGTTCTTTATAAATTTCTCACCTCAATGGAATAGATGCGTTCCTGTGGTAGTGATTCTCTACCAAATTCTCGCATCTATTGCAATCTATCGCAAAAGTGAAATATCTCTACTCCTGCTACAGTTACAGCAGTCTGAGTGACCTTTTTGAGCTCAGCATTCTATTCTGCATCGAAACATTGCTATAACAAATCAATTAATGCTTCTTTATAAATTTCTCACCTCAATGGAATAGATGCTTTCCTGTGGTAGTGATTCTCTACCAAATTCTCGCATCTATTGCAATCTATCGCAAAAGTGAAATATCTCTACTCCTGCTACAGTTACAGCAGTCTGAGTGACCTTTTTGAGCTCAGCATTCTATTCTGCATCGAAACATTGCTATAACAAATCAATTAATGGTTCTTTATAAATTTCTCACCTCAATGGAATAGATGCTTTTCTGTGGTAGTGATTCTCTACCAAATTCTCGCATCTATTGCAATCAATCGCAAAAGTGAAATATCTCTACTCCTGCTACAGTTACAGCAGTCTGAGTGACTTTTTTGAGCTCAGCATTCTATTCTGCATTGAAACATTGCTATGACAAATCAATTAATGGTTCTTTATAAATTTTTCACCTCAATGGAATAGATGCTTTTCTGTGGTAGTGATTCTCTACCAAATTCTCGCATCTATTGTAATCTATCGCAAAAGTGAAATATCTCTACTCTTGCTACAGTTACAGCAGTCTGAGTGACTTTTTTGAGCTCATCATTCTATTCTGCATCGAAACATTGCTATAACAAATCAATTAATGGTTCTTTATAAATTTCTCACCTCAATGGAATAGATGCTTTTCTGTGGTAGTGATTCTCCACCAAATTCTCGCATCTATTGCAATCTATCGCAAAAGTGAAATATCTCTACTCCTGCTACAGTTACAGCAGTCTGAGTGACTTTTTTGAGCTCAGCATTCTATTCTGCATCGAAACATTGCTATAACAAATCAATTAATGCTTCTTTATAAATTTCTCACCTCAATGGAATAGATGCTTTCCTGTGGTAGTGATTCTCTACCAAATTCTCGCATCTATTGCAATCTATCGCAAAAGTGAAATATCTCTACTCCTGCTACAGTTACAGCAGTCTGAGTGACCTTTTTGAGCTCAGCATTCTATTCTGCATCGAAACATTGCTATAACAAATCAATTAATGGTTCTTTATAAATTTCTCACCTCAATGGAATAGATGCTTTTCTGTGGTAGTGATTCTCTACCAAATTCTCGCATCTATTGCAATCAATCGCAAAAGTGAAATATCTCTACTCCTGCTACAGTTACAGCAGTCTGAGTGACTTTTTTGAGCTCAGCATTCTATTCTGCATTGAAACATTGCTATGACAAATCAATTAATGGTTCTTTATAAATTTTTCACCTCAATGGAATAGATGCTTTTCTGTGGTAGTGATTCTCTACCAAATTCTCGCATCTATTGTAATCTATCGCAAAAGTGAAATATCTCTACTCTTGCTACAGTTACAGCAGTCTGAGTGACTTTTTTGAGCTCAACATTCTATTCTGCATCGAAACATTGCTATAACAAATCAATTAATGGTTCTTTATAAATTTCTCACCTCAATGGAATAGATGCTTTTCTGTGGTAGTGATTCTCCACCAAATTCTCGCATCTATTGCAATCTATCGCAAAAGTGAAATATCTCTACTCCTGCTACAGTTACAGCAGTCTGAGTGACTTTTTTGAGCTCAGCATTTTATTCTGCATCGAAACATTGCTATAACAAATCAATTAATGGTTCTTTATAAATTTCTCACCTCAATGGAATAGATGCTTTTCTGTGGTAGTGATTCTCTGCCAAATTCTCGCATCTATTGCAATCTATCGCAAAAGTGAAATATCTCTACTCTTGCTACAGTTACAGCAGGTTGAGTGACTTTTTTGAGCTCAGCATTCTATTCTGCATCGAAACATTGCTATAACAAATCAATTAATGGTTCTTTATAAATTTCTCACCTCAATGGAATAGATGCTTTTCTGTGGTAGTGATTCTCTACCAAATTCTCGCATCTATTGCAATCTATCGCAAAAGTGAAATATCTCTACTCCTGCTACAGTTACAGCAGTCTGAGTGACTTTTTTGAGCTCAGCATTCTATTCTGCATCGAAACATTGCTATAACAAATCAATTAATGGTTCTTTATAAATTTCTCACCTCAATGGAATAGATGCTTTTCTGTGGTAGTGATTCTCTACCAAATTCTCGCATCTATTGCCATCTATCGCAAAAGTGAAATATCTCTACTCCTGCTACACTTACAGCAGTCTGGGTGACTTTTTTGAGCTCAGCATTCTATTCTGCATCGAAACATTGCTATAACAAACCTATTAATGGTTCTTTATAAATTTCTCACCTCAATGGAATAGATAATTTCCTGTGGTAGTGACTCTCTACCAAATTCTCGCATCTATTGCAATCTATCGCAAAAGTGAAATATCTCTACTCCTGCTACAGTTACAGCGGTCTGAGTGACTTTTTTGAGCTCAGCATTCTTTTCTGCATCGAAACATTGCTATAACAAATCAATTAATGGTTCTTTATAAATTTCTCACCTCAATGGAATAGATGCTTTTCTGTGGTAGTGATTCTCTACCAAATTCTCGCATCTATTGCCATCTATCGCAAAAGTGAAATATCTCTACTCCTGCTACAGTTACAGCAGTCTGGGTGACTTTTTTGAGCTCAGCATTCTATTCTGCATCGAAACATTGCTATAACAAATCAATTAATGGTTCTTTATAAATTTCTCACCTCAATGGAATAGATGCTTTTCTGTGGTAATGATTCTCTACCAAATTCTCGCATCTATTGCAATCTATCGCAAAAGTGAAATATCTCTACTCCTGCTACAGTTACAGTAGTCTGAGTGACTTTTTTGAGCTCAGCATTCTATTCTGCATCGAAACATTGCTATAACAAATCAATTAATGGTTCTTTATAAATTTCTCACCTCAATGGAATAGATGCTTTTTCTGTGGTAGTGATTCTCTACCAAATTCTCGCATCTATTGCAATCTATCGCAAAAGTGAAATATCTCTACTCTTGCTACAGTTACAGCAGTCTGAGTGACTTTTTTGAGCTCAGCATTCTATTCTGCATCGAAACATTGCTATAACAAATCAATTAATGGTTCTTTATAAATTTCTCAGCCTCAATGAAATAGATGTTTTTCTGTGGTAGTGATTCTCTACCAAATTCTCGCATCTATTGCAATCTATCGCAAAAGTGAAATATCTCTACTCCTGCTACAGTTACAGCAGTCTGAGTGACATTTTTGAGCTCAGCATTCTATTCTGCATCGAAACATTGCTATAACAAATCAATTAATGGTTCTTTATAAATTGTGAAGGTGAAGGTGAAGTTGCGTTTTTCAGCGCCAAGCGCTGGGATCGCAGAAGTAGGGCAGACCTAATCGAGTCCGCGACCCCTTGTCATGACGCTCAAGTGGTGGGGTCCTACCGGGTATCGAACCCACTCCGCCTGACTTTTATGGCTGCAAAGTCAGAGGATTACACCACTGCGCCACAACACCTTCAATTTCTCACCTCAATGGAATAGATGCTTTTCTGTGGTAGTGATTCTCTACCAAATTCTCGCATCTATTGCAATCTATCGCAAAAGTGAAATATCTCTACTATTGCTACAGTTACAGCAGTTTGAGTGACTTTTTTGAGCTCAGCATTCTATTCTGCATCGAAACATTGCTATAACAAATCAATTAATGGTTCTTTATAAATTTCTCACCTCAATGGAATAGATGCTTTTCTGTGGTAGTGATTCTCTACCAAATTCTCGCATCTATTGCAATCTATCGCAAAAGTGAAATATCTCTACTCCTGCTACAGTTACAGCAGTCTGAGTGACTTTTTTGAGCTCTGCATTTTATTCTGCATCGAAACATTGTTATAACAAATCAATCAATGGTTCTTTATAAATTTCTCACCTCAATGGAATAGATGCTTTCCTGTGGTAGTGATTCTCTACCAAATTCTCGCATCTATTGCAATCTATCGCAAAAGTGAAATATCTCTACTCCTGCTACAGTTACAGCAGTCTGAGTGATTTTTTTGAGCTCAGCATTCTATTCTGCATCGAAACATTGCTATGACAAATCAATTAATGGTTCTTTATAAATTTCTCACCTCAATGGAATAGATGCTTTTCTGTGGTAGTGATTCTCTACCAAATTCTCGCATCTATTGCCATCTATCGCAAAAGTGAAATATCTCTACTCCTGCTACAGTTACAGCAGTCTGGGTGACTTTTTTGAGCTCAGCATTTTATTCTGCATCGAAACATTGCTATAACAAATCAATTAATGGTTCTTTATAAATTTCTCACCTCAATGGAATAGATGCTTTTCTGTGGTAGTGATTCTCTACCAAATTCTCGCATCTATTGCAATCTATCGCAAAAGTGAAATATCTCTACTCCTGCTACAGTTACAGCAGTCTGAGTGACTTTTTTGAGCTCAGCATTCTATTCTGCATCGAAACATTGCTATAACAAATCAATTAATGGTTCTTTATAAATTTCTCACCTCAATGGAATAGATGCTTTTCTGTGGTAGTGATTCTCTACCAAATTCTCGCATCTATTGCCATCTATCGCAAAAGTGAAATATCTCTACTCCTGCTACAGTTACAGCAGTCTGGGTGACTTTTTTGAGCTCAGCATTCTATTCTGCATCGAAACATTGCTATAACAAATCAATTAATGGTTATTTATAAATTTCTCACCTCAATGGAATAGATGCTTTTCTGTGGTAGTGATTCTCTACCAAATTCTCGCATCTATTGCCATCTATCGCAAAAGTGAAATATCTCTACTCCTGCTACAGTTACAGCAGTCTGGGTGACTTTTTTGAGCTCAGCATTCTATTTTGCATCGAAACATTGCGATAACAAATCAATTAATGGTTCTTTATAAATTTCTCACCTCAATGGAATAGATGCTTTTCTGTGGTAATGATTCTCTACCAAATTCTCGCATCTATTGCAATCTATCGCAAAAGTGAAATATCTCTACTCTTGCTAAAGTTACAGCAGTCTGAGTGACTTTTTTTGAGCTCAGCATTCTATTCTGCATCGAAACATTGCTATAACAAATCAATTAATGGTTCTTTATAAATTTCTCACCTCAATTGAATAGATGTTTTTCTGTGGTAGTGATTCTCTACCAAATTCTCGCATCTATTGCAATCTATCGCAAAAGTGAAATATCTCTACTCCTGCTACAGTTACAGTAGTCTGAGTGACATTTTTGAGCTCAGCATTCTATTCTGCATCGAAACATTGCTATAACAAATCAATTAATGGTTCTTTATAAATTTCTCACCTCAATGGAATAGATGCTTTTCTGTGGTAGTGATTCTCTACCAAATTCTCGCATCTATTGCAATCTATCGCAAAAGTGAAATATCTCTACTCCTGCTACAGTTACAGCAGTCTGAGTGACTTTTTTGAGCTCAGCATTCTATTCTGCATCGAAACATTGCTATAACAAATCAATTAATGGTTCTTTATAAATTTCTCACCTCAATGGAATAGATGCTTTTCTGTGGTAGTGATTCTCTACCAAATTCTCGCATCTATTGCAATCTATCGCAAAAGTGAAATATCTCTACTATTGCTACAGTTACAGCAGTTTGAGTGACTTTTTTGAGCTCAGCATTCTATTCTGCATCGAAACATTGCTATAACAAATCAATTAATGGTTCTTTATAAATTTCTCACCTCAATGGAATAGATGCTTTTCTGTGGTAGTGATTCTCTACCAAATTCTCGCATCTATTGCAATCTATCGCAAAAGTGAAATATCTCTACTCCTGCTACAGTTACAGCAGTCTGAGTGACTTTTTTGAGCTCAGCATTCTATTCTGCATCGAAACATTGCTATAACAAATCAATTAATGGTTCTTTATAAATTTCTCACCTCAATGGAATAGATGCTTTTCTGTGGTAGTGATTCTCTACCAAATTCTCGCATCTATTGCAATCTATCGCAAAAGTGAAATATCTCTACTCCTGCTACAGTTACAGCAGTCTGAGTGACTTTTTTGAGCTCAGCATTCTATTCTGCATCGAAACATTGCTATAACAAATCAATAAATGGTATTTTATAAATTTCTCACCTCAATGGAATAGATGCTTTTCTGTGGTAGTGATTCTCTACCAAATTCTCGCATCTATTGCAATCTATCGCAAAAGTAAAATATCTCTACTCTTGCTACAGTTACAGCAGTCTGAGTGACTTTTTTGAGCTCAGCATTCTATTCTGCATCGAAACATTGCTATAACAAATCAATTAATGGTTCTTTATAAATTTCTCACCTCAATGGAATAGATGCTTTTCTGTGGTAGTGATTCTCTACCAAATTCTCGCATCTATTGCAATCTATCGCAAAAGTGAAATATCTCTACTCCTGCTACAGTTACAGCAGTCTGAGTGACTTTTTTGAGCTCAGCATTCTATTCTGCATCGAAACATTGCTATAACAAATCAATAAATGGTATCTTTATAAATTTCTCACCTCAATGGAATAGATGCTTTTCTGTGGTAGTGATTCTCTACCAAATTCTCGCATCTATTGCCATCTATCGCAAAAGTGAAATATCTCTACTCCTGCTACAGTTACAGCAGTCTGGGTGACTTTTTTGAGCTCAGCATTCTATTCTGCATCGAAACATTGCTATAACAAATCAATTAATGGTTATTTATAAATTTCTCACCTCAATGGAATAGATGCTTTTCTGTGGTAGTGATTCTCTACCAAATTCTCGCATCTATTGCCATCTATCGCAAAAGTGAAATATCTCTACTCCTGCTACAGTTACAGCAGTCTGGGTGACTTTTTTGAGCTCAGCATTCTATTTTGCATCGAAACATTGCGATAACAAATCAATTAATGGTTCTTTATAAATTTCTCACCTCAATGGAATAGATGCTTTTCTGTGGTAATGATTCTCTACCAAATTCTCGCATCTATTGCAATCTATCGCAAAAGTGAAATATCTCTACTCTTGCTAAAGTTACAGCAGTCTGAGTGACTTTTTTTGAGCTCAGCATTCTATTCTGCATCGAAACATTGCTATAACAAATCAATTAATGGTTCTTTATAAATTTCTCACCTCAATTGAATAGATGTTTTTCTGTGGTAGTGATTCTCTACCAAATTCTCGCATCTATTGCAATCTATCGCAAAAGTGAAATATCTCTACTCCTGCTACAGTTACAGCAGTCTGAGTGACTTTTTTGAGCTCAGCATTCTATTCTGCATCGAAACATTGTTATAACAAATCAATTAATGGTTCTTTATACATTTCTCACCTCAATGGAATAGATGCTTTTCTGTGGTAGTGATTCTCTACCAAATTCTCGCATCTATTGCAATCTATCGCAAAAGTGAAATATCTCTACTCCTGCTACAGTTACAGCAGTCTGAGTGACATTTTTGAGCTCAGCATTCTATTCTGCATCGAAACATTGCTATAACAAATCAATTAATGGTTCTTTATAAATTTCTCACCTCAATGGAATAGATGCTTTTCTGTGGTAGTGATTCTCTACCAAATTCTCGCATCTATTGCAATCTATCGCAAAAGTGAAATATCTCTACTCCTGCTACAGTTACAGCAGTCTGAGTGACTTTTTTGAGCTCAGCATTCTATTCTGCATCGAAACATTGCTATAACAAATCAATTAATGGTTCTTTATAAATTTCTCACCTCAATGGAATAGATGCTTTTCTGTGGTAGTGATTCTCTACCAAATTCTCGCATCTATTGCCATCTATCGCAAAAGTGAAATATCTCTACTCCTGCTACAGTTACAGCAGTCTGGGTGACTTTTTTGAGCTCAGCATTCTATTCTGCATCGAAACATTGCTATAACAAATCTATTAATGGTTCTTTATAAATTTCTCACCTCAATGGAATAGATGCTTTCCTGTGGTAGTGACTCTCTACCAAATTCTCGCATCTATTGCAATCTATCGCAAAAGTGAAATATCTCTACTCCTGCTACAGTTACAGCAGTCTGAGTGACTTTTTTGAGCTCAGCATTCTTTTCTGCATCGAAAAATTGCTATAACAAATCAATTAATGGTTCTTTATAAATTTCTCACCTCAATGGAATAGATGCTTTTCTGTGGTAGTGATTCTCTACCAAATTCTCGCATCTATTGCCATCTATCGCAAAAGTGAAATATCTCTACTCCTGCTACAGTTACAGCAGTCTGGGTGACTTTTTTGAGCTCAGCATTCTATTCTGCATCGAAACATTGCTATAACAAATCAATTAATGGTTCTTTATAAATTTCTCACCTCAATGGAATAGATGCTTTTCTGTGGTAGTGATTCTCTACCAAATTCTCGCATCTATTGCAATCTATCGCAAAAGTGAAATATCTCTACTCTTGCTACAGTTACAGCAGTCTGAGTGACTTTTTTGAGCTCAGCATTCTATTCTGCATCGAAACATTGCTATAACAAATCAATTAATGGTTCTTTATAAATTTCTCACCTCAATGGAATAGATGCTTTTCTGTGGTAGTGATTCTCTACCAAATTCTCGCATCTATTGCAATCTATCGCAAAAGTGAAATATCTCTACTCTTGCTACAGTTACAGCAGTCTGAGTGACTTTTTTGAGCTCAGCATTCTATTCTGCATCGAAACATTGCTATAACAAATCAATTAATGGTTCTTTATAAATTTCTCACCTCAATGGAATAGATGCTTTTCTGTGGTAGTGATTCTCTACCAAATTCTCGCATCTATTGCAATCTATCGCAAAAGTGAAATATCTCTACTCCTGCTACAGTTACAGCAGTCTGAGTGACATTTTTGAGCTCAGCATTCTATTCTGCATCGAAACATTGCTATAACAAATCAATTAATGGTTCTTTATAAATTGTGAAGGTGAAGGTGAAGTTGCGTTTTTCAGCGCCAAGCGCTGGGATCGCAGAAGTAGGGCAGACCTAATCGAGTCCGCGACCCCTTGTCATGACGCTCAAGTGGTGGGGTCCTACCGGGTATCGAACCCACTCCGCCTGACTTTTATTCTCACCTCAATGGAATAGATGCTTTTCTGTGGTAGTGATTCTCTACCAAATTCTCGCATCTATTGCAATCTATCGCAAAAGTGAAATATCTCTACTATTGCTACAGTTACAGCAGTTTGAGTGACTTTTTTGAGCTCAGCATTCTATTCTGCATCGAAACATTGCTATAACAAATCAATTAATGGTTCTTTATAAATTTCTCACCTCAATGGAATAGATGCTTTTCTGTGGTAGTGATTCTCTACCAAATTCTCGCATCTATTGCAATCTATCGCAAAAGTGAAATATCTCTACTCCTGCTACAGTTACAGCAGTCTGAGTGACTTTTTTGAGCTCAGCATTCTATTCTGCATCGAAACATTGCTATAACAAATCAATTAATGGTTCTTTATAAATTTCTCACCTCAATGGAATAGATGCTTTTCTGTGGTAGTGATTCTCTACCAAATTCTCGCATCTATTGAAATCTATCGCAAAAGTGAAATATCTCTACTCCTGCTACAGTGACAGCAGTCTGAGTGACTTTTTTTGAGCTCAGCATTTTATTCTGCATCGAAACATTGTTATAACAAATCAATTAATGGTTCTTTATAAATTTCTCACCTCAATGGAATAGATGCTTTTCTGTGGTAGTGATTCTCTACCAAATTCTCGCATCTATTGCAATCTATCGCAAAAGTGAAATATCTCTACTCCTGCTACAGTTACAGCAGTCTGAGTGACTTTTTTGAGCTCAGCATTCTATTCTGCATCGAAACATTGCTATAACAAATCAATTAATGGTTCTTTATAAATTTCTCACCTCAATGGAATAGATGCTTTTCTGTGGTAGTGATTCTCTACCAAATTCTCGCATCTATTGCAATCTATCGCAAAAGTGAAATATCTCTACTCCTGCTACAGTTACAGCAGTCTGAGTGACTTTTTTGAGCTCAGCATTCTATTCTGCATCGAAACATTGCTATAACAAATCAATTAATGGTTCTTTATAAATTTCTCACCTCAATGGAATAGATGCTTTTCTGTGGTAGTGATTCTCTACCAAATTCTCGCATCTATTGCAATCTATCGCAAAAGTGAAATATCTCTACTCCTGCTACAGTTACAGCAGTCTGAGTGACTTTTTTGAGCTCAGCATTCTATTCTGCATCGAAACATTGCTATAACAAATCAATTAATGGTTCCTTATAAATTTCTCACCTCAATGGAATAGATGCTTTTCTGTGGTAGTGATTCTCTACCAAATTCTCGCATCTATTGCAATCTATCGCAAAAGTGAAATATCTCTACTCCTGCTACAGTTACAGCAGTCTGAGTGACTTTTTTGAGCTCAGCATTCTATTTTGCATCGAAACATTGCTATAACAAATCAATTAATGGTTCTTTATAAATTTCTCACCTCAATGGAATAGATGCTTTTCTGTGGTAGTGATTCTCTACCAAATTCTCGCATCTATTGCAATCTATCGCAAAAGTGAAATATCTCTACTCCTGCTACAGTTACAGCAGTCTGAGTGACTTTTTTGAGCTCAGCATTCTATTCTGCATCGAAACATTGCTATAACAAATCAATTAATGGTTCTTTATAAATTTCTCACCTCAATGGAATAGATGCTTTTCTGTGGTAGTGATTCTCTACCAAATTCTCGCATCTATTGCAATCTATCGCAAAAGTGAAATATCTCTACTCCTGCTACAGTTACAGCAGTCTGAGTGACTTTTTTGAGCTCAGCATTCTATTCTGCATCGAAACATTGCTATAACAAATCAATTAATGGTTCTTTATAAATTTCTCACCTCAATGGAATAGATGCTTTTCTGTGGTAGTGATTCTCTACCAAATTCTCGCATCTATTGCCATCTATCGCAAAAGTGAAATATCTCTACTCTTGCTACAGTTACAGCAGTCTGGGTGACTTTTTTGAGCTCAGCATTTTATTCTGCATCGAAACATTGCTATAACAAATCTATTAATGGTTCTTTATAAATTTCTCACCTCAATGGAATAGATGCTTTCCTGTGGTAGTGATTCTCTACCAAATTCTCGCATCTATTGCAATCTATCGCAAAAGTGAAATATCTCTACTCCTGCTACAGTTACAGCAGTCTGAGTGACTTTTTTGAGCTCAGCATTCTATTCTGCATCGAAACATTGCTATAACAAATCAATTAATGGTTCTTTATAAATTTCTCACCTCAATGGAATAGATGCTTTTCTGTGGTAGTGATTCTCTACCAAATTCTCGCATCTATTGCCATCTATCGCAAAAGTGAAATATCTCTACTCCTGCTACAGTTACAGCAGTCTGGGTGACTTTTTTGAGCTCAGCATTCTATTCTGCATCGAAACATTGCTATAACAAATCAATTAATGGTTATTTATAAATTTCTCACCTCAATGGAATAGATGCTTTTCTGTGGTAGTGATTCTCTACCAAATTCTCGCATCTATTGCCATCTATCGCAAAAGTGAAATATCTCTACTCCTGCTACAGTTACAGCAGTCTGGGTGACTTTTTTGAGCTCAGCATTCTATTTTGCATCGAAACATTGCGATAACAAATCAATTAATGGTTCTTTATAAATTTCACACCTCAATGGAATAGATGCTTTTCTGTGGTAGTGATTCTCTACCAAATTCTCGCATCTATTGCAATCTATCGCAAAAGTGAAATATCTCTACTCTTGCTACAGTTACAGCAGTCTGAGTGACTTTTTTGAGCTCAGCATTCTATTCTGCATCGAAACATTGCTATAACAAATCAATTAATGGTTCTTTATAAATTTCTCACCTCAATGGAATAGATGTTTTTCTGTGGTAGTGATTCTCTACCAAATTCTCGCATCTATTGCAATCTATCGCAAAAGTGAAATATCTCTACTCCTGCTACAGTTACAGTAGTCTGAGTGACATTTTTGAGCTCAGCATTCTATTCTGCATCGAAACATTGTTATAACAAATCAATTAATGGTTCTTTATAAATTTCTCACCTCAATGGAATAGATGCTTTTCTGTGGTAGTGATTCTCTACCAAATTCTCGCATCTATTGCAATCTATCGCAAAAGTGAAATATCTCTACTCCTGCTACAGTTACAGCAGTCTGAGTGACATTTTTGAGCTCAGCATTCTATTCTGCATCGAAACATTGCTATAACAAATCAATTAATGGTTCTTTATAAATTTCTCACCTCAATGGAATAGATGCTTTTCTGTGGTAGTGATTCTCTACCAAATTCTCGCATCTATTGCAATCTATCGCAAAAGTGAAATATCTCTACTATTGCTACAGTTACAGCAGTTTGAGTGACTTTTTTGAGCTCAGCATTCTATTCTGCATCGAAACATTGCTATAACAAATCAATTAATGGTTCATTATAAATTTCTCACCTCAATGGAATAGATGCTTTTCTGTGGTAGTGATTCTCTACCAAAATCTCGCATCTATTGCCATCTATCGCAAAAGTGAAATATCTCTACTCCTGCTACAGTTACAGCAGTCTGAGTGACTTTTTTGAGCTCAGCATTCTATTCTGCATCGAAACATTGTTATAACAAATCAATTAATGGTTCTTTATAAATTTCTCACCTCAATGGAATAGATGCTTTTCTGTGGTAGTGATTCTCTACCAAATTCTCGCATCTATTGCAATCTATCGCAAAAGTGAAATATCTCTACTCCTGCTACAGTTACAGCAGTCTGAGTGACTTTTTTGAGCTCAGCATTCTATTCTGCATCGAAACATTGCTATAACAAATCAATTAATGGTATTTTATAAATTTCTCACCTCAATGGAATAGATGCTTTTCTGTGGTAGTGATTCTCTACCAAATTCTCGCATCTATTGCAATCTATCGCAAAAGTAAAATATATCTGCAACTACTACAGTTACAGCAGTCTGAGTGACTTTTTTGAGCTCAGCATTCTATTTTGCATCGAAGCATTGCTATAACAAATCAATTAATGGTTCATTATAAATTTCTCACCTCAATGGAATAGATGCTTTTCTGTGGTAGTGATTCTCTACCAAATTCTCGCATCTATTGCAATCTATCGCAAAAGTGAAATATCTCTACTCCTGCTACAGTTACAGCAGTCTGAGTGACTTTTTTGAGCTCAGCATTCTATTTTGCATCGAAACATTGCTATAACAAATCAATTAATGGTTCATTATAAATTTCTCACCTCAATGGAATAGATGCTTTTCTGTGGTAGTGATTCTCTACCAAATTCTCGCATCTATTGCAATCTATCGCAAAAGTGAAATATCTCTACTCCTGCTACAGTTACAGCAGTCTGAGTGACTTTTTTGAGCTCAGCATTCTATTCTGCATCGAAACATTGCTATAACAAATCAATTAATGGTTCATTATAAATTTCTCACCTCAATGGAATAGATGCTTTTCTGTGGTAGTGATTCTCTACCAAATTCTCGCATCTATTGCCATCTATCGCAAAAGTGAAATATCTCTACTCCTGCTACAGTTACAGCAGTCTGAGTGACTTTTTTGAGCTCAGCATTCTATTCTGCATCGAAACATTGTTATAACAAATCAATTAATGGTTCTTTATAAATTTCTCACCTCAATGGAATAGATGCTTTTCTGTGGTAGTGATTCTCTACCAAATTCTCGCATCTATAGCAATCTATCGCAAAAGTGAAATATCTTTGCAACCACTACAGTTACAGCAGTCTGAGTGACTTTTTTGAGCTCAGCATTCTATTTTGCATCGAAGCATTGCTATAACAAATCAATTAATGGTATTTTATAAATTTCTCACCTCAATGGAATAGATGCTTTTCTGTGGTAGTGATTCTCTACCAAATTCTCGCATCTATTGCAATCTATCGCAAAAGTAAAATATATCTGCAACTACTACAGTTACAGCATTCTGAGTGACTTTTTTGAGCTCAGCATTCTATTCTGCATCGAAACATTGCTATAACAAATCAATTAATGGTTCATTATAAATTTCTCACCTCAATGGAATAGATGCTTTTCTGTGGTAGTGATTCTCTACCAAATTCTCGCATCTATTGCAATCTATCGCAAAAGTGAAATATCTCTACTCCTGCTACAGTTACAGTAGTCTGAGTGACATTTTTGAGCTCAGCATTCTATTCTGCATCGAAACATTGTTATAACAAATCAATTAATGGTTCTTTATACATTTCTCACCTCAATGGAATAGATGCTTTTCTGTGGTAGTGATTCTCTACCAAATTCTCGCATCTATTGCAATCTATCGCAAAAGTGAAATATCTCTACTCCTGCTACAGTTACAGCAGTCTGAGTGACATTTTTGAGCTCAGCATTCTATTCTGCATCGAAACATTGCTATAACAAATCAATTAATGGTTCTTTATAAATTTCTCACCTCAATGGAATAGATGCTTTTCTGTGGTAGTGATTCTCTACCAAATTCTCGCATCTATTGCAATCTATCGCAAAAGTGAAATATCTCTACTATTGCTACAGTTACAGCAGTTTGAGTGACTTTTTTGAGCTCAGCATTCTATTCTGCATCGAAACATTGCTATAACAAATCAATTAATGGTTCTTTATAAATTTCTCACCTCAATGGAATAGATGCTTTTCTGTGGTAGTGATTCTCTACCAAATTCTCGCATCTATTGCAATCTATCGCAAAAGTGAAATATCTCTACTCCTGCTACAGTTACAGCAGTCTGAGTGACTTTTTTGAGCTCAGCATTCTATTTTGCATCGAAACATTGCTATAACAAATCAATTAATGATTCATTATAAATTTCTCACCTCAATGGAATAGATGCTTTTCTGTGGTAGTGATTCTCTACCAAATTCTCGCATCTATTGCAATCTATCGCAAAAGTGAAATATCTCTACTCCTGCTACAGTTACAGCAGTCTGAGTGACTTTTTTGAGCTCAGCATTCTATTCTGCATCGAAACATTGCTATAACAAATCAATAAATGGTATTTTATAAATTTCTCACCTCAATGGAAAAGATGCTTCTCTGTGGTAGTGATTCTCTACCAAATTCTCGCATCTATTGCAATCTATCGCAAAAGTGAAATATCTCTACTCCTGCTACAGTTACAGCAGTCTGAGTGACTTTTTTGAGCTCAGCATTCTATTCTGCATCGAAACATTGCTATGACAAATCAATTAATGTTTCTTTATAAATTTCTCACCTCAATGGAATAGATGCTTTTCTGTGGTAGTGATTCTCTACCAAATTCTCGCATCTATTGCAATCTATCGCACAAGTGAAATATCTCTACTCCTGCTACGGTTACAGCAGTCTTAGTGACTTTTTTGAGCTCAGCATTCTATTCTGCATCGAAACATTGCTATAACAAATCAATTAATGGTTCCTTAGAAATTTCTCACCTCAATGGAATAGATGCTTTTCTGTGGTAGTGATTCTCTACCAAATTCTCGCATCTATTGCAATGTATCGCAAAAGTAAAATATATCTACTCCTGCTACAGTTACAGCAGTCTGAGTGACATTTTTGAGCTCAGCATTCTATTCTGCATCGAAACATTGCTATAACAAATCAATTAATGGTTCCTTAGAAATTTCTCACCTCAATGGAATAGATGCTTTTCTGTGGTAGTGATTCTCTACCAAATTCTCGCATCTATTGCAATCTATCGCAAAAGTGAAATATCTCTACTCCTGCTACAGTTACAGCAGTCTGGGTGACTTTTTTGAGCTCAGCATACTATTCTGCATCAAAACATTGCTATAACAAATCAATAAATGGTTCTTTATAAATTTCTCACCTCAATGGAATAGATGCTTTTCTGTGGTAGTGATTCTCTACCAAATTCTCGCATCTATTGCAATCTATCGCAAAAGTGAAATATCTCTACTCCTGCTACAGTTACAGCAGTCTGAGTGACTTTTTTGAGCTCAGCATTCTATTCTGCATCGAAACATTGCTATAACAAATCAATTAATGGTTCTTTATAAATTTCTCACCTCAATGGAATAGATGTTTTTCTGTGGTAGTGATTCTCTACCAAATTCTCGCATCTATTGCAATCTATCGCAAAAGTGAAATATCTCTACTCCTGCTACAGTTACAGTAGTCTGAGTGACTTTTTTGAGCTCAGAATTCTATTCTGCATCGAAACATTGTTATAACAAATCAATTAATGGTTCTTTATAAATTTCTCACCTCAACGGAAAAGATTCTTCTCTGTGGTAGTGATTCTCTACCAAATTCTCGCATCTATTGCAATCTATCGCAAAAGTGAAATATCTCTACTCCTGCTACAGTTACAGCAGTCTGAGTGACTTTTTTGAGCTCAGCATTCTATTCTGCATCGAAACATTGCTATAACAAATCAATTAATGATTCATTATAAATTTCTCACCTCAATGGAATAGATGCTTTTCTGTGGTAGTGATTCTCTACCAAATTCTCGCATCTATTGCAATCTATCGCAAAAGTGAAATATCTCTACTCCTGCTACAGTTACAGCAGTCTGAGTGACTTTTTTGAGCTCAGCATTCTATTCTGCATCGAAACATTGCTATAACAAATCAATTAATGGTTCATTATAAATTTCTCACCTCAATGGAATAGATGCTTTTCTGTGGTAGTGATTCTCTACCAAATTCTCGCATCTATTGCCATCTATCGCAAAAGTGAAATATCTCTACTCCTGCTACAGTTACAGCAGTCTGAGTGACTTTTTTGAGCTCAGCATTCTATTCTGCATCGAAACATTGTTATAACAAATCAATTAATGGTTCTTTATAAATTTCTCACCTCAATGGAATAGATGCTTTTCTGTGGTAGTGATTCTCTACCAAATTCTCGCATCTATTGCAATCTATCGCAAAAGTGAAATATCTCTACTCCTGCTACAGTTACAGCAGTCTGAGTGACTTTTTTGATCTCAGCATTCTATTCTGCATCGAAACATTGCTATAACAAATCAATTAATGGTTCTTTATAAATTTCTCACCTCAATGGAATAGATGTTTTTCTGTGGTAGTGATTCTCTACCAAATTCTCGCATCTATTGCAATCTATCGCAAAAGTGAAATATCTCTACTCCTGCTACAGTTACAGTAGTCTGAGTGACTTTTTTGAGCTCAGCATTCTATTCTGCATCGAAACATTGTTATAACAAATCAATTAATGGTTCTTTATAAATTTCTCACCTCAACGGAATAGATGCTTTTCTGTGGTAGTGATTCTCTACCAAATTCTCGCATCTATTGCAATCTATCGCAAAAGTGAAATATCTCTACTCCTGCTACAGTTACAGCAGTCTGAGTGACTTTTTTGAGCTCAGCATTCTATTCTGCATCGAAACATTGCTATAACAAATCAATAAATGGTATTTTATAAATTTCTCACCTCAATGGAAAAGATGCTTCTCTGTGGTAGTGATTCTCTACCAAATTCTCGCATCTATTGCAATCTATCGCAAAAGTGAAATATCTCTACTCCTGCTACAGTTACAGCAGTCTGAGTGACTTTTTTGAGCTCAGCATTCTATTCTGCATCGAAACATTGCTATAACAAATCAATTAATGGTTCATTATAAATTTCTCACCTCAATGGAATACATGCTTTTCTGTGGTAGTGATTCTCTACCAAATTCTCGCATCTATTGCAATCTATCGCAAAAGTAAAATATATCTGCAACTACTACAGTTACAGCAGTCTGAGTGACTTTTTTGAGCTCAGCATTCTATTTTGCATCAAAGCATTGCTATTCAATTAATGGTCCAATATAAATTTCTCACCTCAATGGAATAGATGCAGTGATTCTCTACCAAATTCTCGCATCTATTGCAATCTATCGCAGCAGTCTGAGTGACTTTTTTGAGCTCAGCATTCTATTTTGCATCAAAGCATTGCTATAACAAATCAATTAATGGTTCATTATAAATTTCCCACCTCAATGGAATAGATGCTTTTCTGTGGTAGTGATTCTCTACCAAATTCTCGCATCTATTGCAATCTATCGCAAAAGTGAAATATCTCTACTCCTGCTACAGTTACAGCAGTCTGAGTGACTTTTTTGAGCTCAGCATTCTATTCTGCATCGAAACATTGCTATAACAAATCAATTAATGGTTCATTATAAATTTCTCACCTCAATGGAATAGATGCTTTTCTGTGGTAGTGATTCTCTACCAAATTCTCGCATCTATTGCCATCTATCGCAAAAGTGAAATATCTCTACTCCTGCTACAGTTGCAGCAGTCTGAGTGACATTTTTGAGCTCAGCATTCTATTCTGCATCGAAACATTGTTATAACAAATCAATTAATGGTTCTTTATAAATTTCTCACCTCAATGGAATAGATGCTTTTCTGTGGTAGTGATTCTCTACCAAATTCTCGCATCTATTGCAATCTATCGCAAAAGTGAAATATCTCTACTCCTGCTACAGTCACAGCAGTCTGAGTGACTTTTTTGAGCTCAGCATTCTATTCTGCATCGAAACATTGCTATAACAAATCAATAAATGGTATTTTATAAATTTCTCACCTCAATGGAATAGATGCTTTTCTGTGGTAGTGATTCTCTATCAAATTCTCGCATCTATTGCAATCTAACGCAAAAGTAAAATATATCTGCAACTACTACAGTTACAGCAGTCTGAGTGACTTTTTTGAGCTCAGCATTCTATTTTGCATCGAAACATTGCTATAACAAATCAATTAATGGTTCATTATAAATTTCTCACCTCAATAGAATAGATTCTTTTCTGTGGTAGTGATTCTCTACCAAATTCTCGCATCTATTGCAATCTATCGCAAAAGTGAAATATCTCTACTCCTGCTACAGTTACAGCAGTCTGAGTGACTTTTTTGAGCTCAGCATTCTATTTTGCATCGAAACATTGCTATAACAAATCAATTAATGGTTCGTTATAAATTCTCACCTCAATGGAATAGATGCTTTTCTGTGGTAGTGATTTTCTACCAAATTCTCGCATCTATTGCAATCTATCGCAAAAGTGAAATATCTCTACTCCTGCTACATTTACAGCAGTCTGAGTGACTTTTTTGAGCTCAGCATTCTATTCTGCATCGAAACATTGCTAGAACAAATCAATTAATGGTTCTTTATAAATTTCTCACCTCAATGGAATAGATGCTTTTCTGTGGTAGTGATTCTCTACCAAATTCTCGCATCTATTGCAATCTATCGCAAAAGTGAAATATCTCTACTCTTGCTACAGTTACAGCAGTCTGGGGGACTTTTTTGAGCTCAGCATTCTATTCTGCATCGAAACATTGCTATAACAAATCAATTAATGATTCATTATATATTTCTCACCTCAATGGAATAGAAGGTTTTTCTGTGGTAGTGATTCTCTACCAAATTCTCGCATCTATTGCAATCTATCGCAAAAGTGAAATATCTCTACTCTTGCGCTACAGTTACAGCAGTCTGAGTGACTTTTTTGATCTCAGCATTCTATTTTGCATCGAAACATTGCTATAACAAATCAATTAATGATTCATTATAAATTTCTCACCTCAATGGAATAGATGCTTTTCTGTGGTAGTGATTCTCTACCAAATTCTCGCATCTATTGCAATCTATCGCAAAAGTGAAATATCTCAACTCCTGCTACAGTTACAGCAGTCTGAGTGACTTTTTGAGCTCAGCATTCTATTCTGCATCGAAACATTGCTATAACAAATCAATAAATGGTATTTTATAAATTTCTCACCTCAATGGAAAAGATGCTTCTCTGTGGTAGTGATTCTCTACCAAATTCTCGCATCTATTGCAATCTATCGCAAAAGTGAAATATCTCTACTCCTGCTACAGTTACAGCAGTCTGAGTGACTCTTTTGAGCTCAGCATTCTATTCTGCATCGAAACATTGCTATGACAAATCAATTAATGGTTCTTTATAAATTTCTCACCTCAATGGAATAGATGCTTTTTTGTGGTAGTGATTCTCTACCAAATTCTCGCATCTATTGCAATCTATCGCACAAGTGAAATATCTCTACTCCTGCTACAGTTACAGCAGTCTGAGTGACTTTTTTGAGCTCAGCATTCTATTCTGCATCGAAACATTGCTATAACAAATAGATTAATGGTTCTTTATAAATTTCTCACCTCAATGGAATAGATGCTTTTCTGTGGTAGTGATTCTCTACCAAATTCTCGCATCTATTGCAATCTATCGCAAAAGTAAAATATATCTGCAACTACTACAGTTACAGCAGTCTGAGTGACTTTTTTGATCTCAGCATTCTATTTTGCATCGAAACATTGCTATAACAAATCAATCAATGGTTCATTATAAATTTCTCACCTCAATGGAATAGTTGCTTTTCTGTGGTAGTGATTCTCTACCAAATTCTCGCATCTATTGCAATCTATCGCAAAAGTGAAATACCTCTACTCCTGCTACAGTTACAGCAGTCTGAGTGACATTTTTGAGCTCAGCATTCTATTCTGCATCGAAACATTGTTATAACAAATCAATTAATGGTTCTTTATAAATTTCTCACCTCAATGGAATAGATGCTTTTCTGTGGTAGTGATTCTCTACCAAATTCTCGCATCTATTGCAATCTATCGCAAAAGTGAAATATCTCTACTCTTGCTACAGTTACAGCAGTCTGAGTGACATTTTTGAGCTCAGCATTCTATTCTGCATTGAAACATTGCTATAGCAAATCAATAAGTTATTCTCTATAAATTTCTCACCTCAATGGAATAGATGCTTTTCTGTGGTAGTGATTCTGTACCAAATTCTCGCATCTATTGCAATCTATCGCAAAAGTAAAATATATCTGCAACTACTACAGTTACAGCAGTCTGAGTGACTTTTTTGAGCTCAGCATTCTATTTTGCATCGAAACATTGCTATAACAAATCAATTAATGGTTCATTATAAATTTCTCACCTCAATAGAATAGATTCTTTTCTGTGGTAGTGATTCTCTACCAAATTCTCGCATCTATTGCAATCTATCGCAAAAGTGAAATATCTCTACTCCTGCTACAGTTACAGCAGTCTGAGTGACTTTTTTGAGCTCAGCATTCTATTTTGCATCGAAACATTGCTATAACAAATCAATTAATGGTTCTTTATAAATTTCTCACCTCAATGGAATAGATGCTTTTCTGTGGTAGTGATTCTCTACCAAATTCTCGCATCTATTGCAATCTATCGCAAATGTGAAATATCTCTACTCTTGCTACAGTTACAGCAGTCTGGGGTCTTTTTTGAGCTCAGCATTCTATTCTGCATCGAAACATTGCTATAACAAATCAATTAATGATTCATTATAAATTTCTCACCTCAATGGAATAGATGCTTTTCTGTGGTAGTGATTCTCTACCAAATTCTCGCATCTATTGCAATCTAACGCAAAAGTAAAATATATCTGCAACTACTACAGTTACAGCAGTCTGAGTGACTTTTTTGAGCTCAGCATTCTATTTTGCATCGAAACATTGCTATAACAAATCAATTAATGGTTCATTATAAATTTCTCACCTCAATAGAATAGATTCTTTTCTGTGGTAGTGATTCTCTACCAAATTCTCGCATCTATTGCAATCTATCGCAAAAGTGAAATATCTCTACTCCTGCTACAGTTACATTAGTCTGAGTGACTTTTTTGAGCTCAGCATTCTATTTTGCATCGAAACATTGCTATAACAAATCAATTAATGGTTCTTTATAAATTTCTCACCTCAATGGAATAGATGCTTTTCTGTGGTAGTGATTTTCTACCAAATACTCGCATCTATTGCAATCTATCGCAAAAGTGAAATATCTCTACTCCTGCTACATTTACAGCAGTCTGAGTGACTTTTTTGAGCTCAGCATTCTATTCTGCATCGAAACATTGCTATAACAAATCAATTAATGATTCATTATAAATTTCTCACCTCAATGGAATAGAAGGTTTTTCTGTGGTAGTGATTCTCTACCAAATTCTCGCATCTATTGCAATCTATCGCAAAAGTGAAATATCTCTACTCTTGCTACAGTTACAGCAGTCTGGGTGACTTTTTTGAGCTCATCATTCTATTCTGCATCGAAACATTGCTATAACAAATCAATTAATGATTCATTATAAATTTCTCACCTCAATGGAATAGAAGGTTTTTCTGTGGTAGTGATTCTCTACCAAATTCTCGCATCTATTGCAATCTATCGCAAAAGTGAAATATCTCTACTCTTGCTACAGTTACAGCAGTCTGGGTGACTTTTTTGAGCTCATCATTCTATTCTGCATCGAAACATTGCTATAACAAATCAATTAATGGTTCTTTATAAATTTCTCACCTCAATGGAATAGAAGGTTTTTCTGTGGTAGTGATTCTCTACCAAATTCTCGCATCTATTGCAATCTATCGCAAAATCGAAATATCACTACTCCTGCTACAGTTACAGCAGTCTGAGTGACTTTTTTGAGCTCAGCATTCTATTTTGCATCGAAACATTGCTATAACAAATCAATTAATGGTTCTTTATAAATTTCTCACCTCAATGGAATAGATGCTTTTCTGTGGTAGTGATTTTCTACCAAATTCTCGCATCTATTGCAATCTATCGCAAAAGTGAAATATCTCTACTCCTGCTACAGTTACAGCAGTCTGAGTGACTTTTTTGAGCTCAGCATTCTATTCTGCATCGAAACATTGCTACAATAAATCAATAAATGGTATTTTATAAATTTCTCACCTCAATGGAATAGATGCTTTTCTGTGGTAGTGATTCTCTACCAAATTCTCGTATTTATTGCAATCTATCGCAAAAGTGAAATATCTCTACTTCTGCTACAGTTACAGCAGTCTGGGTGACTTTTTTGAGCTCAGCATTCTATTCTGCATCGAAACATTGCTATAAAAAATCAATTAATGGTTCTTTATAAATTTCTCACCTCAATGGAATAGATGCTTTTCTGTGGTAGTGATTCTCTACCAAATTCTCGCATCTATTGCAATCTATCGCAAAAGTGAAATATCTCTACTGCTACTACAGTTACAGCAATCTGAGTGACTTTTTTGACATTGCTAGAATAAATCAATTAATGGTTCTTTATAAATTTCTCACCTCAATGGAATAGATGCTTTTCTGTGGTAGTGATTCTCTACCAAATTCTCGCATCTATTGCAATCTATCGCAAAAGTGAAATATCTCTACTCCTGCTACAGTTACAGCAGTCTGAGTGACTTTTTTGAGCTCAGCATTCAATTCTCCATCGAAACATTGCTATAAAAATCAATTAATGGAGTAGGCTGGAATATCTGAAGGATCTATCTCAAATAGGATGTCAGCTTGAATTATCATCAACTTATTGTCAATGCATATGATATGAAACTTAGAAATATCACCATCCTCTGATACTTAGCACTAAAAGTATTCGTCGGATAATTATGCCAAGTATACTTTTTTGAGCTTGTACAGAACTGGGTCAATACTTTTTACAATGCAAATATGTACTGGGCATTAATATTTCAAGATGAAGTTTGACATATAAAATTGCTCATTTTGAGGACAAAATTGTAAATCATGAAAGCTAAAAAATGCTTGAATGGACGTGTATATTATGAAGCAAAATTTCCTAGTCAGTTGTTTGCAAGAACGATTCATCAGTCATGTCTCGCTCCTCATCTTCAAAGTACAGTCAATCATAGAACATCTGTTGTTTATGAATACGGGACAGATACATTTTTTTAAGGAAAGGGTAACGGGGCAGTAATTTTATTTGCAATAATTTCATACCGGAGAGAGAACATGTTTTTTTGCAAGGATTTTTCTTCTCCATCGGCCATGTTATAAAATATATTTTGCATTTTCCCTAATGGGTCATATGTCCCTGTTGAGATCGAATGCATATGCTGTTCCAGTTATAGTTTAGGGATGTTCCGGATCCCATTTTACCTCACCAGGTCCCTTGACAAACACTCTGTCATTTGATATATGCCCTGTTTGCATTGCTCTTTCTGGGCAATCCTCCGACCTTATCTCTTAACTTTGTGTACCAGGTTGAAAACAAGTGTTTAGCTTTGCCGTTCTGTAATTCACGCAAAAAATTTATCCATACATGCATTATTTTACTAGCCTGCGTGCAGACTATATTTTACCGACTATTTATTGTCAAAGAATCGAATATTATAGTTACTTCTTCCTTGGTTTCAACAATCTTCGAAGAAAATCAGGTTTCTGTTTCTGAATTCGTTTAGACCAACGAGAAGACCGTTCACCGTTTACTGGGGGCGTTTTGCTAATGAATGGTTCGGTGTTGATATGCGAAACGGAAAAATTGATCACGAGACTTTACCGCCCTATAAGTCATGAAAACCTTGCTCAATAGTGAGGTGAAATATCAGATTTCTGACGTCAAGATATGTTTGAACTTCGTCAATATTATCCTTGAAATATGAAATTGTATCATTTTAGAGGTCTGGGATCTATAAGAAATGATGTCATTTTCCATTTTAGGTTGCGCAAACAAGGAAGTGGAGCCTGGGAACTAGTTTCGATTGCTGAATTTCTTAGATCGAAACTGAACGTCAATGGCGGGCGTGTGAAGAAGAAATAGATTGTCGTATAACACTTGGAAATGATGTAATTTTGTGGTCACGTCGTGACTGAGTTGAAAACAATAAACAATCTTGAACGAGATGAAACACGTGTGAAATCTGCTGCACCACTAGCAACCCGATTACAATGGCTGAATGAAAGTACTCTGTTGGCTTAGGCCCATCATCGCATAGCCAGCATAATAGGTGAGGAGATTTTTATGATCGAATTTGGCGCCGGTGTGCGTTCTCTGACAGCGTTGCCCTTCTCTGGAGGGGATGCTAAATTCTCTGTATCTATTTATAGTAGGTAAAGGATAATATTTGATTGAAAATCATTTATTTGGGAATGATAATGGCCTAGCCGAAAGTGGACAGTCGCAGCTGCATTTTGTGAGTCTATTATTTGAAGTCAATATAATCCAGGTATAGAAAGGTTATATTTGGTGATGTGCAGATGTTTACTCCAAAAATCTAAAGAATTGCAGTTGTCTCTTTATTGGAAAGGCAAGTGAAAGATCCAAATAATAATAAACAATTCAGTCACATTTAGCTTGAAACCCACCCACAATGAAGAAAACATGTTTTCATTCAAAATGAGCAGTCCACTCATCAATTGAATTCTTTTGCGAGATCAATTTATTGATGTATTTGTCAGATAGATTCCAGTAAGGAAAGTAGGGCAATTTTCGCCAAGATCTTAGGTGTGCAAGAAGAGTCGTCATCTTCTATTATTTACCATGCAAAGTCCACGCCAGAGATTTATTGCGGAAATAATGGAAGGATAATAGATTATCACAACTCCATGCTGGAGATCTCTGGCGTAGGCTGCATGGATTCCACCCTGGATTATTTTGGCCTAATGCAGTATCGCACACCTTACAGGGTTTTGGTAGGGTTTTGGTAGGGTTAGTTAGGATCAGTACGGACACAGGGTGCGAAACTGCATTAGCGTCGATTATTTGTCTATCGTCTTATTTGAATACCTCATTGTTTTTCTTGGGTGTGCAAGTGCCTTAATTTCCTTACAGGTAGATTCTGAATCTCAGCTAGAAATTAATTGACAAGTTGTTTAAAAGTGTCCAAGCCTCATGTCAATTGGTGTGTAGAAATTCTGGCTGTCCTGGTTAGAAAGTTTGTTCTGTGCACCCTAGTTTCCTGTAAAAAAAATGAGTGCATTTTAATGCCTTCCAAGTTTATATCAATTTGTGACACTGGTGTCATGATTTTAACAAACAGAAGAATAATTTACTGCCTGTTCTTTTCAGATTTAGAGCTGGTTTGGAGATATGGGCACCAGTCCACCTGCGTTGGAAGGCTGGGTCAGAAGTGGGACATTAGGTAGAGGTACATTTGGCCGTGTGACTCTTTGGAAGCACCAGGTATGTTTTGTGCCCAAGTAGAGCTAATTCTGGGCGACCAACCAAAACATTATTCTATCAAGCAAATTTGCGAGGCTCTTGTCTGAATGTTATCCATCAGACTGACTTGATGAAAAAGACAGAAATGGACGGAGAGAGCGAGTTATTAGCTTGCACTCAGACTCTACTGATTTCTTTTCAAAGAGGTTTCTCCTCCAGTAGAGTCTGCGCATCAGCGATCAAATCCTTGTTCTCAGTTTATGAGAAACGCTAAATCTTTCCTGATTGGCTGAAGCCTTCCCCTTTGTTTGAGTAGCGTCTGTGTCTTTGTTGGAGTCATCTGATATTGGATTGGTATATGCATGAACAAAGCTAGCCAAATAAAAGCCCTTTTGTGTATGGGTGTTTTGTCTATCCTATTTATAGGCGGCTCTACTGAATCTAATTCAATGAGTTAGTTCCTCAATCCTGCGAACCACGTGTGACCTAGAACGAGGATGTGGTCGCTGATGCGCAGACCTCTACTGGAGGGGAAACCTCTCTGAAAAGAAATCAGTAGAGTCTGCACGCAAGCCAGCGAGTTATAGGAATCTGAACTGATGATGATGATAATGATGATAGTCATAATGATAAAGTTTTTGGACAACGATTGTGGAGGATTCAAGTCCAAATTAATGTTTACCTAGAAGTACATAGAGAGGGGCTAAATAGAGCTTTTAAGGAAGCACTGTAAAAAGCTCTATTTAACTCCCCTCGCTACTCGCCCCTCTAATAGGGCCCTCCCTATCCCTTCCAAGCCACATTTCAAATAAACCCTCTCTCTTTTGAGCTCCCAAATTTTTATCAAACGCCAGATGTTACCACAGATTTTCCATTTATATATTAAGCTAAACAAAATGTTAAAAGAATTGAGTCCATATAAATAGCTGAGCGTTAACGCTATCCTGAATTTTGCTGACAAACTGCTGATGGCCCTTTGTTATTGCACAATAGAGCTAATCATTAGCAGTGGAGACCAAAGGCTTCTTAATCCTTGCATTATTCTCGGGAATTTCTTTGGTTTAATTTCAATAGCAATTAAATCACAACTTTTGTTTTATGATTGAAAAGAAGTTGATATTGGTCTTGAGCGCGCTATTTATGCGGACTCAATGCCTTTAATTTTGATATGGTTTGGAATAAAACTGTTTCAACTTAAATGCAATTTGATTTCAGATAACACATGAGGCGATTGCAATCAAAGAATGTCTTTTGCAACTGAACCCAAGAAACAGACAAAGATGGAAAGAAGAGATAGAGATGCTTACACAAAAGCAACATCCAAATTTGGTTGCTGTCAGAGAAATTCCTCCTGCATTCCTTGCAGTGTTGAATAGTACTGAACCATGTCTTGGGATGGAACATTGTGAAGGAGGGGATTTGAGAAAGGTAATATTGATAAATTTCATAGCTTGCAGTTTCATGGAGCAACAAATCTTAGATGTACCTCATTGAAATCAAAGCTGCACTTGTGCCATGAACAATGCATAGCCAAAGAAACAATGCATGGCATATTGCTTTTTTTGCTGGGGATACGAATCCTCAAAGTTCAAAGCAACGGTTATCCCCCAAAAAGGAAACCTGTGATCATGCCCAGAGCGCATATTTGGTTTTGTGGTAAAAATGTGAGCGTATAATCCGGCCACAATCCAAACAAGAATTAGCAAGGAAACAAAGAAATTCTCGCGCATGGTAATAGGTTTCCCAGTGTGTTGATCTGCTTTGAACTTTACCAGCATAACAAAAGGTTCAGACAAAAGGGGCAGTCCTCGGTATCCTCAACAATTTTGAGGTCTTTAAAAGTTTGAAGTTTTGTGAGATGAATACAGTTACAGGCTTTGAGCACATTAACAAAAAATTCTCAAGAATATTCAAGGACTCCCAAGATGTTTCAAGAATTCTTCATATATTCTAATAGGAATTCATGATGAGTTACATGAAGGACCATATATATTTTTAAAGGAGAATTCTTTTGAAACTAAAATATATTCTGAAGATTTCTCAAGAATCCATAGGCAGGAAAACCATATATTCATGTGTACAAAGCTTGTACTTTATAGCCGAAAGCTCAATGAAATGAAATTATGGACCTGTGGTTAATTGTTGGAATATATTCTTCTAGGTGCTAACACAACCAGCGCATTGCACTGGACTGAATGAATATGCTGTTTTGAATATTCTAAAGGATGTCAGTAAGTGTTCCACTTATATGTCTTTGTATAATATTCTATCAAGTTAGTTTTATCAGTAGTCACAATATTGAACATGTTTCTAATTAAATGCAAAGTTGATGAGTTTGTTGCAGATTAATTGATTAAATTCATCTAGCTTTTCTTTATCTGTCAATTGCCTTCTCACATATTCATTGAAAAATGTCAAGCAATGAGTGAAAGAATTTCTGTTTAATTATGTTCACAATCCCCTGATAAGATTCAAATTGAATTTAATGCCAACAATACTGCAACAACAATTTAAAGGTGTTGTGGCGCAGTTGTGTAATCCTCTGACTTTGCGTCCAGAACAGTCAGGCAGACAGGAGGATTCACTCACAGGTAGAGCCTGCCACTTGAGCAACATGACAAGGGGTCTCAGGCTTTATTAGGACTTATCTCTTTCTGCGATCCTTGTACTTGGTGCTAAAAACCACAACTTCACCTGCACGGCTTAACAGACAGCATAGTTTCCAAATCTTTAACTTGACTTGAAAAGGTGGGTGTAAATTCTGTGATCTATTTCTTCTGACTGAGTGGCTTGAAACAAACTTTAGTTACTTATCTTTAATTCTACCGTTGGACTTTTCAGAAATTTTCGAAATTTCAGCGTATGTTACATTTTAACTCTATTGAAGGTGTGACGTCATCAAATTTTGAAATCATAAACCAAAAAAGTGACAGACTTTTGCTTGATACCATATTGTAGACATCCATAAACTATGGTTTTCTTTGAAATTATTTCATGTTGCTTCAAACAGTTTAGAAATTACGATGGTTTTAAGTTTTTTTGAAAATTTTTCTTGAATTCTTGAAAAAGAAGAAAAACACTCTAATTCTGAAAATATTGAAGATTTCAGAAAAGTCCAACGGTAGAATTACAGAGAAATAGCTGATGTTTCTTTGAAATCTTTCAGTTCAAAGAAATAAGTAACTGAATTTTACACCAGCCTTTTTAAAGATTTGGAACCTATGCTTTAACAAACATAGGGCTCAAATCTTTAGCAAATGCTGTGTAAAATTCTATTGCAGTTCACTTTTAAGATAAATGGCATAGAAGGAACTTAGGTTTTTTGCTGTAAATCTGCCGTGGCAATTTATTGATATCTTGATTAGTTTTGGAATATGGCGGCATTTAACTGAATTTCAAGCTTGTCATAAGGGACGTCAGTCAAATTTTAAATCCTTAACTAGAAAAGCTACAGATTTCTGCTTGCCACCATATTGTAGACCTTCATAAACTATGGTTTTCTTGAAGGTTATATGATGTTATCCTCTATTAATTTAGGATTTGCGATGATTTAAATTTTTGCAAATATTTTCCATGAATTTTTTCCAGAATAATTAAATTGCCGCCATTTTGAAAAAAATCAAGATATCAAAATATTTCACGGCAGATTTGCAGCAAAGTAACATAAGTTCCTTTCAAGCCATCCAATTTCAAAGAAAAATGCAATAGAATTTTACACCGACCTTTTTTAAGATTTGAAAGATTTGAAACCTATGCTTTAACAGACATTTTTTTTTCAGCAAATGCTGTTCGATTCCTGCATTCACACAAGATCATTCATAGAGATTTAAAGCCTGAAAACATTTTGATTAGCTTCATTGGAGATAAGGTTTGAATTTAACTGAACTTCAAGCTTGTCATATTTTTTGCCTTGCCACTCCAGCTGATGTAAATTTTGATTTTTAACAGGTTTTGCACGTGAATCATGTGAAACCAATTTTTTTGCACTTGGTTTGACTGTGTTAAACCATATTATAAGGAATTCCTGTCCTGTCTTGGCCAATCCAAAGCAACTATGAAGCGAGAGCATGAGCATGGGAATCAAATCTTAAACAGATATTGCACGATTGGTTGATGCATCCAGCCAGAGGGGGAAAAAGTGCGTGAAGCCACGAAGCAGCTTCGCAGGATCCTTGTTTGTCTGGAAGGAAAAAAAGGGGAGGAATGAGAGAACACGGAATAAAAGGAAGGAAAAGGAAGAACGATGAAGGGAGGGAAGCAGAAATGAAAGGGAAAAATGTAAGAAAAGGAGAGGAGAAAGAACAAAGGATGGAAAGAAGATCGGACGACAAAGAAAACAAAGGTTGAAAACATGAAGAGAGCAGGAAAGAATAAATGAATGTTTGGATGTTTTCATTTACAGTGTTGCGATCCAAGGAAGCTTTTAAGAGTAATTCCAGTTCCTAGTGGCTTATCAACTACACTGTGCACAGTATTGCAAATCAACTGAAATCCGGGACTACAGAAAATTAACAAAACAATGAAAGGAAGAATTCTGGTTTGACTTTCCTTCACAAGGAGGCAAATATTTTTTCCACCACTGCATCCAGCAGCATGGGAAGGAAAGCGCAATAAGCCAAATCAATACCTGTTTCTTTGAGTAGGCCCTCTTCTAACCGTACATTATGATAAATATTCATTGTTTTCCTCCTCACAGGTTGTTTACAAAATAACTGACTTGGGATATGCGAAACATCTGGATCAAAACAGTGTTGCTGATTCGTTTGTTGGAACTATGAAATATGTGGTATGTTGTTTCAATGTTTTGAATCCAATTCCTGCAACAAGGACAGATAATGTTACAATAGGACTCGCTACTTTTTATTGACACCTAGATACAAAGCAATTCGTCATTGCAGACGAAGGGAATTCCATGCTCGGTTGGTCAAGACATAAACAGAAATATAGCAAGCCGCAAAAATTGCCCTGAAACCCGGGTCGCTAGCTCGCTCGTTGTGCATTCCAGAAATGGTTTTTAAGAGCAAATATTAGCACATATCAAAAGAAGAAGGATATATCTAAACTTCTGCCTTGGGCATATGAGTTTCATCAAGAGAGAACCAAGGAAATTTTGATCATCGTTTTCACTCGTTCTTGCAGGTTTTTGTAAGGGGCTTCCTGCAGAAAACCTCCCATATCCACGGGGAAGGAATGGCCGATTAAAGCCGGATAAATTACTGAACCTAATTGAACATATTGGCAATAAAACAAAACAGTTTTGAATATTATTGCTTTGATATTCAGGGAGCAATATTTTACACACGGGGATTTTTTTTTTGACTCACCTGGTAGTTCGTTAGCTTAGCGCCATTCATTCATTGTTTTTGATCTGCCTTTCATTTTTAGGCACCAGAAGTATTTTCATCAGAAGAGGGTTACAATGTCACGGTTTGTAAAGTCCATTACAATTTATTATATGGCGTTCGAAAATACGGCTCCTCGGACCGGCAACGCAGCAATTCGATTGGTTCTTGATCGGTCCGTAAAAGGCGTATTTTTCGTTCGAAGCTGTATTGGGTCGGGCGTTGCCTTAAAAATCAACAACAAATGAGGAGCTTCTTGTGTAGGCTTAGGCCGCAACAAGTGTCAGCCAAAGTTTAGCTTATTCATCGAAGATTTCTTTTCTGTAAACTTTGAAGACGAACTTGCAATTATACACGAAGAAAATGCCAATGTAGTTAACGTTGCAACGAGCAACTACAATGATGCACAGGATCAAAGACACAACAGAAAAGTACGATACTATAAACAATGTTCTCAAAAGGTTCTGCCATATAATAAAGTCTTTATTAAACAATTACTCGATCCATGCTGGAAAATATTTGGACCTTAGTTCATTGTACGGACCTCACTGCCTGCGTTCGGCCCGCACGTCAAACTGCGATCCAAATATTTTCCAGCATGGACCTCGTAATCGTTTAATAACTGCATATTACTGTTCAAGTTACAATTTTTGCAATTTCGTGATTTAAAAAGGTGTAACCCCTCTGTACCATAGATGCATTAGCACACGCTTTATCATAAACAGAATTGTATCCTTTGTTTTCACCCTTGCTACATGTATCAAAATTAATAAAAATTTGTCTTTCAGGCCGATTACTGGAGTTTAGGCAATGTCATATTTGAAAGTATTACAGGATATAGACCATTTGACTTCGAAAAGAGTTTTGTTGAATGGTAAGTGTCGATCAACAGTCTCGTCACTTTTTCTTATTTTTATCACAAATAAAAACAACTAAACTACAACGAAATGTTGATATTCTATGGCTGCCATAGGTGGAAAGGACATAATGTTATCCAGTTTTAACTACGGCAGGCAGTCACTTGGAGCAGCGTGCAAATATGTTTCATTCCCTCAAGCTTAAAACTGATTTTTACAAAAGAATCAGATCACATTCGTTATTGCTGTTGTAAAGATTTTATTCTTGAAGGGGCTGTACAACACGTCCTCTCTGCGTGGCTCTGCGTGTCAAATCATGGAATGTATTTAGGCTAAACACAACACAGCCAATGACAATTCCACACAGAGAATAGTAATCCAAAGTATCTGCGACAATCTTTGTAATCGAAGTTTTGATGGAGGATTTGTTTAATTGGTTCAACGCTGCATATTTGAAAGTTTTAATGGATATCAAAAGTTCCATCACATTTAATAGAGATAGACAAGGAAACACTGTGATTAAACTTACGTAGAAGCTGCGATGAAACTGGCCGTTTTAGTCGCGTGCGTGGATTGTCCCCTACTTTCCGATTGTTTAAAAAATCTTGTACAGCTCCTTTAAGCATGGGTAGTTAGACACTGCTGGTGTGCATCTATAGAGGAGCGCTGGATATTATGTATCTGCGGGGGCAATTTGTTTGCAGTACTGCGGAGGAGATATCGAAAGGACGAAAATATTAATTAAACTATTAAAATGAATGGGAAGGCAACCCCCTATATCTTCCTATAGTGATTTTTCTCGTGATGCTCGTAACAAGGGCTAATGGGCTACAGGGATACAATGGAGCATGATTGCATATTGAAGACGGGGGACATCATAATGATAGATCAAACTGAAAAATGGCGGACTTCGAAGCTGTGGCTGCTGTGGCTGGTGCTGAATTGCGGACTGCAGCTTGCTCTATCATAAGCAAACAATCCTCTGCCAAAAAAGATTGTAGTCCCCCGTCGTTAGAGTCTATTGGAAAGAAATATTCTTAATCTTGCAATCGTCTCTCTCCTTCTCTCTTCGCTTCCGATATCTCCTCCACAGTACTATAAAAATTTCCCCCGCAGATATCTCCTCCGCAGTACTATAAAAAAATTCCCCCGCAGTTATCTCCTCCGCAGTACTGTAAAAAATTTCCCCCGCAGATACATAATATCCAGCGCTCCTCCATAGATGCACACCAGCAGTGTCTAACTACCCATGCTTTAACTCTTGAGGAGAAAGATAGCTCTCTATGTTTTCAATGTGATAGCTTTCTTGTTGATTGAAACCAATGATCTCTATGCAACGATAAGCTCAATCAGTTGTTTCCCACATTGCTTCTCTTTTGCAGGCACTCTATTGTCAAAAGCAAAGAACCAGAAGACATTTGTGCATGCTGTGATGCTGGTAAGCGTTTCTTCACATGAAGTCCTTCTTCTAAAGTATCTTCCTGTGAGAGTAATGCTCGTTTCATCAGCTCATGTGAAATCTTACCGAAGTATTATTCTGTATGATCTTTCTTGTCTTTAATTTATACTAGATCAGATTCTAGATACTAGATTTTATACTATATTTCATACCAGATATTTGCAGTCATTTACATTGGCGCCTATCAATATGGGATGCCTTAGTGGTAGCTTCTATGGTGGTAGCGTACTTGACTACCAATCTGAAGGCTTGTGGTTCGAGTCCTGTCGAACCTGCTGCGTATAGCAGTGAGTTGAGTCGCTAACTCTCTGTAATTCCAGTCAAAAGGAATCACGAGGTGTGATCATATCGAGAGGAAGGACCGGGACGCTTCTTCGATAAACTGAGCTTCTCAGTTTCCTGAAACTACCTTGGATGCTTGGCAGAAATATAGACACAAATAAACATAGGGCTCAAATCTTTAAAAAGGTCGGTGCAAAATTCTACTACAGTTTCCTTTGAATTAAATGGCTTGGGCGGAACTTAGCGCTTTTGCTGTAAATCTGCCGTGGCGGCCGTGGCATCAAAATGGCGGCATTTATCAAATTTGAGGCTATGACGTCATCAAATTTCTAAATCCTTAACTAGAAAAGATACTGATTTCTGCCTTTCACCATATCGTACGCCTTCATAAACTATGGTTTTCTTGAAAGTTATATGAATGTTCCTCCTTTGGTTTAGGATTTACGATTATTTAAATGTTTTCAAAATTTTCGGCTAGTTTGCACTTTAGCGGACACACTTTTAATATTTCTCCGTGTGTCAATTGTGTACTGATTTTGGATGGAAAATGCGTCAGTACTAAGATTAAAGTATACCTATTGAACCAGCGGGGGCTTAGGGGCGGCAGCCCCCAAAAATCTGCAGTGAAACAAATTCATAGATTGCCGGTTCCTGCTGCAGTTTTAGGCCATATTTAAGTCATGTTGACGTTCTTCAGTAATTGCGACTTTGTCGAATTACGTTCGAATCTTGCATTATCCAATCAGATGATAGGATTTACATCACTACTGTTTAGAAAGCCAATCAGCAGTTAGTTCTAGCAATAAAATTCAATTAAACCTCTGTTTTCCTTGGAAACTGTGTCCGCCAAAGTGCATTTGTCCCAAATTTTCCATCAATTTTTTCAAAAATCATTAAATTGCCGCCATTTTGGAAAAAATCAAGATATCAAAAACTTTCCACGGCAGATTTAGGGCAACGTACTATACGTTCCTTTCAAGCCATTCAATTCAAAGAAAAATGGAATAGAATTTTACACCTACCTTTCTAAAGAATTGAAAGATTTGAGCCCTATGCTACAAAAATACACATCATTTGTTGCCTTTCAATCCTTAATTACTTTTTAACAGGTCAGATTGAGTTCAAGACAAGTATACCGTTACCTAACAAGCTGTCAAGGTATTATTTAAAATTCTTTTCTTTCATCCTTTAAATTTCTACATTGGCAATTGACAAGCAATGGGGGTAAATGTTATTTTTTTTATAAGAAACTAAGAATTTGAGATTTGATGTATGAAGTTCATTGCAAACCTGCGTGTGGACTTATGAAGATGAGTTCCTTGTATCCCTGTGCTTTTTACTTCAAGATGGCGCTTCGGTCAACAGGGCAAGGTTTACCGCTTAGATACAAGCAAGGGACTCATCGTCATAAGTCTAACCTGCGTGCAGACAACACACAGGCTATGCAAATGATTTCTCCTTTCTGTTTGATTGATACTTGAACATCGTCGTAGGCAGTTGAATTGCTAAAATACCGTCATCTTTTCATCATTCATAATTCATTTATGACAACCCGCTGAACGAATTCAAAGTAAGCGGAACTGCCATGAAAAGGGGTTATGAAATATTTGTGGTATGTATTCCACTGGTTTGAAAATGCATCTTGTTGATCTTGTTCCCTATTCACATTGGCAAGTTAAACCAGCTTAAAAAGCATAGGAATCAAATGTTGTCCATGGCCGAAAGACTCGTGCCCCATGGCCGAAACCTCTAGGGCCTCATTTTCACAGACCGATCAGACGGTGAATGAGCGAAGATTTCATTTTCATTTTAAATTATTTATACGCAAAAACCCTTTAGCTTACAAGAGGACAAAAGAAACCCATGAAGATTTTTCTAAATTTTACCTACCTTCATTAAACGCAACCAGGACAAAAAACTGCTTGAAATATCCCGAATTTGTTTGAAGAAATCTACTCTCCAGATGTTTGGGTATGCAACTTTGGATACGGGTTAAAATATCTTCAGGTTTGGTGGAGTTATGGCCTCTCCAATAGACATTGTCTTCTTCGCTTATTCGCTGTCTGATTGGTCAGTGAAAATGAGGCTTTGGAGGTTTCGGCCATGGGCCACGAGCAAAAATCGGCGGAAACATTTGATTCATATGTTAGCTTAAACTAAACCAGGTTATGGGATGTTGCGTTCTAATTCGTTATTCCAACAAGTTCAAACACATTTGATTGGTTGCAATATAACATAGTGTCAGTGTGAATAGGGCTTTGGTGAACTTTCTTGGTTTTTTAGTCCTTTAGTTCCAATGTTTGAAGAATGGCTTCGGCTAGTCATGGAATGGGATCCCAAACTTCGTGGAGGGGAAAAAGACGAAAAAGGAATCAGGCGATGTTACCATGTGGCTGATAAAATTCTTGATACCAAGGTTTGTGATGCATGATAATAATAAAATAATGATGCTAGTGTTTAATGATAATGATAATAAAATAATGATGATGCAAGAGTTTAAAGGTCTTGTGGCGCAGTGGTGTAATCCTCTGACTTTGCTGCCAGAACAGTCAGGTGGACAGGGCTTGATACTCGGTAGAGCCCCATCAATTGAAGGTGTTGTAGCGCGGTGGTGCAATCCTCTGACTTTGCAGCCAGAACAGTCAGGTGGATAGGGTTCGATACCCGGTAGAGCCCCACCACTTGAGCGTCATGACAAGGGGTTGCGGACTCGATTAGGTCTTCCCTACTTCTGCGATCTCATCGCTTGGCGTTAAAAACTGCAACTTCACCGTCACCAACTCAACATGTGATGCTAAAAAAGTTCCATTGATATTGATTATGAGCTATTTACTACAGTAATGAAATGAATTATGCAAAAATTGAAACTGGCTATAATGTTTCTCGAGAAGTTTACCATAGGCGCTGAAGGATTCGGTTTTCCTTATGTCAAGAGAAAGTTCACCCAGTTCATTGTAACTTTCATCACCCATGAAACGAAAGGACTTGGGAGCATATTCATCGTTTAGGACTGTAAATTGTTTTCTTTCCTTTGTAGGTTGTTCATGTGTTTTGTGTCAACAACTGCAAGTTTGTTTCATTTCAAGTCAACGAAGATGATTTGTAAGTTTCATATTTTTAAGTCTATACTTAAAAGCCGCAAATAGGTTAGACTTGCCTCAAGTCTATTTCGTCAACTGTAATAAGTCTATCTGAAATAGACTGGGGCAAGTCTACAAATAGCTTCAAGCAAAAGATATAGGTACAGTTTTTATAAATCTGTTGTCCAGGTAGTTTATTAATTTAGGCCTGGGTTACACGATACCGGATTGCTTTCAACCCTTCTTTGTCAAAATCGCACGCAGTTACGCATCACTTTAGCTAATTCTCTATAATTCTACCGTTGGAATTTTCTGAAATCTTCAATATTTTCAGAATTGGAGTATTTTTCTTCTTTTTCGAGAATTCAAGAAAAATTTTCAAAAAAGCTTGAAACCATCATAATTTCTAAACTGTTTGACTTAACATGAAATAAAACCATAGTTTAAGAATGCCTACAAAATGGTATCAAGCAAAATTCTGTCACTCATCTGGTTTATGATTTAGAAATTTACTGACGCCATATCCTCAAATGAATTGAAATGTAAGATACGCCGCTGTAATTTCCAAGAATATTACAAAATTTCTGAAAAGTCCAACGGTAGAATTATAGACAAGTGTCTAAAGTTTCTTTCAAGCCATTCAATCAGAAGAAATAGGTCATTGAATTTACACCCACCTTTTCATGCCGAGATAAAGATTTGGAACCTATGCTCTCATCATCAATTTATCAATTCATCAATTTATTTTCAGTGTTCGCCAATTAGAAGAGAAGGTAGCAGAATTTTATGAAGACACTGATGCTAGTACTCTCATTCTTCCAAACGGCGAAACTCCCGATTCAGTGGCAGCTTTAATGCAATGTTACAATCAACCCGTAAGTTTTTTCGCTTTCTTTTCTTGGCTTCTCAGCAGCTTAGACTGATTACATGTTCATAGTTATCGCTATTGATAGACTGATGGACGCTCAAACTACCACTCGTGGATTTTCACATTGAAGATTAGGAAGAAATGGTTGCCTGTCCAGATGTGGAAACCATAGCAACACTGTACGAAAAGCTGAGTGCTCCAGGCAATGGCAAATTGGCCTAAGTCAAGCCTCGGCTGCTAGAAGGCCTAAAAATTAAAGTTTTTCAGTGATATTAGCCATTATAATAATAATAATAATAATAATAATAATAATAAGCTGAAGAGGAGCTGAAGAAGATTTTTAAATCGAAACGTACGAAATTTTAACAGTGTTGTTTTTATACTTTTATTTTCTGTTAATAAGATGGTGGTTTAGTTCATATATTATTATTATTATTATTATTATTATTATTATTATTATTATATATTATTTATACACTTAGCTAATATTTTAGTTCAACTGAAGAAGATTTTTATCGAAACGTATTCAAATAAACAGTGGTGTTTTTATATTATTATTATTATCATTATTATTGTTATTATTATAAAAACACAACTGTTAAATGCCTCAAACGTTTCGATAAAAATCTTCGTCAGTGTGAGCTATTTACAGGGCAGCCAAGTATTTATAGTAAACAATTATTTACATCACAATACATACACTTTAAAATAAAATATAATTTACAATTGAATACATGATACATAAACAAGTTCTAAAAAAACACATAAGTCAGCCTAAAATCAATACCCAAAAGACCATTGTCGTTGTATTCTTAAGAAATGTTGCCATTTAAGAGCTTGTTATTATAATAAGATATTGTTATTATTATTATTATTAAGTTCTTTACAGTTGGTATTTACAATAGCTTACAATACACTTAGCTAATTCAAACCAACTATCTACGAAGGAAAAATTTACAATAATATAAAAGAAAATAAGTATATTTACATTGATTTACATGATTTCAATGTGGCCATGAACAAAAGCCACAAATATCCAAATGAGTGTTTCCTCAATCCAAGAATCAACAAACCTTTTACTATGAGCCAGGAGTGCCTCATTTTGAAGGCCACTTAGCTTCCACGAGCTTTACCGCAGCAGCGAGAATTTCCAACTGTGGAAGGTTGCCATGACTACACCTAGCCTCGATTGTGAGCGCCCCAAATAAATTTGTGCCCTTTGCGTCATAACTGGCTCTCTGAAATCAAGTCGCCAACTCTCTGTAATTATAGGCTAAATAAATCACAGGGTGTGATCACATCACGAAGAAGAGCCTGGACACTACTGCTTCGATAAGTTTGGCTTCTCAGCGTCCTAAAACTACCTTCGGATGCCAGGTAGAAACAGGGCTGGAAGAAATAGCGGACCACAGCACCAATGGTCCCAGAAATTTTTCAAAAATGGCAGAAAGAAAAGTGAAACAGTGTAACAAGGAAATTGAAAGAAGAAATGAAATGTGAAATTTGATTCAATCGTTTTAAGATTCAGTTGTGCAATATATTCCATATATTTATTTATTGATTTATGCCATATATTCAAATGCCTGCTTGGAAAGCCTTTTACCTTAACCTCGTCACTTTTATGCAATCAACATTTTTTGAAAGAATTTGATGTTTTTTTTCACTGTACATATGGTGATATAAGTATTTGTTTCGTGTATACCTAGCAAACGAGGGTTCAGTTCAGTTCAGTTTCTCATTCTAAAATTCCACTACATACAAACAATTTCAACATAAATTAACTAAGTGTAAAAAATATAAATGATAACAATAACAATGATGTAGAAAAAAAGAAAATAAATTTGTGTGCAGGGAATTTCTTAAGGAGGGGCCCTCTCAATAGATAAACTAATCGAGGAGAGAGCACCCCCTGTCTTAGAAAATATTCAAAATTTGTTTAAATATTTAAGGATTGATGATAAACATTGCGAGGAATGAAGCCACTTCATATCAATGTGGGTTTAAAGTACTTCCAGGGACTGGACAGACGGAAAAACGCCCATCCAGCCCCCAGGAGCACTCTACCATAATTATCAGTGAAGAAGAAAGTTTTGAGATTTTTTCGAAAGCTGTGGATAGAGGTTGATTCCTTGATGTTTACTGGAATGCTGTTCCATGTTTTAGCACCACAATACTGCACTGATCGAAGACCATAAAGCAATGTATTTTTCTTCGTTAAGAAAATGTCATTCTTTGATGACTGTCTAGTACCATATTGATGAACAGATGCCACTGGCGCAGTCAGTGACAAAAAACCAAAGTTCTTGCAAAGAAGACAGTTCATTGATCTTCATTTGCTCATCTATGGTCCCAGAAAGCACAATATTATTTCCAGCCCTGGGTAGAAATAGGTAGAAATTTGGAGAAAAAGAAACCAATGCTGTGTTCTCATTTCGCATTTTAGGGTGATGAATGGTTAATTTATGCAATGAATTCAAATAAATTAAGTCAAAGAAGGGGATCAAGGCCTACACCTGGAGGTCGAAATGTTTATGAAGATATGCCAGATAAAGTACGGACTATGGGTAAGTGAATAAACTTTAAAGATCCGTTTCAGAAAATACTGATCAAATATTCTGCCACTAGTCTTGAAATGTGACTGTACAATACACGCCTTGCGTACAATAACATGGTTTTCCTGCCTAAGACCTTTTAATTGGAGTTCTACCTGACGGGTTTTGTTTATTTGATCCAGAAGCCGAGCAGAAGGCATTACAATTCTTGCATATTTAGGGCTTTAAAATGAAACAATTACCACACAGCTCCTAAATCAAATTAACGATATCCGCCAGACAGAACTTTAAATTTACCCTTCTTCTTTCGATGTAAGCACATAACTTCTCTAAAAACCCACTATTCGCGTGCACAAGGCAAGAGTTTGCCCTACTGGTTTCGGGGAAACTTTTGCGGCTTTGTTCGTTTTGAATTACTGATTGAGAGAATTTCCTGTGTCTACAGTCGCTAATCCAACTGATGCTATTGTATTACAAATCCTTTTGTTCCGTTATCAACAAGCCCCCTGAAATAGTACCGAGAGAGCGTGAATGGGGAATAGAAAAAATAGGTCTGCCAGCCAGCCACTGGCAAATGTAGTTTGCTTTTGGCAAACGTTCTTAAACAATGTAATTGATCGGTAGAATAGCTTTCTCCCCCCTCCGTGCCTTCTTGAAATGGTCCAAGCCAGTGAGCCAAATACGCTATTGCCTGCACTTCTGTGCCTGCACTTCTGTGTCTGCACTTCTGTACAGCTGGCCAAAGGCTCATACAATTGCAAATATCAAATTTCAAGTTAACATTTTAGCCTTCTAATAAGGCTTGCCAGGGCGAGCAAACTTATTATATATTCCTTCCTCAGTTCTTCAATTTCTTTTGCCAAGTAAAAGCAATCTACCCTGGCAATCTACAGTGGAATTTCTTGGTTTGGTACAATGGCCATGTTGCTTTGTTCAGCTAGAACAATAGTTACTTATGTTTTTGATATTTGAACCTAGTATTTTCGCCTTTGTGTGTTTGGAACGCCTATTGATTATTTTGTGCTCATTTGGTTGAAAGGTTTTCAGCAGACTTGACCTCAAATTTATTCCCAGACTTTAAAGGCACACTGTCCCCTCGATAATTTGTTTTATCCAAAGAAAGCAAAGTTTTTCATGCATAATTTCCATGGCCATGGAAATTACGCACAGATGATCCTGCCTTATTTGAATAAAAGAAAATAAGCATGCCTTTAATCTGCGTTTTGCTTCAGACTTTCGGTTTCGAAACCTCCTTTGTCCATAAAGAGGCTAGATGTGCGCATTGTTCTCTCTCTCAAAACATTAACGACAGTGTTTGGAACTTGGTGTTGAATAACAACGCTGGATGTTGGACGTTGTTGCGTCGTACAGAAGATTTAGAGGTGCTACCTGAATGCTGCAGAGTATTGCAGAGGTTGCAAACTTGGGGAAGAATTGAAATTACGGAAGATGCTACTTCGCTCACAAAATTGCAAGTATGGAAGTTTAGAGTTTCTGATTTATCTTGTCTTTTTGTTTATGTAACTGCAGGCGTTTGCTCGTATCGTTTGCTCGTATCGTTTGCTCGTATCGTTTGCTCGTTTCTTTTGGAAGCTGGGATATATTTTGTGCATTTGCTATGCGTAGGTTTTGTTTCGAGAGATCATTGAAAATCCTTAATATTAGTTGATGAATTTATTGGAAGGTTCAAAATGAATTCAAAGTTTAGTTTGGAATTGCAAGTCTGGAATTAATTAATTTGCAAGTAAAGTTTTCGAGCTGGAAATTATTTAGTCAGAAGGGCAATCAAAATGCTCCTTTGTAGCCATTCTGTTCCTCTTCGATCTCTTTAAAGCATCACAGCACTGCTTTACGACCAATGGGCGTAGGAGGTATAAGGGCTAGGAGGACTGCAGCCCCCCGCAAATCAGGCATATTTATTGCATTTCGGGCTCCAATGGGCATTTTTATCTGAAAGAAGCCATCATATTCGTTACGTTACGTTGTGTGGTGTAGTCATAAGCGTACGGGAAGAAAAAATCTAGGGGGGCTGCCCAACACAAAGTCCATTGTTTAGCATCATTTTTGCCCGACTGAGGGCATTTTTTTGCCCGATTGGGGCTCATTTTCGATAATGTTTCTAAAGTTGGGGGCCGCCCCCCCGGCCCCCCACCTCGTACGCTTATGGGTGTAGTGGTGTAATCCTCTGACTTTGCAGCCAGAATGGTCAGGCGGACAGGGTTCGATGCCCGGTAGAGCCCCACCACTTGGAGGGCATGACAACAGACAAGGGGTCGATTAGATCTTCTCTACTTCTCCTGTGATCCCAGCGCTTAGCGCTGAAAATGCAACTTTACCTTCACCGTTGGGCATCTCCTACGCCCATGTTTACGAGAGGAAAGGAGTGCAATTTACTGAAATTTCATTGGGAAAAGGAAGTTAGATCAAGCCAGGGGCGGCGCCAGAAATCTTCCGACAGGGGGGCTGGAACTTCCGACAGGGGGGCTAGAATGGCTAGAAAATGCAGTTTTCGTACGTTTTTTTGCCAAATTTCCTCCGACAATAACCCAAAATTTCCTCCGACGGGGGGGCTAGCTGCTTCCGACGGGGCCCCCCTAGCCCTCCCCTGGCGCCACCCCTGGATCAAGCTAAAGAAACATTCAAAACGGGAAGAAGTCTGAAATGGATCCTTTTGTTCCTAAACTCAAGACACTCTGGTGGATGCAGAGCTCTCGAAAAGTAGCTCCCAGACTGTCGTCCTATACGTTCAGTGAACTTGTCTTCTTTGCATGACTTTTCTTCGTTACTTTGGTTCTAATTTGCCTTTTTATCAAACGTGGATTAGCTCGATTTTTGTCATCAATTTTTGCAGATATTTCCATTCAGCGTTTCACCCCATCTCCATTTTGTTTCTTCTTCGCGAAGGTGGCAGCTTGCTTCCTCCTCCAGTCCTGTAATTCTCCAACGACCGTGCACGGTATTGCAACATATTTATAACTACAGCAATTGCAACAAGAATTTATTTACATATCCATGATTTATGCACTTGTTTGTGAAAAGACTATAAGTCCAGTTCCAAGCAAGTTTTGAGAAGCTTTGCGTATCATCCCCATCAATTTTTAGAAAATTTTGTATTTTCGTTGTCTTGAATCCATTGAAAATTATTGTTGTCATTACATACTGGTTTCTGAAGAACTTGCTTTATTCACGTTCCAAAATATCTTGAGGAACTTCCTTTCCTCGACCATAATTGCCAAAAACTTACCTAATACCCTTAATACCCTTGCCTAGACTAAACTTGCTAAAGAGTATGCCTGTCCGCAAAAGTGTACCCAGAAGGGCAGCAAATCCCCAGACAAATTCATTATTTGTTTTCTTTTAAGTGAAAATGTTGTCATATAAAGCTCATTTGGTTGCAAAGTTTCAGGTTAAAATATCCATTGATGCAACAATTTCAATTTTTATTTTCTAATTATAAGTTTCTCTACTATCTTTAAATGCAACTTTTCCTTTATCTTTCAAACCAAGACAATTCTTTACTTTCTCTAACTTGAACACAACTTTTTTTTTTTTTTTTTTTTTTACATTCCATTAAAAGCTTACAAAACGAATTACTAACAAAAGAGCTACACTACTTACTTCTAATATACTATACCCTACTACTAAAACAATACCATTAGGAGCGAAAAAAAAGGTCAATGACTACCTTATGGCAACATAAAACAGAAAAAACGAACATAGCACACTACGTAACAACTAGAGAAAGAAGAAAGAGAAAAAAAAATAGCGCTTACTAAAAGAGGGATGGTGGTTGTATGATTTAGGGACTTGCTAATCAAATCGGCCAGTTTTATGGATAAAACGCAGAGTTAAAAGAAGTATGTTTTTATTAACATCATCTGGAAGATCGTTATCACCATACATTAAAATCTTTAGTAGAACATCATTTGAAGGATTGGTGAATCCATGTGGTCGTAATAAAGAGGAAACTCCAGCGAGAAGGTCTCTTCGTAATACTTCAAAGGAAGGGCAGAGCAACAAAAAGTGTTCCGTGTCCTCAATGCCATCATTAGTTGGGCACATTGGGTTTATGGTATCTCTGAAATTATGCTTGAATTTGTGAAAGTTCAATTTACTGAGACCAACCCGAAGTTGTGTAAGATAAGATAGACCTGTTGGGTCGTGTATCCTGAAGACAGATTTTGGCAGGGGGCGAATTTTTGATAGCAGCTTTGTCTTGAATGCCGCAATGGAAGGCGTAAGTCTAATTTCTGAATCCAGCTTGTTCCACTCTGAAAGGCAGTGAGGATAGGAGCTAGATTGGAATTTTTCTGTCCTTGCCCTTATTCGCCCAATGACATCCTGCTTGCGAAGAGAGTATCGTGACTGCCGTTGTGGTGGGATTGGATCTGTAGTATAGTCAGGAGCTAGATTATTTATAAACTTGTAGAACAGGGTAAGGCGTCTGCTCCACCGACGGAGACTTAGCGATTCCCAGCCAAGCTCTGCACACAGCTTCTCTCTCGACGTACCCTTCCATGTTCCTGAAACAGCAAGAGCAGCAGAATATTGAATGGACTCTAGCTTCTCCATGACATTTGGCAAAATTGTATTTCCACTAAATTCACATACTTTTGCAGGAATATGATAAATGACATCCCCGTAGTCTAGATGTGGTCGCACGTACAGCTTGTATATTTCATTAAGTATATGTCTGGGGAGATATTTGGAAAGATATTTCAGCAAACCGATACCCCTACGTGTTTTAGTGATAGCTGCCTTGATGTGGGCAGCAAATGAAAGCTTCGAGTCAAGAAAAAGTCCTAAACACAACTTCGTTGATTTTTGTGTTTTGATAGTTGAAGTATCAATCTTGAAAGTCCAAATTTGCCTCCATACCACCTCAAAACCAGAGCTTTTTGGTTTTAAACCTAAGCTGTTAACACGCTGTGTTATCGAAACTCCTAGATCATAGCAAAGTACAAGCAAGAAACCTCATGCTTAGGAAATAATTTTGATAGAAATCCGAAACTGAGCTTTACAATCAGATTCACGAATTTTGTCTCGAAGATACGTCATTTCTCATTCTACAAAAACTTTGAATTACACCTGCCTAATAAGAGTTTTTCATCAGCGAAATAATGTTCTTCGGCGCCAATACGTAAGTTATCTCGCAATAGAAGTTAAAATTAAAGAAAATTTGAAACAAGGAACCATTTTGGCAGCCCCTATTTGTGCCAATCATATTGATAAAGGTATGCAAGTAGCCAAAAGAGAAAAATTAGGAGTAAATTGCGGGAAAATGTTGATACCTCCACTGCTCTATCAGGATGATATATTGATTGCTTCCATATCTCATAAGAAAATGCTGGAAATGGTAAATATTGCTGAAGAATTTGAAAAGAAAAACCTCCTGAATTTTAATTTGGATAGAAGTGAACAAATGGTGATGCAGTATAGCAAAAGTAAGCAAGTTCAAAAAAATAATTTAATGTTAAATGGCCAAATTATTAAAGAAGTAGAGCCATAACTATCTAGGAAACTTGAAAAACACCAAAGGAACCTTAGATTTGTGCATCAATAAACGAATAAACTCTGCTATGGGGGTTATTAATGAAATAAAATTCCTTACTAAGCAAGAGGCATTAAAAAACAAAGTTTTGAAATCAGTATAAAGTTCACTGAGGCAACTTTGATGCCCAAAGTTCTGTATGTATGTGAAACATGGACTAATTTAACTAAGAAGCAAATTAAAAACTTAGAAAAATTGCAAAAAAATGCAGTTACAACAATTGACTCTCTACCCCAATCAATGCCATATGACGGAATAGTCCTTGAATGTGGCTTAATGCCTATGGAATTTAGAATTAAAGAGAGAAGATTGATATACTTCCATAGGATACTAAACATGGATGAAAGTAGATTGACTAAGATACACTCATTTTTTTTATTAGAAACTGCTTATAAGAAACGGCAGGCTCAATTTTTCGAAAGCTAAGAAACAACCCTACTTGAATTGAAAAAAGCTAAGAAAATTCTGTAATTTTCAGTTCTAATATTCCGATCACACTCAAAATATTTTGACATTGTACAGCTAAAGCAACTGTTTGGACATTATTTTGAGTGCGAATCATGTTATTTACTCGTTTGAGAGAACTAAGTAATTTGGGAGCCCGTTAGACAAGACAAAGTCAACTCTAAACTACAGGCAATAAAAATATAAGAAACACGTAAGAAACTTTTGGTAGTAAAATCACCCTAAAAATTTAAGAAACTGCCTACCAGCTGCGGATCTTTAGTTTCTTATAAAAAAATGAGTGTAGTTTATAAAAAACAAAAAGTTTGAATTTCCCAAATTGTTGGTATAAAGAATAACCAAAGAACAATGGAAACAAATTGTTAGAGAAAAAATTATCATAATCATAGAAAATAATATTGAAAATAATAAAAAGACTAAACTCAGATTTATGAAGGGAATAAGTTTGAAATGAAAGAGTATCTGAGGTGTGAAGAAGCCTCATCCCTACTGAAATTAAAACTAAACATGGTTGACCTAAGAGCAAACTACAAAGGAAATTTCACTGATTCTCTTTGCAGGAGATGTGGGTCCCATGAGGAATACATGAACACTTATGGGACTGTCCAAATTTCTCTCAAAAGCCCAAGATGAAAAAGACTTGTTTGGAACAAGGGCAGATTTTGTAATACAATAGCGTGAGTTGCTTTTGTTGACACCTCAATTGAAAGCGATTAGCGATTGCAGACAAAGGAAATTCTCTCAACCAGCAATTCAAAACAAACAAAGCCGCAAAAGTTTCTTTGAAACCCAGGTAGCTAGCTCGCTCGCTGTGCATTCCAGAAACTGTTTTTAAGGGCAAACATGAGCATAGATCGAAAGAAGAAGGATATATCTACACATCTGCCGCGGGCATTTTATTTCTTTGGTCCAGAAGCTGAGCAGTAAATGTTTTGATAACACCCAAAAAATGAGAGAATTGAATCGCCTCCTAAACGGCTTGTGAACCAAACAAATAAAATGCCCGCGGCAGATGTGTAGATGCATCCTTCTTCTTTCGATCTATGCTCATGTTTGCCCTTAGAAATAATTTCTGGAATGCACACCGAGCGAGCTAGCTACCTGAGTTTCAGAGAAACTTTTGCGGCTTTGCTTGTTTTGAATTACTGGTTGAGAGAATTTCCTTTGTCTGTGATCTCTAATCGCTTTGAATTGAGGTGTCAACAAAAGCAACTCGTGCTATTGTATTGAAAATCTGCCCTTGTTCTTGTTTGGCTAAAGATAAATCCAAAGTACTCAAAATTATCAACAAAACGCTACAAAATTTCTACAAATAATGATTGGCTAAAAAAATATATGTATATGTATATTAGCACCAGCTTGCGTACCCAGTTGTTGGGTAACTGCTCCGAAATGGAGAATTAGCTTCGATTATTATTAATAAACAAAATCAGCTAAGGTTTTTTTACCCATTTCCAATTTGCATGTTAACTGTGATATTGTTTGGGATAAAAACCGTGTCGAATTTGTGTATTGATTCATAAAATTGTACGTCGATTCGCAAAATATGAGGTAAGAGAACTAACCAGTTATCATTAATATCCTTCTCATTTGACTTTGTCAATATGGATCTCTCTATTAAGCGCCCCCCCCTCTCTCTTTTGAAGGGGCCCCGTCTCCAAATTTCGATCAAAACGGGGATTTTGCAGTTTTCTGATGGGCAATATCCACGGGGAGAGGGGGGGGGGGGCGTTCTTGGCCAAATTTTGGGTAGGGGTCTGCTGTGAGCATATTCAAAGTGGTACCGTTGGCTGGACTAATTTTTACGAAAATGGCACCCTTGGCTAGACCAATTTTTACCAGTTCCTGGACTAACATTGTCAAATTTGTACCAAATATGATATCATGACCGTTTCCTTGACCAACATTGTCAAAAATGATACCCTTGGCTAGACCGTTGCTAGGCCAAAATTGCAAAAAAGTATGCCCTTGGCTAGACTAGAAGTCTGAAAAAGTATACCCTTCGTCGCGGCACATCCCCAGGTACCTATTGAAGAACCCCCCCCCCCCCCGTGGCAATATCACACAGACGTCTACCTGTTTTTTCCAAAATGAAAGCGTCATTTTGAAGAAAAATCTTTGAACTTCACAGAAGAAAAAACCAAACATTCATTCTTCTAAGATTGCTTGGATATGAATGGATTTTTAACGAGCAATCAAACGAACTGCAGAAAACAATTGGGGAACAATGGACACGTGCGGTTTTTACAGATTTGTTTACAGTTTGGCGACGGAGCCCCTTTAAGGACCCCTCTAGCCTGCGTGCAGAATGGACCGGTTTTATTTCAGAGAGGTTTTTCTTACTGGAGGGAGAAACCTACTGGAGGGAGAAACCTACTGGAGGAGAAACCTCTTTGAAAACGAATCAATCAAGTCTGCACGCAGGCTAGGTCCGCTTTGGTTAACAGAGTTTTTATGATAGGAACACCTTTTCTAATTTTCTGTCTCCTCCCCACCCATAACATTGGAGATAACTCTGAAGTCTTTCCTTTTTAGTTGAAAATCCTGACAAACAAAATTCTTTCACGGAGCTGAAAAGACTTTGGGGACAAGCATTATATTTCTGCAGTGAATTGGCAAAGTGTTATCGAACGCTGCTTCAAGCTCAACGAGCAGTCATGTGAGTACTGGAAGATTGTTCTCTATTCTTCCTTCTCTATTCTTCCGTCTAGATTAAGCTCAACGAGCAGTCATGTGAGTACTGGAAGATTGTTCTCTATTCTTCCTTCTCTATTCTTCCGTCTAGATTAAGCTCAACGAGCAGTCATGTGAGTACTGGAAGATTGTTCTCTATTCTTCCTTCTCTATTCTTCCGTCTAGATTAAGCTCAACGAGCAGTCATGTGAGTACTGGAAGATTGTTCTCTATTCTTCCTTCTCTATTCTTCCGTCTAGATTAAGCTCAACGAGCAGTCATGTGAGTACTGGAAGATTGTTCTCTATTCTTCCTTCTCTATTCTTCCGTCTAGATTAAGCTCAACGAGCAGTCATGTGAGTACTGGAAGATTGTTCTCTATTCTTCCTTCTCTATTCTTCCGTCTAGATTAAGCTCAACGAGCAGTCATGTGAGTACTGGAAGATTGTTCTCTATTCTTCCTTCTCTATTCTTCCGTCTAGATTAAGCTCAACGAGCAGTCATGTGAGTACTGCAAGATTGTTCTCTATTCTTCCTTCTCTATTCTTCCGTCTAGATTAAGCTCAACGAGCAGTCATGTGAGTATTGCAAGATTATTTAAATGTTTTGAAAGTGAACATTTGTTAGGATCGATAAGTGAAGCTTGGCTCTTATTAGTATAAATGAGCATAGGAACTCCGCCAATCCTGGAGATATTTTAACCGGCATCCAAACTTGTACATCCAAAAATCTGGAGAGTAGATTGCTTTAAAAATATTCGGGAAATCTCAAGCAGTTTTTTGTCCTGGTTGCGTTTTATGAAGGTAGGTAAAATTTAGAAAAATCTTCACGGGTTTCTTTTGTCTCCTTCGCTTTTTGGCCGTCTGATTGGTCCGTGAAAATGACGCTTTGGCGGTTACGACCATGGGCCACGAGCAATCGGCTATGTACGACGAATGATTCCTATGCTGTATAAAAGACGTTAGAAGTGTGACCAACGAGGGGGTAACTCCAATGGGGGCTTTGTTATATATACTGGGAAATCTATAGAACGGACCCACAATCAAGACAAGGATGTAATAAATAGACCTTTTAGTTATCCTACAAAAGAGCCTGGATCGAGCGTTATTTTTATACGCTTTAATACGCAACGTTCGATCGAGTGGCGTTAGAGCCTCTATTGCTATTGTGCACATTTGGAAATTGTACAAAATGTAGCAAAATATCGTTCGATTCTAATTTGAAATTTTTCGGTGTTTGTTGGTGTGATTTGAAATTTTTCGATGCTTGATTTCTGTAAACTTTGACATAACAGAAAATCGAGATAAGGTATTTTAGCAGCTACAAGTTAAGTTGCCCTCATGACATTCCTTCATTTTGAATTTCGTATGGTGCCTGATACCACGATATTTGTATATTGCTTAGGAGGTAAGTTTTAGTTATTTGAGGTACGGCTTGGCAGGGGTTGGCTTGATAACGGGCTCTGCTATGCTGGAAACATCTTGCTCGATTCATTTCATATCAAAGTGCTTATATTTTACTTTATTTACTTGTTTATCGTGGCTTAGAGAGCGGTCATTTTTAATCCTGGGTACCAGGGCTGAGGATAATTTCACACAATTAGACAACATTTCATACCCCATCTATCACCTTTCAGCAAAATGGTTTGGTACCCATTTTGGTACCCAATGGTTTGGTATTGGTTTAAAGGTCAATTATTTATGAAGGAGTCAAAATTTGGAATTCTCTGCCATTGCGCATAAAAAAGTTACAAAATAAGCCATCCTTCACAAAAAAGCTGAAAAACTACTTTTTAGAGTCGAATTGACTAATTTATTTTTCGAACTTTATTATAAACTTATATCATCATCATGCACCGCACTACCGTATTTTTCATGTTGAACACTACTAACAATACTAACCTACTAATATTTTCTTATTCGTATTGTTACAGTTTCTAAACCTTCTTTTCGTTTACAAAAGAAAAAATGTACGCTTTCTACACACGCCAAATCGGGCATATGGCCTAGATAGCTCCTTGTGAGTTCTTTCCATATGTCCGGCAGCAAATTTTATTGAACTGTATATCCATTGTATGTAATTTTTTATATGTATCTTAATTAGCGGTTCTTTTATCTAACACAATGTACTAAGTTTATTGCTGTGAATGAAAAGTTTCAGTTTCAGTTTCAGTTACCCCATCCAGAACTCTTTGAGAACGTATAAAATATATATGCACACATGCCAATTTGTCCCAGGCGACTTTCATACAGGTCCAGTGATTCATCATTTCCAGTTGTCTGTTAATTTTACTTTTAAATGTTAACTGATGACTTCAAAGAAACATTTTTCAAGCAAAATAATTTTGCACCTCATAAAAATTTCCCTTGATATTTTCATACCCCCACAAAGTAATTGGAAACATTTTTATACCCCTGTCAAAAATCCTCCGCCCTGGTACCCAGGATCAAAAATTACTGCTCCCTTACCGGTAGTGTGCTTCTGCTTGAATACCAATCTGAAGGTTGGTGGTTTATGTCACCGAGCCTATTAAACCTGATGCGTAGAGTGAGAAAAGTCGCCAACTCTTTGTAATTCCAGGCTAAACGAATCACGAGGTGTGGTCATATCAAGAGGAATGACCAGAACTCTGCATAGTTTCCAAATCTTTAAAAAGGCTGGTGTAAAATTGAGTGACCTATTTCTTTGAACTGAATGACTTCAAAGAAACTATAGCTATTTCTCTATAATCCTACCGTTGGACTTTTCTGAAATCTTTAATATTGTCAGAATTAGAGTGTTTTTCTTCTTTTCAAGAATTCAAGAAAAATTTTCAAAAAAACTTAAAACCATCGTAATTTCTAAACCATTTGACGCAACATGAAGTAATTTCGAAGAAAACTATAGTTTATGAATGTCTACAATATGGTATCAAGCAAAAGTCTGTCACACATCTAGTTTATGATTTAGAAAATTGATGACGTCACATCCTAAAATGAGCTGAAATGTAAAATACGCCGTAATTTTGAAAAATATTCAAAATTTCTGGAAAGTCCAACGGTAGAATTATAGATAAGTTTTCAGTTGTCTGATGATCGCCGTATAGCGTGAAACTCTGAGTAACAGCAAAGAATGTAATCTTTCTTTTTGTCTCAATCCTGTTATAATTCGCTCTGTCTTCATGGCATTGAGCACTGTTTTAACCAGTAAAGACACATACAACTTTTTGTAATAGATAAGTATCTAAAGTTTCTTTCGAGCCATTCAATCAGAAGAAATAGGTCATAAAAACAACTTGCACCACAGAGCAAATGATTCTGTTTTAATCGGATCTATTGCCATGTCAATAAAAAGTCGGTAGCCCTTAGTGGGTAAAAGGTACGTCTAATTCCACCGTTGTTCTTCCGATGCGAAAGTAAAAAGACCAGGTCATATGCCGTGTGAGCAAGATCTCAATTTCTCCGCTGCATGGTTTTTGATATTTTTCTCAGTCATGTTATGGGTGGTCTATTTGTGAGTACTGGTAACAAATTACATTACAACTGATTGTTTTTGCATTGTAGGATCACGCTAATGAACTGCAACTCAAGTTTGATGCAAGAAAAAGAGGCAATGATTGCGGAGGTTCACAAGCTCACTGCTAATATTGATATGTTTATTGAAAGGTAAAATGTTGAGATGACTGTCTTATCTTTTTTTTTTTATATTCATAAAATGTTACATTACATGTTACCTACTATACTTTCTAATTACTATACTACAATACAACACTACAGGTACGATACCAAAGGCAGCAAAAGACAATGACTACGCCCGTGGCCATCAACATAAAGACATGCAAATAAATGAGATTAAATAAAACAACTACAAAAAGCTACGCTTACAATACAATTAATTACTGACAAATACTGGGAACTGTTTCACATTTGATGTAAGGCCAGCATTGGCGCACGATACCGAATGATAGGAACCCCAGACGACAGAACAGGGCTACTGATTTTCAATGTAATCCTTTTGAAATACTCCGATTTTGTGTGGATGAACTTTGGTTCATACCTCGTTTACCGAACATCAAGTGTGAAACAGACTTAACCAACGGGGAGCAAATAAAACCCTTTGTGGCTGTGTGACGTATAATAAAAATTTGAGTTCAGCCAAACCCAAATCTTATCTTTGGTCTAGGGCTTCAAAAATATGATACATTTAGAAAATAGGAACGGAAAACATTATAATTTGAAAAGTCCAAATCAAGTCTTATGTTTCATTCACTGTTCATTTTGTATATTCCCATGTGCGATGTATCAAATAGATTAGTTAAGATGGCGCAGAGGAATTATCTTAGGTTCAAACTCACAGTTTGGTTTGTTCTTACAAAATTAGTTAGTTGTTTACGGTAGTATGGGCTTCATTACGGTAGTATGGGCTTCATTACGGTAGTATGGGCTTCATTACGGTAGTATGGGCTTCATTACGGTAGTATGGGCTTCATTACGGTAGTATGGGCTTCATTACGGTAGTATGGGCTGCAGATTTGTGTATCTACAATGTGCTTTCTCTTTGCCATTTTAAAAGGGCCGGGGGACGTTAAAGGGGGTGGGTCACATTAAGAAAACAAACTTCTTTCCAAACGACGATTTTGCAGTTTTTTGATAGGCCATATTACAAAGATTTTCCACTGCGGTATTTTTCTCAAAATGAAGGTGTTATTTTGAAGATGGACTCTTGAATTTCCTCGAGAAACAAACGAAACACTCATATTTCGTACGATTGCAGAGATATTGGTGGATTTTTAGAAGTAACTTTATTGTGGATTCACCCCGTCCACCAAAATCTGTGCAGAACAGAATGGACTCGTGTCTATAGGTAACTATATAGATTATAGAGATAACGGTGGGTTTGTTTACGGTTACGTGACTCAATCCCTTTAAGCTCAGATCTTGAAATTTATACCGGGTGAGTAGAAAAAAATCCATTCCCGTTTGAAAGGCCACTGCTCCATGGATATCAAGACGATGATTTTGACAAATATATAGTTTAATGGTAGACATGTTCAAATCCATCTTAAAATTTACCTGACTGAAATCGACCACTCCGTTCTGAAATTATAAGGGGATTTCTGGAGAAAGGCTCTTCAAGAACCTTCCAAACGTGCCTGAAGTCGCGACCAAATTCACTGTATAGTGTGAATAATTCTGTAACCACGCATCATCATATTATTATTTAAAGTTGATATGTACATAGTTACTAAAAACTAATTTAAATCAACTATTTACAATATAACAAAACTATTTACAAATTAAACATTTACATCTTTTGCCATCCCATTCTTTGATCCCCCTTTTAAAACGCAGAAACGCAATCTGCAGCTGCTTATGATAGAGATTTTCAAAACAAAGAACGATCTCAACCCAACTTTTATGAAAGATATTTTTGCAGAAAAAGACAATTATTAGAGTCTGCGTAATGTAAGTCATTTGCAGCTGCCAAAGTAAGGACAACAATATATGGTACAGAAAATATTCAGTATAGAGGCTGCCTTTTATGGTCCTCACTTCCAAGCTTTTTGAAAGACTGTAGCACAATTCAAGAATAGACCTTTTAGCTATTCTGAAAAGAATCAGAATAGAACGATGTTTTGCTACATTTTGTAGAATTTTCGAATGTGCACAATAGCGATAGAAGTTCTAACGCCACTCGATCGAGCCTCGCGTATAAAAATGTATAAAAATAACGGTCGATCCAGGCTCTTTTGTAGATTAGCTAAAAGGTCTATTTAAAAGGAAATTAAAACAATGGAATGGCGATTCATGCACCTGCAGATTGTGTAAAGTTTTTATTAAAGATTTGGGATTTTTAAATTAATTTACTTTCCAGGTGTTTCATTGTAAATTATAGTTTCTTTAGGCCTTAATTAGCTTTTAGCTATTTTAATCAGAAAAGTCAACTTTAAATAAAAAGATAATAATAATTCTACCTCACAGCCATGGCTTTTACATGCTTACATGCTTGCAGCATTATTCCCGGTGATTTCATCCTTCTAAGAGGAAGTCACCTGCCAAAGCGTGTGGAAGTCATGGTTGTAAGGACCGTGTAAGGCAGAAATGTTAGGAGATTTGGTCATGATTTTGGGCACGTTTTGAAGATTTTTTGAACCCTCATAATTTCAGAAGGGAGTGGCAGATTTCAGTCAGGTAGGTTTTAAAGTAGATTTGCACATGTTTACCATATATATTTGTCGAGATCTTCGTCTTGATATCCAAGGAGCTGTGGTTTTCCAACTGGGAGTACTTTTTTGGGACATCCAATGGCTCATTACATAAACAGCTACATATTTAGCGTAAGTTGGAAGATAAACAATCATTCTATTTTGTTTGCAGCTGCAAGGATGATTTGCACCATTTTCATCAAATTGGATTTCACAGAAACTCAGGTATGTTTCACTACAGGGTGTTTCAGAAAAAACGCTACCCAACCTTATTCGATATTCTTCAGGAAATGATAATATTTGCATCAATTTGACGCATACCATCTGAAAGTTAGACTGATTACGATGAGTCCCAATCTCGTCCCCAGAGTGAGTTCGTTCCTCTACCTCTACTCTGGGATACAAGAGGCCGTTCGGCAATTTGATTGGCTATTCGAAAACGACAGCAAAATCAGATTATTACTGGCTCCTATTCAAAAATGGCCTCTATTGAATCGCTAATTTCACAAAATAAATGGGGTGTATGGGGCAAGTGAGGAGTTTAAGAGGGGCAATGAACCACGGCGCATCCGAATTTTGGAGTTTCAGGTAATTTTGGTGTCATTATGACGTCATAACAGGGGGTTGAAAAGTAAATGCTGCGATTTTCCGACCCGAGGTTACGTTTGGAGTCAATGCTCCATGGTTACAAGCCCGATTTCAAAACGGAAAAACGTTTTCAAGAGACCAGTCGTCTGCAAGTCTAATAACGTAATTTGGGGTTCAATATTGCCCCCAGAAGCGGAGCGCACGCCCCCCAAAAATGAGGAATAATTTCGGCCTACCCCATTTTACACCGTAACTCCGTTTTGCGAGGAGTAAACGGCCGCGGCATGTCAAAATTCGACGGAAAACTGTATTCTTTCACTAAAACACTTTTAATCTCCAATTTACCTCTAAAATTCGCCGAATGACGAGCCATTCTATTTTCAAAGCTGCGGGGGAAATTCTCGAAAATTTCAACTTAGGCCCTTTTTCCACCCAAATGGATCGTGCTCGTTTTCCTACTAAATGCACTTGCTAACCCCGAATTAATGATTAAATACCTTTAAAAGGGCTAAAATAGGGTCCTCAAGGTGTTTGTTTTTAATTTCTCAATTTATATGCTTCAGCATTAGCGCTAGAGCAACGACCATTTTTCGTCGATTATCGTTGCCTAGCAAACTACAAATCCATAATGGGGCGCATCTTGCCATATATTGGCAAGATTGATGCCAAGTGTACCAGGGTGCTCATTCGGCTTCGGGATCAGCTTATGACGTCAGAACACCCTGGGAACGAGGTTGGATGAGTCCCAGTAATCGCTATCCAAAACGAGACTATTACGCCAGACCGAGACCGCTCTTACTGGGACTCATAATGTTACGGCAATATTTTTGGACTGACTTTTTTCACTTTTGAACGCCCTTGGGAACGAGGCTGCTATACACAGTCATGTACAAAGTATACAACCAAATACAACGCCATTAAAATCTCTGCAAATTCGATTGATTGATGTTGACCAACGGAAACTCGAAGCTCAAAGCAGAGTTTCAAGGAGATTTGCCGGACAGAACAAAGTCTTATGAACAAGAATACCATGAGAACGGTTGGCGACAATATCAAATTTTGTACGTAGGTACTATTTTGCTGCTTTCGCTAAACATTAACTGATTTATTGCGAAGTTTTCAAATCAATGTGTTTCATTTGAAAACTACAAATGTTTGTGCTTTTCTGCGCCTAGGCCCTTATCGAAACGAGGCACGCATAGTCATTTCAAAATAATGGCGTTTGATTATGAGTCGTAGTTAGGAGCGTCTGGCAGTATTTCAATAGCGATAACTACGACCATATCATCAGTCTATCTGAAAGTACGCTTTATCGTCTTTCCAATGATATCCAGGTTGGGCGTGTTAGTTAAATTATTCATCACTTAATAGACCTTTTAGCTATTCTCCAAAAGAGCCTGGATCGAACGTTATTTTTATACATTTTTATATGCGACGTTCGATTGAGTGGCGTTAGAGCTTCTATCACTTTTGTGCACATTCGAAAATTCTACAAAATTTATCAAAATATCGTTCGATTCAGATTCTATTTGAGAATAGCTAAAAGGTCTATTGACGTTTTCGTAAATATGACCATGATATGACCTATTTCAAAGGCCAGAACGTGATATAACACTTACATAGTCGAAAGCCTATCTTTGTGAGAGCTTATCTTATTTTATCATTCTTATTAAATCGTAGTGCACCGTCTCAAGTGATTCTAAAATGTTTCTTTAAGGGTAAAAATGGTGTTGATTTTGCTCGCACAGTATGCTGCATTTGAAATCGGCCATCTGCACTAAAATATCGATTAAATGATTTATAATTCCATCAAGGCATCCAAACTGTATGTCATTAGAAAGAACAGAGACTGCGATTCCAGATGGCATGCATTACATACAAATACTAAAATCTTGTCAATTTCTGAAGATTTTCATTACAGTTGGGTTGAGTTTTTTCTTTAACACCCTACACACTACTGTCGTTTTGTCACCCAGTTGCAATTAAAGTTAATAGGTAGCCCATTTATTGTTATGAAAAATGTATGAGTTCAGAGTTCATTGAAAAAGATCCTAGATCGAAAAGTCTGAGACAAATTTGCTATATTTTTTGATAATTATTTCCTACTGCAGTTTATCACAAATAAGGTACACCATAGAGTTTGATTAACCAGAACGCGTTGTCATTTGATTGCCTTGAATGAACATTGTAAGTTACGGTTTCGAGGCAAGTCGAATTAGACAACAAGAAAACGGGAGTCACTGCCGTAGACCATTCTGACTTCACCCTCACTTCATTCATCCGTTTAAATTTTGCGAAGCTTCAAACACTTCCTAAGTCCTGGATTTTGTCGCGATAGGTTTTTTTCTACTTACGCAGGAGTCTAGGTAGAGAAACTTGAATTTACAGTTGCATTAGGAGAATAGACCTTTTAGCTATTCTGAAATGAATCAGAATCGAACGATGTTTTGCTGCATTTTGTAGAATTTTCGAATGTGCACAATGGTGATAGAAGCTCTGACCCCACTCGATCGAATCTCACGTATAAAAATGTATAAAAATAACGTTCGATCCAGACGCTTTTGTAGAATAGCTAAAAGGTCTATTGTACCAGGCATTCAGAGGTCATGGAACTGGGGTTTTGAATTTTGGTGATTAGATTTGGTAAAAAGCTCTTGGCAACAGCAATTTGAATTAAAAATCTTTCTAAAGCTGCCCTTGTTCTTTCTTCAGCAAATAAACCGTATGCAGATGAAATAAAAAAGATGATAGAAGAAGCAGAAACATATCAAGAGGTTTCAACTTTTCATGTTCATTCTTTTTATCATCTGTTATATATGCATCACTTTGAAATCCATGAGATATGATCTAAGGCTATTTATACCCCCAATAGTACCTTGGCGTACTGCAAGCGTCGTATTGTAAAAATCGCAACATAAAAAGCTAAATATTGTATAAAATAATTCGAAAAAGGAAAGGCCACGATACCAGCGTCGATCGTCGGATCCGAAGATGCTTGCGGTGACGAATGACAGCCCTGAAGAAGTCCTGCATGTCAGGACGAAGTATTTGTAACAAATATAATTCACACACATTTGCTGTTGTTTTTTCGTCGTGTTGCGGTGTTTCTGCCTACAAATTTAAGCTTTGTATGGCACAAAGCAGATTGAAGTAAAGCTCTTATTGACCATTTGCTTTCCAAACAGGCAAACATCAACACAAAAATCTGACCTCAACGTTTCCATTTGAAATTTTGCAATTCGAGTCAGTGCTCTTTTTTAGAGAAATTATGATTTTATTTCAGAATCTTGTTGAAGAAATTGGACGGCAAGTAACAAAAGCGCAAAGAGAACTTATCAATTTGAAAAACAGCCCACTTGTCACGAATCAAAATACTGAATTAGACAAAATGTATGTATTTCCGATTTGTGTATTCGTTAAAGGGTGTGTTTCAACCAGCATGCTTTGCACGTGCCATCCCTTTGTTGTCACCGTTTTCATACGTTTTCATGGGCCATAATGGCCAACCAAGAGATGACACGTGTAAGGTATGCTGGTTGAAACACACCCTTTAAACTATTTTGATTTTTTTTTTCATTTCTTTTGAGTATTTTTATCAGATATGCTAAAAATTGATTTTGATATTATTTAAATTTTTGTGGTATTTAACTTTCAATTTTGTTCAACTGGGCACAATGCGCAAAAACTTCAACTTTGGTTCAACTTTGTTTTCTCAGGGCACAATACGCAAAAACAGAATACGAAAAATTAGAGAAATTAGAGAAAGGTGAGCATTAAATCATTTTGAAATTTAGTTTTAGCGATGAACAAATGAATCCATTTTTTAATCCAGAATTAGAAAATTTTAATCCATCTTTCATGCATGATATTTTCAAAATTAGATCCTCTACATACTCATTACGAAAACCAAATGATTTACAACATTATAGACCTAATCAAGTCACCTTTGGTTCTATCAGCCTACAATCATTGGGACCTCAAATCTGGAATGGACTGCCGAATGAAATAAAATCCGCCGAAAACTTAAGTAGTTTCAAACGCATGATAAAAATGTGGAATGGCCCAAACTATAAATGCAATGCTTGTCAATATGCCTCCGAAAGTTAGTTTTCGTGTATTCTTATTAATTAATAAAACATTGTAAAAAATATTCATTCATGTACATTTGTCTCATAATACAATTAATTTATCTATTTAGTTTTTTTTCATCGATTTGGATTAGTTTGCATGTACATATGAATTTGTATATAGTAAGCTAGATGTATATAATCGATGTAAAATAAGTGGACAAACAAACAAACAAACAAACAAACAAACAAACAAAGAAAAGGATTATTTACCGAGTTGTCGGTTGTTGACAGGCTGGTGGTGATTCTTGACACTTCTGTAACTGCTTTACAAATTTAGTACATTTCATTTTATTCTTTGAGATTTTTCATTGAGCGTTTGAAAATTATTTACAAGGAACAGCCACAAAAAGAATACCCGCAAAAACAACAAAAGCGTGGTCATTCCAAAAGTTAGGACAGAAACTGGACGTAAAACCTTCGCGTTTCAAGGAGCAAAAATATTTAACAATCTGCCTGATAACTTACAAACTGAAACATCATTGTTGAAATTTAAAGCATACAGCAAGGACACAAACCTAGACTTTTAGCCATTTATCAGTTGTACTTTCAATCTTGTAATATAGAACTTTTATTCTTGTAAATTTTTAACTTTATTCTTGTAGATATCCACTTTTATTTTGTAAAATACAGGTCTTTGATTGATAACAGTAATCTTATTTACTGAACAAATTAACCTGTATAAATATGAAAGATTATTATTATTATTAATATTATGATGATGATGATGATTATTATTATTATTATTATTATTCTTCTCTCTATGATTCATATTTTTTCTCGTTTCAGCATCACAAGACCCACCTAACAGCCAATACATGGCAAATTTAATTCTTCGAGTTCTAACCGACTGGGAAAGAGTGGAGTCTAATTTTTATACCCAGTTAGGGTATGTATAAGAAATACAATTCTCAATGTATAGACGTATTTTAAGTTTTCAGCCATGTCTGTTTCCAATCAGATGGTAAATCTTTAGCTCCCTTCAAAACAAGTTGAGTAGATCAGGAAAGTCCGCAAAATTAACGCCAAATTATTTTTGCCTTCAGCCCAAATGAAAAATTTCGCGAAATTCTGTGAAGAGTTTTGAATGGTACACTGAAAACCCGTATGTCAGGCAGGGCTGAAAAAAATATTTTCCTTCCTGGTAGCAAGTTGAGCACCTTAGGCACCTTTCATCTTACGCACTTCTTCTTTCCTTGTATACCGCCCAATTCTATCCCCTTTTCTTCTTTCTTTCCTTTCCTTCCCTTAGTTCATTCCTTTACATTCTTTTCCCTTTTCTTCCGTTTCTTTTTCCTTTTTCTCTTCTTCCTTTCTTGGAAATTTAAGCATTTCTGCTACCTTCCTGGTAGCACCGCTACCTACCTACTTTTTTTGAGCCCTGATCGGGCAATAGCCTTTAAAGACTTCATAAATATCGTCCAGAATTCTTAATTTTACGATTTAACATCAGCTTTTGCTTCATACATGATCTTAAGATTAATATCTGGCATTAAGGAATTCAAATGGACAATGCGTTAGATCTTCTTCAGATCCTGTACAGTTTTGTAGGATGCTTCAAAACCTGGTAGCTAATGATTTTCAGAATTTTACCAATTGAAAGCCGCTGACAGAATTATCAATAATGTTCTAAAATATGGTCTTTGTTGCAACATCTTGAAAAGAACCAATGAAGATTTAAAAGTGACTTATCACTTTTTGGTGATTTTCGAATTTCGAAGCTTTTTTTGACTCACCCGGTGAAAATGAATTGTAGCCAATCATTAGACGTTTCTTTATTTTCAATGTGAAAGGGACAGAGATTTTTATTAATATTTGAATATTTATTCTTTTTGTATCTTGCAGGAAAGTGATGATATGCAAAGCAAATATGGAGGAACTCCTCCCAGAAGTGCAAGGTATCATAAGCAGACTAAAAGAAAACCGAGAACGCCTTAAAACGGTAAAATAAATTGAAATTGTATCAATGATTTTTTTTATATCATCATAAAATATTAAAATATACAAAGCAACGACAACAGTTAAACTAGAATTGAGAAAAGAAAAAAAATTATGTCGTTCGTAGCGAGAAAGGACACAAAGTCATCGAGTTCTCACTACGAACGACACTTACAACAGTTCAATACAACGACAGTATCTAGTCTAAAAAAAAACAACGTTACAAAAATTTAGGTGTTCCAGGTGCGTCAAAGAAATATATCTCTGACTCACCTGTTGGGGTGCGCTGTGATTTGATGGTTTTATTTCTAGCCTAATCGCTGTGTTGATTTGATGAAGGAAATGGTCGCTTCCAGAATTATTCTGTTCACAATCACATTTACATTTATGTATTAATGATTGCATCTGACCAAGGGCGCCTATCTTGTAGGAACTGTGTTTATTCTCAGTATTGTTTTCGTGACATAGTACACGGAGTAATTGCTGTCCTGTTAGTCCGTGCATAACATAGAGTTTCTTTGGTTACAGTGATTTTCAAATTCTAACGTCTGTTAATGTTGACCAATCTAAAATCACGCTGTCTGGTTCCCCGTGGTCAACAGTTGATCTCGTATTACAACAACAACGGAATTTGAAACCACACAATTATTCAAAGTTATCTTGACAGGGCCGCGATTACCTTTTGTTCTATGTCACGAAAATAGTACTGGGAATAAACACAGTTCCTAGAAGGTAGACGCCCTTGATTTGACCAAGAAGTTATGGCTGCAGAAAGCTAATATTTTGAAAATTTTGGAAAATAACAATTTTTCATTTTGTTTCATGATGACCAAAATAATTAGTCCTCTCTGTCATATTTCAGATGATGAAGCGAAAACAAGAAATGACTTGGAAAACACTCACTTTAGGATCGGTAAGGATTTTTTAGTTTGTAATTTCTGCTTCGAGACAAAGAATTGATGGAAAACGAATGATCCGATAAACCACTGTCATCAGGCCCGCACCGGCTTATCGTTGAAGGTGCCTTGCCTTGGCCCCCTTAAAAATCATGTAGGAGGTATCATTGTATTGTAAATTTTTATCTTGAATATAAAAAAAAATAATTGAAAAATCAGGCGAAAATATCCGCGAATAAAGGATTTTACATGAGCAATTTTACATTGCCTCAAATCTCATTTAATGTGAGCTAGATTTTCAGTTTCATTGTTTGTTATTGAAAAGTACCACATGCCCTTGTTTAGATTGTTTTGAGAACAGTTTCGCGTGGTACGGCCCCGACTGCATTTTTCGTAAAGGAACCTAACGGCAACTTTATATTTATGGTTTCTTCTACCATAAATGTGTATGGACACTAGCAGTTAGGCTAACTCCTCCGAAAATTAAGTACTTTTAATAGGCTTTATGATATTTTGTTTTATGATTATAGGACGATAGGTTTTGTGACATTTTATTCGACTTGAATGAACCTTTCCACTACTCTAAAAAAGAATCGAAATGGAACGATATTTTTATACATTTTTAGAATTATAGAAACTCTAACACCACGCAGTCGAACCTTTTGTGTACAAAAATATCGCCGGATCCAGGCTCTTATGTGGAATAGCTAAAAGGTGTGATTGTGGTGTGTAATTGATCTTGAATACGTCATTTGATTCGTCACCAGACTCCTGGAAGTTCGTTGTCATCATCCGGTTATGATTCTATGGCGTATGCATTGACGTCAATACTGGAAGAAGTCAAGAAAGAGTAAGTAGAAAGGGTGTTGATATAATTATTTATTTTTGTTCATATATATCATCATAAAATATTGAAATTTACAAACTAACAACAACAGTTTTTTTTATATATGCACTAAAAGATTACAATATATATGTTACTTACACTACCTACAAATTACTATACAATACTACGGGAACGATACCCCGAGCAGCAAAAGGCTGTGACTACCCCGAGGCCATTTAGACATTGAGCTAAAACTACTATGGTCTGTCTCAAATTACTTGCCACGAGAAATATCTGGGATCAGGTTGACTTTTATTTGGATTGGTAAATAAGGCAATATTGCAAATATTACAACAACAGTTAAACTAGAATATGAAAAATCATGTGTCGTTCGTAGCGAGAAAGGACACAAGGTCGTCGAGTTCCCACTACGAAAGACACTTGCAACGATTTAATACCAGGATGCTATCTAATTTAACAAACAGAAATTTACACTGCAAGAATGAAGGTGTACCAGGTGCGTCAAAGAAATATTCCTCTGAGTCACCTCCTGGTAGGGTGCGCTGTAGCCTACGCGTAGACCCATTATCCCAAAGGAGGAAACCCGGGGGGGCTACTTAGTATATTTTACTGACGGGATGTGCACTCCTTTCCGGGTATCATTTTCGCCTCTTTTTTCCAACGCCGGGTATCAAAAGAGGGCAAATTTTCTAAAGCCGGTTGTCAAACGTGTTATTTCGTTGTTTTTAACCAATGTTTACGTTTTAAGGGTATGCTTTTCGCTGATTTTTTCTAAAGCCGGCTATAATTCCGAGGGAAAATTTCTAAAGCCGGGTGAAAAGTTTTTTTCTTGGAGTGCACACCCCCGTACAATTGAAAGTCAAGTACACCTCCTGGGGGAGGAAAGGGTCTACGAAACAAAGAGCAAAGGCTTGCTACTGAGGTTTCTAGATTTCTGGAAACTTAATTTATGCAGCCTTTGTTTCAACCATAGAAATATTTCTTTTCTATGGTTTCAACGCGTTTCACACATCATTTGAAAAGGGGATTAGAATGATTAATTGGACGGCCGTAGCAAGCCTTTGCTCTTTGTTTCGTAGACCCTTTCCTCCTTTGGGATAATGGGTCTACGCGTAGGCTAGGTGCGCTGTGATTTGATGGATGTATTTCTAGATATAATGGGATGTGCACAAAAAATATTACATCAAGATAAATTAATCGCCTTGTGACAAAATTAACCTTACAAAATTTGAAACCAGTCGAAATTTGTAACGCTACAAATTCTGGAGAAGTGCTATTATTTTGTTATTTGGCAGTACTCTTGGATATAGATTTTTGAATACCGATCCGGTTGGGACATTTACGTGGAAGAAACTCAAATTTTATACATGTAGTGATAGAGACTGTCAGAAATTTAGACTGCGTTCACACGATGCCGGCACATTTTGAAAACGGTGAAAAATGTGTCGGATAGCCCTCCCGTTCAGACAAAAACGGCACATTTTTTGCCGGCAGATTTTAAAAACGGTAGACTTTGAAAACGGAACTCTAACGGGCACATTTTGAAAACGGTAGCGTGTGAACGCTAGCTCAAATTTTGCTACTGTCACATTTTTCACCGTCTTCAAAATGTGCCGGCATCGTGTGAACGCAGTCTTAGAATGCTTGCTTTTACGTTCACTTTGGCTTCCCAGAAAATTGATAGAATATTTTTGAAGTAGTATGACCTTGTAAATTGTTCCAATGTAGCAAGGAACTGAATTAAATTTTGTTATGATATTGAACTTCTCAGTGAGATTACGATTTTCATCTTTCTTAGGCCAACGGATCCTGTGTCTATCGTCGATGAAAATAAAACTAACTTAGATCGGTGAGTGCTGTGTATACTTTTTCATTAACGAAAAGTCATTTTACTGTTCAGTTAGGGTGTCTTTTTAAGGGGCTGTACAAGATTTACAAGATTAAACAATCAGAAAGTACGGGACAACCCGCGCATGTGACTAAAGCCTTGGGTTTTTAATGGCGGCCAGTTTCATCGCAGCTTCTACGTAAGTTTAATTGCAGTGTTTTCTTGTCTATGTCTATGAAATGTGATGGAACTTTTGATATTCATTACAACTCTACTGTTCAAATATTTCGGCATTTGAAATACGAATTGGATTGTTACACGCAGAATCTGATAACCCGCGTTTCGCGTCTGACTGCCCCTTTAATGGCGGCCAGTTTCATCGCAGCTTCTACGTAAGTTTAATTGCAGTGTTTTCTTGTCTATGTCTATGAAATGTGATGGAACTTTTGATATTCATTACAACTTTCAAATATTCGGCATTTGAAAATTAGAAAAAATCCTCCACCAAAGCTTCGATCACCAAGATTATCGCAGATACTTTGGATTACTATTCTCTGTGCAAAATCAGCATTAGCTATGTTGTGCTTAGCCTAAACACATTCGATGATTTGACACGCAGAGCCACGCAGAGCCACGCAGAGCCACACAGAGCCACGCAGAGCCACGCAGAGCCACGCAGAGCCACGCAGAGAGGACGGGTTGTACAGCCTCTTTAATTATGTAATACGACATCCCTTATTGTCGTTGTAGACTTGGTGAACTGGTTCAGAGCCTGAAATCTGTGTCGTCTTTGGAGAATTTGGTAAGCATAATCTTTAGTTTGATGATAAATATTGGCCCTAAAATGACACTGAAATGGTAGGAAGCCGAGCAGAAGGCATTGTAATTCTCGCGCTCCAAACCTGGATTTTAAGGTTCGACCTTCCTCATTTCAAAGTTTTGTGAAAAAAGGGAAAAGAGCCTTAATACATAAAGAAAGGTATCGATTGATCTTTCCATGATATATCAGGACCGTTTCATGTCTCATAAACGTTTGCCTGCAGTCCGGAAAGAACTTTAAATGGTGGTTTGCACACCCAGTTAAAGCTTTAACCAGAACGATTTTGGATGATTTTTTTCAAGAATGTCAGTGAATTGTGAATTGTGCAGTGGCGTAGCCAGGGTAAATTAACCAGGGACATTGGCACGAGGGGGTCTTTATTCCTGAGACTTTTTTGAGGACACGTCCTCTATTTTGGCCTAGAACAGTTCTCCTGATCTTATTTTTGCCAGTGCTAGAGTTGCAACTTTGAAAATTTTGTAATAATTTTTATATGAACCACCACCATCTTCAGAAAAATTGTGACTAAATACTCCTTAGGTTGGCTCAGAATGCCTCTCTCCATCCAATGTTTGCTAATGCGAAAATGGAAAATATTACAATTTTGTGACTTTTCTTCTATAAATTAACGTCAGTTTGAAAATTTTCGGAAAATCAACCTTTACATTGGCTTAGAATGACTCTCCCAGCCTTGCAAATTCAATTTCCCAATATTCTTATCTTTTCAAATAACCTTCCCCAACTTTTGTTCAAAACTTCCTCCAAACCTGGTGTGTGGGTGTGTAGTGTTTTTTGCGTCTCTTGGCGTAAAGGCCCCATAAATGAAATGATTACACAACCGGTACAAAACAGCTCCTGAATCAAATAAACAAAATCCGCCAGGCAGATCTTTAGATTTACCTTTCTTCTTTCGTTATAAGCACATAACTTCTCTTAAAGATGACCTTTCTCTTGCGCAAGGCAACAGTTTGCCCTACTAGTTTCCTTTGCGGCTTTGTCTGTTTTGAATTACTGGTTGAGAGAATTTCCTTTTTCTGCAGTCGCTAATCGCTTTGAATCGAGGTGTCAATCAAACGCAACTGTTGCTATTGTATTACAAAATCTGCCCCTGCTGCATTTGCCAATATTATTGCCTTCATATCCAGGGAGCTGTGGCCTTTCAAACCGGGATTGTATTTTTTTCCTCACCCGGTATTTGTCATTTTTTATAAAAATGTGCTTGTTTCTCTCAGGATGAAAACTTTTCTGGTTCAAGGCGACGGAGTGCCAACGCAAGTTTACAAACTGTTCATGAAGAGAATCCATTTGATTTTCAAAAAGCCACAAAACGGAGGACGATTAGTGATCCTCATTGGAGGAGGACATCTTACGACAAAGTAGGTAATATTGAATATAGCGATTGTAAGTAAAGTCAATAATATGAAAGTTTATAGATGTAGAATCTCGTTTTAGGAAGGAGGCTACCAGATTACTTCCAAACTTTATGGAGGCAATATTTTTATAATTTTTATTTTTTGACTTTATAGGGTCTCTTTTGACCAGCATGCCTTGCGCGTGCCATCTCTTTGTTGACCTTTGTTGTCTCCATTGTCATGGGCAATGAAATTGTCGGTTGAAACCGTTGAAACAGACATATTGAAATATACTAAGTGTCTTCAATATTACTCTCAACGTGGTATTATTTGATTTTTGATGTTTAAAATGTTTCTAAACCTTATTGCCTTTATAAAGTTTGCGAGTATACTTTTAACAGAGTCCAGAAAAAGTCACAGCTCCGCAGCTTGTCATCTTTGAGTAGTATTGGGCTCAAGTCTTTCGAATCTTTAAAAAAGTGGGTGTAAAATTATATGACTTGTTTCTTTGCGTTGAATGGCTTAAAAGGAACTTATGGTACTTTGCTGTGAATCTGCCATGGAAATATTTTGCTATCTTGATTTTTTACAAAATGGCGGCAATTTAATTACTTTTGAAAAAATTCATGGAAAATGTTGAGAACATTTAAATCATCATAAATCCTAAACCAACGGCAGATTTCCAAGCGCTAACTTCCTTCCAAGCCATTTAATTCAAACAAAACTGTAATAGAATTTTACTCCGAACTTCTTAAAGGTTTATTAGCTCTTAGAAGGAAACAAGGAAAATTTTCGGTCATTTTGACAACAGCAACTTGTTTATCAATTTTAGGGCAATACACAACGCAGGGAGCTCGAAAAAAATTTGATCATTTTGACTTGTTAAAATAAGGAATGTTCACCAACGAAATTGGCATGCGGAGGATGATTTGACTTTTTTCTAGACTTGCACCAAGTCTAACCTTTTTCTGGACTGTGACTTTAATTTTGAGATGTATCCGTAGTATTTTTAATTCGTGGTAAATTTTAGGCTTACGGCGAATATGTGTGCAGCTTATTACTAAGTACTTGATCATTTTGAGCAACGAGGCCCAACATCTTTTTCGCAGGGGGTAGTTTTCTTTTGAGAGGAAGAATTAGGATCTGTCTCATTTTCTATAAGTTTTCTAAAAAATTTCTCATCATCATCATCACCATCGTCATCACCATCATCATCATCATCATCATCATCATCATGGAAACGTTCTTTTGGCTGAACCGTCGTGGGCCTCCACAGAATCCTTCCCCATGGAACTCTGCCCTGTGCCATTCTATTCCCATCAACAGATCTTTGCCTGGTTCATTACCTTCATAAATTTTTGCAATAAAGCAGCTGGCGAAAGAGTTAAAACAAGTACAATTAAACTGGGCCTAAATTTCAGCATTGATGCCCCCCCCCCCTTCGAATACTTCGACAGCGTCTGATTTACTAGATCCGACCAGCGCTCTTATTTTAGCCAATGTTCATTTTTGCAAAATGTTTGAAACACATCTTTTAACTATTCTGAAAAGAATCAGAATCGAACGATATTTTGCTACACTTTGTAGAATTTTCGAATGCGCACAATAGCGATAGAAGCTCTAATGCCACTCGATCGAACGTCGCGTATAAAAATGTATGAATACAATGCTCGGTCCAGGCTCTTTCGCAGAATAGCTAAAAGGTCTATTGCGAATCAAGCAGGAAACGATTTGACCAGCTTTTCGTATTCCTAAGTTTTCACGTTTTATTTCCTTTCGAAATTTTTGATCATTAGTTCTGTTATCTACCGTTTACATTAAACAGTAACAAGATATGTTTTTTAATTTATTTACCATCTGATATTTTCCTTTCCTAACTTAGTTTGTTTATTTGATCGAAAATAGGACTTATGAACATAAGATGACAAAATACCTCCTCAACGAAAAATCATTTTGGATGATGCTTTGTTCAGTATTATATCAACATGTCTTCACTTCGCAGCTTAAAAAGGCTTTAAGATATCCATTATTTTTGCTCTATCCTTTGATTTATAGGTCGAAGTTTGTTTTGATGTTGTTGGAAAATCTGAATGCAATATTAAAGGGTTTGTTTTAACCATGCCTTGCACGTGCCATCTCTTTGTTTGCCTTTGTTTTCGCAATTTCCATGGCCCGTAGACCTTTTAAGAGATTCACGAAGATTTTTATTTTCAGCAATCTGGACCACGAATTTCGTAGAAAATGTCAAACATCCCAACATATCTATTTTTATCGGAGGGCTCCCTGAAAACCGTCCTCTGCTGAAGGGCAACCCTCATTAAAAGAATTAAACATGAAAAATATGAAATATGACAGCAACCAGACTTTCACGAGGAGAATTGTATACTACAAACAAGATTTGAAGCGACATACATATATTTTTATTAGAAACTCAGCTCTCGGATTGCTAGAAAATTAAGGAACTGTAGAACTGCAAAGACTTATCCAAGCAACTATTTAGTTTAGTCAAAGAAATCCTTCCATTTTTACTTCATTTTCATTTTTCTTGTATCATATTACTCGGAAGGTACTTGAATAATGTCTAAACATTTGCAAGGCTCCAGAAACATTCGTTTGGAAATTTTCAGGAGGGCGCAGGCAGTAAGCATGAAGATTGTCATGAGACTTGTAAGAAACTTGTAAGAAGCTCTGGGTACTCCAAGTCTAATAGTTTTAAGAAACTTTGATTACTGGCTCAAATTTGTAGTTATTTATAAAATGGATACGCGTACTGGGTATGTCCTTGAGGCTCAAATAGGCCAGCACATAAATATTTGATGCTTGAAAATTGATGCTTGCTTCTCCGTAGATGATATGTCCAAGGTGGACCAAAATTAACTTCACATTGTTGCCGTGTCGAATCGAAGTGTAGTAAAATCGGCAGAATCTGCCATGTCTAGAAATCTGATTTAAGCATCATTTTTTGCCGTGTCGGATTGAACTGTATTAAAATCATTTTATTTTCAATCCGATACAGCAAAAAAAAAACGATGATTAAGAAGGCCATTTTAAAAAATGCACAAGCGCAGTGGCTAATCACACATAGAAACTGTGGATCATGGCCTAGAAATGATCAACTAAATGCGGCAGAAATACGATATTTAAATCAAGTCGTTTTTCTGCCGTTTGATACGACAGAGCTGGTGAACTCCTGCCGTTTTATCTATTCAAAACGGCAGGTAATTCAAACATCCTTTTTATGTCGGATTCAATTGGCATTTGGAAGCTTTTAGCATCATCTCATTTTGTTCTATTTTTCTGAGCATTGTGAATATAGGCAAAATTGGATTCATAAAAGTTCCTTCACTTTGAAATTAACGGAAAAGATGTAAGTTATCTCCTTGCTTAGATCAACTTGCAAAGACTTTTTATTTTAGTGTCGGATCATATATATGTCATTGCTTTTCATTTTAAAGACTTGATTGTTAACTGTTTATAATTTTCATCGAGGGCTTTAGGCCTCTTTTCGCACATTTCGAAGTTACGGAATTGTGAGCTTTTATTTTACATATTTCCAATGCTGCGAAAACAGCACAGAAATCCTTCTGATAGTTCATCCTTTCGGTTATCAACTAAATTTTAATTCAGTCCAGTACCTCGAGTATTCGCGTGACGAATTTTTAAACAATTGAAATTGCTTTTAGTCCACCCCGTAATTTTCGCGCATCGAAATTACGTCCAGTTTACTTGTTTCATAATTTTACTGAATAAACTCTCTCCACTCTTTAGAAATCTATCTTAGAAAACAGATTAAAAAACTGTTTCAGGTATTTTGGGAAAGTGATTTGTGGACGTAAATAGAACTGAGCCTTTAAAGGTGCTCTGAAACCCAGGTAGCTAGCTCGCTCATTGTGCATGCTAGATCGGTTTCGAAGAGCAAACATCAACACGTATCGATAGAAGAAGGATCGATCTTACTATCTGCCTTTGGCATTTTATCTATTTGATTCAGAAGCTGATTGGGAGGTGATTCAACTTTTGTATTTTTTTGTGTGTGCTCTTTTTTGATTCCAATGAATACTTTGAATACTGGTCAGCATAGAAACCTTTGAAAGATTATATTTCATCAGTATTCCTTTACATATAACAGCTCGTTGAAACCTCTTCAGCTTCTTCGTTGATATGAATAGAAAATCCAAATATTAGGGTAACCGATATTTTATATTTTAAAGTATGTTTCTTATTACAGGAAATGATATGTTTTGTTAAGTTTCTACGTGTAGGGTAAAGCTGGAAAAGTTCATGGCGGACAAGGATTGCACATCAATGCTCTGTTTGGTAAATTGTGTAAGTCTTCAAACTACTGGTAAGTTTGGAAAATTTCTTCTGATTGTATTTTCGATTTTCTTTGCTGCATTATGGCTGGTTATGATGCTCAAAATTAAGTGCTTTGATAGACTACTGGATGAGTTAAGATACTTGAAATATTTGCAAGCCTGTAGTCTGCTAGCTACTCATTATTCGTTGACGCTGATTATTACTTTATGGGTAACATGCGGTAACATGCCAACATAGATAACAAAATTTAGTTGATTAAAATCTGTCTTATCTTTCTCGAGTTACAAATTTTGATGAAAGCATTTTATCTCAAGAGTCATCAAAAGCAGGAAATTATTCCAAGATTGCACATTTCTGTAAAATCGCTCACAACTAGGGAACTATGGGCAATAATTCACCGTTGATGTGGCCTATATTATGATCAAAATTGTATTTTTATTCACTGTGTTGTTTCTCTTCCACGGGATTGCGAGTAAAGCTTAATAGTGTTGCTATAACGGTTGGAGCTCCCACTCAGCGATACGTCTCATTTCAAACTTCCGACGTCAATTCCTTGCCGTGACGAGAGAAGAACGAAGGAGTAGCAACATTATCAAGCTTTACTCGCAATCCCCTGGAAGAGAAACAACACAATGAGTAAAAATACAATTTTGATCATAATATAGGCCACATCAACGGTGCACTTTTTTCATTAAGCTAAAGGGGCACTTCCTGAAAATAGAAAGGGCACTTCTTTGTTTATTGCAAAATATTGGGGGGGGGGCAGGTGCCCCCAGTGCCGCCCTGTTCCTACGTCTCTGCTGGCCGCAAAGGACCCAGAGTGATAATAGCTCTTTCAGGCCGCATATCTGAGAAACATTAACGCCCCTAATAAGTGTCATATCTGTAACAGGAAAAGACGTTTATAGATAAAGAAGAAACATGCTATGGTCAATGGTAGCTTGTCAAATCCGTACTCATTGATAACTGACATTAAATCAAATTGTCCCTTCGAAAATTTCTTACATTTTATTAGCAGAACGATGAAATTACATCAAGTCATTTTCTGACATGAACTTGTGTACAGTTTTGTGTTAATGAAGTTATGTGTTTAAGGCAGGCAAATTTGATTAGGCCAAAAAGCCCGCAGATAAGGTTTAAGAATGATTTTGGCAATTTGATTTGATTTCTTGAACCTCATGACATTTGATTTTTTACGTGACCTGGAAATACTGTTATGAATTCTGTGAGTCATTATTGAATAAGAAAGTGCCTGCAAAAAACTCAACTTTCAGAGCGCCAAAAATTAAGAAACTCCAGTACTGGGAAGAATATAACTTCAGAAACTCTTTACCTTGATAAAAGAAATTCTTAACACATTTCAACTTTTTCATTCGTTTCCTGTATCATCTGTAAATTACTTTAAAAATATCAAGGAACGATATGAGATTTTTAAAGGTACCAATTTAATTTTATGCCACCAGCGAGGAGAGGACGAAGCTTCATATCTCGACTTCAGCCCCACTCTGTTTTTATGTTAGAGAGGCTGGTACCCATAGCCTGCGTGCAGATGTCCTTTTTAATTTTTCTGGCAGAGTCTGCACGCAGCCTAGGTGCCCAGGGTACTTCAGCCCTACCCATAACAACTCTTATATGGTATGACACGTAAAACCAACTGTCATGCGCAAGAAAAATACAATGGGAAGATGATCACGTGATAACCACACAAAATGTGCTCCCTCTCCCATAGCCTACACTTCGGACCCCAGTCCTCTGTGAGGCAAAATTGAAGAGATTCGTTGTGCAATAAGGAAAGTACAAAGTGGGTACAAAGACGCTTTCACGCAAAATGAAAACAAACGAATTTCGTCACACCGACAGAGGAATATACTGCCTGCGTACCAAACTCTAATGTGGAAAACAATCGTGAAACAATACAGAAAATTGATGGCAATATTCCTTTCGAACAAGTTCCTCATTGTGTGTTCGCTAAAACACAAATCGATTCTCATACTCGCAATAAGGAGAAAGGAACTGACGAGAACGGCGATGTAGGGGCGATGTCTTTTCAAGAGCTTTCTTACAAACGCAAATCATTCTTCAAAATTCCAGTCTTACAAACGCAAATCATTCTTCAAAATTCCAGATTTGTGACCTAGAATGTTTGAATGACGTCGTAACCAAAAGAAATTGCAAAATTCCATCAAAATGCCCCAAATCTAAACCCCGCCTAAACAATTATGGAATTATCTTCTTTTGACGTCATTTAGTGTACGAGGAAGGATGGTTGCGCAAAAGGTTATCTTGGTCAGTTAAGGTTTCTTTCTTATCTTTCATTTGCGTGAAATGAAATTTATTGCTTTTCCCCTCAGACGTTTACCTACAAAAGATCTTTTGGGAATCTACTTTTGGGTAGCGAGGAAATCTATCGATACTTTTTCATGGAGAAAGAGGAGGATATTTCAAAATAGTGTATAAAAATCAAATTGATGGATTATCTAAATATCTACAAGAAAACAAACAGAAAAATGATCAGAGAATGAGGAACCTTTTGATTCCCCCTGGAAGGACGCCCAATGCCAATACCCTGGAAAACAGGTCGAAAAGATCGAGGGGAAAAGACCCCCCCCTGGGTACCAGAGGCTATGGCCGTTTGAGCAATGTCTTACAGAGGGGTGCCCACCATGTGATTCTCTGCTCAATTTGAGCAGTTTATGAAATGGTGAAGTAAGTTGGGAAGCCCGAGTACCTTGCACTGTAGAATGTTATCATTTTTTGCAAAGAAAGAGCATAGAGGGTTTATTATTGAGGTTTCACCGTGGAGATTCGGGATGGGAGTTATTTTCCTTCATTTTCGTCAATTTTTCGGCTTTGTGACCCGGACCACCCAGCCCAGGGCAGGATGTATTTGAGGTGAAGTAATTTCTTTTTGCAGAAGTAGTAGTTACCCTAGTTAGTATCTCTCTGGAACAAGTAATTAGTATAATCTTTCCATTTTCCCACAGCTTTTAAAAGCAGGATAGGATCTGATTTTTAAGTTGCAAATTCAATTGGACACAGATTTTGATACGCTGCATTTCTTAGATAAAACGAATTTTAGATGAATGAGTCTTTGATAGTGTGATTGATGTGAAGTTGCTACTTTTGTTTGCTAGATAAAACAAGCGTCGAGGGCAATTATTGAAAAATGAATGTAACGCGAGAATCAACCATATTTTGCCTTATCATATGTTTGTCACAAGGTGAATATGTTTATAGTTTATTCATCAGAACGTTAACATAGATCAAAAGGGGAAACTTTGCACGAATGAATCATTTTCAGTGTGTAAACGAATGAATTTAGGATCAGGGTACATGTTATGGCCCTGGAGTGATTCAAAGGAAGCCCCCAGGAAAACATACCGAGGCCACACCCTTCAGACTCTTCTAGAAGACTCCATTTCAAAGGATGAGAGCACAAACTTTTACGCACAGCCAGAAGAAAACTGTTTTCTTATGATTATGGTTTAAAGAACGCCGGTCAACCAGCATCCTTTGCGGTCGCGCTTTGCTGAGCACTGCTATGTATGATGTCATATGAAAATGGCTGCCGCAGTCGAAAAGCAAAATGTGACGCGCGCAAAGGATGCTGGTTGACCGGCGCTCTTTAAGGTAGATAGATGGCCATAAAAGAATTGGCGTAAAAAGATTTCATGGTAATAATTGATTTTTTGTGGAACGGTATTTTTACATTCTCTCTTACCCTCTTATCACCTTCCCTCAACTCGTATCAGTCGCCTATGTATGTGCTGACCCCTGCTAAAAATTTCCTGTGTACGGCTGTGTACCGAAAGGCCTTGAAGAAGTTGAAGAAGTGCTGTGGAACAAACCTTTCAAAAATAATGAATCAAAGATCCCGTCATTTTCAGTCCATCCCTGATTATCAGGGGCTCATGCTTGGTTTTGTACCCAAGCCCCCCGAAGTCTCTTGGTGAAATCTAACAACAGTGGAATCGAAATTTTGCGTTCAATACGAACCATTGTTGGTGAAATGTCCCGTTAACGTAAATCACTTTCGCAGATTATTACAGCGAAAATGATGTTATTATTTCAGGGAACAAATGAAAGTCATGGAATACTGCAGAACGGTTGAAAGCAGATATCTTGGTATTGGCACGGTAAAAGCATTGGCCCACAAAAAAGTTTATTTGCACGCAAATTTGTCAGAAGTCACGAGAGTGTAAACAAGAGAAAAGTGAAGACTAAACGAAGAAGGCATTGCAGAGCACAATTTTGGTAAGTGATATGAAATGTTGATACAAAATGTTTCCTGAAAGTTTTATATTATTCTGGAGACCAAGAAGATCTTTTTGCTGGGTTTGTTTGTGCCTATCCAGCCAACTCGTGGAGACATGTGAAGACCACCCTGGGCCTTGAACTATCTATAGCATGATAATATCCTGAATATCAGATTTAATATTTCACAACTGTTTATTTTGCCCTGGAAAAGACTCAGGCTATAGATAGTTCCAGGCCCAGGATGGTCTTCACATGTCTTCACGAGTTGGCTGGATAGGCACGAAAAACCCCAGCAAAAGATCTTCTTCGTCTCCAGAACAATATGATAAAGGTTTGAAAACTTTTAGGAAACATAGCCTGGAGACGTGACACTTTCAAACTTCAACGTGCCATGACCTGATAACGCCTCAGCAATGATCCATGAAATCGTGGTTGCAGAGGGGGGCAGGCAGGGACAGACCACTGATCTGTGGGACAGACAGGGACAGAGAGTATGAAGCTGAGTCCAGCACAACAAATGCTTTCTCGTGGAGGAAATGATAGAATGTTTTAAGTCAAAAATGTTCAGACTTTATTTATAGAAAATTCCATGCTGATCGTTTGTGTTTGTTCTTCAGAAACAATATTAGAAAAGCTTTTAGATTTTTAATAGCAGGAAATTATCCGAGATTAGGCTAATAGGATAGTGAATGTAGGCGGCCATAATGAGAAGGTTGAGCAATGAGAAGCGAATGCTGTAGGCTGATGTTTACAAAGCTAAGTTACTTTATTTGGTTACTGTTTGTACAGAATTATATTCTGCAAACTGATGATACACGTATCTTTGAACCAAGTTTTACGATTTTGAAATGGTAAACAGTGAGCCACCTTTTCGTTGGCCTATGAATTTAGAACTTTTTAGTAGTGAGCCACCTTAAGTGTAGATCTACGTTAACGATATGCCTCCGTACGGTTAAGGTGGATCTGCTTTTAAGGTGGCTAACCACTAAACTTTTTTAAATTCATGGACGAGCGACAGGTGGCTCACTACTAAGTAAAAATAAGTTCAAAACATAAAAAAAGACACAACGTTAAGGGCCTGTCACCAATATTGTTGGAGAGATGAACTGCAAAACCTTTTGTTTCAAAACAATAACGGCTAACCAATAATCTGCGATACCTTGGGGGCGCATGCGAACTAACCTGTTATTTTAACCAATCAGAATGGATCTTTCTAAGCTCCCTCACAGCTACGAGCAGCAGCAACAACAATAACACAGATTTCCCGCTAAAATCGCCATTTCGTTTGGAGGAAAGATGAGCGGTTGGAAGGCCAGCCAGGCAGGAAAACAGTTCGTAGAGCCTTAATGTCTGAAGAGTACTTTTTCTAGGCTTCAGTTGTTTTTTGTTTTTGTGGTTAGAAGGCCGTGGCCAAGTTGTTCGATCGTTATATTCTTGCTCTTGCATTAACTTTTTAGACACAGTTGAATAGAACCACAGGCAAAGACGAGCACAAGCAGGGGTACACTCATTTTTTGTAAGAAACTGAGGTCCGGGGGTAGGAAGTTTCGTAAATTATAGAACTCGTGCAGCCAAAAGTTTCTAATAAGTTTCTTATATATTTTGAAACCGGAAGTGTGAAGTTAATCTGTTTTTGTCTGTAGGGCGAGTGTAGGGCGTCAAATTACTTGCTAACACCCCAAAAACCAGTAATCACGTAATTGACACTCGAACAATGTCAAAACATTTGTTATTAGTATCGAAACAATCCTTAGGCTGCCACTTCCTTGTTGTTTTTCAAAGAAATTTGCGCCGATGTGAAAATATGAGGAACACCAACAACTATTTTAGCCTAAGCCTACTACGCTTGCGCAGACAAGGTACGGTACCAGACCTCATTAGCCCGGCCGAAGTTGGCACTCAACTCATCTCTCCAACAAAATACAGATGTCACAATGATACACACTTTATGTCCGGGTTTGTGTCCTATGGCCCATGATCTGAAGAACAAAGTTAGGAAAGTGATACATAGATATCCCATACCATTGATGTTTGATAAGTTTGTTATTGGTGAGAAAGTTAACCCAAACCATATGTCATAATTGTCACCAAACCTCCAAATCAATCGGAGGTCGACCTGCTCCTCTTGAGAAAATGCCTTGGGTGCTACGTTTTGTAATTGGTATAAGTAATAATCTTGGTAACAATTATACCACTGTACCTAACTGCCTCGAAATGGGGTTTTGAATCGTTATTATTGTCATTATTATTGGGCATTCATTCCTGGTTCATTTGCACTTACTGAGAGTACGTAAAAAAGAGATTTTGCAGCTGTTATCTGCATTTATTTTGGAAAGTTGCACCCACCCCGAGAGCTAACCTCGAAGATAAAAGCTGCCCTCAGATATCAAGACAAA